>BRKX01000024.1:12500-637542 GCA_026008535.1 Perilla frutescens | reverse complement strand
ATGCAACACAGAAACAAACAGTTTCTTCACCTGTGCATGGTTAGGTAAATTACATTAATTGACAAAATCAGAATATATAATTTACAATACCCTCAATTAAGCCATTGAGATTTTCTAATCACAACTTGTGTGTGCTAATCCTGTATTAAATTTTAAAATTATTATTTTTTCTTTAATTTTAATTTTCTTAGGTTTAGTATAATTTACAATTTTATTTAGGATTTATCCCACACAATTAGGGTTTATAATTATTTTTTAATAATTAATTTTTATTTTTTAGTTAATATAATTAATTTTTGGGGTTGATTATTCCAAACTTAAGGTATATAATTTTTAAAATTTCAATTTTCAATAATAAATATTAATTATGATTAATTATAATATAATAAATTTTACTTTTATAAAAAATATTATTAATAATATATAATTTTAATATTAGTACACAATTGACACACGTAAATAAATTTCATAGTTATCCAAATGAAGCCATCCTTTCAATTCTCAATAAATAATTACTTTAATTATCAATCCGA
Organism: Perilla frutescens; assembly: GCA_026008535.1. NCBI lineage: Eukaryota > Viridiplantae > Streptophyta > Magnoliopsida > Lamiales > Lamiaceae > Perilla > Perilla frutescens. Next base: position 637,009 of record BRKX01000024.1, on the reverse strand, counting down.
CAGGAAATCTTAATAAATCTTTGACTTTTGTACCTTACATAAATTAATGGACACTGTTGGACCGGTGGTACTGTCATTGGTTTATTGCAACGTGCCCCTTTAATAATAAACAATATAACTTTCTTCTCTAAAAAATAATAATAAGGTTCAAAAAATATATATATATATATACAATTAAATATATTATTATTATTATTAGTGGTAGTATTTCGAAGACTGCATATGACTTCGCTGTCGAAGCAATATTTAAACAAATATATATTATTTCTTAACATTAGATTCTATAATGTGATGATCTTCCCTAGCTAGTGGACTATCTTTCTCGTTCCCCACTGAAATTTAATATATTCTTTTTGTTTATCTTTATACATTCTTCTTTTACTTTTTGAAGAATCCTATTCCTAGCTAACTTTAGTTCTCAAAAGGAAAGTAAATAATTAAAAGCTTAAATCTTGTTATTTCTCCCACTAGTTTTTACATGATTTGAGAGAGAGAGAGAGTGATCATATTCATACCACCATTGTTGACTAGATGGCTTGATAATTTGTGTAAGAGAGATGAGATGAGATGAGATGAGATAAGAGGGATCGATGGCGGGTTATGGTGCAGTGGTGTCTCTTCAGCAAACAATTGAGCGTATTCTACAATCTTCTCGTATTTCTCTTGATCCACCATCTGCAGAAATCATACGAATCATCTGCAGAGATCTGAAGTCCTTCGGGAAAATATTGGAAAGACTGGATGATATCAGCCCAAGGAAGAGCAGGAAGAAGGTAAACGCTTTGGATGGACGAATCAAAGAGGCAGTTTGGAGGTTCGAAGATGTATTAGAATCCCATCTCTTACATCAGATTCTCTCTCATCATTTTGAGAGAGACAGCGATCGTGTGTTGTTATTCTCAATAGATGTACTACAAAACGATGTCGGTTCCTTCATCGAGACGGTGAAGGATATGAAAAAGGAGTACCTATATGAATTAGACAATATGCCTCAAGTCGAAGAAGACGAAGATGTTAATGCTTCGACGTTAAGAAGCAGTAGTTTTGGTGGAATGAATACAAAGATGGTTGGATTCTCCAATGTATTTGAACATATGAAAAGTTTTATTATGGATGAAAATGTGGGGAATCATTTCTACATATTAGTTGGGATGCCAGGCAGTGGGAAGACTACTCTTGCTCAGAATTTCTTTGAAGATCCAGCGGTTTTGAGATGGTTTGATTACCGTGTGTGGATCACATTTGGTAGGAAGTATGAATTGAATGAGATTGAACGACACATTCTAGATCAACTGGATCCTCACATTAATGAAATTATTCCACAAGCTCGAGATGACAAAATTAGTGAAATCTTGAAAGGGAAATTGGAGAGAAAGAGATGCCTAATTGTGTTGGATAATGTATGGGACGCAGAGGCGAAAGATTACTTCAACACTCTTATGGCAGTACTAGAGGAAAATGCTATGATAGGAATCTTGCTAACTACCAATCTCGACAAGGTAGTTCAACAGAGCTATGTCGGAATTCTCCATTATAGCCACACCATGGAGCCATTGAATGAAGATGACAGTGAGGATCTACTTCGTATGAAGGTGTTTGGTGAGGAGGTGGAGGATTTCCCTCCTCGACTTGAGAAAGCTGCCAAGAAGATTGCCAAGAATTGTAAAGGACTTCCTCTTATGATCGTCACCGTTGCAGACCTCCTATTAAAAGCCAACAAAAATGACGACTTGGAATTCTGGAATGAGGTTGCAGAAAATCCGTATTCAATTGGCCGTATGATGCTTCATGTGGCGGAAACATTGATTTAGTTGACTGCAATCCTTTAGCTGTCAGTTGTGCCAAGCAGCTCAATCCCACAAAGGGGGGCTATCGGATTCATGTTTCTGCATTTTTTGACGGTCAAGAGCTCAACTGATAATTCTTGGCTAAGAGGTTAGTCCGGCTACTTCAAGTTCTAAATTGATTAATGCTAATCTTCACTTCATTACATCATTATATTGCGCATTAATTATATTTATAATATGATGTGATGATCATCAATCCATGTTTACCAATTTTTCTCGCTCGGATTTGGAGACTGGTCCTAAGGAATATCTAAATTTAATTTACTCCGGAAAATGGGGTAGTATACGGAGAAGGAGATGGATTAAACTAAAGTTAGTGTTTCAAAATCTTAATTATGAGTATTTTGGAATTTAATTTGATCAGATTTTCGCAAAATTACATTCACTCCTAAATTTTCTGAAATTACATATTTGCCTCTAAAATTATAAGAAGTTTCCATTAATGTGGCCCAAGTTATGTTAATAAATTCTTCTTCAACCTTTGACTCTATATATATATATATATATATATATATATATATATATATATAGTCACATTTTAGCCCCTAAGCTATGAACTTATAATTTTACATTGATTTCAAAATTCATATTTTTATGCTAAGACATAATGTTTTGAAGTAATGGGAGATGCACAACTAGCTAGCTACCTAAGTCACTAGAGCAAATATTAATTAGCATCAAGTTCAAGTGTTGCTCCACCATTTTCTATTGTGTCTTTTGAGGTAGAATAACTAAATTACTATCTATAAGTGTTTTGTTATGCTAATATTGTTTTTTCTTGTGATTAAAGATGAACTCACACAAGTTGGATCCATATATAATGTGCATGCCGAGAAGGTATGTATATATGTGTGTGTGTGTGTGTGTGTGTTATTTAATTCAATATTTCGTACTAACTAATTATTGTGTTTATCATACTAATTAAATATGTATGCATTCTCTCATTATTATTTTGCAGGATAAGTAAGGAGCTGAACAACGTCCGTTATTTTAATTATCTCCATTATTGTGATTCTTGAACTCATGAATTTTCTTATGCATATGTCTGGTTTAGTTTTGTAATTTTAAAACTATATTGAATTTATAATTTATGTGATCATTGATGTTGTTGGTTGGGTTTGTTTAAAAACCATTTTCGTATATCATATCTTGGTATCTTGTTTTAATTTCGTACCATTTTCTTAATTTGAAGAATCTGCAATCCAAGGTATGATGGAATTAATTTTTTTTTTTTTTATGTATTTGTCTCTTAAAACAAAATTTTGTAAAATGATGAATATTTAAATTTTTAGTATCTATTTACAAAGCTAGAGTTGTCTCGATTAATCTCGAATAAGTTTTGAAGCTCATGACCCAGCAAAGCAGATAATCAGATACCCAACAATAAGACGTATAATTAATTGTTCTACACATAAATAAATCATATTTTATAATCTTAATATTAATTTATTGCATTATTAATCCACATATTGATTAATTAAATTTTCACCAATTCCAAAACTCTCTCTTTCTCTTTCTCATTCTCAATGGGCGGAATTTGTTTATTAGGAATGCATCTTGATAACAATGTGCAATGCACTATTACATATCTTAATGATTATCCGATTTCTCAAAAAAAAATTAAAAAAAAAAACAAAGAATCTAAATTGCATGCCCGTAAATACCTTCCACAACCATCTCTCGTCATTTCATATTTTAACCATGCTAATCGATATATTTTAATCAAGATTAAACTATATATATGACAATCAATTTAAATTTTTTCTGTTCGTTTTATGCAAATTTAAATTATATTTTACATATTAAGAATTTGTACTTAGATACATAATTCAATATGAAATTTAACATAAAGATGGATTACTTATCATGCATTTTTTTTATGTAAAATAATTTATTTTAATAGACTTAGTATAATTTTATTCTAAATTTGATATTTTATAAGTATAATATATCTGATAACTATTAATTGTACATATTATATCATTATTTAGTAAAATCATAAAAATTACATGTAACGCACGTTATTATGCTAGTAATATAAAATTTGCATCAAAAGGAATATGCCTTGAGCGAATATAAGCATAACTAAAATTTCTAGGTGACATATTCCTTTCCTTCAGTTAAAAAATATTAGTTCCGCAGCCGGCTGAAATTGATTTTCTATTAACAATATTTAATTAATTAAATCATTGACCAGGTATGGTTTTGTTTTCATTTAATATGCAAATATTTAAAAAATAAATACAAATTAAAGTGCCAATTAATGATACTTGTCACTTTATGATGGTAGATCATTTCTTTTGACCACTTCTTAATTTCACATTTTATACCATTAATATTTTTAGTCCCAACTTTTATTTTCTCGATTTTTTTTTATCTCAAATTTTATCTTTATACTTTTTTGGTGCCAATATTAACACCGATCACGAATTACACTCGACTGCCATTTCAGGCTACTAATTTTGGGGCAAAAAAGACGAAAGATAAAGTTCAGGACAAAAAAAATCGAGAAAATAAAACTTCAAATCAAAAATATAAAAATTGAGACCACATATATATATATATATGCTTGTGTTTGCATCCTATTTTTATTTGTACGGGACCAAAAATAAATTAATCCTATCATCATCAAGTGTTCAATTTAACTCCTCAACTAAAGTTTGGAATACTCATCAAATCAAAATTTGTCATGATTTCTAATATATGTAGTATCTTAGGAAAAATTCACTCCATTGACAAACCACGTATGAATGACAGTTTAATTTATAATAAGTCTAGATGCAATTATCAATATATATACAACCATATACACCACAATTTGCCTAATTTTTTTATTCACTATTTGAATTATATTATTCAATTATAATATGCCAAAGTAGTTGAATTATTGGCTTCCTTTCTATGCTTAGTTGAGTTTAACAACCAACTAGTTAGAGAAATTCTTGTCACCACCATCGCCATTACCAAGTCCTTCCACCTCCACCTCCACCACCACCCTGATCCATTCGCCACCGCCAACTCTCGCTACTTTACTTGCACCACCATTAATATTACCTACATCACCACCTCTTCTCATTTCATTATATTGATCACATGTTTCCTTGACAGTTTCTGTTCAAATTAAGTGAAATTTGTGCTAGAGGGATGGCAGGTTATGGTTCAGTGGTTTCTCTGAAGCATACAATGGAGCGCATTCTAGAATCTTCTCGTATTGAGCTCGTTCCTCCCTCTCGAGAGATCATGCTACTCACCTACAGGGAGCTGGAGCCCTTGTATGAAATTCTGGAAAGATTGGATAGCATCAGCCCAAGAAAGAGCAGAAAGAAGGTGAATGCTTTGGATAGACGAATCAAAGAGGCAGTTTGGAGATTTGAAGACTTACTTGAATCCCATCTCTCTCATCAGATTCTCTCACAATTTGAAGATGAGAGAGATGTGTTGTTATTCTCCATCGATCTGCAGAGTCTACGGCGCGATGTTGATTCCTTTATCATGACGGTGAAGGATATGGAGACGAACTACCTTTATGAATTAGACAATATGCCAGAATTAGAAAAAGACGAAGAATCGGCTGTTGTTTCATCGTCAAGAAATGATTCTGGTGGAATGAAGGCAAAGATGGTTGGATTTTCTGATCTATTTGAAGAAGCAAAAAAACAAGTTATGCATATATGGGATGGGAATTCTGTGTGTGCATTTGTTGGGATGCCGGGAAGTGGAAAGACTACTCTTGCTGAGAAAGTTTTCCAAGATCCAGAAGTTTCAAGATGGTTTGATCATCGTGCATGGGTCACAGTCGGCAGAAGATATGAATTGAGAGAGATTGAACAGCACATTTTAGCTCAAGTGGATCCTCACATCAATGAAATTCCACAAGGAGATGACAAAATAAGTGAAATCTTGAAAGGGAGATTGGAGAGTAAGAGATGCCTAATTATGTTGGATAATATATGGGACAAAGAGTTATTAGATTACTTCATAGGAGATGATTGGAATTATACGAGTAATGGAATGATAAGAATCTTGCTTACTACTAATCTACAGAAGGTAGCTAATATTTGTGAAGTTCTTTGTGGCACATACCCCATGCGGCCATTGAATGAGGAAGAAAGTGAGGATCTTCTTCGTGAGACGGTGTTCGGTGAAGATGAGAAGGATTTCCCTCCTCATCTCAAGAAAGCCGCAAAGAAGATTGCGAAGAACTGTAAAGGTCTTCCTCTTATGATCGTCACGGTTGCTGACCTCCTATCAAAAGCCAACGAAAATGATGACCCAGAATACTGGAATGAGGTTGCAGAAAATCGAAATTCTGATGTGATGATGGATGCATATAATCAAATATCAAAGGTACTTTTCCCAGTCTATGATTGTCTCCCTCAATCTTTAAAAGTGTTTTATCTTTATATGGGAGCTTTCCCCCAAGATTATGACATCCCCACATCCAAACTGATCACTATGTTCACTGTTGAGGGGCTACTTGAACAAATAACATTGCATGAAATTCTTCATGGAAAAGTTACCGAGTTTGGTCGTATGAATAATGTTGTTATGTCGAAAGAAAAAAGTGTGAATTATCAGGCAATTAAAGCTTCTCACCTTATTTCTTTCTGGCACCACTTATTCAACCAAGAAGCTTCCAAGGACATGTTTCTCCGTGTCTTGAATAGTAGTGTTATTTATGGCCAAGAACAAAATGTGAAAGGCCAGCGCCGGTTGTCTCTCCATAGTAATTTTGTGTTGAGCTTTGAAGAAGTGTACGATTTAGTGAAATTCGATTGTGCATCTTGAAGAAGTGTACGATTGTGAAATTCAATGCCTCTAGACGTCGGTTTCAAGTTACTCAGGGTACTAGATGCTCTTAAAGTCCGTTTCTACAGTTTCCCAATCGCAATTTTGGAACTTGTTTTGTTGCAGTACCTTGCCCTAACTTACAATGCCCTAACTTACAATGGAGATCTCCCTACTTGTATATCCAAACTTTTGAATCTTCAATTCTTGATTATCCATCCACATATGAGCATTAAGTACTCATGTGGAGCTCCATCATTTGTGCCGGTACAAATATGGGATATGCAAGAACTAAAGCATATTGAGATCGTGGGAAGAAACCTACCAAATCCTAAACATGTTTCCTTACAAAAACTCTCGACACTTCTAGGTGTGAGCGCTAACACTTGCACCCGGAGAGTTCTTCGGAAACTTCCTAATATAAGGAAATTAGGGATTCAAATTGAGCTTATGCTTAAATCTGGCATTAGTAATCCATTGAGTTGGTTTGATCGTTTCGTGGAACTCGAAAATTTAGATACACTAAAGTGTAGTGTTGTGAATCCTGAGGTTAAGTATGGTTGTGTTGCCCCTATGAATCCTCTTTCTTTGATCCCATCAAGACTGAAAAAGTTGCATTTAAGTGGCTTGGGTTATCCCTGGAGAGACATGGAAGCCATTGGTTCAATGCCAAATCTCCAAGTGCTGAAATTGCGATGCTATGCCTTTCGAGGTCCAAAGTGGGAAACAGAACTTAATAGCTTCTTGTGTCTTGAATATCTTTTAATTGAGGACACTGATTTGGTGCAATGGAAACCAAGACGTGGAAGCTTCCCGAAGCTTCGGAAACTAAGCATGAAACATTGCTACAAATTACGAGAGTTTCATTGGCCGGATGCTGCTCATTCCGGAAGGATTGAAATAGTTGATTGCAATCCTTTAGCTGTCAATTGCGCAGAGCAATCAAAACAAAGAAGTGAGTATTACATTGAAGTTATTGCAACCTTTGAGGATGAAAAGCTTCTGCCTAAAGCCAAAAACCAAAAACAAGAGAATGATGAAGAGAGCTCAAGTGATGAGTAGTTCGACAACTTCACTCTGATTATTTGTAAGTTCACTCCTTTTCAAATTGATTAATGCTCCAATATTTTTATGCTCAATTATATATCAATTCATAATGCGAAGAAAATATGTGGAAAGATTGTGCCCAATATGATTGGATTATTTGGAGCCTCTACGTTTTTAGCAATGAACACATCAATAAGTTATTGGTTTCTTATAGACTTATGAAAATATAGTGTGTTGTGTTACTATTAAAGGTTTGTGAATTGTTCTTAGTATGTCACTATGTCACATTGCATATTTTATGTGATTACCTTAGTTTAATGTGGTGCTTTCTTGATATTTGAAGGTGTAAAATTATGTGGTGAGCAATGAAGCTGGAGTGACGGGCACCAATTGTCATCATTATTGTGATGCTTGAACTCATTATTTAGTTATTCATAAATTCTTCTTGTTATGTGGTTTGGTTGTGTTATATTTCAATTTTACAACTATGACTTATGTTGTGATTTGCTAAGAGATGTGACCCTTGAACTATATCATTCTTGCTGGTTGGGTTTGTTTATAAACCATTTGCTTTGATCTACATTAATTTATGTGATTATTATTATTGGTCAGATTTGTTTAAAAACCATTTACTTTGAATCTGCAATCCAGAGGTTATGTCTAGTTGCTGCTACTCATCAGAGTCATATAGATACAAATAAACTTGAAAATCATCATCATAGAATAATATTTAACATTATACAATAATATTGCATACATGAAGCAGCAGAAATTTTTGAGTTCTCTCATATCCCTTATCTGTAGAAGCATATATATATATATAGACACACACACACACACACACGAAATTGTTGCTAATTTAATTAATATAACTAATTATCCTGTTGATGATCTTACTATATGTATGTATGCATGTGTAATTTAAACCATATATTCATTTATTAATTTTTTTATGCTAATTGAGGAGTTGAGCAATGAAGCTGGGGAAGACACCACTTTCTCCCTCTCTAGATGTTTGTTGTTTAAAATATTCTTGCAATTTCACGACTATGACTTTCAGATTTGAACAATATACTCTATTTGGTTAAAATTAAATAACTTTAGTATCACTCAAGTCCACAAACCACATCAAACAAGCACTGCTCTGACTGCTCGAGTATGGATCAGCATAAGCTGAGCAGCTGCAGTTCTTCAAACATTCATCACGGCATTCATCAATGCTCATACTGGAATTCAGTTGAAAATTCAGTGTATCAGGAAACTTGATCCGTTCAACTTTGAGAAATCCATCTTCCTTCTGTGTGTTTGCAACCCAAACAACTACTTCTGCTGTAGCTTTGAACCATACTCCCAAGAATCTGTTTTCAGATGAGCCTGGATTGAAGAATCCGAGCTCAAACATTTGTGATGGAGAAGTTAATACATCTCCATCACCAATAGTCTGGTTTGTAGAAAGTGTATCAGCGGCAATCAAGAATTTGAAAATAGTGAAAATACAGAGTCCAAAACAGAGGAAATCTCGATGACTCACAATATAATGAGTAGTTAAATGGGAGGAGAAGCTAGTATGAATGTGATCTTGAGGAGATTTGGTTTAATTTATTTACAATATTTAAGAGACATACAAACTTAAGGTGACTGCTGCTGATTTCAACTCCATAATTTTGTTTTATAAGTCGAATAAAATTAGAAGTAAAAAGAGCAGGTTCAAGTACTTTGTTTGACTACATGAAAAGGCTCGTGATTTGTGCATAACAAACAAAGTTTAGACTCACTCTTAAAAGAAAATTGTCTATCTTGCTTCTACTTTACTTATGGTCATGGAACCACTTCTCGGCTCGTGCTTTCCTGCTGCATCCTCGTGCGGGAAACTCGAACTATGGTGCAAGAAAAATCCAGGTTTCTTGGGTTGGGGCAACACTGCATCCTCTGTGCTTAACATCAGAACCACAGACGGCATCATTGGCCTCTCGTCTGCTGAGTTCTGAACGCATAATAACCCGACTTGAATGCACCTCTTTACTTGCCATTCCACATACCAACTATTGTAGCATGGATCCATCAGCTCCAACTCTCTGTCTTCCTTCCAAAGTAGCCATGCCTGCAATAATTTACATGGCTTATTATGCATTCATGCTGAACAATGGAGAGTTGGAAGTTGCCTAATTCGAGTGTTTAGATGAAAGAAGTTGCACCATATAGTACTTTTTGGTTAGTATTAAATTGTTTGTCAATGAATAATAGCCAACAAATGATTTAGACTCACCTGTTCCAAAGGATTCTGATAAGGATGCTTGAAGCTTCTTTTTTTCTTCCCAGCTACAATCTCCAATATTATCACACCTAAGCTAAATACGTCTGACTTGACTGAGAACTTTCCATCAAACACATACTCTGGAGCCATGTATCCGCTGCAACGAGCTTTTTTTTCATCAAGCTGTGTTACAAATGAATATTCTTATACGCTATAGGTATCTGAATGAAATAGTACACTTACTATGTTCCAACAACTCTTTTTGTACTTGCTGCAGTTTGATTACCTTCAAACATTCTAGCTACCCCGAAATCTGAAATATTCTTTGCATCTAGGTTCTCGTCTAATAAGATATTGCTCGTTTTCAGGTCCCTGTGGATAATTTTGAGCCTGGAATCGTGATGGAGGTAGAGAAGACCTCGTGCAATCCCCATAATTATATCAAACCGCTTTGGCCAATTCAATAGCGCACTCCTATTATCATCTGCTAGTGTTTTGAGCAGAGTTGTAAGAAACATATTTGATCAGAGTATAGTATATGGAAAGAAAATTGAGAAATGGAAGTTTGCACATACCAAAAATGAAATAGTCCAAGCTTTTGTTGTGCATGTACTCATATATTAACATCCTTTCTTCTCCTTCAATGCAGCATCCCAAAATTCTAACAAGATTCCTATGTTGCAATTTGGCAATCAAAAATACTTCATTTCTGAACTCTTGACCCCCTTGTCTTGAAGTTCTAGACATTCTTTTCACCGCGACTACTTGTTTTGCTGATAGGTGCGCCTGCAGCAGCCACAGGAAAATACAAAATGCTAAAGAAACACCTTATTTTACTCAATAACATAAGATTACATAAATGTAAATTCACCTTGTAAACTGGACCAAAACCACCCTGTCCAATCTTGTTTTCATTTGAAAAGCTATTTGTGGCAGCTGCAACGGTTGCCAAACCGAACAAAGGTAATTCAATTTCTTTCCTTATCTCGTAAGAAGCTGTCCAAGGAGTTATATATTTATTCCAGGATCAGTTAATTATAATACTAATTCATAGCACACACCATTCAACTAAAAAGGGGTGAGTAAAATTAAATATAACCTCGTCTCTTGTGTCTCATCCTCAAGATTATGCATGCAAAAGATAAGATCAAGACAAACATTGCAAAACCCGCAGCAAGTGCTATGTACACGAGCTTTGGAGTTCCCTTCCTCTTATTCTGATGAACAGCCACATTTTCTTGAATAAAGAATTAACTATCACTGAATATGCAAAAGTGATTTTAACTTGTGTTTTAAAAAATTAACAAGATTCAGTTACCTAGTTCTGAAACAGGCACTCGAATATAGACATTTGGCCCTGTGCTGACATCTCCAACGAGCTCCTTGATATCAATCAAGTTACCAAACCACATCAAACAGCCATTGGTCTGATTGTTCAGGTATGGAGCTGCATAAGCTGTGCAGCTACAGTTTTTCAAGCATTCGTCACCGCATTCACCATTGCTCATCTTACTATCTATTCGAATATTCAACGTATCAGGGAAGTTGACATTTTCAGCCTTGAGAAATCCCTCTTCTTTCTGGCAATCTGAAGGCCGAGTTCTAGTGATCCACCGGTCCAGCCAAGCGCACCCCATTCATTCTTAGATTTCGGGTGGAATCCCCACAAGCACTCACACACTGGCTGTTTGGAAGGTTTACAGAAACCGTTAGGACCACACCGCCCGTAGTTGGTACAGTCGGCGTTAGGCGTATTTGTTGCAAGAATCCACCCATCTCTCGCTTCATTCATCACGTACCGTTGGAGAAAGCCAGAATAATTAAGGGTCAATCTCGTATAAAGCGAACTGTTGTAAGGTTCAACCATAGAAATCAACCTGCCCTCTTTAAACTCTAGTTCAGGATTGAAATATCTATATCCTACCATCGGCACCCCGGTAAAGAAAACACCGTTCCAGTGGCCTGACCTGTATTTCTTTTCATTCTCCATGAATATACTGAATTGAGGCAATCCGAGGTTTTCAATCATGAAAACGTAATCTCCCATGGATGGATCATCATGGCTTCTCCACGACGTCAGATGTTTATCCAATCCAGCATTAACATCATCAACCATCTTCATCCCCGGCAACCTGGTGTCGCCCGGGTAATCAAAACTCTGCCATATATTCTTCGACTTTTCCACAACAACCAGGTTTCCGGTATCCAGGAGCTGGAGCGCTGGACTCGATGCCGCCATGGAGGAATTGGAAGACCATATGATTGTACCCTGAGCTGAGCTGAGAACCAGATTCCCATCTTTTTCAAGAGTTAGAACTCCTTTTGAGCCATTGATGGGATTTTGTCTGTTTGCAACCCAAACTACGACGTCTGGTGTAGATTTATACCATATTCCCAAGAATCTGTTGCTGGAAGTTCCTGGAGAGAAGAATCCAACCTCAAACATTTGTGATGCAGAAACTAATACTTCTCCCTCAGCAAGATTTTGGTTAGCATAAAGTGTATCAATCCCAACACAGAATTCAGAAAATGTTAAAAAGCATAGAGCAGCACATAAAAACAACTGATTACCCATTCACAGAGAGGGAAACAAGTAATGTATAAGGGGGAGGAACATAAGCTTTTTAAGCAAATAATTAAGATTTAAGAGTCATATATGTATATCAGAAGGTAGAAGATGCTGTCACCATCTTCAGTTGAAGTCTTTATTACATTGCAGCAACTGCACGTTAACGCATAGGGCTCAATTTGAATTGTGTTTGAAAGATATAGAGATTCATTTCTTTCCGTCAACACACGGTCAACTTCATCTTTATATCTGCAATCTCATCAGTAGATATGTGTGGACGAAATTGAGCGATTCTTTTGGGTTTTATTTTAGATTTCATTGGGCAAGACAAGAAGATTCAAGATTGAAGTTTTATACATTGAATTTCTCTACCATTTTTCTAACTTTTATTATTTAACTAGCTGAGACAGCGTACATTGCACGCAATTCAACTAATATGCTTAAATTAATTATTAAAGTTTGAATAATTTTACTATACTATATTCGAGTAGCTAATTAAAAAAATATATTTAATTATATATTTATATCATTTTATAAATATAATAATATCAGAAAAAAAAATCTAAATTAATCAATAATCAGAAAAATGATATTAATATAAATTGTAACTATTCAAATATGAACTCTGAATTTATAATCTTTTCATTTGTTTATATTTTTGTTCTTTTAATATTTACACACACAGAGAGATGCATGTCCTTTCTCAGCTTCCTGTTTTTTACAATCAACAATTTTTATTTTAACTTTACTGTCTAATAAAAATAAAAAAATTAATTAATGTAAATTCACAAAATCTTGCATCATCCATTTTAGAAAAATTCAGTATAAAATTAATTAAACTTACTAAAATAATTTAAATCGTTAATGAGTTCAAAATATTAATAATTATATTTTTTTTACTATCATGGCAAAACACATTATACCACATCAATTGATATAGTTTATCTCATAAGTAAATTATATTTTTAACCACTCTATGTTATCAATTAATTTACGTGTTATCAATTAATTTACGTATGATATCATGCACTGAATTGATTGAACTATTTTAATTATTACACTTATCGCAAAATATTAATATTTTTTGTGTGAATTTTATCTAAACATACATTTAATACTATATTATATATATATATATATATAATATCATAGAAACATGTGTTGCTCAACGATAAAGAAATGATAATATCTCAAAGTTTGGTTAATAGTTTGTTGTGGTAAATTGCGTTCAAGGTTTCATGTTTAATATATTTTTCAAAATTTTATATACTGTTTATAATTTTATTTTATTTTAAATATAATTTGATTAGCAGTTGTAATTCTTGATTAAATGACTAACTAATTTAATTAGTAGTACGGAATCTAAGGAAAAATTATTCAATTCCCCAATTTCAATTATTTCCTCACTAACAAATAAAATTAGTAATTACCATTTTCGTGGAAATCTATATTCCAAAAAATGTGGAATATAGATTCCTTCTACCAAAGGAGTTTAATCATTCTTATTCAACCAAAACACCTAATATATATATCATTTTATAAAAAAATAATAATGTATGACACTTCTACATACATATAACTACATATTATATTAGTGTTCTGTATTTTGTTTAGCTAAATAGTTTGAGAATTATTTTTAATAATTAGTAGTTCAATCTAAGAGAAAATATTCAATTCTTCTATTTCAAATCTTTTATAAGTAATTGGATTATGTTCATTCTCAGTCATATGATTATGGATAGTCAACATAATCCATATTCCAAAAAATTATGTAACATTCATTCCTTCTCCCACATGAATTTAATTAACTATTCTTAATGAACTGAAAAATCTAATATAAATTATTTTATATATAATTATAAAACCAACCTATATTCTAAATTTCTCAAATTATTAATTAATAAGCTTGAAAAATGTAATATTTGAACCATAATTTTAAATTTATTTTCCCAATCAACCATCTATTAATGTAATATTTTAAAAGTCATGCATAAATTGTAAATTCGTTTAAAGTTGGTGAATTTTTTTACAATTAATTATATTTTTAAAACTTTGTCTAGCAACTTTTAAAATAAAGTCTCCCGGAATTTTCTACATTAATTAATTCTTATATTTATCTTCATCATTGACTTTTTTTAGGTGTTTTTCACTTTGATAGATATATGCTCCTTCCGTTTCATTTTGATTGTTGTTTTAGTTATTTCATTTTGTGTCAAAATGTTTATTATTTATATATTTTCACACTCTCACCTTTAATTTTAACCATATCCTGAATCCTAAAAATATATGAAAAATGTTGTCTTATTTTTAAGAAAATATAAATGAATAAGATTTTATACTATATATAAGAGATGGTTATATTAGACCATAAAATTAATTGTTAGTTCTATATATAAAAAATAAAAATTTAAACAACAATCTAAACGAAATAGAAGGATTATATTCTAATAGTTCACCATATATTATCTGACACGTCTTCTTGGTGCAGTCAACATTATCCGAGCCCGACCATAAATAAAGAAGTTGAAATTTAATTTCAATAAATTTAATTGAAACTATTCTTAATTATATGAATGAAAATGAACACATAAATTTCTAGGGATAAATTAAAACTTAGCATTTTGATTGTATATATTATGGAATCAACTTCTTTTTTTTTTTTTTTTCCATTTTTTCGTTTGTTTTGTGATGAAATACTCTAAAATAAATGCAGTACACTTATTACTTACTAAATGAGGATAACAAAAATGTTGAGTAAATTTCACTTTTAGTCTCATTAGAATATGATCAAAACACTTTTAGTCCCAACAGTTACTTTTTTAGTCTCAAATGATATTTTTCTGACAATTTTAGTCCCTTAAGATATTTTTCCGATAATTTTAGTTTCATAAGATATTTTTTCAACAATTTTAGTCCCAAACTAACACAAAATGTTAAGTGTCATGAGTTAACTTTATCTATTAGTTTGGGACTAAAATTGTCGGAAAAATATCTTATGGGATTAAAATTATCGGAAAAATATCTTATGGGACCAAAATTGTTGAAAAAATATCATTTAGGACCCAAAAAGTAATTTTTGGGACTAAAAATGTTTTGACCCTATTCTAATGGGACCAAAAGTGAAATTCACTCTAAAAATGTTAGATCAACAAAAAAAAAATACCAATTGAAGTAACTGTAGAATGATTTTATTTTTGGTGATCTACTACGATACTATATATATATATGGGGTTAAAAGTGTAAATTTTAAACAATTTGTTTTATGTAAGGTTATAGATGTAATTTGATATATATTCCATATCAGTTCCCATATTTCGTAGGTTTAGATATATGTTAAGTCATGCAGTTATTTTTGGACAGTTATTTCACAATATTTCTTCTGTTTTTTTTTATCGGCGCTTAAGTGAAGAGAAATATACATTGATTCATGCTTGTGTTCGCAGAATTCACAGACATCATTCATATACATAGAGGTAGAGTTTTGAATGACGCGTATGTTAAATATTCCTAAATATATACTGAAATTTGCTAACTAACAATGAAGTATTTGCTATTGGTGTTATTTGTGTTCAACCCCAGTCAAAAGCAGTTAACAACATGCATACATACACTTGCTAACATTAAAATGCTAAATGTTGACAATATGCAGACATAACAATATCATGAAATAACTTATCTAAACATTGGTTGCACCAAATTCAAAAAATTGCTAAAATAGTGACATATGTTTGCTAATAATCATGGACCAATTTGCTACAACAATAAGTAATGTTTTGTTACCTCATTGTGTGCTGGTGCATTTTCGTCTCCTCCATGAACAACTTTCTTCAAAAATAAAAAGATCAATATTACTTATTAGAAACAATAACATGCTTTGTTCAAAAGTCCAATATTATACCTTTTTCAGGAATAGCAGTAACATTTCCAACACTTTCGGCATCTTGTTCTTTTATTCCCATTGGATTCTTCACTCAAGATTTGCCAAAAATTAAATAATGCTAGAACTAGTGTATTAATCACGTAATAATCATGCACATTATAAATAAATAATTTGAATGTTACCTCATTATGACCCCCTCCCTGAGCATTGTCTTCACTCATTACACTTTGCACAGTATTAAATTTTGACAATTAGTGATGACTACAATAGTGTTGTTAACTTCATTAATTTGAGGTTTACCTCAAAATGATGTGTGTTATCATGTGGAGGATCAACGTTCATATCATACTCTTTCTCAGCAAGATTTGCAGCATCACGTGCCAAGTTTATTATCCCATCCCAATCTTGTGTTAACTGAGGCTGAAACTAGGCATGCTAAACGGCTCCTTCTGGAGTTGATCTCTCTTCATAACTGCTTCCTCAATCTCCAATATTGCTGCTATGTGCTCTGGATTTGTAACGCCCCGATCCCGGGAGAAGGGTGACAAGGGACCGGTACGCTACTGGGGAAGGGGGAAGGGGTTGTTGCATAAAGATAATTAAATGAAATAGCTACATTTGGGCAACATAACCTTTGTAACTGAAATAGAACCACCCACGAGAGTGTTCAGAAGGAATAAGGTTAGTGCCCCAAACATTTGGGCAGCATAACCTCTGTAACTGTAATAGAACCACGCACTAAGGCGTTTAGAAAGAACCTAAATAAAATACCAATCATCAAAGGGAACTTATCCCGCCAACAATTATAAAGGAACATTATAGCAAAATGCTGAAATCATAACATGCTTCAAACAATTGAAGACAAGCTGTATCAGAGTGAACGGAACAAGCGCGGAGCACAATTCAAGTAAAATTATTTGCAAGCACTTAATTGATATTAAGTATCTAAGATTTATGAACAACACAAAAAGAGCAAGCATATAACAACAAGTAAGCCCTCGCCCCAGCTCCGTCATCTTCCAGCCTGCCTCTCAACCTGAAAATATTTTAGAAAAGATTTGGGTTGAGTACTAGCGTACCCAGTGGCAGATTTTGATAAACAGTTCACAAACATTTTATAAATATGAATATCGTATCCACACAAGTATAACAATGGAAAGGTTTCAAATCTCAAAAGCATTCCATGTATACAAAGCTTCTTTTAACCTTACTTGCACGCTCTATCTCAACTGTCCCTTCCTACAGTGTCTTAACTTATATACACGTCCTCCAGCCCAGCTGTCTAATAAAGGATAGTGTATACGGTCCCAAAGCTTTAAGGATCCGAACTCGAGTCTAGTTAAGCACTCAATGTTTTCGTAGGATACTGGCGAACGCGAACAGTGAGCTAAATCATTTTGATACAGATATTCATGCTATACAGTTGATAAACAGTTGAGCTTATTAGCTGAACATAATTTGAGAAAAATATAACCCACCTGGATGACGAGCACATGGCGGCACAATAACTTCGAAAATGGTTTCGTTAATCCTAGCAGGCTCTGTAGGTCCTACAAGGGTCGATATTCGACTCAGAATAATCTCTATATTTTCAGGAATTAATCTACTGTAATTCGAGCTATTATTTAATTATATTCTCTTCAGAAATAGATTGCGCAACTCTAGAGACCTCGAATAATTCCGACAAAGAAGAAAATAAATTCCAAAATATTATTCTTGATTTATTGGGACCAACCGATTTGACAAGGGTCTCTTTTCAAAACTTATCATTTTAATCGATTTTTATCAGATTTGTGCCACGGCACTTTCTAACCGTTCAAAAATTATGAAAATATTCAAGGACTATCCTATATATGCCAAGACTATAGTTTGAGAGTTTTAGAATTTTTCGATAACACATGACTCCAGTATAAAAATAACTGCTTATATTAAATAATCGATATTATTCAAAACTCATCCGAAAATTACGAAATTCGACGGAAGCATAGGAAATATTATTCTGAGCAACTTTTGAGAAGAAACTTTTTCGATTTGACGACCCAAAATGGGTGAAACGGGACAAAAACTCACAGATTTTAGCTGAAATGTATCGGTCTCGATTGAGATCGATACTGGTGGATTTTCGCTCAAAAGTACAATTTTTGATAGTGCAGAAAATAAAAAATTTAATGGTGTAATCAGATCAAAGATCGGACGGCTAGATCATAAATTCGAAACTGGCAGATTTATAATGTAATATTCGGATCCGGATTTCAAACGACAAGAAATCAAAAATCTATTCCGGTTAACTACAAGATCCAAATGATCAAAGACTATTTATAAAAAGAAGATTTCTAATACGACTATTCAGGAAGAGTAGATCTGAGATTTACATAAAATGAAAACGGGGAAAAATACCGAAAACTTACAACATCAAAAATCGGAATCGGTAGAATTAAAGATAATCGAAATATAAGCATATTTAGAACTTGAAATTTCTAAATTCATCGGTCCGAATGACCAGAATCGGAGAAAGTACCTTCTCCGAGGAATTGGCAGCGGTCACGATGATTTTCCATCGTGATCATCCTTCGTGTCATCATTTCAATCATGCATTCGTGATCTACGCGTTGACACCTTCAAAATGACTATTTCAGAATTGAAATAGGAAACTAGAGTTGTATATTCTCTGGAAGCTGCTCGGCGTTTCGATTTTGAAAATGAATGAAAAATGAAACCTTAAGCTCCTATTTATAGAGGAAAAATAAATAGGATAATAATGAATAAAAGAAAGAGGATAATGATGGAAAAAGAATAGGATAATTAAGAATAAGATAATCTTTTGAAAAAGAAATTGGATAATGACGGATGTGCCTTTTTCTATTAAATTTATTATTTTCCAACTTAAAGTTGTGCCAAGAGTTCATTTGACCTCTAATTAAAATTTTAAAAGTATCATTAAAATTCTGGGGTCGTTCTATTTTCACAAAAATCATTATTGACCACGCATAAAAAATATTTAAACTATAATTTTATATTTTTTCAATCTTAAATAATACCTAAAGTCGCGTTTTTTATCTATTTTACTTTATTTTAGCTCCATTTTTTTTTTTGCCTTCTAAATAAAATAGAAAAATTTTTTAACTATAATCCAAAAATACGGGGTGTTACATCCTACCCTCCTTACAAAAAATTTCGTCCCGAAATTTACTAATCTTGAAATGGAGTGTCGGGACAATTCTTGAGCAATTCTGAACGTTGCTTCTTCTTATCCATGGCAGTTTCGTGGTACCTTCGTTAAGCTGATCACTTTATTTTTCAGACCTGGAGCCTTCCGTCGTACTCTAAATCGTTATTTAGCATCATATCATCTTTTCTGGTCACGTGGTTTAAAATCAAACACGTACTTCTTCAGCATCAAGACGTGGAAGACATCATTGAGGTTGGGTCTGAAGGCCATCATATACGCTACTTCATTAATCCTAGCAAAAAGACTGTTTCTCTCGAGTCGTAAATCTTACTAAGACGTATACTTTGTCTTGGTCTACTTTAACTTGATGCGCATAACTCTTCATACGTTCTTCTTTGTAGCTTTCTTCAAATTTTCTTTAAGATCATCCTTTGAGTCGAGAAGAGAAATAGAAAATAGGTATCGATCCACTTGAATCAAAGCATATTATCTCGATCATCGCATATGTCACCTGGAACTTAAGACATCCAGTCTCGAACTTGTCCTTGCTCCTCAATCACAAATGTATAGAGACAGGAGTAGCGAGAATGGATCTTTCTATCGCGATTCTTCATAGACATTAAAAATTCTCCCAACATGCTCCTCAAATACATATACACGCGAGCCACATTTCCTAGAAATTCATATAACTTAAGTCATCTAAAAGAATATACCTATCCATTCTAAGTTCTTCCTACGTTCAAGTCTACAAGACACTACATAATCGTTCCCATCTTTCTGAATCAATCCGCTCTTTATAATACTCATCAGATTCTCAGTTGAACCGGAATCCAGATGTCCCAGACATCCTATTAAATCATAGGCGAACCACGGCCTTACCGTGAACCCTCTTTCATGTAGGATTGAATCCAAATCCAAACATGACATAACACATTCTTTTTAACATCATAACAAATTGACACAATTAGTGGAACCAATCCATGTGGGCTTATAATCTTGAACGTGAAAAAACACTTAATCAACCTATGTTCCACAAGAATCTTAACAATCATCAACATAAAATCCAATCTACCTATCTAAAGAAAGCCACTTAATTAGCCTAAATTCTCAAGAACAACATGATAACTTAACATTCAATCCAAAGTTCAAGCCACTATAGTCTAGATTCTTTGCTATGATCAATCCAGAATCCATTCACAATTCATTCTCATCAATTATGGTAATTCTAACATCTTTCAATTATTTCCATCTTTTGGTCAAAACCAAAATCTAGATGCCTCGACATATCTTAATAACTTTAGACGAATCATGAATTCTCATCATGAAACTTTAATATAAGTTCGAATGACAATACTTTATAGTGAAATTTGGAGATAACTCTCTTGTAAATTAATCACAACCTTTTGTCGTGAAACCTGAAAATAATTCTTAACCAAATTATGAATCATGAAATATAAGCAAGAAATGTGTAAAATATTTTCAAAATTATTCACGATAACGGATAATGAAATCTGAAAATATTTTTGAATAAATGAATCATGATATCAAATCGTGAAACCTTAAAATATATGAATCATGACCTCTCATCATGAAACCTGATAATATAAGAATCATGACCTCTTATCATGAAACCTGGTAATAGAATCATGATCTCTCATCATGAAACATGAAAATAGCTTTTGAATCATGATCTCTGGTCATGAAACCTGAATAGAACGAATCACGATTTTTTTTATCATGAAACCTAAAAATAGCTTTAATAATTGAATCACAATATCTGACTGTGAAACCTGAAAAAAATATTTAGCGTAACAAACTGCACTCTCATGTGTGTCAATTTTAAAATACATGTGTACCTTTTGTTGAGGGCGGCGTAGATGACGTGCTGAGGGCTGCTGAACAAATAGTGGAAGAGAATAGATATAATTCAGAATTCAAAGAATAATGCTACAGGTCTACAGAGTTGCAAACCTGCTCTGATACCAATCTGTAACGCCCCGATCCCGGGAGAAGGGTGACAAGGGACCGGTGCGCTACTGGGGGAAGGGGGAAGGGGTTGTTGCATAAAGATAATTAAATGAAATAGCTACATTTGGGCAACATAACCTTTGTAACTGAAATAGAACCACCCACGAGAGTGTTCAGAAGGAATAAGGTTAGTGCCCCAAACATTTGGGCAGCATAACCTCTGTAACTGTAATAGAACCACGCACTAAGGCGTTTAGAAAGAACCTAAATAAAATATCAATCATCAAAGGGAACTTATCCCGCCAACAATTATAAAGGAACATTATAGCAAAATGCTGAAATCATAACATGCTTCAAACAATTGAAGACAAGCTGTATCAGAGTGAACGGAACAAGCGCGGAGCACAATTCAAGTAAAATTATTTGCAAGCACTTAATTGATATTAAGTATCTAAGATTTATGAACAACACAAAAAGAGCAAGCATATAACAACAAGTAAGCCCTCGCCCCAGCTCCGTCATCTTCCAGCCTGCCTCTCAACCTGAAAATATTTTAGAAAAGATTTGGGTTGAGTACTAGCGTACCCAGTGGCAGATTTTGATAAACAGTTCACAAACATTTTATAAATATGAATATCGTATCCACACAAGTATAACAATGGAAAGGTTTCAAATCTCAAAAGCATTCCATGTATACAAAGCTTCTTTTAACCTTACTTGCACGCTCTATCTCAACTGTCCCTTCCTACAGTGTCTTAACTTATATACACGTCCTCCAGCCCAGCTGTCTAATAAAGGATAGTGTATACGGTCCCAAAGCTTTAAGGATCCGAACTCGAGTCTAGTTAAGCACTCAATGTTTTCGTAGGATACTGGCGAACGCGAACAGTGAGCTAAATCATTTTGATACAGATATTCATGCTATACAGTTGATAAACAGTTGAGCTTATTAGCTGAACATAATTTGAGAAAAATATAACCCACCTGGATGACGAGCACATGGCGGCACAATAACTTCGAAAATGGTTTCGTTAATCCTAGCAGGCTCTGTAGGTCCTACAAGGGTCGATATTCGACTCAGAATAATCTCTATATTTTCAGGAATTAATCTACTGTAATTCGAGCTATTATTTAATTATATTCTCTTCAGAAATAGATTGCGCAACTCTAGAGACCTCGAATAATTCCGACAAAGAAGAAAATAAATTCCAAAATATTATTCTTGATTTATTGGGACCAACCGATTTGACAAGGGTCTCTTTTCAAAACTTATCATTTTAATCGATTTTTATCAGATTTGTGCCACGGCACTTTCTAACCGTTCAAAAATTATGAAAATATTCAAGGACTATCCTATATATGCCAAGACTATAGTTTGAGAGTTTTAGAATTTTTCGATAACACATGACTCCAGTATAAAAATAACTGCTTATATTAAATAATCGATATTATTCAAAACTCATCCGAAAATTACGAAATTCGACGGAAGCATAGGAAATATTATTCTGAGCAACTTTTGAGAAGAAACTTTTTCGATTTGACGACCCAAAATGGGTGAAACGGGACAAAAACTCACAGATTTTAGCTGAAATGTATCGGTCTCGATTGAGATCGATACTGGTGGATTTTCGCTCAAAAGTACAATTTTTGATAGTGCAGAAAATAAAAAATTTAATGGTGTAATCAGATCAAAGATCGGACGGCTAGATCATAAATTCGAAACTGGCAGATTTATAATGTAATATTCGGATCCGGATTTCAAACGACAAGAAATCAAAAATCTATTCCGGTTAACTACAAGATCCAAATGATCAAAGACTATTTATAAAAAGAAGATTTCTAATACGACTATTCAGGAAGAGTAGATCTGAGATTTACATAAAATGAAAACGGGGAAAAATACCGAAAACTTACAACATCAAAAATCGGAATCGGTAGAATTAAAGATAATCGAAATATAAGCATATTTAGAACTTGAAATTTCTAAATTCATCGGTCCGAATGACCAGAATCGGAGAAAGTACCTTCTCCGAGGAATTGGCAGCGGTCACGATGATTTTCCATCGTGATCATCCTTCGTGTCATCATTTCAATCATGCATTCGTGATCTACGCGTTGACACCTTCAAAATGACTATTTCAGAATTGAAATAGGAAACTAGAGTTGTATATTCTCTGGAAGCTGCTCGGCGTTTCGATTTTGAAAATGAATGAAAAATGAAACCTTAAGCTCCTATTTATAGAGGAAAAATAAATAGGATAATAATGAATAAAAGAAAGAGGATAATGATGGAAAAAGAATAGGATAATTAAGAATAAGATAATCTTTTGAAAAAGAAATTGGATAATGACGGATGTGCCTTTTTCTATTAAATTTATTATTTTCCAACTTAAAGTTGTGCCAAGAGTTCATTTGACCTCTAATTAAAATTTTAAAAGTATCATTAAAATTCTGGGGTCGTTCTATTTTCACAAAAATCATTATTGACCACGCATAAAAAATATTTAAACTATAATTTTATATTTTTTCAATCTTAAATAATACCTAAAGTCGCGTTTTTTATCTATTTTACTTTATTTTAGCTCCAATTTTTTTTTTGCCTTCTAAATAAAATAGAAAATTTTTTTAACTATAATCCAAAAATACGGGGTGTTACAGGATTATCCCAAAATTCAATGTCATCTTGTGTGGGTGTTGGTTGTGATGAGGATTCACCATGAGTCACTGATTCTTTTCGGCTTACCAGCATGCTTGCTTCAACAGTTTTACGGAACGCCACATTATCAAGCATTCCAAAGGGAGCTTCCGAACAGTTGCCATTATATTTGTAAACCTTCATTAATAGTAATATTTCAAATTTTTATTGATTCATTACATACTTATATGAATTTCATGTGCAATGTGTTTTTAGATTAGATAATATTGTGTATTTTTCACTTATCTATAGTTCATAATAGGGAAAATGTGAAAATAGTCTATCGACTATTATTTATGGCATTTACTACCATCATTTTTACTATTTAGCTGAAATAGCTTCCTCTACGTTAAAAATTAGACCATGTAGATCCTTAATTTGGATGAAAAAGTTAACGATGTTAAT
This sequence comes from Perilla frutescens, assembly GCA_026008535.1. NCBI lineage: Eukaryota > Viridiplantae > Streptophyta > Magnoliopsida > Lamiales > Lamiaceae > Perilla > Perilla frutescens. The sequence goes on along the minus strand of BRKX01000024.1, from coordinate 612,387 downwards.
AAGTACAAACTAACACAAAATTTATCACAAACTGTTAGATCTAAGCACCATGAAAAATCAGTACATATCATTGGGAAAAAATATATTATGCTTTCAATGCATTTTTTGTTGTTAAATTCTGGACTAGAAATCCATGGTAAATTTTTGTCCTAATCAAATTGGATATATACTGTGAGTGCTGTTGTTGTGTATCCATTGTAATTAACTTTAACCTAGATATAAATTTTGAGTGTTAAGACTTCAAAAATTATTTCTTACCCATCTCTAACTTCCTACTTTAGCTTTTGTTTATATTATTTTTTAATTCAACTTTAGACACAATTTTTACGTATTTGCAATTATTATGAATATTTAATGTTTGTTGATTTCTGGTGGTAACAATTTTTTTTCAATTATTTGCATACTAAAGTTTGGTGTAAAAAGTGTGTTGGTGTATGGAAAGATTTAAGTATGTGTAGAAAATGTATGTTAATGTGTTTTTATTAAGATTGTTAACTTCTCCGTTCATTGAAGGATCTACGTGATCCAATTCCGCGTAATAATTGAAGCACTAGCTACTTGCACTTTTTCCTTTATTAGTAATATAACTATAAAACTATAAAAAATCGTACAAAATTTGCAATCAAAGCATTAATTAAGCATACAATTCAACAAAGAATACGAAAATATAAAAAAAGGTCATTCTTTATTAATAAAAAAATCCATTGAAATAACCATGCACCTAACCCTAGAATACAAGTATTTAACTAAACGTGATTAATACAATAAGTCTCACATATATAGGTAATAAACATAAAATATTCGACATTTATCAATATTTTACCTGATCATGCACATGTTTGAATGGTAGTTATGAAATATTTCCTTAATTTGTACCCAAAAAACAAAAAAAAAAAACAAAAATAGGAAATGATAGTGTGAACCCTGAAATAAAATAATGACAATGCTGTAATATCTATGTACTTTATAGATTGGTATAACAGAAAATTCAAAAATTGTGGCAGCTAATTAAAGGAATCACATTATTATTGAGATGCAAATTAAGTGCCGGGACAATAAAAACTTGATTATATAAAATTTGTATCAGATGGGCTCCAAGTTTGAATATTTCTTCAGCAAATTTAATAAGCATAACAAACATTTCTAGGTTGAATTGAATTTCTTTTCCTCGAGTTAAAAAAATATAAGTTCCCCAGCTGGCTTAGATTGATTTTCTAGTATCAATGTTAATAGGCGGCTTAAATCATTGACCAGGTATGGACGTTAATTTTCTTTTATTATTTTTATATGCCAAAAAAAAAAAAATTACAAAAATTGGAGAACCCATTAATGTTTCCTGTCAACTAAAGTTAGGAATGCTTAAATGAGGACTTTTTCTTGTGTGAAAATAAAGAGCACATTTTACGCCATCTAATAAGATGATCTAACTAATAGTTGAAATTTAATGCAAAAGGTGTAGGGGTAATATTTTGTCTCTTTTTTTTATAAAAAAATACATCAACAAATTACCACACAATTTTGTAGAAATTTCAACCAGTCATAACTTGTTTGTATTTAATCCGATTTAAGCACATTGTATATCAAATTAAAACAATTTTCATATTATTTCGTTTCAGATCAAATATTGCATATGTTTATCCGAACAAATATGGTTGAACAATGTGAAAGATCTGTTTTATGTATGTCCAACATGTGAATGATTTTGTTAGCATATAATAATGTGTTGTCAGCATGATGATCGATAATAACATATGTTAACGATGCATTGTCATATATTAGCATAATATATTCATAGTGCTAACGAAATACTATCATAGTGTTTATTACATCCGTTTAAGGTTCATAATTATTTATTAGAATTTAATTTTCTTTTTTAGTTAATAATTTTTTTGTTAGATTTTATTCGACCAAATAAAGTTTGTTAATTAGAGTTGATCTCATCCAATTATGGCCAATAATGTATACCAACGAAGCATTATATAATTAGCATATGTTATAGCATAGTGCATTCTTGATGTTGACTAACCACTATCATGATGCTAATGTTGTGCGCATGCATGTATATTGCTACTAGAGTTTATTTTATCCAATTGTGATTTATAATTCTTTTAGAATTGAAATTTCATTTTTAATTAATAATTGAGCATTATGTTTCATTTAATCCAGTTAGCTAGAATTTATTTTACCCCAACACCAGTAGAAAAACTTCTAATCTATAACAGTGCATATATAATGATTTTTAGTTAAAATTGTTAAGAAAAGAGCATACAACTTATCACATATGCATTTGCAATTAGGGTATATTCTATCCAATTAAAATTTATAATTATTTTTTAGAATTTAATTTATCATTCTTAATTTTACTCAAGTACGTCTCATATAGCTGTTACATTTCTTTGGTAACAACCATATAATAATAATAAATAAATAAAATACCAATTCCAAACGTGGTGACGTGAGCAAAACCAATGCACAATGGCCTACTTCTCTGAATTTAAATTATTTAGGATATTAATAGTAGTATTCAATTTTCAGAGGAAATAGTGATAAGTCACAAATATTGCATATTTATTATCTGTATTTTTATATATTTGAGACTTAAATCATTATATTGTTGGTTATTGCATGAATAATATGGAGATGGAATGTGTGAAACACATGAATGGAATAATGTTGTAAATATGGAAGGAAAATCATCAAGATATGGAAGAATGATGAAGGATTGATTTGGAGCCAGGAATCGGTGATTATGTAACCAATATCACGATATGCCCTTAATGAGATTTAACAGCTCTTGATGATTGATGAAGAAGTTCACCAATATAAAGTTGAGATGTCATTTGGAAGAATGATGCACTATTTATTATGCACTAAACTGCAACTAACACAGAACAATGCAATATAGCAAGTGAATCGAGTATCGTATCCACAGGGACTGAATATTTGATAAATACTGAGTACTAAGCTAACAACTCTCTATTATCCAGGCTACCAATTATAAGACTTCTAAAACTAGGCACGAATTTAAATAAAATAAGAGAAAATAAACAAACTTCAAAAGACACAAATAAATTAATTAAACAAATAATCAAACTCAATCAATTAATGAAATATTAATCCTAGGGAATGCAGCACACATGTATCCACTATGATTCAATTTAATCCTAATCTTTCCCAATTTTAATCCGATTAAAGGTGAGGAATCAGAAATATATCTACCTATCTCCGCCAGGTCTCAAGGTAGAAGCAGATTAATAAACAACCTATTACTTTCGTCTCTAGGTTAATTTACTAACTCCCGATAGAACCACAGATTTAAATTCCCCTACAGATTCCTTAGAACGTGTATCAAATTATTCAATTAATCCTACTAATTAATTATCTCCGCCAGGACTTAAATTAACTAGCTAGCATGCATCAATTGTGATCAGTAATTAAGCATGAAATCAAAAGCTCTTGAACAATTGAACACAATAATCGGAAGGGAAAAATAACAAGATTAAATTAAATACATAGCTTCAATCATGCTTTGCAAACCCTAGAATTAATAAAAGACTACTCACGCATAATTAAAACCATAGAAATAATAGAACTAAGAATAATCATAAACATAATATAAATATGCAATAGATTAGAAAAACCGGAATGACGATTCGTTGATTAAAACTTGAATTCTTCAATGTTGAATGTTCACAGCAAACCTCCAAAGTAAAAAATAAGTTTTGAACTCTAAAATAATGAATAAAGTCTGTGTAAAAAACGTCCAAAAATTGTGCAAAGCAGAGCCTTATATAGTTGGGGAAAAACAGAGCCCAAAAAGGAAGGAAAAAGAGCCTAATTTTCGGCACAAGGCGGCACGGACCGTGCCGTTGCTACCGAGACTCCGAAATTCACTTGTCTGATGGCACGGGCCGTGCCGTCTGACAGCACGGTCCGTGCCATCGCGCACTCTCCGACACGCTCCACCGTTTTGCTCCGTTCTCCCTCGTTTCTCGTCCGATTGACCCGATTCAAGTTGCGTTGCGACCCTCTCTTGATCATCTATCTTTCTAGCAACTTTCCTCCTTGAATTGGATCTTGGATAAATCTCAAATTCAGCTCAAACTTGCACAAGAAACAGCAAAACATCAAAAAGCACAAGGAAACTCGAAACTAGCATAAAAACTCAACAAATGCATGCATTACTCTACGAATATGAGCCATACAACTACTCAAATGCATGTAAAAGCCATGTTTATCATTCCCCCAAACTTGAACCATTGTTCATCCTCGAACAATGAGAAGAACATTAAGAAAATATAAACATGGAGGAGAACAAGTAACTCGATCATAAATGCTTCACGAATATGCTCAAAATAATTTTAATTACATAAATTCAACATCCATCAACTCATCCAAATCTCAGCACAATTAATATCCATAAACAAAGCATGAACCTCACCGATATGTGTATCGCTCGTCTCACAAGTGTATAAATTAACACTCATCGAATCAAATGCAAATGCAAAAGTGTTAACCATAGGCTTGCCAATCGTCTAAAACACTCATATACTCAATCATAGAAGAATAAAGATCAATGAGGTCTTTGATTTAGGATGTAATGTCGGGACATTGGTTAAGGTTAGGAATTTTTGGCTAATGACTAGAAAATTCAACACACTCACAACCTTTTTCAACTCCAACCACAAGTATGGATCCAAAATCCATCTTCCAACTCTTTCCAACTCCCTCACACTTCAAAAAATTATTCTCTTATGTTCATCTCAACAACAAAAATACAAACAAGCCAACAAATAACAAACATTCTCAATTGCTACCTTTCAATATTTGACTCTTTTTTGTTTCTTTTCCACACAATAAATTTTCTTTTCTTCTTTTTCTTTTTCAACCCTCGAGCTTATGAGAATATCTTTCACCTCAATATCAACATCTCCATTCTCTCCCCATAAAAACACTATTTTCCACAACAAGATACCCTTATTCACCTTCCGAACCCCCTATCATCCAAGTTCATGAACAAAAGGCAATTATGGCTCAAATTGGCTAGCAAAGGTCGATTTTTCGATTAGTGTTTAGGAATTAATGTGGCTATGAAAAGATGGCCTCAAATCACTTCTAAATTCTACACATAATCGAGATTATTCTAATAGAGACCATGGCAAGTTCTAGACACACCAAAGCATGCATGACAAACACTCATGAAGGAAATCAAACTGTGCATTGATATACAGTGAAGGCTCAAAAAAGCTCACAGGACTATTCATGCTTCATTTACTTCAATTTCAAGTACATCAATTCAAATAAGTCAGTATCCATCAAATTCGTGCAATATTTTTCAAAACAACGCTCCTTTTCATCATTAGCGTTTCACGAGTTCACAAAAAAATGGCTTTCAACCACAAAAACACAAAAGACACAAAGAAAACAAAACACAAAGGCAAAAGACACTAAGAAACAAAACACATGCCAAACATATCGAATCCATCCCCCTCCCCCAAACTTATTCAACTGCAAAGAGAATAAGTTTGGAGGGAACAAAATCAAGATGTGTTTGGAATGAACTCACCGTACACTAATATGGAGAAAAGAACCTTGAAACCGGCATGGCTGATATCGAACTAGCTTTGGGTTCCAAAATGTCTTCCTACATGTTAGCACACGAAAACAAGACACAAAACAAAAGAAAAGAAAGAAAACAACGCAGATAAAAAAAATTGATGGATTATCTCCCATCCAGTGCTTTATTTAACGTCTTTAGCTAGACGATACCTCAATAATTAATGCAGTTTAAAGCAATTGCGACACTCTATCATCAAAGGCATTGTAGAACATTGCAGATGGTTCTTCTTCCTTTTGCATACTGCAAATCTGTGAAGCTTTCAACTTAGTTCCATATCTATGAGTATCTTCCACAGAAAATTTGCTTTTATTTATAAAAAATAAAGCAATGCATTTTTCCACCCTTGTGCACCATTCCATTGCTTGTTCTTTCTTGACAAGGTGCGGAGATGTTTTCTCTTTACTGTGTGGATGTTTGAATTCCACCACTTCATCTTGTAGCTTCTTTGATTTCTCTGGCAATATTTGAGCTAATCCTTGGGGTTTCACCATCTCTTTGGGAAGCTCTTCAATTTCAACAAATATCTCAGCTTCTTCTTCTTCAACAATAAGCACTTCTGAGTCATCTTCAAATGATACAACACTTTCCACTTGGATAACATTGCACTGCTCTGGTTGGTGTTGGAGGCTCAAATTATGAAGAATTGAACTGACATGCTGTGAACTTCTAATTAAAGAACTTTCCATCTCCTTTGTAGAATCTATTATTTTATCCAATCTAGCATTGAAAGCCACCATATTTGCATCTATCTGACGCATTAGATCCTCCAAATTGGTCAACTCCGGCTCATATACTTGATTAGTGTCCCAAAGAGTTGGTGCACTGTCGATCATTCGCTCCATCTGCACTTCCAACGTGCTCACTGGAAGATAATATTGCTCAAACCATTGACACTCAGTGGGTGGTTGATGCATTTGATTCATAGGCAAAGTATATGGAACACTTCATGCTCTAGTTTGCTCATCCATTTGGTGCATCATAGATCTAAACATCTCTTCCACATTCCCACCAAGATTTTCCATGTTTTTTTTTTTTACCTGAAGTAATAAATTGTTGTTAGTAATAATATCAGTGTATAAATCAAAATCAGTCCCCGGCAACGGCACCAAAAAGTTGATGCACTATTTATTATGCACTAAACTGCAACTAACACAGGACAATGCAATATAGCAAGTGAATCGAGTATCGTATCCACAGGGACTGAATATTTGATAAATACTGAGTACTAAGCTAACAACTCTCTATTATCCAGGCTACCAATTATAAGACTTCTAAAACTAGGCACGAATTTAAATAAAATAAGAGAAAATAAACAAACTTCAAAAGACACAAATAAATTAATTAAACAAATAATCAAACTCAATCAATTAATGAAATATTAATCCTAGGGAATGCAGCACACATGTATCCACTATGATTCAATTTAATCCTAATCTTTCCCAATTTTAATCCAATTAAAGGTGAGGAATCAGAAATATATCTACCTATCTCCACCAGGTCTCAAGGTAGAAGCAGATTAATAAACAACTTATTACTTTCGTCTCTAGGTTAATTTACTAACTCCCGATAGAACCACATATTTAAATTCCCCTACAAATTCCTTAGAACGTGTATCAAATTATTCAATTAATCCCACTAATTAATTATCTCCGCCAGGACTTAAATTAACTAGCTAGCATGCATCAATTATGATCAGTAATTAAGCATGAAATCAAAAGCTCTTGAACAATTGAACACAATAATCGGAAGGGAAAAATAACAAGATTAAATTAAATACATAGCTTCAATCATGCTTTGCAAACCCTAGAATTAATAAAAGACTACTCACGCATAATTAAAACCATAGAAATAATAGAACTAAGAATAATCATAAACATAATATAAATATGCAATAGATTAGAAAAACCGGAATGACGATTCGTTGATTAAAACTTGAATTCTTCAATGTTGAATGTTCACAGCAAACCTCCAAAGTAAAAAATAAGTTTTGAACTCTAAAATAATGAATAAAGTCTGTGTAAAAAACGTCCAAAAATTGTGCAAAGCAGAGCCTTATATAGTTGGGGAAAAACAGAGCCCAAAAAGGAAGGAAAAAGAGCCTAATTTTCGGCACAAGGCGGCACGGACCGTGCCGTTGCTACCGAGACTCCGAAATTCACTTGTCTGATGGCACGGGCCGTGCCGTCTGACAGCACGGTCCGTGCCATCGCGCACTCTCCGACACGCTCCACCGTTTTGCTCCGTTCTCCCTCGTTTCTCGTCCGATTGACCCGATTCAAGTTGCGTTGCGACCCTCGCTTGATCATCTATCTTTCTAGCAACTTTCCTCCTTGAATTGGATCTTGGATAAATCTCAAATTCAGCTCAAACTTGCACAAGAAACAGCAAAACATCAAAAAGCACAAGGAAACTCGAAACTAGCATAAAAACTCAACAAATGCATGCATTACTCTACGAATATGAGCCATACAACTACTCAAATGCATGTAAAAGCCATGTTTATCAAAGAAGCATTCCGGTTTTTATATACACTTTGTAGACAATTCTCTAATAGTTTCATCGTTGTTTTATTTCAATTCGAGTTTATCATATTTTATAATGATCGCTTGTATTGGATTAAATATGAGTGGCAAAGTTATTTTTCGGGATGAGATTATAATGATTCTGGTATGCTCATATCATGAGGTTTAATCAGTTTTACACAATTCACACGCTGATACCTTTTTGTGCTCCGAGATAGCAAGTTCATATTCTGAATTGATTAATTGTGTAGTGGCCAATATACAACTAATTGATTAAGGATTAAAACCAATTAAATTCGATGGATCTGTAATTGCCTAATCGGTTTGATAAGTGGTAAGGCTGATTTTCTTTGTCAGTGGGCATATGGGGATATTATGGGCATATGGGTCCGTATGCCTGTAATATAACTAGGTTTCTCTAATTTCTAATGCTATTGATTAATTAAATATGTTAAGGGTTCTTGCGGGCTATTAATTAATAAGAGTTTGGATAATAAGGGTTCTTTTGTTCAACGATTCTTAGGGAGAAATGAGGAATGCGTTAGTGGGTTCCGGTATTCCATAACTAGTTTGTTTGATGTTCGAATTGATATTTTTGCACCGATGAACGAAATGAGACATATCACTATTCATTCATCATAATTAATTAGTTAGTTAAACAATTATTCTATCAATATCACAAAAGTTACAGTTGAAAGAAGAATACACCGTTCCCTGAGAATTCGATCTGTACTTCCCACCTACTACACCCATTTGGGCATTCGGAAGAACAATTTTATTTTGGGCGCGTGACAACCGCGCATCAAAGAGTTTTGAATTATTGAATGGTCATTGTATCTTGTAAAATAGTTAATTAATTAATAAGTAGGTTTTGAGTTCACCAGTCTGATGTACAATAACAAAAAAAAAGGACCTTTAGGTGCTTGTTGACATGTTTTTTATTTTGGTTTGTTTTCTTATTTTACTTTTTTCCCAAAATATATATACTCAGTAATTAAATTAGTGAATCATGAATCAAAGTAAATTAATTTAATTTTTAAAAATAAATATAAACTTTAAAATAGAATTAGTGAACCCTAAAATTAAACAATTTTCAATATATTGTTTTTTGCTATCTTAAACAATTTTCAATATATTGTTTTTGGTTACCTTGAACAATTTTTATTTTATTTTTACCTTTTGAAGAATCCTAAGCCAACTTTAGTTCTCAAAAGAAAAGTAAATAAAAAGTTCAAACTAATCTTGTTATTTGTCCTAGTTAGAGTTTATTTATTGGAAATAAGGGATCTTTCTTTTACGAATATATGATTTTCCAAAATTGGATGTAAAATCAACTAAAATCCTAACTTAATTACATCAAACGAAGAATACATTAATTCAGACAAGGTTAATAACACTGTCCAAATTAGGGCCTAGCTAGGCTACATGGTCCAATTTTTCGGACAAATGTTTGAATAGTCAAATTTCGTAGAAAAATATTATTTTAGCCTGATGAAAAGTAGTATACGGAGTAATTTCTTTCATGAGTTATTCTAGAATATAAAATAAAATGATTATTTTGATAGACATACAGGGGAATTCTTGCCTATGCCTTCATGTACTATCTGAAATATCACAATAGATCTATTGAAATATTTTCCAGTGTTTCGATAGATCTATTAGGATATTTGAGAGTGACCCAATAAACCTATTGAGACATTTTGAGCAGTACCCAGCGGATTGGCGAGAATTTCCCCATAATTGAGTAGTTGATGTGCAATTTGAGCATATTTTATTAAGGGCCAATTAATTAATTTGTACACTAGAGAGAGATATTCCTCCAACCACCACCACCACCATTACCAACTCCTCCTCCTGCTTGATCAGTCCATGGTTGACCAGATGTTGGCCTAATAATTTGTGTTCCAGTTTGTGTGAGAGAGATTCGATCGATGAGATAAGAGGGATGGCTGGTTATGGTGCAGTGGTTTCTCTTCAGCAAACAATTGAGCGTATTCTACAATCTTCTCGTATTGAGCTTGTTTCCCAATGTTCAGAAATCATACAAATCATCTGCAGAGAGCTGGAGTCCTTGGGAGAAGTATTGGAAAGATTGGATGACATCAGCCCAAGGAAGAGTAGGAAGATGGTGAACGCTTTGGATGGACGAATCAAAGAGGCAGTTTGGAGATTCGAAGACTCACTTGAATCCCATCTCTCACAGCAGATTCTCTCTCATCATTTTGAGAGGGATAGCGATCGTGTGTTGTTACTCTGCACAGATCAACTACGGAACGATGCCGATTTCTTCATCGAGACAGTGAAGGATATGAAAGAGAAGTACCTTTATGAATTAGCGATCATGCCTCAAGTCGAAGAAGACGAAGTTGTTAATGCTTCGACGTCAAGAAGCAGTAGTTTTGGAGTAATGGAGGCAAAGATGGTTGGATTCTCCGGTCCATTTGAACATATGAAAAAGTATCTTATGGTGATCGTTTTGTACACATTACTTGGGATGCCAGGCAGTGGGAAGACTACTCTTGCTCAGAATTTGTTTCAAGATCCAGACGTTGCGAGAGTGTTTGATCATCGTGTATGGGTCACAGTGGGCAGAAAATATGAATTGAATGAAATTGCACGACGCATTCTAGCTCAACTGGATCCTCACATTGATGAAATTATTCCACAAGCTGGGGATGACAAAAAACATAAACACTTCAATCGAGTTTTGAGATGGTTTGATTGGCGCCTTGTGAGAGATGATAAGACGAAAATACGGAAATACTTGAGAGGGGGTAAGAGATGCCTAATTGTGTTGGATAATGTATGGGACACAGAGGTGATTGATTACTTGAGAACTATTTTGCCAGTAGAGAGTAGTAATGCAGAGATACAAATCTTTCTAACTACTAATCTAGACAAGGTAGCTGAATATGGTGCGCGTTCCCTAATCTACAGTTATACACACACCATGGAGCCATTGAATGAAAAGGAAAGTGAGGATCTACTTCGTATGAAGGTGTTTGGGGAGGAGGTGGAGCATTTCCCTCCTCAAATCGAGAAAGCTGCAAAGAAGATTGCCAAGAATTGTAAAGGTCTTCCTCTTATGATCGTCACAGTTGCTGATCTCCTATCACAAGCCAATAAACACGACGACCCAGAATTCTGGAATGAGGTAGCACAAAATCCGTATTCAGATGTGATGATGGAGGCACATAATCAAATGTCAAAGGTACTTTTCCCGGTCTACGACTGCTTCCCTCAATATGTTAAAATGTTTTATCTATATATGGGAGCTTTCCCTCAGGATTCTGAGATCCCCGTGTCAAAGCTCATCAATATGTTGACTGCTGAGGGGTTTCTTAAACCAAAAACACTGCATAACTTCTTTCATTTCAACTGGAATCCTTTCACTATGGCTAGTGCTACTGTTATTATCACTCAACAAAACAGCGCAGATTGCCAGGCTATTAAAACTTGTCGCCTTAATTCTTCCTGGTGTCACTTGTTCAACAAAGAATCTTGTAAGCACAAGTTTCTTCTCCTCTTAAATAGTGGTGATATTGATTCCCTAGAACATCGTATGAAAGGCCAACGTCGGTTGTGTCTCCATGCTAATTTCGTATTTAACTTCAAAGAAGTGTACAATTTAGTGAAATGTGATTGTGCATCTACTGCGCGTTCTCTCCTTTGTTTTGGTCCTTATCACCCATATTCAATGCCACTAGATGTTGGTTTCAAGTTGCTCAGAGTACTAGATGCTCTTAAAGTCCGTTTCTACACTTTCCCAGTTGAAATTCTAGAACTAGTTTTGTTGCAGTACCTTGCCCTAAGTTACAACGGGGAACTCCCTACTTCCATATCCAAACTTTTTAGCCTTCAATTCTTAATTATCCATCCACATATGATCATTAAATCTTCCGAGGCTCAATCATATTTGCCGATACAAATTTGGGATATGCAAGAGCTCAAGCATATTGAAATCTTGGGAAACAACTTACCAAATGATCCTGATTCTGTTGCTTCCTTACAAAAACTCTCCACACTTCTAGGTGTAAGCATTCACAGTTGTACGCAGGAGGTTCTTGAGAGACTTCCTAATATAAGAAAATTAGGAATTCAGATTGAGTTGACTCCTAGTGGTGATGATGGTCTTAACTTTGATAATATATTGGAACTCCAAAAATTGGAGACATTGAAATTCAGTAGTATTGTGAATCCTGAGGTTAAGTATGGATGTGTCACTCCTCAACTTCCTATTTCAATGTTCCCATCAAGTTTACGGAAGTTGCATTTGAGTGGCTTGGGTTATCCCTGGAAATACATGGAATCTATCGGTGAAATACCAAATCTTCAAGTGTTGAAGTTGCGATGCTATGCCTTTAAAGGTCCAAAGTGGAAATCAAAACGTAATAGTTTTTTGCATCTTGAATGTCTTGTAATTGAAGACACTGATTTGGTGCAATGGGAACCAAGTAGTGGAAGCTTCCCGAAGCTTTTCAGACTAAGGATGGAACATTGCTACAAAATACAAGAGCTCAATTGGCCATATGATAATGCTTATGATGGAAGGATTGAATTAGTTGACTGCAATCCTCTAGCTGTCACCTATGCTAAGCAACTCATCAAAGCCATATATCGTTTCCGGAGTCTTAAAGTTCTTGCTTCTTTCGATGGTCAGGATCTCAATTGATGGCTACATCTCATTAATTCTTGGCTAAGATGGAGGTTAGTCTTCCAACATCACTAATGATTATTTCAATCTTCAATTGATAATTACGTCATTGTGCATTAATTATATATATTTATAATAGTGATTGCATAATGTGATGATCATCAATCCATGTTTGCTAAATCTTTTTTTATTTATTTTTCAATATTTTTATTTTAATTCATCATGATTTATTTATTTCCCCAATTCGGGTATATATTAAAAAAAAATGTGGCAGCAGTTGTAACATGCACGGATTCGTTAATCTGCAGTTCAAATCTTAATTTTGACAATTTGGGAATTCTAATCAGATTTTCACAAAATTACATTCACCCCTAAATTTTCAGAAATGGCATATTTGCCTCTAAAATTATAAGAAGTTTCAATGTAGCCCAAGTTATGAGTATAATTTCTCGTTCAACCTTAGACTCAATAAAATAACATTTTAGCCCCTAAATTTTGAACTTATGATTTTACACAGATTTCAAAGTTGTGTTTTTTTAAGGCCCAAGAAAAAACAATGTTTTTAAGTACTGAGAGATGCACAACTAGCTAGCTAGGTCCCTAGAGCAAAAAATAGTATCAAGTTTCAAGTATTCCTCCACCATTTTCTGTTGTGTCTTTTGAGCTATGACAATTAAATTACTATATATATATATATATATAAGTGTGGTATTGTTATATTAGTATTGATTTTTGTGATTGAATACTCGCTCACATAAGATGGATCCATATAATTCACATGCCCAGAAGGTGTGTGTGTGTGTGTGTGTGTGTGTGTATATAGAGAGAGAGAGAGAGAGATTAAATTAATTCAATTTGTACGTACAACTAATTGTTGTGTTTATCATACAAAGTATGTATCAATCCCCACACTCACTTATTATTTTGCAGGATACGGAGCTGAACTCAAGAACCTTCTTATCTTTGGTTTAGTTTTGTCATTGTAATTTTAAAACTATGACTTTTGTTATAGGATTTGCTGATTAAGGGAATATATATATATATATGAGACCCTTGAATTTAGTGTGATCATTGATGTTGTTGGTTGGGTTTAAAAATCATTTACATTGAGTCTGCTATCCAAGGGTGATGACCTTTATGTCTTGTTCCTCTTTTAATTTGGCTTTGTTTTAGTATCATATCTTAGCATCTTCTCATTATGATTGAATTAATTTCTTTTATGCATTCTATCTTTTATCCCCAAAAACACACAATATCCTGTCAGTGATTTTCTGGTATCTAGACACGGGCCCCAGTAAGCATCATAGAATGCTCTAAGATCAAAGTTAGGGCTAATACTGTAGAACAATCCAAGTGAAGGACAACCCTTCAAGTAACGCAGCACATGTAAAGCGGCGTTCCAATGAACATCAGAAGGAGAATGAAGAAACTGAGTTGTTGTACCGCATAGGATAAATCCGAGCATGTAAGATTTATGTATAATAGCTTACCAACTATCTGCCGATAAGAATCAGCTTGTGGTAAGAGAGTTCCACCTTGTGTATGAGTCACATCCGGTGGGAGAGGGGTATGTACAGGCTTACTACCCATTAAACGAGCAGAAGCAAGTAAATCAAGTATATACTTGCGTCAGCACAAGAAAATACCTGTAGAAGAGCGGGCAATTTCTATGCCAAAGAAATAACGAGCCTCTCCGAGATCTTTGATAGTAAAAGCGTCATGTAGAGCAGCCTTGACAGTGATGATTTCATCTAAGGAGGGCCCCAATAATAAAATATCATCAACGTAGACTAGTAAGGCAACAAAGCTAGCACCTGAACCCTTAGTGAACAGACAATCATCAGCCTTAGATTGAACAAAAGTAAGTGAAGACAGCAACTTAAAAAATTCCAAATTCCACTCGCGGGAAGCTTGCTTCAAACCGTATAAACTCTTGACAAGTTTACAGACATCTCTAGCTTGTCCTTTAGTATAACCCTGTGGTAAGGACATACAGATTTCATCTGTTAAATGCGCATGCAAAAATGCATTATTGATATCCACTTGATGTAACACCTATTGATATTGTGTATACCCACTTACACCTATAGCCCACTTGCCAGGCGGCAGATGCACAATGTTCCATGTGTTGTTATCTTCCAGAGCTTGCAGCTCCTTGGCCATAGCAGTCACCCATTCAGGGTGCTTACATGCCTCCTTATATGAAGTGGGTTCTTGAACGGACTGAATATTCAACAGAAAGACTGTATAAGAAGGAGTGATGGTATTATATAGGAGATAGGGAAAAGTAGGTGGGGTGATAATACTAGTCAGAGGAGCAGAACCATTTGGGAGAACAGAATTACAAATGTAATCATTTAAATAAGTAGGTGGTTTGGTGCATCTGGTACTTCTCCTGCAAATGGGATGGTGTGCAGCAGCAGCAGGAGATGGGAGTGAAACAGTAACTGGTGTAGTACTGAAAACTGGAGTTGAGGTGGAAGAACCAGTATCAATGTCTGGAGAAGGTATAGTGATGGGCAAAGAATCAGTATGGCATTGTGCACTATCAGGCAAAGGCAAGGAAGGAAAATTAGGACAAATATCTGGTATATTCTCAATGACATCAGAAAATGTGTGAAAAGGTAAGGGAATAGGAAATGTAGTAGACTGTAAAGAGAACAATTTTTGGATGAAATTCAACATCTCTACTGATACAAGTTTTGTGAGAACTCAAATCATAAAGCAAATATCCTTTGTTATGAGAAGCAGGGCCCAAAAATATACATTGTGAGCTTCTAAGAGTGAACTTTGTCTTGGAAAGGAATGTATTTACCTTGTAAACCAAACATCCAAAAGGTGGTATATCTGCAATAGAATCAACATGTCCCATCAACAATTCATAGTGTTTTCCACTGAAGCACTGTAGATGGCAATCTGTTAATCAAACGAATAGCAAAAAGAACAGAATATGGCCAAAGAGATGAAGGTAATTTACTCTGAAACATCAGACATCTAGCAACTTGTAGGAGATGTCTGTGCTTTCTCTCCACCACCCCATTCTGTTGGGGTGAGTATGCACATGTCCTTTGATGTAGAATTCCAGATTCTGACAACAGTTCTTGCATTTGTTTACCAATGAACTCACTCCCATTATCTGATCTCATAGCTAGAATATTAGTACTGAATTGAGTTTTGATCATATGAATGAAGGTGCGGATTATACACCAAACTTGTGTCTTACTTCTGATAGAGGGATGGCCCATGGAATTATGTAAATCAACTAATGTTGGCTGTAATGCTGCATTGATAGTGACAGTAAACTGAAACTCATGCTTTAATCCATTGCATGTGGTCAACTGAATCACTACTAGGTTCAATAACATTACCATCGATGAATCCTAGTTTATTTCTAGCGAATAACCCCCGTTTAATTGCTCTACACCAACTATGGAAACTTTTCCCATCAAATAAATCTGTAGTTAGCAACATTCCACGATGCTCATTCAAAGCAATAAATAACTTATCATTTGCTAACAACCGATTATTAGTAATTTCATTTCGAGCAAAATGATTGAGCTCCATACCTCTAACTCCTCTTCGATTTTGTGCATCAGATTGAAGTATTGGAGTTCATTCTTGATCTGGATCGGTTTGATGACTACCATCACCATGCTCGAAATTGAATCTGACTTCTTTATCTCGAGCGTTAAAATAGCAGCCTAAAATCAGAATTTCTCGAAACAATTGAATAAAAATCGATCAATATTTGGCTCTTGATACCATGTTAAACAAGAGAGGTAGCATTGGAATTATCGAGAGAAATTCATTCAGATCTAAAAGTGAGAGTTTGCATCCATTATTTATGCACATCATTACTTTGAGTAATATCTAAGCTAAACTATATTACTTGCGGTTACAATCGGATGGCCAGGAGGATAATCTGCTAGGTTAATCAACGGTGTAGATATTGTGGTCCAAACAAGACATGCAGCTCCATCCTTACGCTGCCACGTGTGCATGCAGGCGACGTGCATGTGTGTATTCTCAACAAACCTCTCTCGATCTTACTGATTATTGTGTCTTGTGATCTACATCTTGTGATAGATAAGACTCATATCTTGAATACTTATGAAATATTACATCAAATCATGCAAAATTTGCTATCAAAGCATTAAGCATGCAATTCAACAAAGAATACAAAAATATAGAAAAAAGGTCATGCTCTATTAATAAAAGAATCCATTGAAATAAGCATACACCTACAGTACCCTAGAATCAAGTATTTAACTAAATATAAAATATTTGACATTTATCAACAGTTTACCAGATCATGCACATGTTTGAATGGTAGCTTTGAATTCTTTTCCTTGTACCAAAACAAGAAAAAGAAAAGGAAATGATGGTGTGAACCCTGAAATAAAATAATGACAATATTGTAATATCTATGTACATTATAGATTGGTATAGCAGAAAATTCCAAAATTGTGACAGCTAAGGAATCACATTATATATTATTCAGATTCCAAAATTATTGTGACAACAAAAACTTGATTATATAAAATTTGTATCAGATGGGCTCCAACTTTGAATATTTCTTGAGCAAATTAAATAAGCATAACAAACATTTCTAGGTTAAATTAATGATTTTCCTTTCCAAGAGAGTTAAAAAAATATTAGTTCCCCAGCCGGCTTAAATTGATTTTCTAGTAGCAATGTTAATAGGCGGCTTAAATCATTGACCAGGTATGGACGTTAATTTTCTTTGATTTTTTTTTATATGCAAAAAAAAAAACAAAAAAAAAATTATTGGTGAACCAATTAATGTTACCTGCCAACTAAAGTTTGAAATACGCAAACTGGAACTTTTTCTCGTGTGAAGATAAAGAACACATTTTACCCCATCAAATAAGATGATCTAATCAATGGTTGAAATTTAATGCAAAAGACGGTGACAATCTCTTAAATATTAAGGCAAACAATGTAGTATTTTTGTCTCTTTTTTTATAAAAAAATGACATCAACAAATTACCACAATTTTGTAGAAACTTCAAGCAGCCATAACTTGCTCGCTCTTGTTTGAATTTATTTAAGCAAATTATATATCAAATTAAAACTATTTTCATATTATTTTGTTTAAGATCAAATATTCCATATGTTTATCCGAACAAATATGGATGGAGCATATGTTAACGAAACATTGATATATGCTAAGTTAGCATATACCTAATGCTAACGAAATGTTATCATAATACTAGTGTAATACAATATTGCTATAATAATTTATTGCATCTCAAGTCTCAACTAGAGTTTATTACATCCATTTAAGGTTTAAAATTATTTATTATAATTTAATTTTCATTTTTAGTTAATAATTCATTATTAAATTTTATCCGTCTAATTAAAATTTATTAATTAGAGTTAATTTCATCCAATTATGGTCAATAATGTATACCAACGAAGCATTATCATATGCTAACATAGTGCATTCTTAATGCGGACTAACCATTATCATAATGTTAATGTTATGCATTTATATTGCTATTATAGTTTATTTCATCCAGTTACGATATATAATTATTTTTAGAATTGAATTTTAATTTTTACTAATAATTGATTATTGTGATTCATTTCATCCAATTAGAATTTATTCTATCACAACACCACTATACAAATACCAATAGATAATAGTGCATAGATAATGATTTTTAGTTAAAATTAATTGTTGAGAAGAAAGCATATGGCTTATTACATCCATTTACAATTAGTTAGGGTATATTCCATCCATTTAAGATTTATAATTTTTTTTAGAATTTAATTTTTACTTTTTAGTTAATGATTGATTACTAGCGTTTTTCGATGTCGATCAATTAAAGTTTATTCCATACAATTAAGCTTTATAGTTATTTTTAAAAAATTCAGTGTTACCAATATGAGAATACTTTCAAAAGCATTATGACATTGATTCGTTATTATGATAATGATTCATTAACATTATGAGTATGTTATCAAATACACAATGCTAATAAGAGTATTTCGTTAAATTATAACGGTTTAAAAAGCGAATGCCTATGAGAGATTTTTTATAAGATTATATTGAATTGCATTAATACCTCGCGCCAAAAAATTATCAAATATATATTACAAAAATGACTCCATCTTTTTAAGCAATCTAGACCCTTGCTTTTTAAAGGATGGACAACGGTCTAAGATTGATTCTTAATTAGTTCTTACAATATGATTTGTTTACATTAGTACCACCCCCTCCATATCAATTTCGTAAATTATTGTCAAATATGCAATACTAAAATTCAACATACAAATGTTGCATGATGCTTTTAAATTTTGAAGAATGAAAAATAGCGGTGACAATTTTTGTAATCTATGTTAAAAAAATACAGATGCTAAAATTCAGCATACACAATGATATGTTTTGACATTTTTAATCCCAAAATTAATCGATGGTTAAGTTCTAACTTAATTACATCAAACGACGAATACAACATTCAGACAATGTTAATAACATTGTCCAAATTAGGGGCTAGCTAGGATACATGGTCCAATTTTTCGGACAAATGTTTGAATGGTCAAATTTAGTAGAAAAATATTATTTTTACCTTGGTGAAAAGCAGTACACGGAGTAATTTCTTATATGAATTATTGTAGAATATAAAATAAAACGATTATTTGGATAGAAACATAGTTGATGTGAACTTTGAGCATATTTAACTAAGGGCCAATTAATTAATCTGTAGATTAGCGAGAGAGAGAGAGATTCCTCCAACCACCACCACCACCATTACCAACTCCTCCTCCTGCTTGATCAGTCCATGGTTGACCAGATGTTGGCCAAATAATTTGTGTTCCAATTTGTGTACGAGAGATTAGATTAGATAAGATAAGAGGGATGGCGGGTTATGGTGCAGTGGTTTCTCTTCAGCAAAGGATTGAGCGAATTCAACAATCTTCTCGTATTGCTCTTGATCCACCATCTGCAGAAATCATACAAATCATCTGCAGAAAGCTGGAGTCCTTGCGAGAAATATTGGAAAGATTGGATGACATCAGCCCAAGGAAGAGTAGGAAGAAGGTGAACGCTTTGGATGGACGAATCAAAGAGGCAGTTTGGAGATTCGAAGACTCACTTGAATCCCATCTCTCACATCAGATTCTCTCTCGTCATTTTGAGAGAGAGAGCGATCGCGCGTTGTTATTCTCCATAGATCTACTACAAAACGATGTCGGTTCCTTTATCCAGACGGTGAAGGATATGAAAAACAAATACCTTTATGAATTAGACAATATGCCTCCAGTCGAAGAAGATGAAGAATCAGCTGTTAATGTTTCATCGTCAAAAAGTAGTAATTTTGGTGGAATAAAGGCAAAGATGGTTGGATTCTCTCGTCTATTTAGTGAAATGAAATTTTTTCTTGTACGAAGTGGTGTGAGTGTTACGTACGCATTAGTTGGGATGCCAGGCAGTGGGAAGACTACTCTTGCTGAGAATTTATTTGAAGATCCAGAAGTTGTGAGAGTGTTTGATCACCTTGTGTGGGTCACAGTGGGCAGAAAATATGAATTGAATGATATTAGACGACGTATTCTAGCTCAAATGGATGACAAAAAACATAACCAATTCAATCGAGTCTGGTTTGGTCGCCGTCCAAGAGATGATGAGGAGAAAATACGTGAATACTTGATAGGAAATAGGAGTCTTTTTGTGTTGGATAATGTATGGGACACAGAGGTGATAGATTACTTGACACCTCTTTTGCCAGTAGTGAATGATGGAATGATAGGAATCTTGCTAACTACTAATCTAGAAAAGGTTGCTCAACAGAGTCAGAAGATCCTATTAAGACATCATTTTTCACTCAATACGATATCGATCAAGCCATTGAATGAACAGGAAAGTGAGGATCTTCTTCGTATGAAGGTGTTTGGTGAGGAGGTGGACGAGTTCCCTCATCGATTCAAGAACGCCGCCAAGAAGATTGCCAAGAATTGTAAGGGTCTTCCTCTTATGATCGTCACGGTTGCTGACCTGCTATTAAAAGGCAACAAAAATCACGACCCAGAATTCTGGAATGAGGTTGCAGTAAATCGGAATTCAGATGTGATGATGGCTGCACATAATCAAATATCAAAGGTACTTTTTCCGGTCTACGACTGTTTTCCTCAATCTTCAAAAATGTTTTATCTGTATATGGCCGCTTTCCCTCAGGATTATGACATCCCTGCATCAAAGCTCAACAATGTGTTGACTGCTGAGGGATTTCTAAAACTACAAAAATTGCATAAATTCTTTGATAATAATGACATGGATTGTGTTGATATGGCTAGTACTACTGTTGTTATTTCTCAAGGAAAGACCGTGAAGAGTTGGGCTATTAAAACTTGTCGCCTAAACTCTTCGTGGTGTCACTTGTTCAACAAAGAATCTCGTAAGGACAAGTTTCTTCTCCTCTTAAATAGTGGTTGTGTTGATGCCCTAGAAGTGTACAAAGAAGTGTACAATTCAGTGAAATGTGATTGTGCATCCACTGCACGTTCTCTCCTTTGTTTTGGTTTGTATCACCCATATTCAATTCCACTAGATGTCGGTTTCAAGTTGCTCAAGGTACTAGATGCTCTTAAAGTTCGTTTCTACAGTTTCCCGGGTGAAATTCTGAAACTAGTTTTGTTGCAGTACCTTGCCCTAACTTACAATGGGGAACTCCCTACTTCCATATCCAAACTTTTTAACCTCCAATTCTTGATTATCCATCCACATGTGAGTACTAAATTTTGTGGGGCTTTATCATATGTGCCGGTACAAATTTGGGATATGCAAGAACTCAAGCATATTGAGATCTTGGGAAGAAACCTACCAAATCCTGAACATGGTGCTTCCTTGCAAAAACTCTCTACTCTTATTGGTGTGAGCGTTCGAAGTTGTACCCAGGAAGTTCTTCAGGGACTTCCTAATATAAGAAAATTGGGAATTCAGATCGAGTTGACTCATAGTGGTGATGATGATCTTAACTTTGATTATATTTGGAAACTCAAAAATTTGGAGACATTGAAATACAGTAGTATTGTGAGTCCTGAAGTTAAGTGTGAATGTGTCGCCCTTCAGAAACCTATTTCAATGTTCCCATCAAGTTTGCGAAAGTTGCATTTGAGTGGCTTGGGTTATCCATGGAAGTATATGAAAGCCATTGGTGAAATACCAAATCTTCAAGTGTTGAAATTGCGATGCTGTGCCTTTAAAGGTCCGAAGTGGGAAACCAAAAGTAATAGTTTCTTGCACCTTGAGTATCTTGTAATTGAAGACACTGATTTGGTGCATTGGATACCAAGAGATGGAAGCTTCCCAAAACTTTACAAACTAAGGATGGAACATTGCTACAAATTACAAGAGTTCAATTGGCCGTGTGATGCAAGCGATGGATGCATTGAATTAGTTGACTGTAATCCTTTAGCTGTCACTTGTGCCAAGCAATTCAAACCAAAATTCTATAAGTTTGAAGTTTTTGCTTCATTTGACGGTCAGGAATTGAACTGATGTCTACATCTCCCATTAATTCTTGGCTAAGATTGAGGTACGTTAGTCCTGCAACTTACTTCTTCACTAAATCCATCAATGCTTAGTTCTATCTTCAATTAATTACATCAATGCTTAATTCTATCTTCAACTAACTACATGCAATCATTGCCATTAACTATATTTATACTAGTGATTGCATAATGTGATGATCGTTAATCCATGTTTACATTCACACCTAAATTTTCACAAATGACATATTTGCCTAGCTCTAGCTATAAAATCACATTTTAGCCCCTGAACTATGAACTTATGATTTTTCACTGATTTCAAAGTTCAGCTTTTTTAAGGCCCAAGAACTAAGACATATATAATGTTTTTATGTACCGGATGCACAACTAGCTAGCTAGCTAAGTCACTAGAGCAAATATTAATTAGTATCAAGTTCAAGTGTTGCTCCACCATTTTCGATCCATCGTGCCTTTTGAGGTAGAATAACTAAATTCTATCTCTATAAGTGTGATATTGTTATGCTAATATTGTTTTTTTGGTGATTATAGATGAACTCACACAAGTTGGATCCATATATTAATGCATGCCCACAAGGTATATATGAGTGTTATTTAATTCAATTCGTACTAACGATAATTATTGTGTTTACGATACTAAGTATGTATGCATGCTCTCAAACCCTATACTCGATCACTTATTGTCTTGCAGGATAAGGAGCTGAACAGCGTCCATTACTTTAATTATCTCCATTATTGTGATTCTTGAACTCGTGAATCTTCTTATGCATATGTTTGGTGTAGTTTTGTCATTGCAAGTTTAAAACAATGTTGCGTTTTGCTGAGGGGATATATGTGATCATATCATTGATGTTGGTTGGGTTTGTTTAAAAACCATTTTCTTAATTTGAATCTGCAATCCAAGGGTGATGACCTTTATGTGTTGTGCCTGTTTTTGGCTTTATTTCCATATCATATCTTGGTATCTCATTATGATTATTAAAAAAATTATGTATTTATCTCTTAAAACAAAATATTGTAAAATAATGAATATTTAATTACATTATTTTAGTATCTATTTACAAAGCTAGAGTTGGCTCAATTCTCTAATAATTTTTTATAAAATTAAGCTCGAACACTATAATATAACCTGATTTTTTGAAGAAGCTCATGACCCCAACAAAGCAGATACCCAACAATAATACATAATTAATTGTCCTACACATATAATATATCATATTTTGTAATCTTAATATTAATTTATTGCAATATTATTGTACTACTATAATTTTTCATCTAAGTTAAATTTTCACCAATTCCAAAACTCTCTCTCTATTTCTCATTCTCAATGGTCGGAATTTGTTTATTAGGAATTCATCTTGATAATAATGTGCATTACACTATTATACATCATAATGATTATCCGATTTCTCCAAAAAAAAATTCAAAGAATCTATTGCACGTCTTAGCATTACCAAAAACCATAAATTCCTCCCACAACGATCACCATTACCATTCCCCCCACTTGTCAAATTTGTCGCTAGATAAATCGCATTCGCAATAAACAATTTCTATTTCCAAATATTACCCCATCAGGATTCATGATCATTATCTAACTCTTGTCGTTCATATCGTTGACCAAATGCTGCCTTGATAATTTCACAATTTCTATTCCAATTAAACTAAGAGGAGAAAATTTTGGTGCAAAAGGAAGTGAACTATCAGGTTTAATCATGCCCTGATGTTTTCCATAAAAATTACCATCAATTTTGGTCTCATTTTACCAGAATAACTTCAACAGTTTTAGCTAATTAATAATTGACCCAAAATCTCTATTTTTTCCACAGAATTGAGAATTCCAATTCAGGTTTGTGATTGATTTCAGTCATGTCCTTGCAATCTTGGTAACTTCAATTTAGAGAGAAAAGCAAAACAATACTTCAAATAAAAAAGGTGCAGTGTGGCATAGGTAGAGATCATTGCTTCCTCTGTACCATCACGACTTTGAATAACTTGCGGTTTGGGAATTTTGATCAAATTAATTGGATTGAAATTAAGGATTTGGTGATTTGGGAATTTCTTGAGAATTTGGGATTTGCCTCAATTAGAGTTAAGCTCCTGTCCAAATATACGTGAGTTGCGTGTGAAGGTTCAGTTACTTCTACTAGCAGCGTTAAAATTTATGGGACCAAAATTGAGTGATTTTTTTGAAAAATAATCAAAATAGATATTTTCGGGACTAAAATCGAAATTTTCTCAAACTAATCTAGAATTGCTTCTCTCTCATCAGATTCTTTGATCAGTTTGGAAATTTAATTACTTGATGCTGATGAGCCTCGCTAAATGACCTTGTGAAGAATCGAGTTTTAATGCCATGGACTTGAAACAGAGACAAGGAAATGGCTTCAATTCAGAAATAGTACTGCATTTTTTGGACAATTACACTTTGATACTTATATTTTCGACTCTTTTTTTTAAAAAAAAAGCAAATCTAAATTTGATCAATTTACAGCCTGAAAATTGTACATAATTGGTTGTATTTTAAGAGTTCTTGATTGGATGTTTTTTTACGTGGCTGGGGAAATAAAACTACAATCAAGTACATGGAATTTCCGGGCCGTGAAATTGATAAGCAGTTACATTTGCAATTTTTTAAAAAAATTGAGTACTGTTTTCAGTGACGGACGCAAAAAATTTGCTCAGGTAGGACCATTTAAAAGTACTATAAGAATAAAATATTATATATGTATAATTATAAATTATAAAAATAAAATAAATTGATAACTATATAAAATATATACATAAAAATATTATAGTTAAGAGGTCGAATTGATAATATAATAAAAATAGAGATTATGTATATGTATATTATGCATACATTTAAATATATAAACTATCAAGATCTTACAACATAAATTTATAAAATTAGTAGATTGAAGATCTATAGCAAAGATTCGAACAAAAATTAAAGCCGAGTGATAAAATTGCTACTTGGATGTGAAAATCTGAAACTTTTGGATAAAAATATATAAATAAGAATATAACTATTATTAATAGTAAAAATAAAAAAAATAAATTAAAATAATCCTCAACTTAAATAAATAAATAAACAAACAGGAAAAGTTAAAACACTTGAGGGAGAAAACTAAAGGTAAAAATTGCAATGCAAATTTGTACCTGTCAAGGCTTAAGTACACATGACCTCTTTACATAAATTTTGGGGTGTTTTTTATTTTCACAAATTTTAAAAAACATAGTTTTAATAAGCTAGCACTTATTTAGTTTTTCACATGATTTTCAAATTCAGCTACTTTAATCCGACCAAAATCGATAAAAAATTAGTGTATTTTAAGACAACCATGTCACATGGTTTTCAAATTCGGGCGCTCTAATTTTGAAGATTTCCGACAGCCACGTCACTTCAAAATTATTTTACTTAAAAATAAAAAATATGTAATTTATCATTGTGTTAAATTCTATGATGAATATTTTATGTATATATCTTCTGAGGGTTGGGTTCCAGAAGGAACCATACCCCATGTGAGAACTAAGAATCAATCTTAATCAAAGATCTCGCCTATTTGGATGACCAAGATCTGTTCAAAAATTGAAAAAAAAAACACGGTGGCATAATTGTAATAACTCCGAATTTCGCTGCCCCTGAAACTCGACGAGGGTAAAATCAGAAATTTTAATGTTTATGTGATTCACGCATATATTTTTTAATTTAGGGTTTTAGCATTGTCATTTCATATTTTAGCACTGTCATGACTTATTTTAGCACTGTCATGACTTATTTTAGCACTAACATGACCCTTATTTAGCATGACAAGAAACTCTCAAACCAGCTTTCTTTTTGCGAAGAACAAGTTCAGATCCCACAATCTAAATCAAAATTCTACACCTAATCAAAAAAATAGTTCCGTGTTCTTACCCAAATAGACTTGTTTACAGAAATCCTTGCAAGAAAACTCCAAGATTCAGTGAAGGACCACAGATGCATAAATTTAATTTGCACTAAATGAATACACCGATGCATAAGCAGAGCTCATCTACATATTTAATTAATATTCACCCTCTTCCACAAATAAATCCTAATTATATTACAGATGATGCAATTGACATTTATCACAAATTCGTGGTTTTCATTCTACTCAGGTGAGTTTGTAATTTTTCAATTATCGATCACTGTTTGTTTTGGCAATGAGACTTGGATATATACACGTATATATTTATGCTCTTATCGTTTCTATATTCTTGCAGCCTTTCTTGGGGTCAAGAAGCTTTTTTGGTGTAGACGATTTTCTTGATGATGACAATGGCAGGCCATACACATATAAAAAAGAAAAGAAGTCTAAAAATCCGAACAAGCATGTGTCTTTCAAACAACGGACTGTTGCTTACATGGAGCCGTTCACTATGGATGTCTTATACCCGGTCACATTAGGGTAGATAGGTGGGGGAATAAGTGTAGGAGATCGCATTGTCATGGTGTTTTTTAGCACTGTCATGACCTTTTTTAGCATGGCTCTTTTAGGTTTTAGCACTGTCATTTTCTATTTTAGCATTGTCATGACTTATTTTAGCATGACTCTTTTAGGATTTTAGCACTGTCGTTTTCTATTTTAGCACTATCATGGTCTTTTTAATCAAAGTTTCTTATATTTTCCATTTTAAAATACTTTTGTAAGATTTTTAATTTCCTCTTTTAAGCATCACGTCTACTTATAACTAGACCGATAATGGCAGAAATTCGAGCAAATCGCGAGGTTCAACATCGCAAATTCAAATGGATCGTAACGTATTTACAGGGAGGAATCGGTATTTTACAGCAAAAGTAGCAGTCAAATTTGAAGATGTACGACTGACAACAACCGGCGGCGGAAATTTTTCCACATTTCTTCACTATGCCACAGCTCTTTCTCTCTCTCTCTCTCTCTCCAATCGTCAAGATATTGCATAGTATCATAGTATTAGTGGGTTTCTTAGAGATGATTTGTGTGGATGAACAGACCAATTAAAAATAAAATAAAGGCTTGAGATATACATTACAAATTCCTGTACAAATATCGTAACTTCGATTTAACTAAAACGAATAATATCTTCTGAATAATAATAATAATAATAATAATAATAATAATAATAATAATAATAATAATAATAATAATAATAATAATAATAATAATAATGAATTTTGATCGTGAAAGTTGCATAATTGAAAATGGATAACTCTAGAAACATATACTTTACGTCTAAAATTAATGTAGATAGTTGAAGAGATGAGTAACTTATTTGTATTCAATGCTGAAATTATATCAGAAAAACAATTTATATAGTCTTTGATCAAGGCTGAGTAACTTGGGATTTAGATCAATTTTTGTGCCAGTTGTTCTCCAACTTTAATATATTTTTAATAGTTGTTATATATATATATATATATATATATATATAGAGAGAGAGAGAGAGAGAGAGATTTTCAATATTCCGATATCCTGGAGCTGCAGCGCTGGACTCGATGCCGCCATGGAGAAATTGGAAGACCATATGATTGTACCCTGAGCTGAGCTGAGAATCAAATTCCCATCTTTTCTTAGAGTTAGTACTCCTTTTGAGCCATTGATGGGATTTTGTCTATTTGCAACCCAAACTACGATGTCTGGTGTAGGTTTATACCATATTCCCAAGAATCTGTTGCTGGAAGTTCCTGGAGAGAAGAATCCAACCTCGAACATTTGTGATGCAGAAACTAATACTTCTCCCTCAGCAAGATTTTGGTTAGCATAAAGTGTATCAATCCCAACACAGAATTCGGAAAATGTTAAAAAGCATAGAGCAGCACATAAAAACAACTGATTACCCATTCACAGAGAGGGAAACAAGTAATGTATAAATGGAACTAATTAAGCATTTTAAGCAAATAATTACTTTAATTAATTACGATTTAAGAGTCACACATGTATATCAGAAGATAGAGCATGTTGTCACCACCTTCAGTTGCAGCAACTTCACGTTAACGCATGGGGCTCAATTTCAATTGTGTTTGAAATTTGTTATTTGAGAGGGCCACAATTAATCAATTAACACGACTTCTGTATATGACGTTGAAAAAGAGCTGCAATTGTTAGACTAATTTCGGGCTAAAACGATGCCGTTACATGATGATTATGATTTGTGCTAATATTACACGTTGTACGCCAATGAGTCAAGTCAACTGTTAATTAACATGAATTTTGTAAAGGATGACCTGAATTTATAACTCACCACAATACAAATTGAGTTGAAAAATAGTTGAACGAGAGTTGTAGTTAGTTGTTGTAACATTGTTTGTATTGTTGTAACACTTCAACATTGGTGTTGAACCTAGCTGAACAAAATAATGAACGTAATAACAATAATAGTTGAAGATCAAAAAATCAACGACTTGAAATAATTTAAGTATCGAAATGATATAAAAAACCCGAGGTCTGTGGAGATCACAGTTCCTTAAACCAAATTCGTCTCGTATGAACACTTGATTCCCAACATACAACGAATGAACCGGCGAACTGAACACTATGCTTGAACGTAATCAAATGGAGTTAGAACTCGAAACTTGGAGCACAACCTTCCAAGCACAAACTAAATCTAGAACTCGAGCTTGCTTAAAAGAGAGAATCGAGATTTAACTAGAGAAGAGAGGAAATGATTTTTATTGGTGTGTTTACAAATGAGGCTTGAGTACCTTTTTTATAGCCTCCAAAAGAAGATTCTCAAGTGTTTTAACCATTAAAACACAACTTGTAACCTCCAAGAGTTGAAAGGTTACCATTAGGGCAAACCTTTGGTATCTATGGTTTTGGAAAATTCTAGATAAAAATCTAAATTTCCCTCACATTTTTCATATTTTTCCAACAGTTATAAATGGAGTCACGCTAAGAGCAACAATTGGCTCGTCAAGGGGTTGAAATTTCCTGTTATTCGTGTTTCATCATTAGATTTATGATTTTAACAATAATTTTTATAAAATAAAAATTAATTATAACATAAATAATCATAGTCAACATTTATCAACAAAAAAAATGAATTAAAAAATTATAAAACATATTTTTTAAAAAATAAACCATAATAATGAATTATTAATTAGAAATCAAAAATTAAATATTAAAAAATAATTATAATCTCTAATTGGGTGGGGTGAACCCTAAAA
The DNA here is from genome assembly GCA_026008535.1 of Perilla frutescens. Classification (NCBI taxonomy): domain Eukaryota; kingdom Viridiplantae; phylum Streptophyta; class Magnoliopsida; order Lamiales; family Lamiaceae; genus Perilla; species Perilla frutescens. Next base: position 582,892 of record BRKX01000024.1, on the reverse strand, counting down.
ACAATCATAAAATTAAACTAAATCACAAAAAATAAAATTGAAGAAAAAAAATACAAGAAAAACTCGTAATTTGAAAGTGTAACACGGGGTGTAACACAGAGAGTGTAGCAGGAAATTTCAATCCCTCGTCAAGAAAGTATAGGCTTGTCAAGGAAATATTTGCTTAAATAAAAGGCAAAACCCTATTTTGGGTCCCTGTACTTTTAAATTTTTTCGAATTGGGTCCCTCTACTTCATTTGGTTAAAATGAAGTCCTTATACTATCAATTTAGTTAAAATGAGGTCCCTGTACTATGAATTTAGATAAAATCAAGTCCTTGAGGGATTTGATTTCATCTAAATTGATAGTAGAGGGACTTGATTTTAACTAAAATTGATAGTATAGGGACACAATTTAAAAATAAAAATAAAAATTGAAAAACTAAATAAACAACAATAAAAAAAAATATATATTGAATTTTTTAAATATAAAATATATTTAAAATTTAAAAAATAAATTTAATTATTTTTTTTATAACCACTATAATTTTATATTTTGATTTTGATTTATTATTTTTTGAAAAAAAAATCAAACAAAAGTTTTAAATTTTGTTTTTATTTAATTGATTGTTTTATTTAACTATTGTTTGATTATTTTTTTAATTTACTCTTTTGAAAAAAAATTAAAATTGCATAATTTTATAAAAATTAAATTATTTATTTTTTGCAATTTATTTTTAAAATTAAAAACATGAATAAAAAATTAAAGTATTTTTTATTTAAAAAAATAATAAATAAAACATAAAATTACATTGGTTTCAAAAAATTAATTAAATTTATATTTTATTTTTAAATAATTTTTTACTTAAAAAATTAATTTATATTTATTTTATTATTTTTTCAATTTTTATTAATTTATTTTTAAGAAAAATGAATTTTTATTTTTATTTTTAAATTGGATCCTTGTACTATCAATTTTCGTTAAAATCAAATCCCTCTACTATTAATTTAGATAAAATTAAGTCCTCCAAGGACTTGATTTTATCTAAATTCATAGTACAGGGACCTCATTTTAACTAAATTGATAGTACAGGGACTTCATTTTAACCAAATGAAGTAGAGGGACCCAATTCAGAAAAAATTAAAAGTACAGGGACCCAAAATAGGGTTTTGCCTAAATAAAAACTAAAGAAAATTGCAACCCAAATTGTTAAAATCACATGTTGAATTTTAAAAATTGTTAGAATACAGGGAGCCACACAGGAAATTTGGATGACTACTCGTGATATATACTCCTATTATTTAAATTGGAAGAGAGTTATGATCTTGGGTTTGGTTTAATTTACTTATCTAATATGTGCCAACTTAAGTAGACCGTACGTTGTTGAGTTAAACTCCTAAAGTCAATGGATTCTTAATGTTGTATGATAGTTGCATTTTTTTTTTTTTTTTAACTAATAGAGATCACGTGCAACTAAGGCTGTTAAAATAGACCCAGTCCAATGGGCCAGCCCAACCCATCCACAGTTGAACTGAATTGGGCTTAAAAATGACAGACCCAAAAAATTGGGTAAAAAATGGGTTGGCCCAGTGGGTTGTGGGCCATTTGGGTTTCTAGCCTAACTAGTTTAATTAAATCTACATATCATTAAAACTTATATTCAAGTTATGTTCTTAAAAAAAATATGGAAGTTTCATATGCAAAAACTAGAAAAATAATAAAATAAATGCTGACATTTATCAATAAAAATAAAATATTAATATTATTAATATTTGTTTAGATAATATTTCTTAATAATAATAATAATAATAATAATACCAACGCAACAAATTGGAAGAAATGAGACGAATGTGGTATTAAAATCAAATTACGAGCTCTCTATATATATTTATTTATATTTATATATAAATATATAATAGAAAAGGCCGTACCACATGGGGGTGGGTTCAAATTTGAACATGCCATCCATACAAATGTTTACTGATTGAATAATAATTGAAAAAATAGGTCTAATTTAATTTAATTGGTCCCCAAAATAAAATCTTTTAATTTTTATTATTATTTTTTAAAACCATATTCTAACTAATTTGTTGTATGAAAGAAGTGGGCGACCACATTATATGTGGCTTCATCTGCCAATATCATTTATTTGAATGTATTTTTCAAAAAATAAAATATACAAAAAATAATAAAAGTTTGAATCACGTACCTACTAACGGAAAAATGACGATATATATGATAGTTCAGTTATTTTCTTTTTCCCTTTTCACACAAATTACGTACATGCATGTGACGATAATTTAAAAATATGACACTATATATTTTTCCTTGTGCAATAAAATTTAGTTTGGCTAGGCTTTGAAGTAATATTGATTAAATTGATAAATATCCTGCTTGGAGTATCGACATCAAATTTATTTATTTTATATAAGAATATTTAATTAATAATATACTCGATGGATTAATGGTATGCGACATCTTAAAACATTGGCATTGTCTACTAATTCACTTAAATTAAATGTGTTATGTTGTTATGTTCTCGCTTGAATCTCTTGAATTTTTGGATTTTCTTTTTCCTATTTTGTATTTTTTTTGTGATTTTCTGTAATGGATAAGGATTTATAAAATAAAGTTTCAATCTTGGAGAAATTTGGTGGGAGATATAGAAGAAATGGGGGAAGAGAGGCAGACGAATAAGGAGAAGATTTTAGAGTAATTTCTATCTGCTCATTTCATACTACCATAGGGTTTATAAATACCCTAAAGTACCAAGTACCACATTACATAATCATTTTTTACCCTAACTACTGAAATTGGGCCTCACTATTAATAATTGGGCCCTTAGGGAATAAAATAAGGAAACAACTTATAGCCCATTAACAATTAAGTTGATGGTTGACTTGTGCAGAACCAAAAATCGGGAACATATAATTGAAATTGCCTTATCTTCCCAAATCTAATAATCAAATCTTTATCCCCTCTTTTCTTCCATTGCTTCTCCAGCTTTCATTGCCGACAACCCAACGTTCACCACCTCCTCTGCAACTTCCGGCCACACCTCTCCGTTCATAACATATGTGTGTGTATAATCAAAGAAAGTTATTAAAAAGATAAAGGAAAAAAAAATTCAAAATCTTTGTGCAAGCTTACAATTTTAGGAGTAATTTAGCCATGATTTTAACGATTTGAGTGTAAATTTAATTAATTTATTGTTCCAATCGATATTAAGTGAAATTAACACTGAAATTTAATTAATTTATTGTTCCGAGCGAGCCGTTTTTATTTTGCCAAACAAAAACTAGCTTCATGGGCTGCCCATGGGCTAGAAATTTAGCCCACTCATTTTTGGGTTGGGTTGGGTTGGGTCAGATTGTGGTTGTGACCCATTGGGTTTAGGCGGGGTTGGATTGAGTTTTCATTTTGACACCTCTACGTGCAACACACGTAATTTATGTGATTTTATTAAAAATATATTATATTCTGTCAAATCAACTTTTTCAAAAGACGATATGAAAAGTTATGATGTATATTACTAGATAGTATTGTGTTAAATTTCGTATATATTTCTTTCTAAATACAATTTCAATTCATCATATGTGAAGTATAATGTAATTTTTCATATAAAAAGGAAAACATTTGAATTGATTGAAATTTAAAAAAAACTAATTAGGCGATCATCTTGATTTAATGATTTTAAATATTGTATTTTATTTTTTAAACTATTAACACTGATCATGAGTGTAAAAAAATGTTGAGATTTTAAAAAATAAACCTTAATAAGTGTATTTTACATTTTATTTTATATTTATCATAATGTTTATATATTGTTTTCAATAATTTCTTAAATTAAATGATAAATAATTTATGATTATTTTATATTTGATTAATTTTAAGTACAGAAAATAAAGAATAACTAAAATATTTAAACTATTAACACTGATCACGAGTATAAAAAAATGTTGAGATTTTAAAAAATAAACCTTAATAAGTGTATTTTACATTTTATTTTATATTTATCATAATGTTTATATATTGTTTTCAATAATTTCTTAAATTAAATGATAAATAATTTATGATTTATTTTATATTTGATTAATTTTAAGTATAGAAAATAAAGAATAACTAAAATATTTAAACTATTAACACTGATCACGAGTGTAAAAAAATGTTGAGATTTTAAAAAATAAACCTTAATAAGTGTATTTTACATTTTATTTTATATTTATCATAATGTTTATATATTGTTTTCAATAATTTCTTAAATTAAATGATAAATAATTTATGAATTATTTTATATTTGATTAATTTTAAGTATAGAAAATAAAGAATAACTAAAATATTTAACTGTGAAAGACACTCTTCCTTTGATTTGTGTTTATCTTTCAAAAAGTACGATAAATATTTAGAATTTAATTTAATCGGTATTTATATGTAGTTATATCAAATGAAATACTCTAAAATAAATGCAGTACACTTATTATTTACTAAATGAGGATAAGAAAAATGTTAGATCAACAAAAAAAAATACAAATTGAAGTAACTGTAGAATGGTTTTATTTTTGGTGATCTAGTACGATACTATATATATATATATATATATATATATATACATACCTACTTACAAATATTTTGTCGAAATTTATTATTTTTATTATTATTTTAGTTAGGGGGAATAGGAGTAGTGTGGGTCTCGAATCACAAAGTCTCCTATTTAATAGATAGATGTCCTCATCGTTTGGACGTGCTCAAGAGGCCTAGTTTGTAATTAATATTTAATATTATTAGAAATACTAATGATTTTTTGAGTTATAAACAATCATCTTTAGATAATTTGTCTAGCCCAATGATTGTTAAAATATTCGAAAAAAAAAAATCAAACTTTCTTATATAATTATGATGTATATATGTGAACACAAATCTATTTTTAAAATTTGGATAAAAATGGAGAAAAAAGTGTGGTTGTACAAATTTTTTTATATTTATTTATCATAATATTTATCCAAACATGTATAGTTTACAATTTCTATATTGTCTCATTTTAGTATCACTATTCTCATATTGAATTATTCAATTTTACAAAATCATAAAATATGAAACTTCGTGCATCGTACAGGCGTAATGCTAGTTCCTTGATATGCTCTCTCCTTCCCATAATTGTAGTCTATTATTCTTTTTTGGAGTGTTTTAAAATTATAGTCCTATTTTAAATTGGAATTGTATTAAAACTTTCTTTTACAAATATAACCCTATTTAATATAGTATGAATGAAATTAATCGAACACAAAATCAAGACAACATAGAAGAATTGTTATAAATTATGTATTTCCAATACATATTAAATGTGATTTCTTAATCTATGTGAAAATAGGAAGTAAACTACAATTATGGGACGAAGAGAATATTAAAGTAGTTCAGTAAAATATTCCAAATGAATTGTATTAATAAAAAGAAAAAAAATAAGAAGTGACAATCCAAAGTCCCAGAAATCACATGACGCTAACTCGAGGACCGGAGCTTCATTAAAATCCATATGGAAAACATAGAAAAAATGGGAAAAATCATATGGAAAAAATCATATGGGAAAAAGAGTACTCTAAACAAATCTAAAATAACCAGAAGAACAAGGAACTATTTGAGAGGCTAAAATATCATCAACACGATTCCCCTCTCTATAAATATGAGAAACACGAAAATAAATATGACTAATGAAGTGAAGAACCGCACGCCAACGAGCTTTGAGCTTCTAAGGAACCTGCAAACTCCCGAGAGGATAAAAGAGAAACCACATAAACTGAATCTGCCTCCATCTAAATAAAATTCAGAGACAGTCTTCTAGCCCACCCCAATGCCACCAACACGGCAATAAGCTCTACAATAAATGCAAAACCCACACCATCCTCCGTATGAAAGCATCCCATCACCGAGCCATCATGCAAACAAAACACCCCGCCAGTAGACAACTCCCGGCGCTCCCATAGCTGAACCATCAGTATTTATCTTAATCCATCCAATCGGTAGAGGCCACCAAATCACCGGAATAAGCTCCCTTGGCAGAGAAGGCCTCGAATCAACCTTTAGAGCTTTCAAAGTAAGCAAATCATTAACATCATTATGCATGAAACCACGATTCACTCCCATATATTGCATCTCCCTAAGGGCAACACGAACCATGTTGATCAACACAAAAGCCGAAGGGATCACCTTCTCATATATCGCCTTATTTCAAAACGTCCAGATTCCTCAAACAACTGTAACGATCGTTACCCTCCAAAGGAGTAAAATCTGAGAACTGAAAGAACAATTCATAAAACTAACAAAAGCTTCATAAAAGGAGGCAGCTTCGATCACATCAATACGAAACATGTCAAACACCTAACTCCAAACCTTGACAGCCAATGGACAGCTCCAAAAAATGATCAGAAGTCTCCCTCGCCCCCCACACATGAAACAAATAGTCGGTCGAATAAAACCATGCAAAGTATCCGTAGTAGGGATTCAAGATGGAAGCAAACGCCAAGCAACCAATGATCTACGAATAGGAATATAAGGATTCCAAATCCATTTCCCCCATCTAACCGACGGAAAACAAACTCTAGTATGAAGTCTAGTGATTCGTGTTGTAACATTACCATGCAAAGATTTAGACCAAACTCTTTCATCCTCTCTCAGAGTCAAAGGATGATGAAGAATATTATACAACACCTCCGGAAAAGCATGCACAAAGGATACCGTGAATGTCCATTCACCAGTTTTCAAAAAATCTCCCTTCGTCAACTTTGCATGGACGCCATTAGGAATGTTAAGACAATTAACAAGGATATATCCCAGCCAATAGTCATGTCAAAAATCAACCATACATCCACTACCCACAATACAAAAAGACTCCTTCACAAGCGACTGAGACAATTGTCTAATCCCCAGCCTTCATAATACTGCCTTGGATCAAATATTGCCTTCATAATTTCACAATTTCTTTTCCAAAAATAGTTTATCTAACCATAAAGGTGTAGCATTTCCAACAAGCATCAGTTCATGTTACAAGTTCGCATTCCATCAAAATCTTTTAGGTTGAGTTCGTTATACATTGAGTTGTTTTTACAAGAAACACACGTACCCACCGATCACACACAAGTTTATACTAAAAAAAAATTCTACACGCTCAAGATATTTTCCATGTATTTTTATTTGAATAACATATATTATACACAAGGGAAAAAAAGTTAAAATTAGAACATGACAAAAATAAAACAAAAAAAAAATCTTCAATTAAATGAAGTTTGGTCAGCATGAAACTCGTTTTGTGGGCCTTCTCATTTTGGTGGCCAACCCAAACATTTAAAGAAAAAATATCAAATAAGAACACCAATCGAGACTATTGGGATTTCTTTTTCACTAATTCTAGAAGATCATATTTCATCAATCTAAAACTTGCAACTAGATTCCCTTAACTTGATATCCTTTTTTAGAAAATTCTTTGAATTTCTTCTCGTAGGACAGATAGAAAATATAGTAAAATAGGAAAAAAAGAAAAGTAATAGGACGAAAGTAGAGAGAAAGAGAGACATTTTGTGCTGACTCATTTTGGTTAAGGACTTATCCCTTATATAAATCAATGGTCATTGCAACCTTCAATAATAAACATTAAACAACTAGTAGTAGCAGTATTTCGATGACCTGTGTCTGACTTCGTTGTCAAAACAATATTTCTTGACATCAGATTACATACTGTGATAATCTTCCCTAGCTAGGGGACCATCTTCCTCGTTCCCCACTGCAATTTAATATATTGTTTTTTGTTTATCTTAATGATCCATTCTTCTTTTACTTTTTGAAGAAATCTTAACTCAGTTCTCAAAAGGAAAGTAAATAAGAAGTTCAAAAATCTTGTCATTTCTTCTCCCACTAGTTTTTACAATATTTGAGAGAGAGAAAGAGAGTGATAATGGCTTGATAATTTGTGTAAGAGAGATAAGAGGGATTGATGGCGGGTTATGGTGCAGTTGTTTCTCTTCTGCAAACAGTTGATCGTATTCTACAACCTTCTCGTATTTCACTTGATCAACCATCTGCAGAAAACCTACAACTCCTCTCCTCGAAGCTGGAGTTCTCCTTGCGAGAAATGGAAAGATTGGATGACATCAGCTCAGGCAAGAGCAGGAAGGAGGTGAACGCTTTGGATGGACAAATCAAAGAGGCAGTTTGGAGATTTGAAGACTTTCTTGAATCCCATCTCTCAGATCAGATTCTCTCTCATCATTTTGAGAGAGAGAGCCATCGTGTGTGGTCAATCTCCAAAGATGTCATTACTTCCTTCATCAAGACGGTGGGGGATATGAAAAGCAAGTACATTCATGAATTAGACAATATGCCTCAAGTCGAAGATGACGAAGTTGTTAATGCTTCGACGTCAAGAAGCAGTAGTTTGGGCGGAACGAAGGCAAAGATGGTTGGATTCTCCAGTCTATTTGAATGTGTGAAAATGGATCTTATGGAAAGATATGGTGATATTTTTTTGTTCAAATTAGTTGGGATGCCGGGCAGTGGGAAGACTACTCTTGCTCAGAATTTGTTTGAAGATCCAGCAATTGTGAGATGGTTTGATTACCGTGTGTGGATCACAGTCGGCAGAAGGTATAAATTGAATGAGATTGAACGACAAGTTCTAGCTCAACTGAATCCTCAAATTGATGAAATTATTCCACAAGCTGGAGATAAAGGAAAACATAAACACTTGAATCGTGTTTTGAGATGGGCTGATCGGCGCCTTGTGAAGATGATAATACGTAAATACTTGAGCGGGGGGAAGAGATTCCTAATTGTGCTGGATAATATATGGGATACAGAGGTGATAGATTACTTCAAAACTCTTTTGCAAGTAGAGAGTGATGTAGTGATACAAGTCTTGCTAACTACTAATCAAGACAAGATAGCTCAACAAGCTGATCGGATAATCAGATTACCCAATATTATTTATACATATATGATGGAGCCATTGAATGAAAAGGAAAGTGAGGAGCTACTTCGTATCGAGGTGTTTGGTGAGGAGGTGGAGGATTTCCCTCCTCGACTCGAGAAACCCGCGAAGAAGATCGCCAAGAATTGTAAAGGTCTTCCTCTTATGATCGTCATGGTTGCTGACCTCCTATCAAAAGCTAACAAAAATGACGACCCGGAATTCTGGAGTGAGGTGGCAGAAAATCCGTATTCAGATGTGATGATGGAGGCACATAATCAAATCTCAAAGGTACTTTTTCCGGCCTACGACTGTTTTCCTCAATCTACAAAAATGTTTTATCTGTATATGGCAGCTTTCCCTCAAGATTATAACGTTCCCGCATCAAAGCTCATCAATATATTGACGGTTGAGGGATTTCTTAAACCCAAAACACTGCATAACTTCTTTCATTGGAGAGGGAATCTTGCATTTATGGCTAGTACTACTGTTCTTATCTCTCAAAAAAAGAGCACAGATTATCAGGTTATTAAAACTCTTCGCCTTAATTCTTCTTGGTCTTACTTGTTTAACAAAGAATCTTGTAAGGACAAGTTTCTTCTCCTCTTAAATAGTGGTGTTGTTGATGCCCTTGAACAACATATGAAAGGCCAACGCCGGTTGTGTCTCAACGCAAATTTTGTATTAAACTTCAAAGAAGTGTACAATTCGGTGAAATTCGATTGTGCATCCACTATGCGTTCTCTCCTTTGTTTTGGTCCTTATCACCCATATTCAATGCCACTAGATTTCGATTTTAAGTTGCTTAGGGTACTAGATGCTCTTAAAGTCCGTTTCTACACTTTCCCAGCTGAAATTCTTGAACTAGTTTTGTTGCAGTACCTTGCCTTAACTTACAATGGGGAACTCCCTATTTCCATATCCAAACTCTTTAACCTTCAATTCTTGATAATCCATCCACATGTGAGCATTAAATATCGCGGAGTCACTTCATACGTGCCGGTACAAATTTGGGATATGCAAGAACTGAAGCATATTGAGATCTTGGGAAACAACCTGCCAAATGATCCTAATTCAGCCTCTTCCTTACAAAAACTCTCCACGCTTTTAGGTGTGAACATTTGCAGTTGTACCTCAAAAGTTCTTGAGAGACTTCCTTATATAAGGAAATTGGGGATTCAAATTGAGTTGACTCCTAGTGGAGATGATGATCATGATCTTAACTTTGGTTGTATTTGGAAACTCAAATATTTGGAGGTACTGAAATGCAGTAGCATTGTGCATCCTGAGGTTAAGTATGGATGTGTCGCCCCTCAGAAACCTCTTTCAATGTTCCCATCAAGTTTGCGAAAGTTGCATTTAAGTGGCTTGGGTTATCCCTGGAAATACATGAAAGCCATTGGTGAAATACCAAATCTTCATGTTCTGAAACTGCGATGTTATGCCTTTAAAGGTCCAAAGTGGGAAACAGAAAATAAAAGTTTCTTGCATCTTAAGTATCTTGTAATTGAAGACACTGATTTGGTGCAATGGAAACTAAGATATGGAACCTTCCCCGAGCTTCGTAAACTAAGGATGAAGCATTGCTACAAATTACACGAGTTCGATTGGCCGTGTGATTTAGGTAGTGGAAGGATTGAATTAGTTGACTGCAATCCTTTAGCTGTCACTTGTGCCAAGCAACTTAAATTCATACATCCTTCCCTTCAAGTGAATGCTTCTTTCGATGGCAAGGAGCTCAATTGATGACTACATCTCATTTATTCTTGGCTAAGAGGTTAGTCCTCCAACTTAATTCTTGGCTGATTGCAATCTTCAATTGGTAATTACGCCAGTGTATGCATTAATTATATTTAGTGATTTCTCGTTGGGATGAGGAGATTAGGTTTAGGGATTTCTAAATTTAATTTATTCTAAGAAATTGGGGTAGCAGATGAAGAAGGAGATGTGTTAAAGCTCTGTGTTTTAAAATTGATTTCAGATCATCTGTGCTATTTACTGTGACATCTTCTTTGCCAATCCTTTTTTTATTTATGTTTCAATGTTTTTATTTTAATTTTTTATGTTTTATTTGTTTCCCCAATTTGGGTATATATTAAAAAAAAAATATTATACCAGGAGTTGTAACACAGATTGGCTGGTCAGTTCAAATCTTAATTTTGACAATTTGGGAATTCTGATCAGATTTTCGCAAAATTACATTCACCCCTAAATTTTCAGAAATTGCATATTTGCCTCTAAAATTATATGAATTTGCAATGTAGCCCAAGTTATGTGTATAATTTTACTTCAACCTTAAGACTCAATAAAATAACATTTTAGCCCCTAAATTATGAACTTATGATTTTACACTGATTTCAAAGTTGTGTTTTTTTAAGGCCCGAGAAAAAATAATGTTTTTAAGTAGTGGGAGATGCACAACTAGCTAGCTAGGTCACTAGAGCAAAAAATAGTATCAAGGTTCAAGTATTTCTCCACCATTTTCTATTGTGTCTTTTGGGGTATAATAATTAAATTACTATCTATAAGTGTGGTATTGTTATGTGATTGAAGACTCACATAGATGGATATACATATACATGTATATATATATAGAGAGAGAGAGTGATATTTAATTAATTTTCACTTATTATTTTGCAGGATAAGGAGCTGAAGTCAAGAACCTTCTTATCTTTGGTTTAGTTTTGTCATTGTAATTTTAAAACTATGACTTTTGTTATAGGTTTTGCTAATTAAGGGAATATATGAAACCCTTGAATTTAGTGTGATCATTGATGTTGGTTGGGTTTGTTTAAAAACCATTTTCTTTGAATTTGCAATCCAAGGGTGATGACCTTTATGTGTTGTTCCTCTTTTAATTTGGCTTTGTTTTAATATCATATCTAGGCATCTCATTATGATTGAATTAATTTCTTTTATGCATTTTATCTTTTAGCACAAAATTTTGTAAAATGATGAATATTTAAATTTAGAGTATCTATTTACAAAGCTAGAGCGATTAATCTCGAACAAGTTTTTGTAAAACTAAGCTTAACATAGAGTCTTCTTCTCTAAGCTTAACATAGATATCTCCTATGCAGAAAAAGATCTTCATAATCTTTTCTTGACAAAGAGATCTGCACAAGCGATCCATGCATCATCTTCACAAACTAGAATGGATTTCAATTTATCATCTCAATCTAGAATGACAAGAATGATGATATATATCATATTGCACCAACTTTAATTTCCAGTGCATTAGCAAGGATCCCGCTTGAGTTTGTATTCATTTGCTATCCCGAACTATCCTCATCAAAAATCCCGCTACAGTGACTAAATGGAAGATAAAATATTTAAATTGAGAAAAAAGAATAGGATAAACAGGGACTAAATTCGAACAAGATCAAGGCGAATAGACAAAATTGAATAAGAGACCTAAATACAAGATTCCTGCTTCAGGGAGATGGTTATTTCCAATTGAAACAATCCCACATTCAATCCATATCAATTTACAGTTCAATAATGTTTCAAGTTATTCTAAGTACTAAAACTTTAGTAATCTTACTTCTTATCCATTCTGCCTCTAAAACCATGCATCTCGTGGATAAGTTTAAGTTTGCTATCATGTTTCTGATAGAAGACGATGTATACTATGTACTCATTGACTCCACAATGAAATATAACAGCAGATCATGATAATCATACCAGAATACTGCTAACTAACTAGGTTATCCATAATAGCGAGACTCTATTATTTGAAAATAACTCAAAATGTTCTCTAACTACAGCTGCATAGTTAGATAATGAGTAATGACTACCACATTTCAAGCAAAATATACCTCTAGGAGGTTATGCTATGATATATATGATCAACAAACTAACAGAGCACATGTGCAAATGATACCATGATTATCAGACTTCACAAAAATCTTCATCATAGAATAATATTTCATCACGTTATACATCATTACTATAATATTGCATACATAAAGCAGAATGACTAACCTTTTGACAGAGCTGTTGATCATGATTTGAATTTCCCATCATCCCATGAAGAATAGAAACTAACATCAAGAAAACGACGTCCTCTTCTGTCTTTTATCCGGTTCAGAAATGTCTCAGCTAAAGGGTTGCTGTCGATTACTTTTACCGTTTTGAAATAATAATCATAATCCCAATGGAACTCTTCTAAACTGTAGCAATGTGCTATGCTTAGGTGCCTAAGCCTTGAGAAGCTTCCACTTTCCACTGTCCATTCAACGAAATCAGCATCACTTATTACAAGGTACCTAAGGCTTGGGAAGTTGAAGTCCTTGACTTCCCACTTTGGGCCTCGAAATGCATAGCATTGCAATTTGAGCACTTGAAGGTTTGGCAACGACCCAATTATACCCATATATTCCCACGGATAGCACAGCCCACTCAAATGCAACTTTAGCAGAGTTGATGGGAACATTGAAAGAGGAGCAGGTGGGGAAACTACCTCAAGAATTAGCTCTGGATTCACAAGGATACATTTAAGTGATTCTAGTTGATGGAGACACGATATATGGTTCAGGCAATGATAGGGTTCATTATCGTCATCAGGGACCAATTCAATTTGGATTCCAAGTTTTTTCAGATTGGAGATTTTTTGAAGAACCCCATTGGTACAACTGTCAATGCTCACATCTAAGAGAGTTTCGAGGTTTTCCAAGAAAGCGTCAGAATTAGATTCTGGTAGGTCACTTCCCATGATCTGGAGATGCTTTAGTTCTCTCATATCCCATATCTCTAGAGGCACATACAATGGAGATGATTTAATGCTTAGATGTCGACGGATAATCAAGAACTGAAGGTTAAAAAGTTTGGACACGGAAATAGGGAGATTCCCGTTGCAAGTGAGGGCAAGGTATCTCAACTGAACTAGTTCCACCACTTCGACTGGAAACTCATACAGTCGAATTGAAAGAGCTCTGAGTACTCTGAGGAACCTCAAACCGAAGGATAGGGGTACTGGATATTGATGATATGGACCAAGACATAGGAGAGAACGTGCAGTAAATGCACAGTCATCTTCTATTGTATCACACACATCTTTTCTTCCCAATAAGATGTTGTTGTGAATGCACAATTTGCGCTGGCCTTTTAAACCTTCTTCAAAACAATTGGCAAGACTATTCAAGATATGAAAAAACTTGTTCTTCCGAACCTCCATTCTAGAAAGGTGCCACAAGGAAGAATGAAGGCGACAAGTCTTAATCTTACGAGAAAGAATGGTGCTTGTCTTGCAGACTACGACAAGACTATTGGAAACAAGCTCCACCAAACATTTTGTACCACGTTCTTCTAAAGTTTCCTCTATACCTAGCACAAGAAATCCCTCAGCTACCCACATATTTATGAGCTTGGAACGGGGAATCTCCTCATCTCGAGGGAAAACTCCCATATAAAGAAAGCATGGCTTCAAACGTTGAGGTAAGTACTCATAACTTGGAAATAGCACATCCGATATTTCATCATACACAGCCATGAAAACAGAGTTTTCTTTATCTGCTGCCACCTCGTTCCAGTACTCTACAGTTATCTCTCTTTCAGATAGGAGCTCAGCAACTTTGATTATCGTAAGAGGAAGACCATCACAATTCTTCACAATCTTCTTACCAGCGTCCTCCAATTTAGGAGGGCACCATTCCTCACCAAACACCTTCTCACGAAAAAGATCCCAACTTTCTTCCTTATTCAACAAAGGCACTGTTTTTATGTTACTATAACAAGTTATGGTAGTGTGATCAGCCACTTCCCTTAGCCTAGTTGTGATCAAGATTCGACTTCTTCCATCATCGCTATTCGGAAAACAACTTATCAAATACTCCCAAACCTCTGTCTCCCACACATCATCCAACACAATCAAGTATCTCCTATCCTTCAAAAATTCACATAAATGCTGATTTATTTCCTCATCATCTCTTTCTGTAATAATTTCATCTACTTGAGCTAGAATGCTTCTAGGGATTTCATTCAATTGGCATTTTCTACCAACTTTCACCCACGCACGACACTCAAAATGACTTAAAATCAATGTATCATAAAAAATTTCTCTAGCAAGAGCAGTCTTACCGATGCCCGCCATTCCGATGAGAGAGAAAACCGGCAAGCCTGCATACCTAGGGCGTGTGAACTGAACTCTGATTCGGTTGAATAGATCAGATAATCCGACCATCTTCGACTTGCTTTCACCAAAATCAGTAGTTTCATCAGCTTCTTCAGGCAGCAGGTTGTCCAATTCAGTAATGTACTCCTCCTCCATCTTCTCCGCCGTTTCGACGAAGAAATCGACATCTTGTCTGAGATGATGTAGGTCTATGGAGAATTTCAACGGA
Organism: Perilla frutescens; assembly: GCA_026008535.1. Lineage (NCBI taxonomy): Eukaryota > Viridiplantae > Streptophyta > Magnoliopsida > Lamiales > Lamiaceae > Perilla > Perilla frutescens. The sequence continues at coordinate 567,618 of BRKX01000024.1, read as the reverse complement.
AGGGTTTCTTCAGATTGTGAAGAAACTTGATCTAAGAGATGGGATTCGAGTAAATCTTCAAATTGAGATACAGAAGCTCGGATTTTTGCATCCAGAGCATTTACTCTGTTCCTGTTAATCCTCTTGCTACTGCTGTCCAATTTTTTTAGAATTTCTTGCAATGATTCCAGCTTCTTGTAGGCAAATTCTATGATTTCTTGAGTGGGGGAAACAAACAGAAGTTTAGAAGAATTTAGAATTCGCTCTATTGTGTTCTTGAGAGAAATCACTGAAGCAAATGCCATCTCTCACTCTCTCTCTCTCTCTCTCTCTCTCTAAAATGTACAGAACTAGATTTGAGCAGAAACCGTTGTTGACGATGAGTCAACCAAATGAAGTGATAGTGATAGTGATAGTCAATTTAAAACTTGCCCCATAAATATTTGGGTATTGATGAATAATATAATTACAATTTTATATTGTTTGAATTTTGTCAATATTTGTGTCAATATTTTATTTAAACTAGTATATTTACATAAAAAAAAAAAATTAGGACGAATGATTCAGCAGTGCCTCTACCATCAAACTTCGATCCCGCAACATTGTTTATCGGTGAAGATGTAGTATAGAAAAGGAAAATATTATAATTAGGAGACAGCCCCTTCCTCGATATGTTCACTCTGGTTATTCAATATCATATTGTTATAACTAAATAGAGTTGAACTAGATATAATAAAATTTGAGCTAGACTAGCTCGTTTGGAATCCAAGTCGAGTCGAACTGAATATAAGAAAATTTGAGTTAGGCTCGATAAGTTTAATTTTTTTTTCTAATAACATATTGAAAGGTTGGAAACTCAATCAAATTTGAAAAATACATATTTAAATTAAATATTCATTTTTTCATTTATAAATAAAATTATATAATCTAACTGTCCATTTTTCCCATCTTATTCTTGTGTCTCACTATCAAAGTCACAATTTTAATATTATTTGTTACAAAAATAAAAAAAAATATTATAATATAATCAATCATAATTAAGATTCCTAGATAAAAATTAAATTATTTTAATCAATTGAATAATAAACTCATAATGATTAATTATTATTTTTGCTCAAAAAAATTATTAACTAGAAAAAATAAAAATGATTATAAATCCCAATTGAGTGACAGAAACTCTAATTAATAATTATAAAATTAAATTAAACTATAAAAAAATTAAAATAAAACAAAAATTAATAAATTTAAAGTGAAATATCAAGTGGACAGTGGACTAGTGGATAGGAATGGAATAAGTTTACTTGAAAACCAACCAATAATCCAATATAGTGAAACTCCACCCACCATCACCAACTCCTCCCACTTCAGTCATCGCCGCTGCCGCCGCCGCCGCGACCTTCTCCTCCGGCAACTCCCAACACTTTGGTCCCACTACCAATACCTTGATCATCAATTCTCGTCTTTAATTTTAATATCGTTGACCAAATGTTTGCTTGATAATTTCTGCTCCAATTAAGAAAGAGATCTGATAATAGGGATGGCAGGTTATGGTGCAGTGGTTTCTCTGCAGCAAACAATCAACCGCATTCTAGAATCTTCTCGTATTTCTCTTCTTCCCCCATCTGCAGAAATCATACAACTCACCTACAGAGAGTTAACGCCATTGCAGAAAACTCTGAAAAGATTGGATCGCATCAGCAAAAGCAAGAGCAGGAAGAAGGTGAATGCATTGGATGGACGAATCAAAGAAGCAATTTGGAGATTCGAAGACTTACTCGAATCCCATCTCTCTTATCAGATTCTCTCACAACAATCTGAGATAGACGGTGTACATCTCTTCTTCATAGATCTGCAGAGCCTACAACGCGATGTTGATTCGTTTATCGAGACGGTGAAGGATATGGAGAAGATGTACCTTCTTGAATTAGGCAGTTTGCCAGAAGTAGAAGAAGACGAATCTGTTTCATCAAGATATGATTTTGGAGGTAGTAAGGCAAAGATGGTTGGATTTTCTAATCTATTTGATCATGCGATGGATTGTCTTATACGAGAAGAGAATACGAATTATGCCTACTCATTAGTTGGGATGCCGGGAAGTGGAAAGACTACTCTTGCTGAGAAACTTTTTCGAGATCCAGAAGTTTCGAGATGGTTTGATCATCGTGTATGGGTCACAGTCGGCAGAAAATATGAATTGAGAGAGATTAAACAACACATTCTAGCTCAACTGGATCCTCACATTGATGAAATTCCGCAAGGAGATGTCAAAATAAGTGAAATCCTGAAGGGGAAATTGGAGAGGAAGAGATGCCTAATTGTGTTGGATAATGTATGGGACACAGAGGTGCTAGATCACTTGAGAAATTGTTTACCAGAGAAGAATAATGCAGTGATACGAATCTTGCTCACTACTAATCTATACAATGTAGCTCATCATCTATCGAGTTACATAGTTTTCGCTTGTGCACGATCCATGCCACCATTGAATGAAAAAGAAAGTGAGGATCTACTTCGTGAGAAGGTGTTTGGTGAAGAAGAACGGGATTTCCCTCATAAACTTAAGAAAGCGGCAAAGAAGATTGCCAAGAATTGTGATGGTCTTCCTCTGATGATCGTCACGGTAGCTCACCTCCTTTCAATAGCCAACAAAAATGATGATCCAGGATTCTGGAATGCGGTTGCAGAAAATCGAAATTCGGGTGTGATGATGGATGCGCATAATCAAATATCGAAGGTACTTCCCGAAGCTTCGCAATCTAAGCATAAAACATTGCTACGAATTAGAAGAGCTCCGGTGGCCGGATGTTGCCCGTTCGGGCGTGATTGAAATGGTCGACTGCAATCCTTTGGCCGTCACTTGTGCCAAGAAATTAAAGCCGACTTATGAACACGATATCCTTCGAATTATTTCTTCTTTTGAAGAGCTTAAATGATGAAGCTCATCAATTCTTGGCTAAGAGGTTAGTCCCACAAATAATTTGCTTCATATTTGATTTGTTAATGTCTTGTTTTGGCTTTGTTATGGTGTCATATTTGGGCATCTCATTGGGGTTGAATTAATATTTGTATGGATTTTATCTTTCAGAAGAAAAAATAAATAAATAAATGATGAATATTTAAATTTATTATATTTATTTACAAAACTAGAGTCGGTTATAATCTCATATAAGCTCGTGTAAAACTAATAAAGCTCTAGCTCTACTCGGCAACGATTAGTAAACAAGTTAGACTCGAGCTTTCTAAATTTCACTTTTGGTACTATAAGAATATAATTCAGATATATATAGTCCTAATTTTCCTATTTTTTAGTCTCAAATTATATTTTCTTGGTTTCTTTTTGTTCCGATCGCTAACCATATCTAAACTTCATAAAAATCAAGTTTCGAATAGCTCAATTCATTTACAACACTAATATCATTGAATCGAGTGACATTGTAAATGCAAGTCTCTAAAATAAAAATGAAAACCTAACAGAAAAAAAAAATTAAAATCAAACACCTTGATTGGCCATTCTTGGTCGTTGAAGGTGAGAAAATGATCAAATTTTTCAGAATTCAGATTTCAAAGACTAGAAGCCAAATTCCCACCATGATCAATTATGAACTTAGGTAGAATTCATTACATGATTATATTCATGTAAAGAATTAACATGAACAAAATTACACTGAGAAATGAGTAAATTAAACACTAGTGTTCTTACAGGTATACTAATATTTGTACACTGCAGTTGAGTAATTGTTGGCCTAAAACATTCTTAGTGTGATCGAACGAGAACCCTTCGATCACAACTACGACAAAACTGGACTTGAGCAACGCCCACGACACAATTCAAGCATTTTTAGTCAAGAAATGTAACTGACATATATGCAAGTTGCTACTCGAACGAACACAGCAGCAGCTCGTATCTCTCCGATTAGTTGACTGCTGGTACGGCACAAGAGCCCGATGAGTTGCATTCCGGTGATTCCTTGTCACCGTATGGCGCTGCACAGATCACCCTACAATCGAGCATGAACAACAATACTTTAGCCATAAGCATACATTTTAACCATTCAAACTTGATCAATGGACTCAAGATCATGATGTAATTCTACTTAAATTTCTATAGATTGGTTAGAAATGGGAGGGAATTTATGACTAATTTTGGAAGAGTTGGGACCTTTTTCATTGTTACACTCATTAAATATGGGGCTGTGTAAGGATCGACCAGACCGAAAAAAGAGGATCGGACTGATCGAAAATGGAGACATTTGGTCGGTTTTTACATGCTATCGATCGGTCCGGTCATAATTTAAATGGACAATATTCCTAAATTATTAAAAATTCACAAAGTGTAAATTGAAGTTTGTAACTAGCCGAAATCAATTTATTAAAATTTAGGAGGAAAAAAAAATCACAAAAAATTCGGTCAGATCGGACCGACCGAAAAATTCAATCGGTCGGTCTCAGATCCAGTCCTAAAATCCTATTCGGTTGGTCTGATCCACATAAAAATTTTGTTCAGTCCATTCAGTTCTAACGGGTTGGTCCAGTACAAGACTGGACTGACTGTTTGCACACCCCTAATTCAATCAATGGTTTTTCTGAGTTTCAAGCATGCTGCATATGCATCAAAACAAATTTACAAATTGAAAATTGTAAAACAAGTGAAAACTTACCTCTCCTTCCTCTTCTCCAGAAACCGAGCCAAAGATTTTCTCCGAAATTGAGGTACAGCGCCTGATCACAATAGATATATGAGAAACTATTTAGGCAAAGAAAACGAAAGAGAACACGTACAAGTTCAGAGAAACGAGAGGAATACTCGAAGGAAGGAAGGTTGCAGAGTAAGGTCTAGGCGAAGTAGCTACTTTCACTGGCTCAACTTTGTGTGAAGATACAAGAATGCTGCCTTGTTTCGAAACAGTCATGTCGCTGCTCGTAGCACCTGGCCAACCTGCAACAGAGGTTTTTGCTGCAGGGCTCGACCGGTGTGTTGTAGCACCATAAGGATGGTTCACAACAAAACTCTCGAGAATAGAAGGCCTAGGCGTAGATGCATGAGCCGGAGCTGCAGGGACGACTGTTGCATTAGAAGTCGTGGGAGGCCCGTTGCCAGCCAGTAACATAATAGCCTGAGCCTACATTTTATCAATGAATATGGATCAAGGGACTGATACAGAACTAACAAATAATAAGCAAACTTCCGTTTCCATTTAAATGTCATTTTAGATGAATGCACACAAATTAATAAATTAATTGAATTACCTGATACACCCTTGTATGAGTACATTAAATGAGTTAAATATATATGTTTGAATGGTTTAAATGATGGTAATGTGAATTTTATGTCTCGAATTTGTAGAATGACATTTTTTTGAAACAAAATTAAAAAGCTAGAATGACATTTATATAGAAACGGAGGGAGTAGAAGATGATGTTACCTTATCTGCAGAAACATTATCATAAACACAAACCGAGCCATTGTAGAAGATCGTCAACTGAGCAGGAGCACCCGAAATCTTGGAAGCATTCCTGCACGACAGAGCTAATTCGGTTAAGCATTCGAGAAATTTTCTTGAGACAGAGAAAGATTGCTTCAATGTGTGCTAGAATGTACCTTAAATCAGTAGTTCCCACAACAGGGCTGCTAGAAGGCATGGATGGGATGGGATTTGCCATTGGAATTGCAGAAATTGGTTGTGGGCTAAGTGGAGCAACCATCTGCTGGCCAGACGTGGCTACGAACGAGTGGTGAATGGAGCGGTTGAGGGTGTGTGAATCGAGATGCTTCGTTGGATACGTCGTCACTGTGTATCGAACCCCTCCTTGGTTTTCAGGAGCCATGGTGTTCTGAATAGCCAAAATAAGAACACTTGAGCCTAACCATATTTACATGTAATTCATGGCTAGAGTCTATGACATGGATATGGAAATTTGTCATAATTCATAATCAATTCATTAACATGTTAGTTAAACATATTCTGGGTTAACAAATTATCCATCAATCACCAGAAAAAACTCCAACAAAAGGCATAAACAAATCCACTATGATACATTAAAGGGGAATTGCCGATTCAGGACTTGAAAAATGAATAATTTATTAATTCAAGACCTAAAAGATGAAAACTCTCAATTCAGAACCTGAAAAATGAAAATTGTCAATCTAGGACTTCAAAAATCATGAATTTTGACAATTTTCATCTTTCGCATTCTGAATTGAGAATTCACATTTTTCAGGTCCTGAATTAATAATTTTCGTAAATTTGAATACACATGGCATGAATCCAATGATTAGAACACAAGATGAAACACGAAATTGGATCTGTAGGTGGATCGGCTCATAAAGTTCACACGAAAAACCAACAACACTTGCCATTCATCAGTTATAACCAGAAAAAATCAAGATATGCATCAACTTCAACACTTGTTCTTAACAATCTAACCCTAACCTGCATGACACCGGAGTATGATCGGTGATCAGAGTCGATTTCTGTGGTAGTTATCGTCACCAAGCCAGCTGAAGCAAGGGCGTTGAAACCCGTCTTCGGCTTTTCTTCATGAGAAGAGCCATGAAAGGAGAGAAGCTGAGGCTGAGATGAGGAAGAAAACTTGTTTGACAATGGCCACTGCATTGCTGCACTACTTCTTAATGGTGCTACAAATTAAACAAATTAAAGCAAACTCAATCAAAATATGAATATATGCAAATCTCCAACTATAAGCAAGAATTAGGTGAAGTCTAGATTCAGAAACCTTTATGGGGGATCACAAATATTGCAATTCTTGATTATAGTAATGTGAATGAGTGACAAATATAATATGAAATTTCAATAAAATAACAACAAATTGCCGCCCTGCAATAGCTGTAAAAGAGGGTAAACAGTTCTTGAACCAACTTTAAAATATTGAATTGTAAGTTTCTCATGTGCATTAATATAACTAAAATGTACTAATCAATGTAACTAAATTTATTAATGTAGCATTAGCACAATTTGGAATATAAAAATACCCTTATTTTATTACAGGAATCATGAGGAGTGTAATTTATTAGTATTTATTCCTCTTTTCTGGTGTAGCATCATAAATTATTACATGTGGGGTGGTGACTTCTTGGAGGGCACAACTAATTTTATTTTTAAAAAATTGATTCTTTAATAAATACTATAAAGAAAGCACGTTAGATTGCACAATCAACTAAAGGGAATAAAAAATTCATATTAAAAAAATTAAATACTGGAAAACCACCACTTGGCACAACTAACATTAAATCCAACAATAATATATTATTTTATTATCTCCCATTTGAACAATTCTTGCAAAACGTGAACCATCCACCCCACGCATCAATTCAATTCAAGAAAAATGATAAGCTATAATTAAAAAATATTTCAAGAAAAGTAGAAAAAAATTCATTAACCTCTCCACTTTACAGCTGGGGTTAAGCAAAATTACTTGAATTTAACCTCTAAAAAACAAAATCTTCGAGCCCATGTTTCGATTTCGATTCGAACAGCATAATAATAATAATAATAATAATAATAATAATAATAATAATAATAATAATAATAATAATAATAATAATAATAATTGGGAAAAAATTACTAAAAGCTCATAAAAACGACTATTTTAGTTTCAGAAACCAATTAAATTATTTCCATTAATCCACCGTTCAATTAAGATTAATCACAATATCGACTAAAATTGTGTAGAAGACTACAAATTCAATTTCCATCATGCATTTAATAAAATCAAGATGAATTATCAAACAATATGGGATGGCAAAAGAAAAAGAAAAAACTTTTGGAAAATAATTACCTGCATCAATAGCTTCATCAGAGCTCTCTTGCTTCACAGCCAAGCCCATGAAATCTCTCTCCATTTTCAGCTCAAAAACAACTCAAGAAAAAAATAATATAAAAATATATTGAATTTAACCCAAGAAAAAGATCAAATATTTCTTTGGGAGGGAAAAAGGAAGAAGAGAGAATGCTACGTTTCTTTCTATATGAGTAAAGGATGAAAGTTGAGCAAGTAGAGAAAAAAGCTTGTTATTGTAGTTATAGAGAGAGAGAGAGAGAGAGAGAGAGAGAGAGAGAGAGAGAGAGAGAGAGAGGACTTGGATGTAATAACAACTATTCAAGCACTAAGAAATATAAACATGCATGCCTTGTAAGAGAGAGTGACGCCATATAATATATATATATATATGTATAATTTAAGTTTGGTTTTACTCGTGAAGATTGTTAAATATGATATAGTTGGATTGAATTGAAGCTAACAAAAATTAAAGATTCAGTTTAATTAAATATAACGTCAAGTTCAAAAACTCAACTGAATTAGATGAAATTCAAAGGCTTAATTTATCATATAAAATATGACAATAGTCCTTAAAACGATCTATAAAATAATAATTGAGCTAGCATCCATGGCACATGGAATCAATAATTAATTTATAAATATCTATGTATGTTTGTGTTGAATTGAAGTTTGGTTTTTTAAACTATTATAATTATAACATTTCCATGAATGTTCATCATTCAAATCTAATTGTATTATTTTAGGATTCATATTCTCTCTCTAGAATTATGAATAATTAATGATCGAGATTTTTTTTTGCCGATAAAAAAATAAAAATGTGAGACCAACGAAACGCGTCGAAATGGAATTCTTCTAAAATATATTTGTAACGCAAAACTCAAACAATTTAATATTTGTTACAAATAATAATAGTTTTGGATGGTGCATTGAACAGTTCTAATAAATCATCCAAGTCAAAAACTTATTAAACCTATATAATTACAAACGAAAAAAATAATCTTACCAACTTGATATAAAGAAATTAATATGACATAATTCAATTAAGCACTAGACTTATATATATATATATATATATATATATCAATGTTAGCCAACAGGTACTTTTTTATTTCTTTTGAATAAATTAAAGAAATGTGATAAAGGTACTCTTACCATGCGGATCAAATTTTGTATATCACTTTTTTATCTTCAATGAAAAATATATAAATAAAATATTTGACATATGCTTTGTGAAATGCAAATGAATGCAATTGGTGAAATTAAATGGCTATCACATAACTAAAAATAAGTATTTTAAATCATACTAACAACTTTTGAAGCCATGATTTGTAGTGAAAAAATTATGTTGACATCGCACCTTTAATTTTAACTCTTTTTCTTAATTATGAGTGTTTATGGAGAAAAATTATGAGTATTTGTAATTTTTTTTGCCAAATGTATAGCTTATGAATTCTAAAAATTAATGAGAAAAAAAACTCATAACTCGTAAGAAATTAATTAAATTAAAGAATAAAGGAGGCGAGGTGCACATGTGAACAAAGAAGAAATGCATGTGATGTGATTGGAGATCAACAAATTAAATAAATTAAACCATTTTTTATTATATTTTTTGCAATGCTTCAGCCAGCTAAGGGTGCCCACTATTCCTCATTATTAAATATTGATTTCTGACGTCATCTCCTATATCAGCTTCCTTTTTTTAATTCGCATTTTTTTTTAATTTATCGAGAAAAAAAATGATAGAATGTGGAAAAATTAATGTATATTGAATTATTGAGCATATAATAATCCTCTTTAAAATTGAGAAAAAATCTCAATAAAAAATCAGGAAAGAGAAATGGATATAAAATTTGACGTGAAAAAAAAAATATATAAATTGCTGCTGCAATTTCTCAAGATTATGAATTGTTAACTATATATATATATCGGATCAAATATATAACATGATGAAAATGTAATGATTAAAATACGAGATGAAATTTAAAATTGAAATAGACGATATGATCTAATCTCTCACATCAGCAAATTAAAAAATATTGCGAAGAAAAGTTCTTTCACTTCAAATAGGAATTGAAAGACTACATATATATCTCAAAAATGGATATGTATATATATAACAAAAAAACATAAAAAAATTGAAAATAAAGGTCAAGCCTGCCGAAAATAATTTATATAATTTGCATGAGAAAATTTTACTAAGAGTGCAATTAAATTGTAATGTGAGTCGTTTCACCTAATCAAAATAAAAGAAAAAAAAAGATAACAGTTTTTATTTATTTATTTTGTGTGTTTGGTGAGGAGAAAGTGGAAATAGATATATATATATATATATATATATATATATATACACTTATTTTTTAAAAAGTGGGGTGAGGAGTATGTCAGTTTTCTAATATTTAATTTAAATATTGCAGAATATTGCTCATGTGCATTATTTTATTTCTTGCAGGTTTGATCCAAATCTATTGAAATATTCCTATTTTTATCACCTTTATTACTACTTTGAGAAATCAAGCTGACACGTATAATTTAGATTGTGACATGAATCTTGATACAGGGTACCCATTAATTAATTCTTCAATTATTAAATTTAACTTATTAGTGTTGACCAAATAAAAGAAGCCAATTGTAGTTTTATTAATTAATTGCCTGAGATCATATGGTTTTCTATCATTTAATTTTAATATATGTTCGTTTTTTTTAATTTAAATATATTTTTTGTGAAAATAAATTGTAATAGAATTACCTATATATATATATATATATATGCTATTTTCTTTTTATATTTGTCAAAATATGATATCTTTATATATAGTTGACGTCAAAATTTAAGTCAAGAAGATAGAGAAATTTTAATAGAGACGTATATATATGTATGTATGTATGTTACGTATGTATGTTTATTTTGTTGGCATCGTTGTTGAATTGAATATATCAAATAATTGATTTAACGTTAAAGCACCAGTAAATATGTTATTTCGTGTTCTTTTCTTTTGTTTTTTGTGCTTAAAATAAATCAAAATCGTTAGACATATATAAATGTGCATGCTTTGGGTAATGCAATAAATTACAATTTACAAAAAGTATTACTAAGAGTAATACATATAATTGTACTCTCTCCGTCCCAATTATACAGTCTCAATTCTCCTCGCACGTAGATTAAAAATATTTATGAAAACAAGATATTAAAGCTAAACTTCCAATAACACCCTCATTGAATATTTATGACTTTCAACTTTTAAGTTGTTATTTTTTAAATTTTCAAGATTCAACAAGGGTTTATTTGTACATTACTATAAAAATTAATGATATTTATAGTAATGGGACTATATAAATGGGACACCTCAAAATAGTAAAAAGGACTATATAATCGGGACGGAGGGAGTACTATATATGTTGTGCAGACCATCTAGACTTGAAATAAGTTTATATATATATATATATACATAATATATATATAATATGCATGTATATATATACTTATTTGGTTCAATATGTAAGGGGAATCTTTCAAAAAGTCTAAAGTAGCATCCCATAAATTTTCGGATGAGATTCCAAAATTAAATAGAAATCATACTTTGATAATTTCATAAAATCGTAATAAAAGTCAATGAACTGAAAAAAAAAACAGAGGGAACAAAAAAACTAGATCTATGACATTTGATTGCTCTTCCCAAAATATGCCACCGTCCATATATGGTGAGTGGTGACACAAAAGGAGTTGCAATAAAATTGTAGTAAAAATTATATATGTTATATGCATATAGTTAAATCATTTTTCTCCTTTTAAGAGAACTTGAGATTTGGTTAAAATTTAAACTACCAAGTTCTAAGTTTATGTTAATTAAAAATATAAGTTAAATTCTAAGCAAATTTAAACATATTATTAATTAATTAATAGGCTAAAATATAAGCAAACTAGCTTTAAACATTTTTTTAAGAAAAAGAAAAAAAGATTAATTGGATTTTTTTTTGTTGATCAACTTGCTATATATTCAATATTATATATATTTGAGGAAAATATATTATTTATATTATATTGCAGGACTGATTGAAAATATAATATAATATAATATAATATAATATAATATAATATAATATTGCTAGTATAGCGTGGAGGCGCTTTCACTTCTTACTTTAATGGGGAATCATAATATATATTTAAACAAGTCAAATATCATATATATATATAGTGTATTATAATTTATGCAACATGCATTATTGCCGATTATTCAAAGGGTTAAAACAAATAAAGAATAAGAGTTGTCACAATATTGATCCAGAAGTAAATATAATATAATATAATATTACGAGTATAGCTCGATAGAATAAAATAACTCTCCCACATCATAAATATTTAATAAAATAAAGCCCAATTATATTAAAGAAACTCTATATGTTCCCCATGATAGAATCTTTATTTGTGGCAAAGCACACGTCGTTGATGTTATCTAATACTATATTTAACTATATATAAACAAAAAAATATCCTCAGACGAGAGAGAGAGAGAGAGAGGATTATATTATTATTAGCAAGTGCCAAATTTGTAATGATATATATACATTTATATAATTGATTTTATCGAGGTTAATTTACTATGTATAAAACAACTCAATAAGTCAGAGGCAAATGTACACAGAGTACTGCACCTATAATTAGCCAATGCAACTATATTAGGAAAAACATGAAGAAATAATTATTTATTTATTTTTTCAAATTTCTCTGGTAACCGAAGATAAATTTTTTATTGTTTATTTCGGTTAAATATTTAAAGTTTTGTGTTTGTTATAATTTAATTCAAGCACTAAAAATATTAACTATTGAAATTTAAATAATACTCCTTCCGTTTCGTTTTATTTGTTGTTTAGAATTTTTATCTAGAATTAATAATTAATTTTATGGACAATTATATTCAATCCTTCATATATGCCATAAAAGCATATTCAATTATATTTTCCTAAAATGGGGTTTGTGATAGGATTAAATTAGAAAGAGTGTGTGAAAATATATAAAATAACAAATATTTTGACACAAAATAAAAAAGTTAAAACAACAAATAAAATGAAGGGAGTATAGTTTTAATTTATTAAAATTAGAAGTTAAGACATACATCCCAAATTTATATCTATTAAAGATTTTTTTTTTTCGTAAATTTATTGGGCTCACAAGCTAATCCGAAAACATAAGAGTAGGTTTAGATTTAAGAATTTCAAACTAAAAAGAAAAAAGAAGAAGTTCGAATTAGCCCGAATCGTCCAATTGACATCTCTCAATTAACCTAAAAAAATATAATTAGCACACGTGCACGTAAGGAAAACTCGATCGATGCCACCCAAATTTTAAAAAAACATCCAAAATATATTTATGTAATATTTTTTTAATATTTTAATTTATGTGCAATCTCTATTATCATATTAAGGCGAAATTAATGATGTTTGACGTCTTAAAATATATATAAAAAAAAACTCAATATCATGGCAAGAGATAAAAATAAATATTTTTTTACACATAATTAATCTTGCCTTAATACGGTATTAGGTGTGTATTTTGCTTAAAAAAATCAGGAAAAAGCCCGTTTGCCATCTAATATATATGTGGGCTAGGCTTAAGCCCATATATACAAACGATGCATTGAAATTTGCCACACAAATATCCATTAGTGTTATTCAATCCTTTATAAACAAATGGATAACACATGATGATATAAATATATATATATATATATAATTTTTTATTAAAAATTAAAATCTCAAATTAATTTGTGCATGTGCTGTGAATAGTTATACAATATTTTTATATTCAACAAATATATATATATATATTATTTTTATCTATGATTATTTTATTAAAATGGTTAATTGTCAAATAAATCATCACGTTTCCACCCTTTTGTAAATTAGACAACACGTTTAAATCTATCCAATTACAATACCGCGTTTTAATTTGTATGAGATTAAACATCCTCAATTTTTCCGGTGAGTTAAATATGACGTATTTAGCCTAAAAATCACGTTGACAGCCACGTCAACACACACGTATAACAAATGACGCTGTTTTTGTTACTTTCTCTTCTTTTTTTATTGAAAAAAATCATTTTTATATAATTATTTATTTCTAAAATTGAAAATATATTGAGAAAACTAATAAAATCGACGTCGTATGTTAAATGTGTGTGTTGATGTTGCTACCAATGTGATTTTTAGACCAAATACGTCATACTTAACTCATTGAAAAAATTGGAGATGTTTAATCCCAAACAAATTAAAATGTGGCCGGTGTTGTAATTGAGTAGATTTAAATATGGTGTCTAATTTGCAAAAAGTGTAAACGTAGTGATTTATTTTACAATTAACCCTTATTAAAATGGGGGCACCATTTTTTTACGTACAAACAGGGCACTTAAAATCCACTTCAAATCTTCTAGTCCCAACTTTGTGTGTACCAACTGTATACCAAAGAACAAAATTATTACGTTTTCTTTCATTTTTTTCTTCAATTTTTAATTTATTTACGTTTAACATAATTTTATGATTTTATTTAGGGTTTATTCCATCCAATTATGGTTTATAATTATTTTTTATTATTTAATTTTCATTTTTTTAGTTAATATAATTGATTTTTGGGGCTGATAATTCAAAACTTAACGTATATAATTTTTTAAAATTCTAATTTTTAGCAATAAATATTAATTAATTATTATTAATTATAATATAATAAATTTTATTTTTGCGAAAAACACTATTAACAATATACTCCCTCTGTTTCGTTTTATTTGCTGTCTTAACTTTTTTGTTTTGTTTCAAAATATTTGTTGTTTCATATATTTTCATATACTCTCTCTCTATAATTTAATCTTATCACAAACCTTATTTTAGGAAAATATAATCGAATAAGATTTTATGGCATATATGAGGCACTTGAGATCCTCTAGTCCCAACTTACGTATGCCAATCGTGTGCCACACTTCAAAATTATTATTATTTCTTTTATTTTTTTCTTCAATTTTAATTTCTTTTGATTTAGTATAATTTTATATTATTATTTAGGGTATATTCCACCCAATTAGGGTTTATGATTATTTTTTAATATTTAATTTTCATTTTTCAGTTTATATAATTGATTTTTGGGATTGATTATTCCAAACTCATGGTATATAATTTTTTTAAATTTCAATTTTTTTTGTTAAAAATATAAATTGTGATTATATGATATAAAAAATTTTATTTTTATAAAAAAATTATTAACGGTATATAATTTTAATATAGGCACATGGTTGGCACACACAAATGAGACTAGCGGATCTCTACTCTATACGAGGAATGAGTATATTTGTCCACAAAATTAATTGTTAATTCTAGATAAAAAACCTAAAACAACAAATAAAATGAAACAGACGGAATATAATTTTAATATTGGCACAAAGTTGACACACAAAATTGGGAATAAAAGATCTCTATCGCTGTTCATTTACGTATAAACAGGGCACTTAAAATCTCATGGCTGGTCCTGCAAATATATCATAATTGATTGAAAAAAAAAACACACAAATCTTAAAGAAATCCATTTAAATAATTATAACAATCTAGCATTTCTATTTCTCCAATGGTTCCAAGCTTTGCTCCCCCATCGAGGCAGCCATCTAAGAGCAAACGGTAGCGCGAAGGCAATCGACAAGAGACCATATGCCAATTTTTCCTTTTTTTTGTCTAAATCTTTGACGATGGAAATGACTGCAAAACCGTAACTAAACATCATGGAATACAACGCCATGTGAAGCTCTCTCTGAAACGGAAAGCCCGAAGTCAGATATATAATTATGCAGGTCGATGAAGTGAACCCTAATGAGTTTGCGAACAAGAACATCAAAGATGTTGCATACGACCCTAGAATGGCTGTCGCGGCAGCTACCCCAGCCACCGTCCCCGGAAACGAACGTTCCTCATCCTCCGGTGGCGGAGGCGGAGGCGGAGACGGAGGCGGAGGTTTGTCGATAATAATTCCCTTGGGAGGTTGGAGGCCCGCCGTGAAACAGACTGTCGCTATGAGCGCCGCCACGACTAGCAGAGTGTTGCGTGTGTCGCTGGGAGAGTCTCGTTGCATCTGGAATTTGAAGTAGTTGAACCAGTCGTGCTTCGAAGATTGATCGTGCTTTGGTGATGATTTGGGAATTCTTGTGTAGTGTTTGGACTGCTTTGTAGTGTAAGGGAAGTCATCGGGAGATCTGACGGCACCAAGATTTTCTAACATTTGGTTGATTTTGATGTCGTATGAATCTTCAATTTGTAGAACATCTAGTGCTGTTGATCCATTGCCGTTTCTGGCATTCACATCTATTGTACCTCTGCTACGGCTGTTCTTGGAAAGCAGAACATCTATGCACTGCAGAATAGAGGAAATATTGGTAGTTAGAGAGAGAAACATTCGAGCATGAATCATGATGTTGTCAATATTCCAGCTCGAGCTGTTGCCATGCATTGGGAAGTGGGAGGGGATGGAAATCAAGGGTTACCTCATAACTGGTACAGAAAAGGGAAATCCGATTGTTTAATTAAGACGAAAAAGGCAAATCGAAGGGTCAGCTCATAATTGGTACGGAAAAGGGAAATCCGATTGTTTAATTGGTACACATTTAGATCTATGATGCATGCTTATATGATGTGATTTTTGCCGTGTGTTATGAATGTCAGAGGGAAAAAATCCAACCAAGTACGAGTAAATAGCCGGAGTAACTATGGTTCTTTTAGGGTATCTAATAATTAGTGGCGCGCATGAATGGGCATAATTAGTTGGAAGAAAAATATGTGACATCATTGTTGTAAAAGGAGGCGCCTAGGCGGTGGTGAACCTTGGCGATTATCCCCTCAGTGACTGTGCTAGGCAGTTGGGATGAGAAGGCGGCTCTAGGTAGTCCTAGGCTACTGCAATCATTATTATTTTTTTAAATAATTTTTTAGTGTTCTAATAGTTTTGACCCAATTTTTAAATCATTACCTAAGAAACTAAGTAAAATAACACGAATAATAAAAGAAGAAACATAATACAATTATGCAAAACAGAGAAAAGAGAGGAGGGATAGGTTTTGACTCCAAAATGTTATGATTTTGAATTTATATATGAAAATTTCCAAAGTATAAGGTTAAAAATAAATAAATAAATAAATTAAAAATTACAAAACGCCTTAGTACCACCTATATTCCGCCTAGGCTCTAGTCCCCCGTCGTGCCTTTTGCAATCATGTATGACAGACTACTTAATTTGGGTTATAGCTGAAATTTTATAACTCGATAAAAGCATGACTCGAATTATTCTAAACCGAATAACCCGAAATCATGGGGAAATTCTACCCTATCTTTGGGGGTACTACCCGAAGTGCCCCCGGAATAGGGTTATATACATTCTCAAGATGTCATTCAAGCGTATCTAAATAGATACTATGTTTACATATGGATCCCTACTATGTATTAACAAAAACTTTGTGGATAAAAACGAAATCATATTCTTTCAATCAAAGAGATAGTTCATGGATTCTCATCTTTGGATTCAAAGCGGGTGTTAAAGAGTACAAATTGACTTATTATACTCCTGAATACGAAACCCACGATATATATTGATTACTAATTAAGAAGTCTCTATCAACAAGATAAGAACGTGAGTTCTTCCCTAATTTTAACTGAATCCTATAGTTAGATACTAGACGAATCAATGAAGACTTATTGGGACACATTGAAGTGTCCCAATAGACCTATGGGGCACTTCGGGTAGTCCCCATAGATAGGGTAGACTTTCCCAAACGAGGAAGGAGGCTCAAACGAATTGACATCCTTCATAAATCAATAACATCTTCAATATACACAAGCTAATTTGGAGATCATAAAAGTAGCAAACAAAGTTACTAATAAAGACATTGTAAAGAAACAAGTATATATGAATATATATATATATATATATATATAGTTGACTAAAGTTGAGTGTAGCTACCGCGTATTGTTTTGTTAGAACAGCAACATGCAGTACTGTATTTCCTTCGTCGTCTCCCTTGTTAATCATCGATTCCTTGTTCAGCCTCTCCGCCCATCTCACCAAAGCCATGAACGCGTCGAATTGGTGATTCTTCACAGCAAGATGAAGGGCTGTCTCTCCATTACGAACTGTCACATCTTCGATCGAATCTGGACACAAACTCAGCAATGCATCTATTACATCAGTTCTCCCCTTCATGGCAGCATAGTGAAGTGCACTTCTTCCATCTTTGCCTTTGAGCATGCATAAATTCTTGTTGAAGCTCAAAATCTCTCTCACGATCACCAAATCTCCCATGATCACAGCTATGTCTAGAGGTCGGAATCCATCCTTGTCCACCTCTCCGGCGACGTCGGGATCTATCTTCATGAGCTCGCGCACGAAGCTTGGCTGCCTGCATTTGGTTGCTTGATGCAGAAGAGATTCTCCGAGAGATTTGAGTTTGAAATCTGCAAGAACTGCTGGATTCTCCTTCACCAACTTCTCAAGAATGTCCAGCTTTCCATGGCGGGCTGCTTCTTCCAATAGCAATATTTTGGTATCCATTTCCAAGAAATTAGTGTGTGTGTGTGTGTGTTTTGTGTATGCAAGAAGTTTGATTAATTTATAAGACCGGAGTTGCTGTTGTGTTAGCTGGATAACTTTCATGTGGGCTAGGCTTAAGCCCATACAAACGATGCATTAAAATTTGCCACACAAATATTATCCTTCAAAAACAAACGATAACTTTCATGGAAAATACAGCTCTTTTATATGTATATATATTTATATAAATTTTCAGATTAGAATTGTCAAAAAGATTAGAATTGTCAAAAAGATGTGTGTTTCTTGGAATCTAGGGACACATTAATTATCTTGTATTACATCATCCTCCCTACGTATGCATGCATGAATCTAGCTTGATAAATTATACTCCCTTTATTTCTTAATAAGTGTCATTTTACTATTTTAGTTTTGATTCAATAAAAGTGTCATTCTACGAACTCGAGATAGAAAATTCATGTTTTTCTCACATTTGCTCTCATTTAATGTGTTCAAACATTTATATTTAACTCATTTAATGTATTCACACATAGGTGTATTAGGTAATGTAATTAATTTATTAATTTGTGTGCATTCATCCAAAATGATATTTCAATGGAAACGGAGGGAGTGTAATTTGGGGAAGGTCTAATGTCCAACTTGGGTTGAAATTTCATGTTATACTTTTTCGTGTTTCACTCTATGTTTCATTATCAAATTTATGATTTTAATAATATTTATTATAAAATAAAAATTAATTATAACAAAAATGATGCGAGTCAACATTTATCAACAAAAAATTGAGTTAAAAAATTATAAAACATAATTTTGAAAAAATCAACCATAATAATAAATTATTAATTGAAAATTAAAACTTTAATATTAAATATATATATATATATATATATATATATATATATATATAAACCCTAATTGTGTGCGGTGAACATTAAAAATAATCATAAAATTAAACTAAATCACAAAAAAATAAAATTAAATAAAAAAATAAGAAACATTCATAATTTGAAAATGTAACATGGAGTGTAGTACAGAGCGTAACATGAAATTGTACATGGTCCAACTTGGCGCGCCAAAATTATATTTATTTTTATTAATTCTTAATACGTTAACATTCATGGAAAATAGCTCGAATGAGATCAGCTCTTTTATATATTTCACGCGATTAAAATTTCAGATTAGAATTGTCAAAAGATGTGTGTTTCTTTGAATCCTGATGCCCTGTAAGAAAGAGTGACGCCAAATAATATATATATATAGGTTTTGGTTCAAATGTGATCCATATTCCCTTGTAGAAACTAGGATCCAATCTAAACCATTCATCCATTAATTTTATGTGGTCAAGATTCATCTAAAAAAATGGGGTCAAAATTACAATTTTTATGTAATTATTTAAGTTGGGGATATAGTAGTAATTTAAAAATCTCTAGAATATAAAATCCCTTATTTTATGGTATTTTCTATTTTTATGCAATTTTATTTTCGGATAGATATATTTCTTATTCACGCCTTCATGATCATCATCTTTTTAATTTTTTTTGTGTGTTCATTGATTAATTTTATGTCACATTTTATTAGGTCCAAATTTACACTTATAATTTCCGGTTGATGCTAGCTAGACAACTACTTAGGACCACACCCGCAATTGGACGGGGTCAATTGTAGAAACAATAAGCTTAACCCGAGTCGATCTCTCAAGGAAGACTTTATGTGAAAGAATTATCTACAGACTATACATGTTTTTAACAAAACAACTAAAATAAAATCTAAACGTTCTAACAAAGGGTTTGATGAAGATTATGCTACAAACTCGAAATAGACAATAAGGCGAAGTAATTAAATGCAAAAACACGAATTAAACCGAGATTAGAGGAAATAAGTTTGATTAAGGTATTAGGGTGTAGATTCTCTCAATGGTTTTATCACTATGCTCTATTCAAGTTGACAATGATATTCTCACAAATATGACAGACCCTTCCAATTAGTTTAACTTCAATTCCTGTCATCATCTATCCGTTAAACCTCTCTTAGCTATACCATACATGCAAGATTTACATATTATGCTTAGGAGCCCCATGCACCTAACGTCGAATGAACCAATTTTCGGATTTAGATTCACAATCAAGACTCCTCTAAATCCTATTAATGTTCGAGTAGTGATCAATTACCTAAACATAAAAAAGCACGATTCCAACAACAACAATCAACGAGAACAAGCATAGATCAAAACCATATCGATCCTCTACCCCCTAATAGAGAGATTAGCCACTAAACATGCTCAAAAATATGCAATACCATAGAAGAACATCATCTCATAAATCAAATGTAAATAAAGTTAACTTCTACAATATTGTATATCTTTCAAGAGTTTTGGGACAAATCCCCACAAACATACAAGAAATGAAAAGAAAAACACAAGGTAACCTCCTCCGAGCTTAGCTTCCGCGGATGGCTCATCGTCGTCCGTCTCGTGTCTTCTCCGTCTCCCTTGGCTTGGCTCCCTTCTTCTTCCTTTCCTCCTCTTCTCTTTGGTGAAGGTGATGATGGTGGGAAAATGGTGAGAAAAGTGTGTGTAGAAGGAGAGAGAATGGAGAGAATAGAGAGAATGGTATGGTTGAGAGAGAGAGAGTGTGTGTAGTGGTGAGGTGAATGAATGTTCAATCTTTTTTGGATCCCCAAAATCTAATATTAGATATCAGAGGGAGAGAGAGATCCGTGAAAATGAAGGAAGAGAGAGAAAGAGAGAGAGAAAAGGTGATGAGAGTTGATTGTAAGGGATTAATTAATGAAGGGATTTTGTGGAAGATTTTTTTGTGCCCAAAAGTCTACTCTAGAAGTTTAGGTAATGATAACCTAAAAATCTAGCGATTAAAAGTGGCTCAAAAAGTCCTTGATCTAATTTTAGTAACATCAGATGGAACTGGAGTGAAAAGGAGTGGAACTGCAACGAACATGGGGGAGAACAGGACTCGAGAAGGAGAGGAAATAGCCCGCGCCGACGGGCTGCAGGGCGCCGCAGGGGCTAGCTCCGCGGGGGCGTTGTGCGTGGCGGGGACGCGAGGCTCTCGGCCTTTTCGCGCCCCGCCCGTGCGGGTGCTTTTTCCTCTATTCTTTTTAACATCTCTTTCTTCTTATCAAAACAACCAGCTCACTTACTCGGATTTGCACTTGCCACCTAATTGCCGTGAAATACACGCTTTTATGATTAAAAGCTCAAGTTTTGCAACACTTGGTCCAATCCACCATTAGAGCAATAAACACAAATAAACACATAAAATCAACACATAACAATATAAAATTAAACAAAATAAATACTAAACACAATAAAATAAATAAATAAAAATAACACAATTAGACACTAAACAGGATTTTCAACAATTAAAATATTATGTTTTTTTTTATTCTTTTTTGTTTCAAATATGCATTTCATTATATATTAGCATTATATAGTTCAGATATTAGCTATCATTTGGTAATATAATAACATACAATTCACCACTAGAAAATAATATTTTGTTCATGTTGATGCAACAAATTTATATCATTGTCTTGCAAAATTTTGTCAACATATTAGCAAATCGTTGGCTACATGTTATTTACATATTAATTATCAAATCTTTACCAACATGTTAGCAAATCGTGGCTAATGTATTAGTAAAATTGTGTTAATATTTTAGCAACTATTTTTCAACATGTTAGCAATATACCAAACAACAATATATACATAATACAAAGATCATCATTTTTCCTGATAGGGGTCACAACTAATTATCACAAAATACGAATATATATATTTATACATTTGTCAACCATTAATACTTAATATATATATATATATATATATATGAATATGTTCAAATGAGTACTAATTATTCGTGTGAGAACTAAAAATCATACTTATTTAGTACAATTTTATAGCGTATTTTATTGTATTTTAGTATTAATTTTTTTTAAAAAAATTATAGATAATGTCAATTGGGGTTTACTCATGAACATTGTTATGATAGAGTTGGATTGAATTGAAGCTAACAAAATTAAAGATTCAATTTCAATATAACGTCAAGTTCAAAAAATAAACCGAACTAGATGAAAATTCAAAGGCTTAATTTATATTATATAAAACTAGTATTTCTTCTGTACGTTGTACAGATTTAAAGTTTTATAAATTTAATATTTAAAATTTTGATTGTGATCACATTATCATTTAATGAGAAAATATTGTAGGATTTTTTAATCTAAATTATCACATGCTTATAACCGTGTAACATAATTAAAAAATAGTGTAGGTCTTTAAAATTTTTCAATTAAATAATAAATAAAAAAATCGTGTCTTTAAATTAATTAAAAAGGGTTTTAGACATTTTTTTTCTTTTTCTCATTCCCAAAATAACCAAATTAAATAAGTCCATGTGTGGAAAAAAAGTTAGGTAAAGATAGAAAGGATGGAATTAGGATTTGCGACCCGATTTGACGTTAATTTATTGTTGTTGATTTGCATTTAATTTGTTCAATCTAAAAATAATCCAACAATAATCTTCCATATTTGAAAAAATTCAATTATATTAATGAGTTGTAAGGTAAAAATAGATCTCATAAAAATAATAAAAAAAATATATTCGAGACTCGTATTTCGCTCAACCAGCTCTATCTATCCTTATCTAGCTGTGCCAAAACTTTGAACTACAATATCTCCAATCCCAGTGGGTTTCCTAACACAAACTCCATCTATGAGCTGCGATGGATATGCACACGTTGAGTCCTTAAAATAAAATTTCACTCGAGAAAGATTGAGATTCTTTTTTGTAAGAAATTTTTGTCTTTGATTGATGAAAGGGGGTGATTTTTTTAAAAAAGTTAATAAAAAATATGTAAATAATAAGGATTTTATTTAATGGAATTTGATGATTTACTCAATTTTATAGTAGAAATCAAGAGCTCAATAGTTACTAAAACATATGAATCGATATTGTTTTGCATTTGTATTGAGTACAAATTATAAAATTGAATCGCAAACTAGAAAGAAAAAAAAATACATTTTTAAATTAAAATTGTTAATTTTTTTTCTTCAGTCATACCAAGTAGAAATTATCAAAAAAATTGTAAAAATAAAAAATTGATTATGAATCTATGCTTATGCCTCATATATATGGGCTTTGAGCTTTTTTTTCCTAGCCGTTAGATTAGATCTTAGTAATTGGTGAGCATTTTTTTATGTATACACTAAATTAAACTATGGGGTTTTTGTTGGAATGAAGACACTATTTATTTTGGAGGATGGATATATTTGACAGTTTAATTGGTGAATATGTGTGGATGGGAATGTGTATATGTTGAGGAATTATGGAGGAAGACACAATTTTCTATTTCTCAACTTTCACTTCTCATTCGTACACATAATGATACACTACACTCATATATATAGTTACAATGTCAGTGTAGATTGTTCTAATTCTACACCCATATATATAGTTACAATGTTAGTGTAGATTGTTCTAATTCTATATTTTTCTAGATTTCTCTTTATCTAGAACTAGTATATCTCCCGTACGATGTACGGAAATCAATCTACACATTTTAAGTTTAATGATAATGGAAACATTGGTTGTAATAGTTTTCATACCATAATAATAATAATAATAATAATAATAATAATAATAATAATAATAATAATAATAATAATAATAATAATAATAATAATAATATATGCTGCACATATAGTATAAATGCATTACATCAAAGGTTCAAAACAAGCACAGAAATCCAAAGAAAGGTACTCTTTAGATAAGCAATACAAAAGAAAAAATTGTACATCTTTCTCGTTGATCCAGCTAAAGTTTGAATAGGAATTACCTTAATGAGATGTCATCAAACATGCTAGAAAATAACAAATATCTACCAGAATTCTGTTCTAGATAAAAGGCGAACACCTAGCTGAGTTTTACGTATGTTGAAAGTCATAACATGCATTGTAAAAAGATCTCCACTTACAATATCCACCTACAACAGTTATAACCAAGAGAGAATGTAGTTCAGAAATCAGCTGGATCGTAATCGGGATCAGAGTCCCCTTCACTCTCGCCCGATTCCTCCGAGGAATCGTTTATGCGAAAGTAGCCCACTAAGAAGCCATGTAGCCTAACCGATTGCCTAAGCTCACGATCTGATCTACGGGATCGACCGGCTTGATTAGTTGATGACCGGCTCGTTTATGCGACTATTTCAATTAATTTGTGTTTGCAACTCCAACGTTCGACGTTCAAGATACAATTAGTTGATGACATATATGTTATGAGAAATTGGGCTATTGATTTCAATATTAAGTGTTTTATTTTGAGATAATCAGATTATGCCAAAGTTTATTTTTTATTACATGTTAATATAAAAATTGGAACCTGTATTTTAGGTATAAAAGAATGAAATGAGGTATAAGTAAAATGAAATTAGAAATAGAATGAAATTATTATAATTGGTATGTCCATAAAATGAAGAATGAAATAAAATATCAATTTTTTTAATCTTATAAAATGGATATTTTTTGTATTATCATTATTTTTCCTATTGAATAATGAGTACTAGCTAATATTATGGTTATGCCGAAAGTTTTTTCTTATATTTAATTTCTAAATTACATTTTTCTTACAATTTTCTATTTCTCAACTTTCACTTCTCATTTGTACACATAATGATACACTACACCCATATATATAGTTACAATGTTAGTGTAGATTGTTCTAATTCTAGAGTATTCTATACTACTCCATACATGCACATATCTATATTTTTCTAGATTTCTCTTTATCTAGAACTAGTATATCTCCCGTATGATGTACGAAAATTAATCTACACATTTTAAGTTTAATGATAGTGGAAACATTGGTTGTAATAGTTTTCATACCATAATAATAATAATAATAATAATAATAATAATAATAATAATAATAATAATAAATGAATTAATTTATCTAAATTAAATTTAGAGCAAAAATAATAACAAAAAATTTAAGATAAATCCTAAATTTAAAACAAAAATAACAAAAATATGAAATGTGTAGATTGCAGATATTGAAGAGGATAAATCATAAATTTAAAACAAAAATAATAACAAAATTATGAAATGTGAAAATTGTAGCTATTGAAGAAGATAAATAATAATAATAATAATAAAAATAATAAATTAATTTAAGATAAATTCTAAATTTTAAATAAAAATAATAACAAAAATCTGAAATGAGATAAACCCTAAATTTAAAAAGAAAAACAAAAATCTGAAATGTTGAGCCAATGAAACTGCATGTTGTTGGGATAAAAAAAATTAAAAAAATCTTAAATGCTGAGCCAGTGGGGATTTGATCACGTGCCCTTTCTAATAAATAATTTTGCTGATATTTTTTAATTACAATTTTACCCTTACAATTTTGATTTAATATATATATAAATAGATACATAAATATGATAAAATGATTTATAAACTAATAATTGAGCTAGCATCCATGGCACATGTAATCATTAATAATTCATTTATATATGTATATTTGTGTTGATCGAATTTGGCTTTTTTAAACTACTATAATTATAACATTTCCATGAATGTTCATCATTCAACTCTAATTTTCTTATTTTAGGATTCATATTCTCTCTCTAGAATTATGAATAAAATGATCAGGATTTATTTATTTATTGCGTATAAAAAAATAAAAATGTGAGACCAGCGGAACGCGTCGAAATGGAATTCTTCTAAAATATATTTGTAACGCAAACTCAGACAATTTAATATTTGTTTAAAATAATAGTTTTGGATGATGGTCCATCGAACAGTTCTAACAAATCATCAAAGTCAAATTTATTAAACCTATTTAATTAACAAACTAAAAAAAATAATCTTACCAAGTGGATTTAAATAAATAACGAATATGACATAATTCGATTAAGCACTAGACTTTTATATATATATATATATATATATAGATGGGATCATATGAGAACCAAACCCCCCTGTGAGAACTGAGAACCAATTTTAACCACAGATCTCGCTTATTTGGATGGCCAAGATCTGTTCCAAACTTAACAAAAATGCGGTGGCATTACTGTAATATTACTGACTTTTTAATGAAGTAAGGGTATTTTCATAATTTAGGAATTATATTATTTTTGGCATGAAATCTCTTCCCGTCTCTTGAACCCTCATCTCCACCTCTCTCTCTCTCTCTCTCTCTCTCTCTCTCTCTCTCTCTCTCCGGCCGATCCGATGGGAAGCCCGACAAAAGAGCTGCAGGCCGCGCGGCGTCGGAATTCTTCTTCATATTTGAATGTGGGATGCAGGTTAGATTGTTGGTAGATTGACAAACGTTTTCAATACAGAGAATAGCATCAGGTCTCATGCTTAGAGTTATTCATCATTGGATTTGTTCTCGCTTTAATGCTATTTTTATTCACGATGATTGTGTAATACTGTAATTCACTAAGCAAAGTAATCATATTAGTGTTAGCATTTGCATTTTGCTATTTTAGCACTGGTAGTTTATATTTTAGCACTGGTAATTTATATTTTAGCACTACCATTTCCTTTTTTAGCACTGTTAATTAATGATGCCATTGATATCTTCCAACGTCACTAACTCATTCAATCCATCCAGTCTTAGTTTATGTCAGGACATAGCTGCCTCAAGCTCCAGGTGTTGCTTACTCCTTTAAAATGGACGGAAAGGAAGCATGTGTTATTTCTTTCACAGGAGATGGTGGCACCAGTGAGGTACACACACACACACACACACATATATATATATAACTCTTTTAATTATATTGTATAGCTATCTAGTATCAGTATCTTCTGAAAATATATATATATATACATATATATAAAGTATATATTCTGACATGTTGAAATGAAATTGTTTGTTTTTGGTAGGGAGATTTTCATGTTGCATTGAATTTTGCAGCAGTAATGGAAGCTCCGGTTATCTTCATATGCCGCCGCAACAATGGATGGGCTATAAGCACCCCAATATCACAACAGTTTCGAAGTAGCTAGACACTCTTACATTTCATTATTCACAAACACACTTTTCCTTCAATCTCATCATTTAATTTGATTCAATTCATGGCTGCAGGTGATGGTGTTGTTGTTAAGGGGCAGGCATATATTGTAATTCACTAAGCAAAGTAATCATATTAGTTTAGCATTTGCATTCTGCTATTTTAGCACTGGTAGTTTATATTTTAGCACTTCCATTTTCTTTTTTAGCACTGTTAGTTAATGATGTGTTTTTCTTTTGGGCTCTTGGTGATAACAGCAACTGGACTCTTGCTAAAACAAGTATGAAACTATATATGTGTATATTTAATATTAGAGATCTCATAGATAAATATAATTGATCATTTTTGTTTTTCACTATAATATAGATGGTTGTAAATTGTAATCGTATGACTAATGCTATATATACTGTTGTGTGCATTGTAGCTTCCGTGGCATGGGACAATGACAATTGATGATGCAGATTAATGGAGAGTTGTATTGTATACTGTTTCATTCTTTGTTCTTTTATTTAAAGAGCAACAATTTTGTATGTATTATAACACTATTCCATCATACTTAATACATATTCTGTTTAAATAAACATCATTTGTCAATTCCCAATTGTCTTGCATGCTTTATTTTTATCCATCTCGTTGCACAAAAAATAAAAAACTGGGCAAAGAGAAATGTAAGTATGAAGATGTAAAAGGGATAAAAATCAACAAAACTATTCTTTCAATGAACCTAAATGCACCCTGTCATTCGATCCAAAACCAACATCAACAATAAAAATTTTATTGTCGAAATATAAGCCATGACAGTGCTAAAAACCCTAAAAGAGCCATGCTAAAATAAGTCATGACAATGCTAAAATAGAAAATTACAGTGCTAAAAACAAAAAAGTCATGCTAAAAAAGATCATGGCAGTGCTAAAATAGAAAATGACAATGCTAAAACCCTGAAAGAGCCATGCTAAAATAAGCCATGACAATGCTAAAAAAGACCATGACAGTGCTAAAATAGAAAATGACAGTGCTAAAATCCTAAAAGAGTCATGCTAAAAAAGATCATGACAGTGCTAAAATAGAACAATATGGGTTGCGAGTAGAATGAGGATCATGCACTGGAGGTGTTCTATATTATGGAATTTACCATGTAATTATATATTGTTTAATTTTAGGTATAAAATTGATGGAAAGCTTAGATGTAATAATAGATGAAAGTTAGATCACTATATTTGGTTTCATATATATATATATATATATATATATATATATGGACTAAGGCCTTAGCATTAGCATTGCATCATGCGCCGCGCTAGCATTGTTGGTATAGTAGTGTTATGCCTTCTACCCAAAAGGGGTCTACGAGGTTTATAAATTTGTGTTTTGTTGTAATTGAATGTCACAATGCTGTGAAAAAAAACTCGAATACTGTACTATAGATATGTGTGGGAAAAATTGACTATGTCTATAGTTGGCTAGCTAATGCTAATCCAATTCAAGCTTTCAAAAATTTTGGTTGTTTCGAGCTTTCTTATTTTCTTCCTTATATTTCAAGTATTTATTTATTCTCGACTTTTAGTCCATGCAATTGAAATCTGGCAAATTGATTTGATATTTATGTATGAGTTCATGATCTGAAAGTAATTAAAAAGGAAATACATGATTAATCTAAGAGACTTAATAATTAGAAATTTGAATGCATTATCTTGATTAATTGAACATTACAAAAAATAAAATAAAATAAAAATCATCGGTTTCATGAAGCTTATTGTATTGCCAAGGAAGGATGTGCTTAGTTTAGTGATGGTAAAGATTAATTGAATATTGACAAATTAACAACTAAACTATAGGTGATAAGAAAATAAGTAAAATAAAAACGCTAAAATAAGTCATGACAGTGCTAAAATAGGAAATGACAATGCTAAAAAAGGCCATGACAGTGCTAAAAAAGGTCATGACAGTGCTAATTATCAGGTTTATGGACACATTGCATAATGTGTTAGTACATAAATGCTCTAAAATATTTTGAAACAAAGTTTATTATCATTTTGTTGCAATTATATTTTACTTTTACTTTTAATACGTGAAAATGCTGGGGGAAATTATATTTGAACTAAAAAAATAGCCAAATATAGCTATCAATTTAGTATAGTGACACATAAAATAAGATGAATACCTATTAAACTTAAGTATGCATAATTTTACATGCCCGATATTCAAAATGTATAATCTCAAAATTCTTGAATTATTAATAAAAATGTATAGTAATCTTTAAAATATAATTATGTAGGCCTTTCGAGTGTTGTATGTTGTCAAACCACACTAATTATGTTCCACATTCTAAAAAAAATAAACTAACATTTTAAAAAAAATATTAATTAATTGAATTGAAAGAATAAAGTAGAAATCGAGATTGTGAATCAGTTACTTTAATCACTGTTCATGGTTTTTTTACAATGTTGATGACATTTTTTTATGCTAATGCTAAAAAAAAAAGTCATGCTAAAATAAGTCATGACAATACTAAAAAAGAACACGACAGTGCTAAAATAGGAAATGACAGTGCTAAAATTAGAATGATCGATTGCAGCATCACCACGACACCACCACCACCTTCGACTGTCTTCTTCTCTTCTTATGTTGTTCCTCTTCATCTTCTGACAATGATCAAACATCCCAACATTAAACTCTCTCATCATCTTGTTAGAGCAGCCATGCTCTTTGCTACTCCCTCCACCTCATCTTCATCACCTAAGCTCAATCACAATCATTTTGATCAATTCTTGAATACATTGCTGGCACTTGTATTACTAGTTCTCGAGGAAGAATGAGGGAAGAACTACAATGAGGCTTTTGTGAGAGACACTCTACATGAGATTGATCTGCTGGAATAAGAGTAGTCATGCTAATGCTAAAACAAGTGACATGCTAAAATAAGTCATGAGAGTGCTAAAATAGGCCATGAGAGTGCTAAAATAGAAAATGATATTGCTAAAATACTAAATTGAAAAATATACACAAAACTGGTAGGGTTAGCACTTTTATACAGATTTTCGTCATAAGCAGAATGAAAAAGAAATTGATCAATTATCATCCAATAAAATAAACACAGCTTGTTCAAGATTAGGTTTTTGTAGTGTTGTGCTTACAAAAATACGAAATATATTGTTAAATTATCATAATATAACGCTAAATGAATGTTTATAGCAAACATAAACTGATAAAGCAACATCGTATAATCGCTAAAAAAATAAATGAAATTTCTGAAAAATAACAAAGAAATACATATTACCTTGAGTTTTCATGATTGTCTGAGGATTTTGTTGATGGTTTGGGAGTTTTTGACGGTTGATTTTGATTTGTTTTCAGTTTATCTTCAAATTTCTTGTGCTTCTGGTTTTGTGCGAGTCGTGCTATAGCAGGAATGAGAAAGACTTTCTCTGAAAAATGGCCGTAGAATTCGAATACGTTCAAATTTTTGATTTTATCCTCGCTGAGTTTTAGGGGTAGCGAAGTTCGGAGTTATTACAATTATGCCATCGTGTTTTTTTAATTTTGAAACAGATCTTGACCTTCAAAATAGCGAGATCTGTGGCTGAGATTGGTTCTCGGTTCTCACATAGAGTATGGTTCCTTCTGGAACCCAACCCTATATATATATATATATATATATATATATAATTCCGCCTAGCGCCTAGCACCTTTAATTTTGCAACCATGTATGACATACACATTGACTCAATAAAAGCATGATTCGAATTATTCTGAACCGAATAACCCGAATATTTAAGCATTTGGTATTTTTGTAGGGTTTTATTCAACTAAATAATATAATTAATGTAATAAATGATGATTAATTAGTTGAGCTAATTTTTGGATATAAACACCAATATATATAGTGTTAATAGGGGTAAATAGCCATTATCATTTAGTAAATAATGTAAATAGTCAATTTTTAAAAAAATGATGTATTTAGCCTTATAGGATGCAAATATACATCAATACCCTTACTTTCATATAAATAATATTTGAATATAATGTATTTTTAACATTATTATTTCCTCAAATAAAAATACCCTAATATATTTAAAAACAAATCAAATTCATAATAATCTAATATATTTAAAAATAAATCAGATTCATAGTAATATTTTATCACACCCGGAAACAAAGAACACTGATTCACATTGATATTTTCTCACGCTCAAACTAAAAATATATCTCGCCAATCGTTGCCATTGAAGTCGAGTATCAACACTGAAAATTGAAAAAACTACAAGTTTCAACAGTCGCTGAACAATCATGGACAATGATTTCGAACAACCTCATCCTCATAACGAACAATTCCCTAAAGAGGTAACAATTCGACATTTATCATAAACATGATGCATGAGTATATAGTTTATTTTTCTCCCTTTGGAGTTGCATGTGATGTACGAAGATAATATATAGTTAGTTAATCTAGTGGTGCATGAATTTTACACGAGTAGAAAAATTATATAGTAGTGTTTAAATTGAAATTATAATGCAACACGAGTACACGAGTGTTACGACACGAGTAATTCAAGTCGTGTTATCCTACATTGGTTAAATATTCAACTACTACACGAGTACACGAATAGTTCAATATAACAGTTCAATATACGAGAACACGATTATGCTCATTCGTGTACTCGTGTAGCAGTTGAATATTAACTTAAAACATGACTGCATTAGTATATTTATTCATGTATTCGTGCACTACTTCAAAAATTCATAGATACACACGAGTTCATTATTCTGCTAATTCGTGTAATCGTGCAACAGTAGTGCACGAATTGATATTCCACACGTTATAAATAAATTGATGCATGATTCTACTCCAATACTCCTGTACCGAAAGAAATCGATTCGTGCACCAAAGAACATTCCATTTTTCCACCACTTCCAAACAAAGAAAAACAAAAACTTAATATCTAGATCAATAAAAAGAGTATAGATACATAAAAAGCATACCTTATTGACGCAAAAAAACAACACACGCGATGTCAACAGAACTTCTTAAAATCACCTAACTCGCATTGAATCCCTAATTTTTACCTTTGCATCAGATAATTTATCGCTGAAACGGTGATTACAGATATGAAAAATCGTGATAATCTTCAAAAATCATAGCTTTTGATCTTCACTAATTGTAGTTTTGTTCCAAATAATAAAACAACGATTGAAAAGGAGAGAGGCGAGTGGGGAGAGAACGACGTTATAGATTGAAGAGAGAGAAAATCAGATCTTTTTTTCCCAAATCTTATTGATATATGAATATATTATATATATATACATATAATATTTCTTAATATTAAATATGAAAGTAAGGATATTATGGTACATTTTTTTTCATAATGGCTAGATACATTATTTTTTAAAAAAGTGGCTATTTACATGATTTACTAAGTAAAAATGGCTATTTAAAAATTTTGCTCATACATACATATATATATATATATATATATTTGTCAATATTATTTTAGGTCCACATATGGGTATAATCTTATGAAATAATAATTTTGATAAAGTTGTCGTCTATGTTTTTCTTAGATATATATAACGATAAAAATCAATAATTTAAATTAAATACGATAAGTTTTATAAATTTAGAACTTGAAAGATAAATTATCAATCATATTGCAACATTACTTGCATTCTTCACATTTTAAAACAATTATGTAACTGTTGTATTGTTAATATATACTTATAATTTTTTCTTCCTTGACATAGTTATATATTAAAATATGCAAAAAAAAAAAATCTAAAACAGAAAAAATCTAAAATTAGACTAAATAAATATAAATTTAACTTTAGAATGAGCGCGTCATAACAAAGATTTGACTGGAAAATGAAATAGAGCTAGTTCTTTTTTTAAAAAAATTAATAATAATAAATTTTTTTAAAATAATACTAAAAAAATTAATAATAACAAAAATTATTATATTAATAATACTAAAAAAAAATAAAAATTTTGGGCTCCCTTGACCGTAGTGTAAGTCCGCCGCCTGTGTATGTGTGGTATATTGCATGACTGAATGAAAATATAATATTACTATTATAGAGTGGAGGCGCTTTCACTTCTTGCATAATATATATTTAAATAAGTCAAATATCATACAGTGTATTATTAATTATGCAACATGCATTATTGCTTGCCGATTATTCAAAGGGTTAAAACCAATAAAGAATAAGAGTTGTCACAAGATTCATCCAGAAGTAAATATAATATAATATAATATAATATTGCATGTATAGATAGCTTGATAGAATAAAATAACTCTCCCACATCATAAATATTTAATAAAATAAAGCCCATTTATGTTAAGGAATTGCAATATGTTCCCCATGGTAGAATCTTTATTTGTGGGAAAGCACACATCGTTTATGTTATCTAATACTTCGTCTGTTTCTGAATAAATGTTATTCTAATATTTTAATTTTATTTTAAAAAGATATCATTTTATAAATTCGAAATAGAAAATTCACATTTTTCACACATTTGCTCTCATTTAATAATTTAAATATCTATATTTAACTCATTTAATGTATTCATACAGGAGTGTATTAAATAATTTAATTAATTTATTAATTTATGTATATTCATCCAAAATGACATTTATATATAAACGGGAGGAGTAGTATATTTAACTATATATGAACAAAACATATCTTAGCTGGGAGAAGAGAGAGAGAGAGAGAGGGCGGGGATTATTATTATTATTATTATTATTATTATTATTATTATTAGCAATTGCCAAATTTGTAATGATATATATACATTTATATAGGGGTATCATCAGGTTTTAGTCTGATATTTTAAATAATTCACAAAAATGTCATAATCTTTTATAAATAATAATTTAATATCTGACCTTTTAAATATACAACAAATTTAGGTTGAAATTAATTTTCTAACTTTTAGTTGCTGACATGTGTCTTTTTGCCCGAAATTTTTAATAACGTGGAAAATACTTGTGCCACGTCAGTTGATCAAATAAAATTATATTTCATTCAATGCCGTATGTATAAAGATATACGTCGGCAACTAAAAACCCAAAAATTAATTTCAGGCTAGATTTGATGTATATTCAAAAGGTTAGGTATTAAATTATTATTTATAAAAGGTCAGGACATTTTTGTGAAATCCTTTAAAGATAAGACTAAAATCTAATAATACCCCATTTTAATAATATTTATTATAAAATAAAAATTAATTATAACATAAATAACCATAATCAACATTTATCAACAAAAAAAAAGAATTAGAAAAATTATAAAACATAATTTTGAAAAAATCAACAATAATAATGAATTATTAATTGAAAATAAAAAATTAAATATTAAAAAATAATATAAACCCTAATTAAGTGGGGTGAACCCTAAAACTAATCACAAAATTAAACTAAATCACATAAAAATAAAATTGAAGAAAAAAAGTACAAAAAAAACTCATAATTAAAAAATGTAACACAGAAAATGTAATAAGAAATTCCATACATAATTTACTAGGTATAAAAACAACTCTGAACAAGTCAGAGGCAAATGTACATATAGAGTGCTGCACCTATAATTAGCCAATGCAACTATACTATGAAAAAAAATGAAGAAATAATTATTGAAAGTTTCGTGTTTGTTATAATTCAATTCAAGCACTAAAAATATTTAAAGCTTGATAGAATAATATAACTCTCCCACATCATAAATACGTATATATATATATAGATGACCGGTCCTGAATTTAATTTGTATAAGTAGAGCAATCAAGGGTTCACAAATTAAACAACATATATACAAATACAACACATACATGTATACATTGTCATTAATTAAGATGATGATAGTTGGCGCAGTGATGAGTACTATTGTTATTATATTTGTGACGACGACGATGAAGATGATGAGGAAGAAGAAGAACCGACCACCGGGACCTTGTGGGCTGCCGGTGGTCGGAAATTTGTTTGAGTTGAAGCGATCGAAAGTAGGGATATTAATTTACCTGCAGCAGCTATCGAAGTGCTACGGCCCCCTGGTGTACCTGCGGTACGGCTCCACCCCGACCCTGGTGGTTTCGTCGGCGAAAGTGGCTAAGCAAATACTGAAAACACAGGACCTCTCCTTCTGCAGCCGGCCAGCCGTCGTCGGGCAGCAGAAGCTCTCCTACGGCGGTGTGGACATGGCGTTTTCTCCCTACAATAATCATTGGAAGGAGGTAAGGAAAATGTGCATGCTCCATCTATTCTCCCCAAAGCAAGTCCTCTCCTTCCGCCCTATTCGGGAGCAGCAGGTTGGCCTAATGATGGAGAAGATCATCTCTAACATCAACAACAACAACAACAACGATAATATTATTAATTTGAGTGCGATGGCGATGTCCCTCGCCAGCAACATCATCTGCGGAGTGGCGTTTGGCCGGACCTACGACGACGGTGAATACCAGAAGAAGAGGCTGGACAGCCTCGTCTTGGAAGCTCAGGCTCTCATGGTCAGCTTCTATTTCTCCGACCACTTTCCACGGCTCACTTGGGTGCTGGATAAGCTGTCGGGGTTGCTCGGGAGGCTCGATCGCAATTTCAGGGAGATGGACGCCTTGTACCAGCAGCTCATCGACGATCACCTCCGTAGCGCAGATCGTCACCACCGCGATCGTGATGATGTCATTGACCTCATGATCAACCTCAGACGCCGGAGTCCCGACTCGGTCACTTGGGATCAAATCAAGGCGTTACTCATGGTAAAACCTCTATACAGTAATATTGTTGGGACCAGGGGAAAATATTGCTCTAGGGAGATTATTCTTATATAGAGTTTACATATAAAAAATATTTTTAAAGAAAAAATTAATATGTATTATACAACACTTGAAAATGTCCCTTCATATTTTAAAACACGTGAATATAAAAATATGTATAAGATTCATTCATGTGCTTAAACCGAAAAAGATATAATTATAGGAATTAGGTATGAAGCGCAAGGTGATAATCAAGAGGATGATAGTGTAAAAATAAAAAAAGTTTCGTGTCAAGAAGCTTAAAACATGTTGGACAAGTTGGAAATGTTTTGGATTAATTCAATAAGAAGGTGATTGTACCGACGCGTTACATCGAACGCGCAAGTTAAAGATATGGTATCAACCTAAAAAAAAATAAAGTATTGTCACATACAACTTTAAATAAGTATTTCATACAATCTTAAATTTAATGTAACATATGTAGTTAAATAGTTCTAGATATTTTATATAGATATTTAATTATATTTGAAATTTAATGTCATTTTATTACTATATAGAAGTAAATTTCTTAAGGATGATCCTAAAAAAATATTGAAATATTACAATGTAGATAGATGTTATTCTTATTTATAACTAGTCATGAGCTGTGACTATCAATTTTTATTACAATAAGGAGGTTATTTTTATATAGAGTATTCTTTTTTTTTTAAATGAACACAAAGTCAAACATCCGAAACTTGTCAAACACAAAGTCAAACACACAAAAGTGACGTACTTCCAAAAAATCCGAAAACATCCGCGTACTTATTATAATATATATTTTATAGAGTATTCTTATAAGGAGATTTTACTGTATATATAAGAATATATGATGATGATGATGATAAGCTGGTGATCAGATTAATTAACTGTGTGCATTATTATATTGCAGAATCTATATGTGGCAGGCACGGACACGGTGGCGGCGGCAGTAGTTTGGACGATGACGGCGCTGATGTTGAGGCCAGAAATCATGAAGAAAACACAGATGCATATTAGGGAAGCTATGAAGGGAAAGCAGCAGCGGCGGCGGCGGCAGCAGATGATGATGATCGATGAAGATGATATCGCCAGACTCCCATACCTGAAGGCGGTGGTGATGGAATCTCTGAGGCTGTACCCGCCGGCTCCGCTCCTCTACCGCCGACCAAGTACTACTACGACGGTAGAGGGATACGAAATAGAAGCAGGGTCGACGTTCATCATCAACGCGTGGGGCATTGCTAGAGACCCTGAAACGTGGGAGAATCCGGAGGAGTTCGTGCCGGAGAGATTCATGAAAAATGAAGAGTATGATGATGATATTATTAATGGATACATGATGGAGGATTTGTGGATGCTCCCCTTCGGAGGTGGGAGGAGGGGATGCCCAGGAATGGGGATGGGGATGCCATCTATACATCTCGTATTGGCAAATCTTCTATACTCCTTCGATTGGGCATCTGCATCCAATAACAATAACAACAACAATAACAATATCATCGACACTCAGGCGTTGCCCGGACTCACCATGCATAAGAAAAATCCACTTCTTCTCCTGCCTACTATTCACAACCATCCCATCATCCCATCATCGCCTATTTAATTACACATACATACATACATACATACATACATACATTTATATATTTCATCCAATATTATATTAATCATGCATATTCATATGTTATATGTATATGCACCTCTAGCAGCTTGATCTAATATAATACTCCCTCCGTTTCTGAATAAGTGTCATTTTGAATGAATGGACACATATTAATAAAGATATTAATTAGATAATAAAATGATCTTATATACTCTTATGTAAATACAATAAATTAATTAAGTATGGTTGTTTGAATGCATTAAATGAGGTTAATATGAGAAAAAAAAGTGAAATTTTTATCTCGATTGTAAAAATAGAAGATTATTATTTAATACATTTAATTTTAAATAGTTCAATTTTAGTTATAATTTAGGTATTAAATTAAGGGTTAATTGCCTTAAAAATCATGAACTTTGAACTTGGTTGCAAATTTAACATGAACTTTAAAAGTATGCAATTAAAACACCAACTTAAAATTTGTATGTTATTCAACATCCTCAAATTTTTATAAAATAAATTGATCTCCAATCCAACATACAATTTGATCGTCTCTTCGAGTCCGTCATAACTCGACCATCAAATTTTGAGAATAACATCAAAGTGGCCCCAATTGTATGTTGAATTGGAGGTCAATTTATTTTATAAAAATATGGAGATGTTGAATAACACACAAATTGAAAGTTCGTGTTTTAATTGCCTATTTTTAAAATTTCATGTTAAATTTACAACTAAGCTTTAAGTTCATGATTTTTAAGGCAATTAACCCTTAAATTAAATATGAAAACATAAATTTTATGATAGATTTACTAAATATTGTATTATATATATATATATATATATATATTAAGTACGGTATGTACCGATGTGCGGACAACTGTACCACGATATATATTCTTACCAAAAAATCGGTATACCGTAAATATCGATATCTTCGGTGTTTTTTTGGTGGAATATGGACGGTATTCTGGTATGACAGTATTTTTTGTCAGCCCTAACGTAGAGTACTGCACCTATAATTAGCCAATGCAACTATATTAGAAAAAACTTGAAGAAATAATTATTTATTTATTTATTTTTTCAAATTTCTCTGGTACACAGAGAAATTTCTTATTGTTTATTTCAGTTAAATATTGAAAGTTTTGTGTTTGTTATAATTTAATTCAAGCACTAAAAATATAACTAATTTATATGGGGATGATCTAGTGGTGGAATGATGAGATTGTTTGGAGACCAAAAGTCATGGGTTCGAATCTCCTCTCAATACCACAGATCAGGTATGTGAGTAGTATATATATATATATATTGAGATTTAAATAATATAGTTTTACTCTGTTAAAATTAGAAGTTAAGACATGCATCCTAAATTTATATCTATTAAAGATTTTTTTTCGTAAATTTATTGGGCTCATAAGCTAGTCCGAAAAGCTAAGAGTAGATTTAGATCTAATAGCCCGAATCGAATTGCCCAATTGACATCCCTCAACTAACCTAAAAAAAAATATAATTAGCGCAAGTGCACATACGGAAGACTCGATCGATGCCACCCAAATTTTAAAACAACATCCAAAATATATTTATGTAATGTTTTTTTAATATTTTAGTTTATGTGCAATCTCTATTGCCATATTAAGGCGAGATTAATGATGTTTGACGTCTTAAAACATAAAAAAAAAACTCAATATCATAAATATGGCAAGAGATAAAAATAAATATCTCTTTACACATAATTAATCTCACTTTAATACATCGATATATGTGTATTTCGGTTAAAATAATTTAGAAAAATACCCGTTTGGACGGCATCGAATCTTCGTGTGCATGCACGTACATTAGGTTTTAACGTGCATGTGTTCGCCCACTCTCCTACATTTGACATCTAATATATATGTGGGCTAGGCTTAAGCCCATACAAACGATGCATTGAAATTTGCCACACAAATATATATATATATATATATATATATATATATATATTAGTGATATTCAATCCTTTAAAAACAAATGGATAACTCATTAATTTACGACAACCGATCTCGACACATGATGCCTTCCTTTGTTATTAAAAATTAAAATCTCGAATTAAATTGTGCATGTGCTGTGAATAGTTAATTTGATCTAAATTTGTTTGACGGGATTCGAACTCATGATGATCTTTCAGCGATAAGGTCCCTTCGTCGCTCACTCAATTAAAGGAGGGTTTTCTTGTCCATGAGCATTTTCTCTGACTGGATTCCAGTTGTAAGGAAAAAGACTCGAACGTTCTAGATCTTAGGGTTCATCGTCTCATGCTAACTTCATCTTCTTGTCTCAATCTATACTCAAAATGTTACCTTAATCCCGACATCGATTCTATAAATATGTAAAAGCTGCCTAGGAACAAGAAAAAACATGTATTTGGCAGCTAGATTAACTAGGTTAACTCGTCAAATTGATGATGAACAGGTTCCAGCAGTTCCAGATTGATGCTCTAGAGCTGGCTTTTCTAGAGAGAGATCGTCTGAGCAGAGAGAGAAAGGTGGAGCTGGCAAATCACACAGGACTGGATGTGGAGCAAGTTACTAACTGGTTCAACAGGAGGCGAAAACGGGCACGAGATAGGGAGGCGAGGAGGGTGTCGGATCGAAGAAGTTTGGAGCTCGAGGGGGCTCTGGAGGAGAGTAGAGAGAGAGTGGCGAATCTCGAACAGGAGCTTGAAGAGAGCAGGAGGAGAGATGCTGAGCTCAGGGCTGAGATTCTTGATTTAAGACAGCAACTAGCAAATTTTGGGGTTGTTGATTCAGACAATGATCCAATTCG
This sequence comes from Perilla frutescens, assembly GCA_026008535.1. Classification (NCBI taxonomy): domain Eukaryota; kingdom Viridiplantae; phylum Streptophyta; class Magnoliopsida; order Lamiales; family Lamiaceae; genus Perilla; species Perilla frutescens. The sequence continues at coordinate 527,088 of BRKX01000024.1, read as the reverse complement.
AAGGTTTATCAATGGATATGAATATGCCTAATTAAAGCCAATTATGGCAGTGACGGATTCAGAATAAAATATTTGAGAGGGGCGGGTGACTCAACGGCCCCTCCACCCTCGCACTTCAATCTGCCCCTGCATAAAGGCCAACGACATAAGTTTGTGGTTGGGTATCAAATTTTCTATTACACTTTTGTATTGCATTATGTTTCACCTAATGCATGTTACGTGTGTTTTAGTTTCATACTGGTGTATTGAATGACATTATAAATGAATGAATGATGTGATTTTTTTATGAGTTCGTGATATGATATTAGGGTTTTGGCTTTTGGCAATACGCTGGTTCAATTTTTGAATGTTTGTTCACTGTTGTGGCACATTGTTTTTGCTAGGGTTAGTTTTGATTAGGAATTGTTGTAGCCCTCATTATTGGGTTGAGCTTCCCAATTCTGAGGTGGTCGATCATCGCAATTTTCCTTGTTCTTGTTCGACGTAATGTTATTGCTCTTGAAATATATATAAAATTCAATCCCGCCCACCCGAGATGTTCCAAATTCTATATTCTGTCACTTGTCTTGATCTTGATCTTGATCATGAAAGGCCGGCTTAGTACGTAATATTCATAATCTTTTTCAAAGTGAGAAAAATTATTATTGTTTTGTGTTAAGCAATGTTTTTAATTCTTTGTAGCTAGGTTTATTATGCCACTTAGTTCTTGTCTTTGTCATTGACTTATGTCTTGTCTTAGGTATATAAATATATATATATATATATATATTTATGTTATGTTGATTAATTACATATTAATGATCGATATCTAAATTTATTATAATGTGTTTATATTAGCCATTGGATCTAATAAAGATGCTTAAATCAGCTACGCTGTTTGTGTTAGCTGTCGCGGCGGCCGCACTAGTAATAGAGACATCAAAATGATGATTTAATTTATGAGTACTCTATTTATAAAAGTTGGAGTTAATATTCATAAATAAAATTTTCACCTAATTTTTCTCGTCCTTGAACTTTTGATTTTATTAAAATTAGTCCATTTTGCATAAGATGAAATTTAGCATATATAAGCAGATGGCCTTTTTTTTTTTTTGAAGTAACATATGGAAACTATTTTTATGCAAATAAAATATAAGCTGGTTCTAATGTAATTCGTGAATAACAATTTTATAACTTTAGATTGGATATTTTTTAAAAATAAATAATACTGGAATACATGCATATATATATGGTATATATATATAAAGATCACGCATATTAAATTTTGGAATAAAATATATATATATATATATAAAATTTTGAACATCGATAAATTTATTCTTCTTGTTAACTTTAATATAGTATATTTAGACTGTATGACTCTTTTAGGAAACGCAGAGTTGTTTTTTCTGAAAATTTTCACCTTTTTTAAACAAAAAACGAAAATTGCATCATTTAGTAGAAAATGATGAGTAATATTGATCAATGTAAAACAAAATTCAAAATCTCAATATATATATATATATATATATATATATATAAGAATCATATATAATAATTTGCAACTAGACATAGTAAAATGTAATTAAATTTGATTGATAAATACATGCAATAATATATGTCATATAAACCTATGAAAACTTGGATTTTTGTGTATTTGATTAGATGATGATGATTAGGTAAGAATTCATACAGTTTTTTAATAATATTTTAAAAAAAATTAATCAGCAGTTCTTAAATCTTAATCAATCACTATTTTGAGGTGAAATCTTGAACTTCTATACCACCCATCTCATTGGCATGTCTTCGTGACTAGAGACACTTTACAAATATGATTACTTTTTTCAGAAAAACAAATATGAATATCAAGTTTAAAGTAAAGTATCAATACACAGTTGAAATAGAGCCTAGGCGATTAAGGGATGTAAATCATGTGTAACGAATTCAATTTAAAAGGTATTGATGTATGAAATATAATATGAAATATAATGTGTAACCCGATCAACCTACACATGAACCTCCCCCCCCTAAATATGTATGAAAAAATAAAAATATAATATGTAGGGTTATTGATGAAAAACATTTCATCCACAATGAAAATTTTTCGATTCCATCCCTCCACGACTAGGCAATCCCAATTAAGACAGCTATATTCCTTTATGGTGCATAAACTATCCCTCCACGACTAGGCAATCCCAATTAAGACAGCTATATTCCTTTATGGTGCATAAACTGCATTTTTCAATGCTAAAATTTATTATTGAACAAGATGTAAGCACAATTGTTTTTATTAGGCCATTATTCGATTTATATTTATTATTTTTTTATTTGTGCGTCAGAAATTACATCATGCCATAATAAAATCTGTAATTACAATGGAGTAGCTAAGCTATCACATCAAATAATGTGCAAGTGGCATTTGTGTTCTACCTGCAAGTGAATATTTTGGAAATATTCTTGTTTATTTAATCATATCAAGTTTAAATAAGTATTCAAATACATATTTAATTCAATCGCTTTCAAATGTAGAATGAATCACGGAACGAAACACCTGGACTAATTAATTAAAGGATTTTAATTACTTAAGATAATGAGTTATTTCAAACTTTACAAAAATAGTTGAAGAAACATCCCATTAAACAAATTCATCAATACTTTATATTTGAATACATATGTATGTAAGGGTACTTATAAATGAGTCGAGTCGAGTTGACATATATTGTTCAAAATTGTTTGAAATGATATCGAGTTGTAAATATTATGTTTGAGCTTGTTTGATGTATAACCAGTCGAGTTGATGTCAAATGAGCTTTAATCGAGTCTAACACGAGTCGAGCTCAAGCAATACTACCCTATATTTTTATACTTACTTGCTCTACTTTTACTTATTGAGCTCGAGCTCGAACCGAGTTTTAAATATTTTTAAATAAAAAATAATGTTCAAATTTATTTAATATACTTATCGAACCGAACTTTTAACAATCGCTTGAGTATCCCAACTCTCCAATCATCCAATTTCAAAAATCTCCATTGGGTAGTAATATTTATGTATTCTCTTTCCAACATTTTTTTTTCTCAATCTTCTTCAAACATATAGAAACGCAGATTATAAATTATGTTTAAATTATTTGAGGTAGTAATCATGAACTTTTTGCTGATATAAATGAAGCCAAGGTTTATTATTTATTTATTTCTATACCGACAGTAATTGCATCATCACGAGCTCAACAAATTATTCTAATTCATTAATCCTCAATTTTGAGCACAAGTTTCTGCATGTCTTTCCATCTCATTTCCATCATATAATTCCCTCATCATATTATTTCCAAGAACCTAACGACAATAAAATAAAATAAATAAATAAAAAACACTCAAAATTTAATTTCAATTATAGTGTCCCGGAGAAAAAGTTTGGACAGTCGGTCCCACATCTCTATACGAGCACGATATTGTCTGCTTTAGATTTAACTCAGCTCGTTAAAATTTTGTATTTAGAATTTCCCAAAAAATCTCGTACTTATAAACCATGCAGCTCTTCATGAATCTGGACTGCATCTTCAAAACGCACACATCAAGTAGCAATGGACTGTGAATACAAAATACAAATACGTATATATATATATAATGTATCTATATATATGTGTCCATGCTAGCTAGCTTCATCCGCAAAAGTGGAGCATTTTATCTTATTATTCCCTTTTGTAGATATTTCTGAATCTTTAAGCTCCAAATAAACTCTGATCGAATCTTTTTCGAATCTCGATACGACGTCGGAATATCGGCGAGAAGACTTATCGGGGCATGGATGTGGAGTATAACTTGTGTTGTATCGTGTATAGCTAGCTAGCTGTGCAGGTTACACTCCATATCCAGTCCTGGCTAAGTCTCTTTCTGCTGTTGTTTCATCTTTTTTTCGGATGACGGAGACAAATCCGAACCGTTACTTGTAAGTGTGCTCGAGGGTCTCGACTTTTACGTGTTGATGGAGATTCAAACTCGTGACGTTTGGAACGAAAGGAGTACTCTAGGCCACCCCTAAAGAGGTTTTTCTATCCCTTCTTTAATTTTCATGGATATAGTAGAGTAGATGATTATGTTGATATATTCCAATTTTTCCCCTCTCTCCACTAATTAATAAACTAGTCTTGGATAATGCTCTATTTTCCGTCTGACTTTTAAAGTGTTGCAATAATAATGTAACCTTTTGATTTGTAGCAAATTCGACATAACTTTTTTCCGATGATCAAAATTGTGACGCGGATATAATTTTTCCTTGTGAACACAAACTAATTTGGTTTAGGGATGTTGAAAATGAAGATTTTCATTGCACAACTAGTTTTTCCAATCAGCGGAATTTTATAAAGGTGTCTATCTATCATTACAACGTTTTTAAAAGTCATTTTTAAATTTCAAATTCATTCAAAGGTGGTGATCGAATTTTACTACAATTAACCTTTTCTGTTTTGTATAATTCAAGAGTATTCAAACTTCGTTTCGACTATACCTTTCTGTTATGAAATGAAAGTTATTTTTTCTATTTATAGACATGTGAAAGGAATGAAAATATGAGAAACTTATTTTGTTATTTGCCACGAAAAGCGATTGAAAGAATGAGAAACTTTTGCTATATTTGCCTGCAAGAAAAGGAATATTGAGTCGATGATTTTGTCTTTGATATATTGACTTTGACTTGGTATTGAGAAAATATCGATTTGGGTCCCACATGACACATCTCAGTCGATTTTGGTCCCGATACCATCATTTTTGGTCCATTTTCAAAAAAATCGCTCAGTTTTAGTTTCATAGGTTTAAAAATGTCAATTTTAATCCTATGATTTTAAGGCCAAAAGCGGGACCAAAATCGATACTAACTCTGTTTGGGATCAAAAATGATAATATGGAGATTAAAATCAAACTGAGGCATGTCCTGTGGGAACAAAATCGATATTTTCTCACTTGGTATTGTATTCAAATATTGTAGAATAAACTATATTCGATTTGTCATATTCTAACGAAATGATTTCACCCTTCACTTTGCCCAAAATCAATATAATATCAGTAGTGAGGAAGCAAATGATTGGAATGAATGCAAGTAATTGAATTATTGGTTACTTATACTTCCCTAAAAAATTATGAAGTTTGTCAGTCAAGCTTTAATTTCCTTCATAAATAAACCATATTTAAAATAATGTGAAAAAAATAAATATTATTGACCTTAATTAAATGTGGAAAATGGAGTAAAAACGTCTTATGATGCGGATATGATCCCCTATTCCAAATTTAGTGTTCCAACTAGTGTTCTACGATCGAATTTATGAATTTTTTCTTTTATTTTGTCATCAATTTTAATTTATTATGTGTTTTAGTTTAATTTTACACTTATTAATTATGGTTGATTATTCCCGATCATGATTAATATTTATTTTTTAGTATTTAATTTTCAAACAAATGATTATTATGGTTGGTTATTTTGAAAATGTGATTTATAATTTTTTAAAATATTCCAATCTTTTGTTGATAATTGTGACTAGGTAGATTATGTTATAATTAATTTTTTTTGTAATCTATATTATTAAACTTGTAAATTCGATTGTGAAATACAGGTTGAAACACTAAATGTGAAATAGAAGATCCCATCCGGTCATATTAACATTATTCTAGAAAAACGTATTTAATTTAATATTGCGACTATTTCTATTAATTTGTGTTTGCAACTCCAACGTTCGACGTTAAGATACAATTAGGTGATGACAAATATGTTATGAGAAATTGGGCTATTGATTTCAATATTAAGTGTTTTATTTTGAGATAATCAGATTATGCCAAAATTTATTTTTTATTACATGTTAATATAGAAATTGAAACCTGTATTGTAGGTATAAAAGAATGAAATGAGGTCTAAATAAAATGAACTTAGGAATAGAATGCCAATTATTATAATTGGTATGTCCATAAAATGAAGAATGAAATAAAATATCAATTTTTTTAATCTTATAAAATGGATATTTTTTGTATTATCATTATTTTTCCTATTGAATAATGAGTACCAGTTAATATTATGGTTATGCCGAAAGTTTTTTCTTATATTTAATTTCTAAATTGCATTTTAATTTTTTAGAAAGTGATTTTATTTCTAATTTGGTTTTAATTATATTTTATTTACGTTTATTAATAAATAATAATTTATATAGATTAATAAAAAAATTACTTTATATCAAAATATAGTTAACCATTTTCACTTTTCATTTGAAAATAATAAATTATATCACTTACATAACTATTTATTAGTTTTATTAGAATATATTAATATGTTATATTTATTTCACACTACTTTCATTTTTCTTCAATAATTACAAAGAATAATAATTAATTATTTAATCTAGTTGCCAATTTATTTTGCTAAATATGTAATATATATATACATATATATTATAAGACATGACTATATATATTTTAAAAACATATAGATCGTAGTAATTTATTGTTCCTTATTTTAAAAATACATCGATTGTAGATATTTGGCAGCTGGAATGAATGTTTCTTACTTTTGAGAATAGTGATTAATTACTTCGGGAATGGTGATTCCTAATTTAAAAACATATCGATCATAGTAATATAGAATGAATATAGGAATGACTATTTCATTCAACTCTCGATCACTCCACCACGCCAATCATGATCTCCTCCGGGTCGAATTAAATATAATCAACAGAAAATCAGCTCAACATGTTGGACAAAACAGAGTAAAGCTTACAAGTGTGGTGGTCATTCTTGAATGCCTCCAACATCCCTCAAATTTCATGGAGGACACAAATTCATGAGTTTGTGTGTAGTTCTATGTTAGTACACAAGGAAGTGTTGTCACTTCTTTGTTTTTATATATAGCAAATTAAATATCTCCCATTTTCATCATAAATGTTGTGTATGTAATGTTGAATTTTAATTTAACTTTTTTCTTAAAGTATGGTTCAATACATGTTGAGTAAATTATTATGAATTCTCAACGTATATAGGAAAAATGTTTGACTATGCTAAATGGGAAGAATACCGAATTTAAGGTTGAAAAAAGGAGTTTATTTAATATTTCTTAATTATGGACTACATATCCAAAGACCTTACAAAACCAACATAACGTATACATAGTCAAAGAGAAACCCTAGTACATATACTATTACTAGGGAAAATTGACTATTTTGAAAATGCAATAATACAGGAATATAATTAAATCCTTTCAATTCGTGCACATTTTAGCGATTGTATAAAGCTCTAATCCCCTCAATATCATCTGCATGCAAATTCTTGGTCGTTCCTGGTGCAATCCTAGCATACATAATTGCTGCCTCAACTGAGCTATGCCCGAGCCCTAGAAGGTGCCCGATTTCATGGACTGCAACGGTTTCCAAATCGAAAGCATTTGCCACTGCCCCGTTGGACCACAGCTCGTCTGCATCATAATGGAACCTGCCATCAGTTGGTGCGAATGCATGGGCAAGGGTTCCACCAGGGCCATCAAACGGGGCTCCATCACCATGGTTGCCTCTGTGAAACGCTATCACTAGGTCAGCATTCTGGTTGTTTTCAGCACGTGAGAAAGAGAAATGTGTGGCGGAATCCCACTTCTGAAAGGCACGTGCCACAGGGTCGACGGCATCTGTGGGGAAGTTGGGTGATAGCCGGTATGTGAGATGGGTTTTAGTAGATGGCCATTTAGGGTTTCCGCGAAAGAAACTGTAGTGGGACACTGTGTGGATGCTACTCGAGCTCGGGTCGTGCTTTCTCTTGTGGGGTTGCATGTAGTTAGTGCCATTGATGATGTCAGGCACCCCACAACGAGGGGTTGTCATTTTTGCTATCGTTTCAGTATCTACGATCCCCGTGGGTTTAATGTGGTAATTCTCTTGGTAGGTTTTGATGGCTGATTCTAGAGTTTCATCAAAATCATCATCATCGGCATGGGTTTTATTGAGATATTCGAGATAACCGAATTTCTCAAGATAGGCTTTGAGCTCGTGGACACCTTTAGTGTTGTTTCCCTTGTGACAACCTTTCAATTTCTTGACGAAATTGAAAGGTGACGATCTTTTGTCACTTGGGGTGTTCCTCTTGGCATGGCCAATTGGAGCAAGTAGTAGGAAAATGAGGAAGATGAAGGAAATGAGGTGAAAAAGCTTAAGAGCCATGAATGATCAAGTAATTATGTATAAACTCTAATATTTTTTTGTGAATGAGAATATTGGTTATGTGATGCAAGCTAATCACACCAATATGCCTATTTATAGACATGTATGGACGAATGAAAAATATAAAAGAAATTTAATTTATTTATTTTTGTTATTTGCCAGGAAAAAGACTATAGTCGATTATTTTGTTTTCGATTGAATGACTTTGACGTGGTGTTGTATATATTCCCATCTATGTTTCGTCTAACGTTATACACACCATTCACTTTACTTTACGCACAATCAATATGAATTGTGATCAATAAATCCAAATCATTCCATTGAATTAATTCAAGTAATTGAGGATTGATATTGCTTCAAAAACATTACAGTTTTTTTTTTCTTTCAATTTTACAATTAATATATATATATATATATATGTATGTATATACATCTTTATTTTTCTTCCTGAAATTAAAAATTATTGTATCACATTTTCCGTAAATGGATCCAAATTTGTCAAGCAAAAAAAAAAAAAGAACAACAATGCCGTTTCAGCTAAGTTACCCAAATATTTGGCTCTATATAATTACCAAAAAATTATTCGAGATTTTAATTGAAAAAAAAAATGAAAATTATTGTTGCAGTTGCCATAATTTAAATTTTAATGCCAAAATAAATGTATGATCAATTACATTAAAACCTTAACAATCACCCAATAATATTTTTTTTCTGAGTTGAGGGAATTAAAAGTGGGAAATTGTATGTCTCAAACATTATTCGTCTCCTTTTTTTGTAGAGGGATCTCTACCGTTTGGATGTTCATGAAGAGACAAAGATCGAATAATTTAATTATATGATCTTATGAAGATTATTAATTAATCAATCAACCGGTTGATAAATATAGTTTATATTGAATTATATTAGATGCTTCCAGTTTCAAATTTTCTCAAGGTTTATTCTCAAAATAAACCATATTAAAAACAGTACGTCCAAATCAACTTAATTTTATTGACCTAATATATTTAAATGCCGTGTTACGGTGGTTTTTTAATTTCCCTTTCCATCTTTCTTTAACTTACCAGTCAAGAGAGGTGAGACTCCCCGTAAACCACGTTGGAAAAAATACAAATCGCATCGAAAGTTTTGCGCGTCAATCATGCCTCAAACATTAAAATTATTATTATTTTCATATTTTTTTAATTTTTTACTGAGTATAATGTTGCTTTATTATTTATGAATTATAACTATTTTTTGGGTTAATTATGATAAATACATAAATTTTGACACAATTTACAATTTAGACATGATTTTTAAAACTTTATAATTAAAACACAATCTTGCAATTTTTTGCAAAATAGATACCGCACCCCCAAATTTTCCAACGAAAGAAAAACGGAGATACAACTTGAAATATTGCAAAAGTGTATAAGTATATAGCATAGTCATAATTTTAACTTCATTAATACAATAAAGATCAGTGTGAACTATAAATATAGTGTTTGATTTTCATATTATTACAAATTGCGTGTATTTTGTAAAAAAATGTAAGTTTGTGTATTAATTTCAATATTTCAAAGTACATATCTGAAGAGTAAATTGTGTAAAATTTTATGTATTTAATCATAACTAACCCTTATTTTTTAGTATTTAATTTTCATTTTTAGTGAATATATTGAATTTTAGGGTTGATTAATTCCGAACATAGGGTGTATATTTTTAAAATCTAAAAAAAAGACTTTCTTATGCATTATTAAAACTATGCAATTTTGATGTTGGCACGCGAATGTGACACGTAATTTGGACTAGAGAATCTCGTCGGAATCAAACCGGTTGATGGATTATTCTTTAATTACACTTAAATATACTCCTTCCGTCTCATTTATATAGTTCACTTTATCCTCGCACGTAGATTAAAAATATTTATGAAAACAAGACATTAAAGCTTAACTTCCATTATTACCCTTACTTAAAATTAATGACTCTAAAAAATTTAAGTGGTTGAGTTTTAATTTTCAATACATAGCAAGGGTATATTTGTATATTACCATGATAATTAATACTATTTATAGTTATGGAACTATATAATTGGGACACCTTAAAATAGTAATAGGGATTATATAAATGGGACGGAGGGAGTATTAATTAGAGGTGCTCCAGAAGTTAGAAATCTGGCAAGTTTTCATAAAAAATAACTTTGGCTAATTCAACTACCAAATTTAATTAAATTTTTTTTTGACCTTTTGTGTGGAAAATGGGTCAAAAGAGTGTGTGTCTGTGTTTTTTTTCCTTTTTTTTTTTTTCCATTTTGGCAATATTCATTTATTGACCCCGTTTACGACAACGAAAATAAAAGTCAGTCGCCTAACTATTTTCTAAAAAAAACTAAATAATATTGTACTATAAGAAACTTCTTTAGTAGGGAGAATGAATAACCTAGTGATTTATTTTTGCAAAAGATATTAGGTCTATTGATTTCAACAATATAGTTTTTTTTTTGGCGTAAATATTAAATTATATTATTTTATTATTGTAATTTGGGAAATTGGAACAATATGCATTTTTTTATGTATACACTAAATTATACTATGGGGTTCTTAGTATTTTTCGACATATATTAATTAAAATCGACTGTCCATATATACGATGGTATTAAAATCAATATACCACGTATGAAGTAAAAGAGAATGTATAAAAGGGGTCGATTCCTCTAGTAATTATTCTTAATTGTCTTTTTTCTTCAATATATATTGTATAATAGTGTGAAAGAAAAAAAAATATTAAGTGTGCACGTTTTTAGTGATCGTGTCTAAAAATTTTCCATTACATTTTGTATATTACTTATTCGACTATCTTTAATTCAAGGCTTTTGTATAAGTATATGATTTCACGAGCAAATGTAATACAATAAATTTGCTTCTATTAATTTTCTTAGTTTCAATTTCTAAAATTTAAAATTTAAATATGAAATAATATGTTTATGAGATATTTTAAACCCTTAAACCTATAATTAAATTACTCATTAAAATAAAATAATATATGAAAATAAATATTTGTAAATCACTTTTCTAATTTTAACCTAAAAATAATTATAAATCCTAATCTAAATAATTAATCAAAATAACTAAATCTAGCTAAACAATATAATTACAAACTAAACTTTAATATCCTCTGAATATAGTACAATATGTTTATTATATTATAATTAAATTTTATTATATTTAATTAATTACATTTTATAGATTGGCTTTAAAATCTTATATATGAATTCATTTTTTAATTAACCTTAGTTTTATATATTCATGGCATAATATATAGTATACTTATATTAATTCACATACAATAAGTCATTAATATGGAAAACTACCATCATCGTCCCCTTGGGGATGACCTAGTAATGGAGTGGTGTTATCTTGATGCCAAAGGTCTCAAGTTTGATCCACCACAACACCACTAGTTATAAGCCTATCACACCTGGCCTGCCAAGTGTGGTTCACCTCCCCTGCGTAGGTTTGCATGCTATTACACAGGGGCAGAGTTTACCCAGTGCGCACCACGGTGAAGGCTGCGGGTTACCCTCAACATAAAAAAAAAAAGACTATCATCATCAAAACATGGTAAGTTTTTGGTCACTTTTAATTTCCTTCATTCTTTTTCATAGTTTCTATTTTTAAAAAATTAAGTATGAAATTGTGAAAGATGTTTAAGAACCAAATTTTAAAATTTTAAACCTAAAAATTACTAATTAATAAAAAAATAATTATAAATCCTAATATAAAATAATAAAAATGAAAATATTAATAAAATTTATGCAAACTTATAATTAATCTTTATATATAAAATTTATGCAAACTTATAATTTATCATGGGTCCATTATTTCTTGAACTAGGCGTTCCTCCTCAGGTGAGTGGCGATTCTTCTTAATGTAGTATAACGTAAGTTTTATTTTTCTTCTTTTTTTGGTTATGGAAAGACAGTACAATTTTCTGGAATTAGCACGAGTAGTTTACGGTAGTACTGGCCTAAGAGTTTTTGACTTGTAATGCTATGTTGAGATTTGAGCTCGTGACCTTTTGAATCGTAGAATTTTCACTCGATTGAAGCTATTTCATGGGTTTCTTTAGTTTTCATGTGTGTGTGTGTGTTGTTTTTCATGAGTTTCTTTAGGGGTTACAACCAATCACTTGCATCACATAAAAAGAATAGCACCAAACATGTTATCTTTCTGTATTCCCCCATAAAAAGTGATGGACGTTTTATTTATGTGTGGAAGTTAAGTTGAAGTGGGCTAGGCTACAAATAAAGCATAAATACACGTTTAGAGTAGTCATGGTGTTTATGGAAAGAATACTTTTTCAAGAAAGACCACACAATTGAGTTAGTGATTTACAAGCCAATAATGCTTCTTGGCCATAATTTTATAATTATGGTACATTTCTAATATATAGTGAGTTCTCAATTAAATTCTTAATTAATGATTAATAGTGTTTTACAATTATATCCCTCCTATTAATTTTAGAAAGATTTTACTTGTTTATTTTAAAAATTGAAATCATACATATAATCTCTATAAAATATAAATGGATCATAATATTGAATCAATTGCAAATACTAAATTTTATTGACTTATTTTGTATTTATTATTTTCCTAAGCTATAAAATATTCGGGTATATATATCTATTAAATAATTACATGAAATCTTTAAAAAATATATATAAATGAATCATAAAATTATTTTTTACCACATCAATATTACAAATAAAATAATGAATTTATGGGAATGAGGATGAATCATCCTCATTAGTGGTGTGTAAATGAATCATTAAATATAGAAATGAATCACAAAATTATTTATTTCTACATTATTTTTTTGATTTATTATATTTAATTAATTACATTATAGATTGGCTTTTTTAAAATCTTATATATGAATTACATATGAATTCAATTTTTAATTAACCTTAGTTTTATATATTAATGGCATAATATATAGATATTTATATTAATTCATATACAATAAGTCATTAATATAGAAAACTATCATCATCAAAACATGGTACGTTTTTTGGTCACTTTTAATTTCCTTCATTCTTTTTCATAGTTTCTATTTTTAAAAAATTAAGTGTGAAATTGTGAAAGATGTTTATTAACCAAATTTTAAAATTTTAAACCTAAAAATTACTAATTAATAAAAAAAATAATTATAAATCCTAATATAAAATAATAAAAATGAAAATATTTATAAAATTTATGGAAACTTATAATTAATCTTTATATATAAAAAAAATCATAATTTCTAATAATATATAGAAACTTCAAGTTTTACCGACCTCAACCTTCTAATTAAAATTTTATGATAAAATTATTGAGCATGCATATATAATACATTTTAATTTCAATGGGAAAAAGTGGAAGTTGATCGAAAATTGGATTTTATTTGCATTCTTCTTATGAATTACATACCCATACTTACATATTACGACAAGAACAACAACGTAATTATTTAAACATCAGTATAAATGTATAATACCACTATATATATATATAACCCCGACATAGGAAAATAATATATATTTTGTAACGCCCCGATCCCGGAAGAATAGTGACAAGGGACCGGTGCGCTACTGGGGGAAAGGGGAAGGGGTTGTTGCATAAAGATAATTATAGAAATAGAGTTAGTGCCCCAAACATTTGGGCAACATAATCTTTGTAACTGAAATAGAACCACTCACGAGAGTGTTCAGAAGGAATGAGGTTAGTGCCCCAAACATTTGGGCAGCATAGTAACTGGAATTTAACCACGCTCTAAGGCGTCTTAGAAGGAACTTGAATCAATAAACAATCATCAAAGGGAACTTATCCCGCCAACAATTATAAAGGAACATTATAGCAAAATGCTAAAATTTTAACATGCTTCAAATAATTGAAGACAAGCTATATCAGAGTGAACGGAACAAGCGCAGAGCACAACTCAAGTAAAATTGTTTGCAAACACTTAATTGATTTAGAGTATCTAAGATTTCTGAACAACACAGAAAAAGCAAGCATATAAGAACAAGTAAGCCCTCGCTTCAGCTCCGTCATCTTCCAGCCTGCCTCTCAACCTGAAAATATTTAAAAAAAAGATTTGGGTTGAGTACTAGCGTACCCAGTGGGCAGATTTTGATAAACAGTTCACAAACATTTTATAAATATGAATATCGTATCCACACAAGTATAACAATGGAAAGGTTTCAAATCTCAAAAGCATTCCATGTATACAAAGCTTCTTTTCACCTTACTTACACGCTCTATCTCAACTGTCCCTTCCTACAGTGTCTTAACTTATATACACGTCCTCCAGCCCAGCTGTCTAATAAAGGATAGTGTATACGGTCCCAAAGCTTAAAGGATCCGAACTCGAGTCTAGTTAAGCACTCAATGTTTTCGTAGGATACTGGCGAACGCGAACAGTGAGAGAAATCATTTTGATACAGATATTCATGTTTTACAGTTATAAACAATTGAGCTTATTAGCTGAACATAATTTAAGAAAAATATAACCCACCTGGATGACGAGCACATGGCGGCACAATAACTTCAAAAATGGTTTCATTAATCCTAGCAGGCTCTGCAGGTCCTACAAAGGTCGATCTTCGACTCAGAATAATCGCTATATTTTCGGGAATTAATCTACTATAATTCGAGCTATTATTTAATTCTATTCTTTTCAAATATATATTACGCGACTCTAGAGAACTCGTGTACATTTAACGCAGAAGGAAATAAATTCTAAAATATTATTCTTGATTTACTGGGACCAACCGATTTGATAGAGGTCTCTTTCCAAAACTTGCCATTTTAATCAATTTTTATCAGATTTGTGCCACGGCACTTTTTAACCGTTCAAAAATTACGAAAATATTCAAGGACCATCCTATATATGCCAAGACTATAGTTGAGAGTTTTAGAATTTTTTCAATAACGCATGCTCCCGGTACAAAAATAACTGTATAAATTAAATAATCGAGATTTTTCAAAACTAGTCCAAAAATTACGAAATTCGACGGGCATATAGGAAATATTATGTAGAGCAACTTTCGTGAGCAAACTTTTTCGATTTGAGGAGCCTAAAGGGCCTGAATTTAACAAAATAGGGGCAGATCGGTTCTTATATTAAATTTCAGTTTTCCGGCGATTTCACCGGTTTTCGGCCGTCGGACGGCAACGAGTTCAACATACGGAATGTAGAACACATTTAAATACACGACATATTAAAATTTGGACTAAAAAGGACGAGAAATGGACCGATACGATAGCCGCGCGATGTGGAAACGTCGTCATTTTCCGATCACATGGCAGCAGCTCCGGCGACTTCGGCGGCGCTCCGACGACTGTGGTGGCGGCGGCAGGTGGTGGTGGCAGGTGGTGGTGGTGGAAGCTCCTCCTCCTTCACTCTCTCTCTCCCTCCCTCCCTCTCTCGCATCTCTCAATCTCACTCAACTCTCTCTCTCTCTCTCGGTCCTCTCTACTCTTCTCTCTCTCTCTCTTCTATTTCTTTTTTTTTTGATCTACACGGCAATTGCCTACTCAAGGGGAGGGGGAATGGTTAAATAAGAATCAACGGTGGGGCGGTGGAAATAAAAATAAAAAAAATGAAGGGGAGGTTGATTATCTAGAATAAATGGGGGAAATTGATAAGAATCAACGGATCGGGGGAAAATTGTAGATATGTTAGGATATTTTCGGATAAAATACTCAAATATAAAATATTAATAAAATGCTTCTGTTTTTTTTTTGGACTCGATTAAAAATTAATTTATTTCACCGGGAGTTCAATTGATCTCGCATTATAAATCTAAAAATATCGGGAGGTTCACTGGGTTATTTCTTATTAAATCAATTCAAAATGGTATGTCGAAAATATCATTTGATAATAAAATGAGAAAAGATTTCTTTTTAAATTAAATAAAAATTACTATTTATTTTACCAAAAATATTGTCAGGAGTTCATTTGACCTCTAATTAAAATTTTAAAAGTATCATTAAAATTCTCAGGTCGTTCTATTTTCACGAAAATCATTATTGACCACGCGTCAAAAATATTCAACTATAATTTTTTTTTCCAATTATAATTAATATCTAAAGTCGCGTTTTTTTTTATCTGTTTTACTTTATTTTAGCTCCAATAATTTTTTTGCCTTCTAAATAAATTTAGAAAACTTTTAACTATAATCCAAAAATACGGGGTGTTACATATTTTATTTGGTCTATGAGGCAAAGTTGAAATTAGAAAAAGGAGTTTATTTCTTAGTTCTTATGGACTACATATATCCATATATTAATTCAAACAACATATATAAGAGCCTATTCCAAAATCCCAACATAGGGGAAATTACTTTTATATGAAATGTGACACTTTAGATCTGATTTTAACGATTAATTATTACGAATTCCCAACGTAGGAAAAGATATTTGACTATATATATGCTCAATGCAAATTGAAGAGAGCCAAATTAAAGGTTTAAAAAATGATTTTTTTTCCATATTTCTTATGGACTACATACTCAAAGAGAAACCCTACTTATAATGCTATTACAAAAACATAGCAAAAATTATTTTGAATTGGAATAATACATAGATACGAATCATTAAAATTAATTTTAGAGATTGTATAAAGCTCTAATCCCCTGAATATCATCTTCATGCAAACCCTTGATCAATCCATGTTCAACATAGGCATACATGCTCGCTGCCTCAATTGAGCTATGCTCGAGCCCTAGAAGGTGACCGATTTCATGAACAGCAATGGTTTCCAAATCGTAAGCATTCGGATCGGGGACGCTGGACCACCGCTCGTCAACATCGTAGTGGAACCTCCCGTCCGGTGGTGCTGCTGCATGAGCGGCGGTTCCACCGGGGCCATCGAAACCCTCATCATCGCCACGGACGTCGCGCCCGTGGAACCCTATAACTAGATCAGAATTCTGATTGCTTTGAACACGTGAGAAAGAGAAGTGTGTGGCGGAATCCCATTGTTGGAAGGCACGTGCCACGGGGTCGACGGCGTTTGTGGGGAAGTTGGGTGATAGCCTGTAGGTGAGATGGGTTTTAGTAGGTGGCCATTTAGGGCTTCCACGAAAGAAACTATAGTGGGATACTGTGTGGATGCTACTCGAGCTCGGATCATGCTTTCGCTTTTGGGGTTGCATGTAGTTAGTGCCGTTGATGATATCAGGTACCCCGCAACGAGGGGTGGTCATTTTTGCTATGGTTTCGGTATCTATGGTACCCGTGGGTTTGATGTGGTAGTTTTCTTGGTAGGTTTTGACGGCTGATTCTAGGATTTCATCGAAATCATCGTCGTTGGCATGAGTTTTATTGAGATATTCAAGATAGCCAAATTTTTCGAGGTAGGCTTTGAGCTCGTGGATCCCTTTTGTGATGTTTCCCTTGTGACAACCTTTTAATTTCTTGATGAAATCAAAAGGTGATGAGTTTTTGTCACTTGGGGTGTTTCTCTTGGCTTGGCCAAATGGAGCAAGTAGTAGGAAAATTAGGAAGGTGAAGGAGATGAGATGAAAAGGCTTAAGAGCCATGAATGAGTAGTTATAAACTCAAGGATAAATATAAATTTAATTTGTGAAGATTGGTTGTTTGAAATATGCAAAAGTTATTATGCCTATTTATAGACATGAGAATATGAGAGAGTTTATTTTGTTATTTGCCACGAAAAGGGATTGAATTAAGAACGAGAAACTTCTGTATATATATTTGCCTGCAAGAAAAAGGAGTTTTTTTTTGTCTTTATAATGACTTTGACTTGGTATTGTATTCAAATATTGGAATAAACTATATTCGATTTTGTCATATTCTAACGAAATTATTTCACACTTTCACTTTTCGCAAAATCAAATTGTCAATATTGAGAAAGCAAATAATCGGATTGAATGCAAGGAATTGAATTATTGGTTAAATAGTTCCCTAAAAAATTATGAAGCTAGTTTGTTGGTCAAGCTTTAATTTCTTCCTAAGTAAACTATATTTAAAATAGTGTGAATAAAATAAATATTATTGACCTAATTAAGTGTGGAAAATGGAGTAAAACCGTGTTATGATGGGCCTAGTTTTCCAAGAGAAGGAAGACTCCCGTAAATGACGCAGGAAAATAAGTCACTATTCTACCATTTCTAATTAAGTGTCATTTTGAATGAATGCACATAAATTAATAAATTAGTTGAGTTACTCAATACATTCTTGTGTGAATATATTAAATGAGTTAAATATAGATGTTTGAATATATTAAATAAGGGCAAATGTGTGAAAATGTGAATTTTCTGTCTCGAATTTGTAGAATGACACTTTTTTTTAAAATAAAATTAAAATGTCAGAATGAAATTTATTCAGAAACGGAGGGAGTATTATTCATGGGAAAAAATACATAATTCTAGAAAACGTGTTTAGTACTACACTAATTCTACTAATTTGTGTTTGCAACTCCAACGTGCGACGTTCAAGATACAATTAGATGATGTTATTGTTTTCTATATTAAAGTTTTTTTTTCTCTTTTGGTTAGATACTTAGATAATACCAAAGCTTTTTTTTTTTTAACTTTATTGTAATATAGATAAGGATGTAGTATGTCATATCTTAATATTTGATATGATATTAATTAATTAATTTAATGTAACATGTAAAGTACGTTAATAAAAACATATTTCCATAATATACTTATTTTTCTTAATATACAAGGTCAAAATATAAAGACCTGGAGATACTTAACATCCAATATAAAATGTGTTTAGCAAAACAAAGTATTTCAAGTATCTGCTGCAAAGTGATAATAACACAAACATAACTCATTAAGTCATGACACGGAGAGTAGGCTAAATAGGGTGATAAATGAAGTTCTCTTTCATATTTTCATATTTTTTGTCACGAGCACATTCAAATATCCAGGTCCTGCAATGTAATAAAAACATATTCATTGATATCTGAATCAATTGAGCATATAAATTGATTATGAACCTACAACTTCATAGAAGTACCTCCACACGAAGCACAGTCGACCATATGACAGTTATCGAGTAGTGTACTTAATTCTTTCATATCCAAAATATCAGCAGGAGGCGGATTTTTACACATACCTCCGCATGCAGTTTGGTCTCTGCAGATAGATAGACCACTTCAATAACAATGTGTTCAACTCATATGATAACTAAAGAAGAACACTAGCACTAGCCCAACAGGATCCCAGTAGAGGATAAGAGTAGTCCTTTTCTTAAACATAATATACCAATACAAAATTATTGTAAATCAAGTTCATCTCAAGTGGAGCTTGCCCCAGAAAGGACTGTCAAAACAATACAAAATTATTGTAAATGTAGTTCATCTCAAGTGGAGCTTACCCCAGAAAAGGTTGCCAAAATTAACAAAGAGAAATTACATTTACATGGAGAAACTACAAATTTGAAGAGCGTTAAGAATTAGCATAAAAGAAATCAAAATCCAGACATAATATACCTGCATTTACCTATATCTCACCAAATCAAATTGTGAGAAGATTCATAGCCAGATTGAAACAGTTAAAAATAGATACAGAAACCAAAGCCTATTAAGTTATATTACCTCACCATGGAGTTGGTGTTGGAGTTTTCACCCAAACCTTGAGGCTTATATGCAGACAATACTGCTTTTTTCATTTCCTTTATAATGGAAGCCTTAAATTTCTTCACGGCTTCTTCGCGGACTTGTTTCTGCAGAGAAGGAAATGCAAGGCCTTTTTAATTAAGATTTTCCCAAAATAATATAGGAAAAAAGGAAGCAAATTTAAGAATTATAGTGATTTGACCAAAAAAAGGCCAGAGAGGTTGGTTGATGATGGAGATATATATATACTTATATATTTATTAATATTTTATTAATTTATTTATTAGGCTACGTATTTATTAGTTGTAATTACCTTTTATCTAGATTGTTTAATTAAGATAGGAGTCTTATTTTTATTAGGGTTTTAATAGTATAAATAGGTGATTATGTTTAATATTTTAGGTGGTTGATTTTGAATTAAAGTTTAAGGTTTCTCCTTATGGTTCAATACAAGTTTAAGTTCTTCGAGTTCTTAAATTGTATTTGCGTATTTTTGTTCGAGTTATAGCTTCCGCCTGCATCAGTTGATGAAAATCAGAATTAGAAGGGCGTACCTTCAAAGTCTCTTGAGTCATATTTGCAGGCATTTTTTTCGGATACTTGAGAATCAACGGCGGAACAGGGATGGGCAGGTTAACATATTCAGAGATACGTGGGACAGACTCTTTCAGCTCCTCTGTGGATTCTAAACATAAAATACAGCAAAGATTAATCATACAATTATTACACAGACATATTCAAATACAGCAAACAGTCAATGTGTTTATTCAGAAATGTTGTCATGTAAGCATACTATTCAAATTGGAAGCAGCGTTTCAGAATCTCAAAAAAGGGAAATTCATTTAGGTATCATCAACTTCTCCTTGTAAACAAAAAAGACAAATTGGTTTGAACAAAACTGATTGATTCAAACCAAATTAAATTAATTTGAACTTACAAAATATATATCATCTAATTTTCTATGGAGGATTAGGATAGTTTCACACATAATTATGCGTAGGTACAGAGAGGGAGCCATAACAACCGCTAAAAAAGAAGCATCTGAACGATTCAAATCAAATTAGGGCTACAGGATAGATCCAAATGATTCAAATCAAATTAGGGTGATTCAAATCAAATAATTAAGGTCAGTGATGAAATAATTTAATCAACTTACTACTCGCCACCAAGAGAATGCCTTCATATATTGTTCTGTAGACTCGCGAGATAACTGTGACTGCTCCAAAGATCTTAACTTCCTGGTGGTCACCACAATCGCTAATCAGAACTTTCCGGTGGTCAGCACAATCGCTCAGAGCTTTCCTTTTCATTGTTGACGGGGTCTCGGTCTCGGCCGCCGGCAGAGGGGTTAACGAAATCGTAAGGAGAAAAAAAAAGATCGTGTAAAATAGTCTCCCTTTTCAATTCTATGTTGATAAGACTTTCTAATTTATAAAAACCAATATGGTTGGTTTTTTGAGAACCTTCGATGTGGGACAAAATCCATTTAGATAATTGTGAGTAGAGAGAGAAAGGTGGAGCTGGCAAATCATACAGGCCCACTGGATGTGGAGCAAGTTACTAACTGGTTCAACCGGAGGCGAGGAGGGTGTCGGAACGAAGAAGTTTGGAGCTCGAGCAAGCACTGAAGGAGAGTAGAGAGAGAGAGAGAGGCGAAACTCGGACGGGAGCTCGTACTAGTGTATCGAATGACATTATATATGTATGAATGGTGTGATTTTGTTATGAGTTTGTGATACGATATTAGGGTTTCGGCTTTTGGCGATCCGTGGATTTGTTTTTCGAACGTTTATTCACTGTTGTGGCACATTTTTTTTGCTAGGGCTAGTTTGGTATAGGAATTGTTGTAGCCCTCGTTATTGGGTTGAGCTTCCCAATTATATGATGATCGGTGTTCACAATTTCATTCGATCTTACCCGCTCGAGAAGTTTAAAATTCTATATTGGAATAACAATTTAAAAAATAAATAATATCGGAATATATATATATATATATAAATGCATATATGTATATTTTATATAAAGATCATATTCATATTACATGTAAGGGATAAAATATAAAATTTTAAACATTCATAAATTTATTCTTCCTTTTAATTTTAATTTAGCATATATCGACTGGATGGCTCTTTTAGGAGAAACTTGATGAAACGCAGAGTTGTGTTTTTCTTAAAATTTTCACCTTTTAAACAAAAGTCGAAAATTGCTTAGTAGAAAATAAAGATTAATATTAATCAATGTAAAACAAAATCCAAAATCTCAATCATATATATAAGAATCATAATAAGTTGCAACAAGACATAGTAAAATGTAATTAAATTTGATTGATTAATATAATATATATATATATATATAAGAATCATAATAATTTGCAACTAGACATAGTAAAATGTAATTAAATTTGATTGATTAATACATACAATATTATATGTCTTATAAGCCTATGAAAACTTGGATTTTTGTCTAATTGATTAGGTGATGAAGATTAGGTAAGAATCCGTACAGCTTTCTTAATAATATTTCAAAAACCTTATAGTTAATCAGTAGTTATATTTAAATATTAATCAATCACTATTTTGATGTGAAATCTTGAACTTCTATACCACCCATCTCATAGGCATGTCTTTGTACAAGAAACATTTTACAAATATGATTATCTTTTTTTAGGAAAGCAAATATGAATATTAAGTTTAAACTAATTAAAGTATCAATACACTCAGTACATACAACCTAGGCAATTTAGGGCATGTAAATCACGTGTAACGAATTCAATTTAAAAGATATTGATGAAGTTCATGATCAGACAGTTACGAACTAACCCGATCAATCCACACATGATAAACCCCCTCCTCCGGTCCCGGTGGGGATGACCTAGTGGTGGAGTGAGGTTGCTCGGAGATCAAAGGTCACGGGTTCGAATCTCTTCAATACCACATGTCGGGTGTGTGAGTTTAAAAAGAAAAAAAAAAAACCCCTCCTCCCACCCAAGTTTTTTATATGTGTATTTTTTCATGAAAAAAAAGTATGTAGAGTTATTGATGAAGAATAATTCATCGCCAATAAAATTTATTTCTGATTCTGTTCCTGCTGCATGCTCTAGCTAGGCAATCTCAAGGTAGCTTTATTCTTTATTGTGCGTACGTAAACTGTATTTGCACTTGCAGATCCTCTAATCCCAATTTATGTATACCAATCGTGTATTAAAGCTCAAAATCATTATTTTCTCTTTCATTTTTTCTTCAATTTTAATTTCTTTAGGTTTAGCTTAATTTTACAATTTTACTTAGGGTTTATTCCACCAAATTAGGGTTTATAATTATTTTTTTATATTTAATTTTCATTTTTTAGTTAATATAATTGATGTTTGAAGTTGATTATTCCAAACTTAAGGTATATAATATTAAAAATTTCAATTTTTAACAATAAATATTAATTATCATTAGTTATAATATAATAAATTTTATTTTTACAAAAAATATCATTAAAATATATAATTTTAATGTTGGCACACGATTAGCACACAAAGTTAGGATTAGAGGATCTCTACTCCTGAATTTGTCAGTCTAAAATTTATTATTGAACAAGATGTAAGCAATACAATTGTTTTTATTAGGCCATTATTCGACTTAAAGTTATTATTTTTTTATATATGCGTCAGAAATTACATCATACGATAATAAAATCTCTAATTAATTACAATGGAGTAGCTAGGCTCTCACATCAATTAATGTACATGAGGCATTTGTTTTCTACAAGTGAGTATTTTTGATAGATTCTTTGTTTATTTAATCATATCAAGTTTAAAGAAGTATTCACATACTAATTATTTAATTCAATCGCTTTCAAATGTAGAATGAATGATGGATTGAAACAACAATTATGAACTAATTAAAGGATTTCAATTACTGAAAATATTAAGTTATTTCAAATTTTACAAAAATAGTTCGAAGAAACATCTCATTAAACAAACTTATTAATACTTTATATTTGAATACATATGTATGTAAGGGTTCTTGTAAATGAGTCGAGTCTAGCCGGACATATATATTCAAGATTGTTTGAAATGAACTCGGGTAGTAAATATAACGTTTGAGCTTATTTGATAACTGGTCGAATTGATGTTAAATGAGCATTAATCGAGCCTAACACGAGTCAAACTCATGTAGTACTATGCTATTTTTTATACGTTTTTGCTTTATTTTTACTTAGTGAGTTTGAGTTCGAACCGAATTTTAAATATTTTTAAATAAAAAATAATGTTCAAATTTATGTGATATACTTATCTAACCAAACTTTTAAGGATGACTCCAATCATCCAATTTCAAAAATATAATCTCTATTGGGTAGTAATATTTATATATTCTCTTTCCAACATTGTTTTTTTTTTCAATCTTCTTCAAACATATAGAAACATATAGAATATAAATTATGTTTTAATTATTTGAGTTAGTAATCATGAGCTTTTAGCTGATATAAATAAAGCCAATGTTGATTATATACCGACAGTAATTGTGAGCACAACAAATTATTCTAATTAATGAATCATCAATTGTGAGCACAAGTTTCTGTATGTCTTTCACTCTTTCTATCTCATCTCCATCATATAATTCCCTCATCACATTATTTCCAAGAACCTAACGACAAAAAAGTAAAATAAAATAAAATAAATAAAAATCACTCAAAATTTAATTTCAATTATAGTGTAGACTCGCGGAGAAAAAATGTGGACAGTCGGTTCCACTCCCACATCTCCATACGAACACGATACTGTCTGCTTTAGATTCAACTCAGCTCGCTAAACTTTTGTATTTAGAATTTCCCGAAAAATCTCCCACTTATATAAAAACCATGCAGCTCTTCATGAATCTAGACTGCATCTTCACCACACATACATCAAGTATAAATGACTGTGAATACAATATGTATATATCTATACATATATATGTGTGTGTCCATGCTAGCTTCATCTGCAAAGGTGGAGCATTTTATTCTATTCTCTTTTGTAGATATTTTGGAATCTTTAAGCTCCAAAAAACTCCGATGGAATCTGTTTCGAATCTCGATACGATGTTGGAATATCGGCGAGAAGACTTATCGGGACATGGATGTGGAGTATAACCTGTGTTGTAGCTAGCTAGCTGCATGTAGCTAAGTCTCTTTCTGCTGTTGTTTCATCCTATATTCTTTTTTTTTTTTTTCGGATGATGGAGATAAATCCGAGCCGTTACTTGTAAGTGTGCTCTAGGGACTCGACTTTTACGAGTTGGTGGAGATTTAAACTCGTAACTTTTGGAACGAGGCCACCCCATAAGAGGTTTTTCTACCCCTTCTTTAATTTTCATTGATATAGTAGAGTGTATGATCATTTTGTTGAAATATTTCAATTTTTTTTTCTCTCTCTATTAACTAATTAATCTCGAATATATGTTGTATTTTCCTATTTTGTTTAATTCAAGTGTTCACACTTCGTTTCGACTAATCTTGGGAGAGTTTGTCCACTTGAGATTCTCTAGTTCTAATTTGTATGTGCCGAACCTCAAAATTGTTATTTTTTCTTTCATCTTTTTCTTCAATTTTAATTTCTTTTGATTTAGTATAATTTTACATTATTGTTTAGGGTTTATTCGACCCAGTTGGATTTTATAATTAATTTTAATATTTAGTTTTTATTTTTTAGTTAATATTGTGGGGTTGAATATTCCAAACCTAGGGTATATAATTTTTTAAAATTTTTTATTTTTGAGCTCGTGGATCCCTTTTGTGGTGTTTCCCTTGTGACAACCTTTTAATTTCTTGATGAAATTAAATGGTGATGAGTTTTTGTCACTCGGGGTGTTTCTCTTGGCTTGGCCAAATGGAGCAAGTAGTAGGAAAATTAGGAAGGTGAAGGAGATGAGATGAAAAGGCTTAAGAGCCATGAATGAGTAGTTATAAACTCAAGGATAAATATAAATTTAATTTGTGAAGATTGGTTGTTTGAAATATGCAAAAGTTATTATGCCTATTTATAGAAATGAGAATATGAGAAAGTTTATTTTGTAATTTGCCACGAAAAGGGATTGAATTAAGAACGAGAAACTTCGGTATATATATTTGCCTGCAAGAAAAAGGTTTTTTTTTTTTTTGTCTTTATAATGACTTTGACTTGGTATTGTATTCAAATATTGGAATAAACTATATTCGATTTGTCATATTCTAACGAAATTATTTCACCCTTCACTTTTAGCAAAATCAATATTATCAATATTGAGAAAGCAAATAATCGGATTGAATGCAAGGAATTGAACTATTGGTTAAATAGTTCCCTAAAAAATTATGAAGCTAGTTTGTTGGTCAAGCTTTAACTTCTTCCTAAGTAAACTATATTTAAAATAGTGTGAATAAAATAAATATTATTGACCTAATTAAGTGTGGAAAATGGAGTAAAACCGTGTTATGATGGGCCTAGTTTTCCAAGAGAAGGAAGACTCCCGTAAATGACGCTCGAAAATAAGTCACTATTCTACCGTTTCTAATTAAGTGTCATTTTGGATGAATGCACATAAATTAATAAATTAGTTGAGTTACTCAATACATCCTTGTGTGAATATATTAAATAAGTTAAATATAGATGTTTGAATGTATTAAATAAGGGCAAATGTGTGAAAAATGTGAATTTTCTGTTTCGAATTTGTAGAATGACACTTTTTTTAAAAAATAAAATTAAAATGCTAAAATAACATTTATTCAGAAATAGAGGAAGTATTATTCATGGGAAAAAATACATAATTCTAGAAAACGTGTTTAGTATTACACTAATTTTACTAATTTGTGTTTGCAACTCCAACGTGGACGTTCAAGATACAATTAGATGATGTTATTGATTTCTATATTAAAGTTTTTTTTTCGCTTTTGGTCAGATACTCAGATAATACCAAAGCTTTTTTTTTTTAACTTTATTGTAATATATATAAGGATGTAGTATTTCATATCTTAATATTTGATGTTAATTAATTAATTTAATGTAACATGTAAAGTACGTTAATAAAAACATATTTCCATAATATACTTATTTTTCTTAATATACAAGGTCAAAATATAAAGACCTGGAGATACTTAACATCCAATATAAAATGTGTTTAGCAAAACAAAGTATTTCAAGTATCTGCTGCAAAGTTATAATAACACAAACATAACTCATTAAGTCCTTTTCTTAAACATAATATACCAATACAAAATTATTGTAAATCAAGTTCATCTCAAGTGGAGCTTGCCCCAGAAAGGACTGTCAAAACAATACAAAATTATTGTAAATGTAGTTCATCTCAAGTGGAGCTTACCCCAGAAAAGGTTGCCAAAATTAACAAAGAGAAATTACATTTACATGGAGAAACTACAAATTTGAAGAGCGTTAAGAATTAGCATAAAAGAAATCAAAATCCAGACATAATATACCTGCATTAACCTATATCTCACCAAATCAAATTGTGAGAAGATTCATAGCCAGATTGAAAC
Organism: Perilla frutescens; assembly: GCA_026008535.1. Taxonomy (NCBI): domain Eukaryota; kingdom Viridiplantae; phylum Streptophyta; class Magnoliopsida; order Lamiales; family Lamiaceae; genus Perilla; species Perilla frutescens. The sequence goes on along the minus strand of BRKX01000024.1, from coordinate 499,825 downwards.
AGTTAAAAATAGATACAGAAACCAAAGCCTATTAAGTTATATTACCTCACCATGGAGTTGGTGTTGGAGTTTTCACCCAAACCTTGAGGCTTATATGCAGACAATACTGCTTTTTTCATTTCCTTTATAATGGAAGCCTTAAATTTCTTCACGGCTTCTTCGCGGACTTGTTTCCGCAGAGAAGGAAATGCAAGGCCTTTTTAATTAAGATTTTCCCAAAATAATATAGGAAAAAAGGAAGCAAATTTAAGAATTATAGTGATTTGACCAAAAAAAGGCCAGAGAGGTTGGTTGATGAAAATCAGAATTAGAAGAGCGTACCTTCAAAGTCTCTGTGGATTCTAAACATAAAACACAGCAAAGATTAATCAAACAATTATTACACAGACATATTCAAATACAGCAAACAGTCAATGTGTTTATTCAGAAATGTTGTCATGTAAGCATACTATTCAAATTGGAAGCAGCGTTTCAGAATCTCAAAAAAGGGAAACATGTATAAAAAATATAATTATTTAATTATTTTAAATGATGAAATTGAAATAGAAAAAAAAATTATTGAAAATTATTATTATTATTATAATGCAATACAAATGAAAGCTATTTTTTTAGTCGACATATGTAGAGTACTACAAATCATCCATCTATACATAACAAAATAAAATAAAAAATATTACAAATCTCAAATTTCCAAGTAAAAAAGTAATAAATAAGGTTGCAAAAATTTCTTAAAATACAACGGTTTTAATCTAAACCATAGTGGAAAATGCAAAAAAGAAAAAAGAAAAATTTACAACAATAAATGTCATTACTGTTGTCTATTAATTCAAAACTGTTGTCTAAGGCAAAATGTCTAATAGACAATGATTTACACTAGAAGTAATTAATCACTATTCTCAAAATCTCTCTCTCTCTCTCTCTCTCTATATATATATATATATATATATATATAGATAGATAGTCATTCCTATATTCATTCTATATTACTACGATGGTATATTTTTAAATTAGGAACCAAATCACTATTCTTAAACGTAAGGAATATACTGTCATCCCATGAGTTTAGATATTTTTATTGAATCAAAAAATTAATATGTGATATATATATGTATAATATAGTCTTATATTATATATATATATATATATATATCATATTTAGCAAAATAAATAATTAATTATTATTCTTTGTAATTATTTATTTATTGAAGAAAAATGAAAGTGGTGTGTCAAAATAAATATAACATATTAATATATTCTAATAAAACTAATAAATAGTTATGTATGTGATATAATTTATTATACTAAAAAAATGAAAAACGAAAATGGTTAACTATATTTTGCTATAAATTAATTTTTAATTAATCTACATTAATTATTATATATTATTTAATTGATTATTATAGAATAAAAATTTTCAATAAAATTAAATAAGTTATAATTGAAACTAAATTAGAAATAAAATCGCTTATTAAAAAAATGCAATTAAGAATTAAATTAAAGTAAAACGTTTTGGCATAATCATAATATTATCTGGTACTCTTTATTCAATAGGAAAAATAATTATAATACAAAAAATATCCATTTTATAAGATTAAAAAATCGATATTTCATTTCCTTCTTCATATTTTGTGGACGTACCAATCATAATAATTAATAATTATCATTTTATTTATAAGTTCATTCTATTTATATCTCATTTCATTCTTTCATACCTAAAATACAGGTTCCAATTTCTATATTAACATATAATTAAAAAAAAACTTTGGTATTATCTGATTAATTATCTCAAACTAAAACACTTTAATATTGAAATCAATAGCCCAATTCCTCAAAAATATATGCTGCACATATAGTATAAATGCATTACATCAAAGGTTTAAAACAAACACAGGAATCCAAAGAAAGGTACTCTTTAGATAAGCAATACAAAAGAAAAAATTGTACATCTTTCTCGTTGATCCAGCTAAAGTTTGAATAGGAACTACCTTAATGAGATGTCATCAAACATGCTAGAAAATAACAAATATCTACCAGAATTCTGTTCTAGATAAAAGGCGAACACCTAGCTGAGTTTTACGTATGTTGAAAGTCATAACATGCATTGTAAAAAGATCTCCACTTACAATATCCACCTACAATAGTTATAACCAAGAGAGAATGTAGTTCAGAGATCAACTGGATCGTAATCGGGATCAGAGTCCCCTTCACTCTCGCCCGATTCCTCCGAGGAATCGTTTATGCGAAAGTAGCCCACCAAGAAGTCATGTAGCCTAACCGATTGTCTGAACTATATTTTCTTGGTTTATAACTCTTGTGACGTTCCTGAACTGCTTATAATTTTCCTATATTGTATAAAATTTCATTGCTATTTTTACTTTTCTGCATATATGTTTTGGTTTATGCTTATGCCTCATATATATGGGCTTTGAGCCCTACGCGAATAATGTCGTACATGTGGAGCTACATACTCCAGCGGGGCCCAAAAATAATTTTTTTATGTATACACTAAATTAAATTATGGGGTTCTTGTTGGAATGAAGACACTATTTATTTTGGAGGATGGATATATTTGAGAGTTTAATTGGTGAATATGTGTGGACGGGAATGTGTATATGTTGGAGGAATTATGGAGGAAGAAACAATTTTCTATTTCTCAACTTTCACTTCTCATTCGTACACATAATGATACACTACACCCATATATATAGTTACAATGTTAGTCTAGATTGTTCTAATTCTAAAGTATTCTATACTACTCCATACAGGCACATATTTATATTTTTCTAGATTTCTCTTTATCAAGAATGTTCCTTTATCTTTTTAATTCATTTTAATTCTAGATTCTTCCTTTTCTTTTCTATTTTCTAGCCAATTCTAGACATTTCTTCCAAAATATCTAACAAATCAAGTTTAATATTCTAACAGTTCTTAGTATTTTCGGCATATATTAAAATTGACTGTCCATATATACGATGGTATTAAAATCAATATACCACTTATGAAGTAAAAGAGAATGTATAAAAGGGGTCGATTCCTCTAGTAATTATTCTTAATTATCTTTTTTCTTCAATATTATATTGTATAATAGTGTGAAAGAAAAAAAATTAAGTGTGTACGTTTTTAGTGATCGTGTCTAAAAATTTTCCATTACATTTTGTATATTACTTATTCGACTATCTTTAATTCAAGGCTTTTGTATAAGTATATGATCATTTCACGAACAAATGTAATAGAATATATTTGCTTCCTTCCATTAATTTTCTTAGTATCGATTTCTAAAATTTAAATATGAAATAATATGTTTATGGGATTTTTTAAACCCTTAAACCTATAATTAAATTACTCATTAAAATAAAATAATATATGAAAATAAATATTTGTTAATCACTTTTCTAATTTTAACCTAAAAAATAATTATAAATCCTAATATAAATAATAAATCAAAATAATTAAATCTAGCAAAACAATATAATTACAAACTAAACTTTAATATCCTCTGAATATAGTACAATATGTTCTTTATATTATAATTAAAATTTATTATATTTAATTAATTACATTATAGATTGGCTTTTTTAAAATCTTATATATGAATTACATATGAATTCATTTTTTAATTAACCTTAGTTTTATATATTAATGGCATAATATATAGATATATTTATATTAATTCATATACAATAAGTCATTAATATAGAAAACTATCATCATCAAAACATGGTACGTTTTTTGGTCACTTTTAATTTCCTTCATTCTTTTTCATAGTTTCTATTTTTAAAAAATTAACTATGAAATTGTGAAAGATGTTTATTAACCAAATTTTAAACCTAAAAATTACTAATTAATAAAAAAAATAATTATAAATCCTAATATAAAATAATAAAAATGAAAATATTTATAAAATTTATGGAAACTTATAATTAATCTTTATATATAAAAAAATCATAATTTCTAATAATATATAGAAACTTCAAGTTTTACCGGCCTCAACCTTCTAATTAAAATATTATGATAAAATTACTGGGCATGCATATATAATACATTTTAATTTCAATGGGAAAAAGTGGAAGTTGATCGAAAATTTGATTTTATTTGCATTCTTCTTATGAATTACATACCCATACTTACATATTACGACAAGAACAACAACGTAATTATTTAAACATCAGTATAAATGTATAATACCACTATATATATATAACCCCAACATAGGAAAATAAGATATATTTTATTTGGTCTATGAGGCAAAGTTGAAATTAGAAAAAGGAGTTTATTTCATAGTTCTTATGGACTACATATATCCATATATTAATTCAAACAGCATATATAAGAGCCTATTCCAAAATCCCAACATAGGGGAAATTATTTTCATATGAAATGTGACACTTTAGATCTGATTTTAACGATTAATTATTACGAATTCCCAACATAGGAAAAGATATTTGACTATATATATGCTCAATGCAAATTGAAGAGAGCCAAATTAAAGGTTTAAATTTTTATTTTTTTTCATATCTCTTATGGACTACATACTCAAAGAGAAACCCTACTTATAATGCTATTACAAAAACATAGCAAAAATTATTTTGAAATGGAATAATACATAGATACGAATCATTAAAATTAATTTTAGAGATTGTATAAAGCTCTAATCCCCTGAATATCATCTTCATGCAAACCCTTGATCAATCCATGTTCAACATAGGCATACATGCTCGCTGCCTCAACAGAGCTATGATGAAGCCCTAGAAGGTGCCCGATTTCATGGACTGCAACGGTTTCCAAATCGTAAGCATTCGCATCCGGCACGCTGGACCACCGCTCGTCGACATCGTAGTGGAACCTGCCGTCCGGTGGTGGCCATGCATGAGCGGCGGTTACACCGGGGCCATCGAAACCTACATCATGGTCACCGACGTCCCGCCCGTGGAAATCTATAACTAGATCAGAATTCTGATTGCTTTGAACACGTGAGAAAGAGAAGTGTGTGGCGGAATCCCATTGCTGGAAGGCACGTGCCACGGGGTCGATGGCGTTTGTGGGGAAGTTGGGTGATAACCTGTAGGTGAGATGGGTTTTAGTAGGTGGCCATTTAGGGCTTCTAGGAAAGAAACTATAGTGGGATACTGTGTGGATGCTACTCGAGCTCGGATCGTGCTTTCGCTTTTTGGGTTGCATGTAGTTAGTGCCGTTGATGATATCAGGCACCCCGCAACGAGGGGTGGTCATTTTTGCTATGGTTTCGGTATCTATGGTCCCCGTGGGTTTGATGTGGTAGTTTTCTTGATAGGTTTTGACGGCTGATTCTAGGGTTTCGTCGAAATCATCGTCGTTGGCATGAGTTTTATTGAGATATTCGAGATAGCCAAATTTTTCAAGGTAGGCTTTGAGCTCGTGGATCCCTTTTGTGGTGTTTCCCTTGTGACAACCTTTTAATTTCTTGATGAAATCAAAAGGTGATGAGTTTTTGTCACTTGGGGTGTTTCTCTTGGCTTGGCCAATTGGAGCAAGTAGTAGGAAAATTAGGAAGGTGAAGGAGATGAGATGAAAAGGCTTAAAAGCCATGAATGAGTAGTTATAAACTCAAGGATATATATAAATTTAATTTTTGAAGATTGGTTGTTTGAAATATGCAAAAGTTATTATGCCTATTTATAGACATGAGAATATGAGAAAGTTTATTTTGTTATTTGCCACCAAATTAAGAACGAGAAACTTCGGTATATATATTTGCCTGCAAGAAAAAGGAGTTTTTTTTGTGTCTTTATAATGACTTTGACTTGGTATTGTATTCAAATATTGGAATAAACTATATTCGATTTGTCATATTCTAACGAAATTATTTCACACTTCACTTTTCGGAAAATCAATTGAAATTATTGGTTAAATAGTTCCCTAAAAAATTATGAAGTTTGTCGGTCAAGCTTTAACTTCTTCCTAAGTAAACCATATTTAAAATAGTGTGAATAAAATAAATATTATTGACCTAATTAAGTGTGGAAAATGGAGTAAAACCGTGTTATGACGGGCTTAGTTTTCCAGACAAGAGAAGGAAGGCTCCCGTAAATGAAGCTCGAAAATAAAAGTCACTATTGTACGGATGAAATCCTCTGCAACACTTGGTGCTATACAATTAAATTTATTAATTTTTCTTTAATTTTTTAATTCAATTTCAATTTATTATGTTTTATTTTAATTTTACACATATTATTTAGGGTTCATCCTACCCAATTAGGGTATATAATTATTTTTTAATTAATTATATTGGATGGATTATTCTTTAATTATACTGGAAAATATTAATTAGAGGTGCTCCAGAAGTTAAAAATGGGTCAAAAGAGTGTGTGTCTGTGTTTTTTTCCTCTCTTTTTTTTTTCATATTTGTAATATTCATCTATTGACCCGGTCTACGGCAACGCTTGACTCCTAACTATTTTTCTAAAAAATTAAATAATATTGTACTTTAATTAAGAAACTTCTTTAGTAGGGAGAGTGAATAATCTAGTAGTGATTTAATTTCGCAAAAGATATTAGGTCTATTGATTTCAACACTATATTTTTTTTTTGGCTTAAATATTAAATTATATTTTATTATTGTTATTTGGAAAATGGAACAATATGCATTTTTTTTTATGTATACACTAATTACCTATGTGATTCTTGGTATTTTCGGCATATATTAAAATTGACTGTCCATATATAATTGGATGGTATTAAAATCAATATACCACGTATGAAGATGTTTATGAAATTGTGAAAAGATGTTTATGAACCAATTTTAAAATTTTAAACCTAAAAATTACTAAGTAATAATAAAATAATTATAAATCCTAATATAAAATGATAAAAATGAAAATATTAATAAAATAAACTTATAATTAATCTTTATATATATAAAATCATAATTCCTAATAATATATAGAAACTTAAAGTTTTACTGGCCTAAAATCAATCTTCTAATTAAAAATTTATGATAAAATTATCGGGCATAGCCATATAGACATATTACGACGAGAACAACAACGTACGTAACAGCAAGTCAAAGATAACTAAACATCAGTATAAATGTATATTACTACTATAAAACCCCAACATAGGAAAAAAAATATTTTATTTGGTCTATGAGGCAAAGTTGAAATTAGAAAATATTTTATTCATATTCTTATGAACTACATATATATTAATTCGAATAAAATATAAAAGCCCATTACAAAATCCTAACATAGGAAATTATTTTCACATGAAATGTGACACTTTAAATCGGATTTTAACGATTAATGTATAAAGCTCTAATTCCTTGAATATCATCTTTATGCAAATTCTTTATCTGTGCAGCTCCAGTCGCAGAATACATAATCGCTGCCTCTATTGAGCTATCACTACAAAAAATCCGCGTTTTAGCGAAAGATTTTTCCGTCGCTAAACATCAAAAATTCATCGTTAAACTATTGTAGCGACGACAGATCTAATACGTCGCTAATAATCTTATCGTTAGTCATTTTAACCACAAAATTAACGACGGAAAAAATTTAACGACGGGCCAATAATCTTATGCCCTAAAACTCTAAACAAGTAGGTCAGAAGGTATTTACATTAAAATATACAACTAGTTTATATATATACACACGAAACCTATTTTCATTGATTTTTTTTATTTCCAAATTAAATAATTATATAATATAAAGTCCTAAAAATTATTAAAAAAATTATAAAAAAGTCATAAATTAGTAATTTAAAAATAACAAAAAATTTCGTATTATATCTCGTGTTTCACTATCAAGTTTATGATCATGTTAATGATAGTTTTTACAAAAGTAAAAATTGATTATAGCATAATAAATTTACTAATTCACATTTATATATCAGCAAAAATATTAAATAAAAAAATATTAATATAATTATGAAATCCTCAATTATTAACTAAAAGTATATAACCTTATAACCTTATATCAGACGGTCAACACATTTGATCGAGTCAAACGTCGGTCAACCCGCAAAAAAGAAAAATGATAAAGTAGGTGATACTTTTTAACGATACATATGATACTTTTTGAATTTTGAGTGATACTTTTTAGTATTACGGTTGATACTGATTTTGACGGTTTTTATTTATTTTAGCCTATACTTTTTAAGGATACAAGTGATATTCTTGGGCTTTTGAGTGATACTTTTTAATGTTACAGTTGATACTAATTTTGAGTTGACCGGGTCAACGCGCGTTTTCCGACGTTGACCCGGTCAATGCGCCTGATGGTGCACCTAGTGCACACAAGTGCTTCTCTTCTACTAATTATTTTCTAAGGAATTTAATAAATATGTTTACCAAGACGACTAATATTGTACTCCAAGAAACGTGTTTAATTAGTACGGCAAATAATTCTAGTGATTTATTTTTCGCACAAGATTAGGGTTGTAGGAACTAGGAGTGCACACGGGTTGGATGGGTCAGATTGAGGGTATTTAATAGGTCAACTTAAACTACGATTTAAAGAAAATGTAGATCATTAATCTTTCTTTTATCGTATAACCCAACTCTACTTCTCATAATGATATAAGGGTTGAGTTTGGTTCATTAATTATATTCCATTGTGATAATTTTTAAAGGCACTGCATAGGCTAAAAAGAAAGAGAAAAACATGCACTTAGTCTTTGTGGTGGGCATGGAGAAGAAGAAAAACAAGAGGTATTATTTATTGGTTTGATAGACTGCATTAATGCAGGTTGGAAACTTGGAAGAGATGAATGGCGGTCGTTTTAGTGTAGAGAGAAAAAGAACAAAATGGAAGTTTGAAGGCATATATTTAGGGTTTGAGTATTTGAAATTTGAGATAGCATAATAAATGCATACAGGTGGGAACAAGATCATAAATGCTTAAGGAAATTTTTGTGCTTACCTATATAGAATTATAATTATAATTAGGGAGTTTACATACACTTCTTGATTAAAAAAGCAAACTAAGCTTAGAATATAAGTTAAAAGATCTCAAATTCAAATCCTACCAACATTTAGGTTGAGTTTATCACACATAATTTTTTAAGTGTTTACCTCTCTCATGTGTGTGCTAGTTATTCCACAAAAGTTTGATTTACCCGATGCATATAGAAGTTATGAGTTACATTCGTAAAAGAAAAAAAAATAGTACTTGTATGTCGAACCAAGTAAAATTTGTCTTGTTATATGTTGTTTCATTATTTTGTTGTTGGATTGAATTTATAGATATACACGTAACTAAAGATTTGTTCTTCAAAATAAGCTATAATAATGCTTTTTGACTTTTTTTAGAAGCAAGATATATTGGCAATTAGCTATGAATATGAATTAATCATTTCTTAAAATTAATCTCGATTCTGAATTCTTAATTAATTAAATTAAAGTAGCAGTGCATAAAATAAATAAATTGCATCATGCGAGAATGTGACGCACTAGTTTTTGCAACTGATAGTAACGTGATACAAAATTATGCGTAATGAAAAATAAGATAAAAGACCCCTAATAATTAAAATAAGATACAAGAGAAACCACATTACTATTATTATCGATCACATAATTATCACAGCATATATAGGGAAACTTATTCTTAAATTTTACTAATAACAAGATCCATATATATATATAGATGAATCCTTTAATTTCTTTTACATTAATTTTAGCGATTGTATAAAACTCTAATTCCTTCAATATCATCTGCCTGTAAATTCTTAATTTGTGCAGCAACAATTTTAGGAAACATTATCGCTGCCACATCTGAGCTATGCCCGAGCCCAAGAAGGTGCCCGATTTCATGAAGGGCAACAGTTTCCAAGTCAAAAGTATTCGCCACTGCCCCGTCAGACCACCGTTGATCGGCGTTGTAATGGAACCTACCATCAGTTGGTGGAAACGCATGAGCTAAGATTTCGTCTGTGCCATTGAAGGGATATCCATCACCATGGTCGCGCCGCTTAAATCCTATAGTTAGATCAGCATTTTGATTATTTTGTGCACGTGCAAAAGTGAAATGTGTTGCTGACTCCCATTTCTGGAAAGCACGTGCTACGGGGGGCCACGTCGTCTGTGGGGAAGTCAGACAAGAACTGGTAAGTAAGATTGGTTTTGGAAGATGGCCATCTAGGCATTCCCCTAAAGAAACTGAAGTGAGACACTGTGTGTATGCTACTCGAGCTCGGGTCGTGCTTCCTCTTACGAGGTTGCATGTAGTTAGTGCCGTTGATGATATCAGGCACCCCGCATCGCGGGGATGTCATCTTTGATATCGTCGTGGCATCTAGTGTTCCCGTGGGTTTGATGTGGTAGTTTTCTTGGTAGGTTTTGACGGCTGATTCTAGGGTTTCGTTTGATTGAGATATTCGAGATAGCCGAATTCTTTGAGGTAGGCTTTGAGTTGATGGATGTTTTTTGTGTTGTTACCCTTGTGACAACCTTCTAATTTTTTGATGAAATCAAAAGGTGATGAATTTTTGTCACTTGGGGTATTTCTCTTGGCATGGCCAATTTGGGAAAATAATATGAAAACAAGGAAGATGAGGGAAAACAGCTGAAAAGGCTTAAGAGCCATGGAATATTGCACTTGAGATCATCTAGTCCAAACTTGTGTGTACCAACCGTGTGCCACACCTCAAAATTATTGCATTTTCTTTTATTTTTTTTCTTCATTTTTAATTTCTTTTGATTTAGTATAATTTTACATTATTATTTAGGGTTTATTCCACCCAATTAGGATTTATAATTATTTTTTAATATTTAATTTTCATTTTTTAGTTAATATAATTGATTTTTGGGGTTGATTATTTCAAACTTAGGGTATATAAATTTTTAAAATTTTAATTTGTTTACAATAAATATTAATTATGATTAGTTATGATAAAACAAATTTTGTTTTTATAAAAAAATTTATTAACAATATATAATTTTAATGGTGGCACACGGTTGGCACACACAAGTGGGACTAGAGGATCTCTACTCGGAATATTGAGTTATATGACTATGAGAACTGAATAGAATAATAATATATTTGATTCTGAGATATATGTTAATGCTGGGAAATCGATCTATTTATATACACGATTTGAATGGAGGAAGAAATTAATGTAGAAAAGATCAGTCGATCACTCGTAACCTCAGAAGTTAGTCTTCTACTTTGTTGAAGAATAAAAGAAGAATGGTCTTAATTGTATGACTTGGTCTTAATTAATTTAATTATAATAGATGTATGTATCTTGAACAAAAGTCTAGTCTGTGACACATTATTCTATACATTCTCCTATGACCTAGTTCACTAATTAATATACGTTGATAGATTCTAAACTTATACTTCCGGTTTCGTTTTGATTGTTGTTTTGGTTTTTTTATTTAAAATTAATAATTAATTTCATGGACTAATATATTCATCCTTCATATATGACATAAAATCTTATTTACTTATATGTTCCTAAAATAGAGTTTGAGATAGGGTTAAAATTGAGAAAGAGAGTGTGAAAATATATAAAAAATAAATATTTTAACTCAAAATAAAAAAATTAAAACAAGAATCATAATGAAACGAATGGAGTAGTAATTTACTATATATATATATACTACAAAAGCATAATTTACATTATATATATAATAGTGTGTGTATACACACAGAAAGAGTTAGAATTTTTTTTAAGGACAACAACTTAGGGCGATTTGGAAAAAAGGACAAATTTATTGCGGGCCGAAATTTAAGGACATTAACATTTAAGTATTGCGTCCGTAGGCCAATTTTCAGCCCGAACGGGCTGCACCTCACGTGAATACATGTGATGTCCTTAAATTTCAACCTGTAATAAATTTGTCATCTTTTCCAAATCGGCCCAAGTTGTTGTCCTTAAAAAAAGGCAGTCTATTGTTTCTCCTACATGAGTTAGAGTTTTTTTAAGGACAACAACTTAGGCCGATTTGGAAAAGAGGACAAATTTATTGCGGGCCGAAATTTAAGAATATTAACATTTAAAGTGTTGCGTCCGTAGCCCGTTCGGGCTGAAAATTGGCCTACTGACACAACACTTAAATATTAATGTCCTTAAATTTCGGCCCACAATAAATTTGTCCTCTTTTTCAAATCGACCTAAATTGTTGTCCTTAAAAAAACTCTAACTCCACACAGAAACGATGCTCTAAGAGCGTGCTTGAAATGCGCCACACAGGCCCCCGAATTATACACCAAAATTTTATATATATATATATATATATATATATGTAGTATTATTAATTTAGTTTTAATTTTTAATAAAAAAATATCATGTATACTAAGTCTAGTAGTATAATTATAAAAGTATAACACATTACATTAACAAAAAATTACTTTGAACCAATTAAGTTTAACCTATATATATATATATATATATATATATATATATATATATATTTATATTAAGACTCCAATTGAATTTAAACTCTCTTAGAATCAATTATTTCCTCTACATGGTAGAACAAGCAATTTGATCATTAAAAAAAAAGAGATTTGATCAATTCAATAAATATGAAAAGAAATTTGGAATTTTATTTTCTTCTCATAAATTGAATTTATTGGATGGTGCTACTTTAAAAATAAGCCATAAAAATCTTTAGAATTATTTTAAAGCACGAAGAATTTAGTGATCTTGATGTGGTCAAGAGTTGTTTCAAGACATAAACTCGTACCGATATCTTTTACAAAAACAAAGTATTACACACACACACACACACACACACACACATATATATATTAACTTACTTGAAAATGCTAAATAGTTGTCTTAAGGCATATGTTGCTTATAGAATTTAATTAATCATATATGTTACATACAGTTGCATCTGCAGAAATAAATTTTTCAAAAGTGAAGATATTTAAATCTTATTTGTGATCGACCATGCAACAAAAAGTTTGATTGAATATGCTTTGATATCCATTGAACACACGCAGTGACGGAGCCAAAAATTCATTTTCAAGGGGGGCCAATTAATAATAATATATAAATATGTATAATTTTAAAAATCAAATTTAAAATTGATATCATTTTTACAAAATCATAATATCATGATAATTATATCATAACATTATTCTCAATTACACATTCACAATTACATGGGATATTTTTCTATAAACTATCCATATAATTAAATAGGAAACAAAAAGGTTAACAATCATTGAAACTACAAATGTTTGCTCAAATTATTAATAAATAAAATATAATAATTCACAAAATAAAAATAAAGTAATAATTGAATAATTCAATACAAAAAGTAATTTGAAGAGTTGATGAAAATAATTTCACCTTAAAAGAATAATTTTTTTTAGATGAGAACAACTAAAATGAATCCTAAATTCAACAATGGAGGAAAGAAACACACTCAATTTAAGGGATGAGATATGGAGTTATGGAATAAATATATAGTGACAAATTTAAACTTAAAAAATAGAGAATTTTGACACAAAAAAAAGGGAAGAAGAATGATAAATGGAATTGAAGGAGCTCTTTTTGGTCATCACTAATCAGCCGTCCTGCTGCTTAGAAAGGGAGAAGATAAAGTCAATTTATTTATATATTTTTATTGTTAAAATATGAAATTACTATATTACCCTTAAAATTTTCTAAAATTTTAGGGTGACCCAGTGACCCCCCGGCCCAATGTGGCTCTGTCAGTGACGCACGATTTGCTTGAAAATATTGACTTCAATACAAAATTAAATTATTTTTATTGACCTCAGTGTGTAATTCTATATTTATATCTATATAAAAAGTGTCTTAATTTCTTACAAAATATGATTTATCTATTATATTCATAATCTACACTTAATTTAAGAGTAAAAAAATAATATAATATATTATTAATAATTATGGGCCTTAACTCTTACAAAATATAATTTGCCTATTATATCCATAACAATTAATTTAAAGGTAAAAAATAATATAATATATTATAAATAATTATTTTTAGATACAATATATTATATTTATTTCAATAATTTTATTATAATTGAACCCTATTTATAGAAGCTTGTTCGTAACTGATGCATATAGAAGCTTGTGCAATACACAATTAGGTCCGATGAAACAATATAAAAGAGAAGCCAATATTATTGTCACATAACTAATCCCAAAATTGGGAAACTTATTGTCATATATAACTATTACAAGATCCATACATCTATAAATCTTTAATTCAATGCGTTTATCTCAATGCCTTTTTTTTCCTACTTATTACAATGGTTGGCTTTGAAGCCCTTGTCTTTGTGTGAAGATGAATTTCTTATGACAACAATCATTGAGAAACTGTTGTCTTAAGAAATATTTTTTTAAATATAAAGTGGTGTTTGAACCCTATATCTGTTTGCTCAATTCAAACTTCCAAAATTCTTCAGATCCCCAATTCACAAAAGAAATCATCTATCCTATTTTTCTCTATCTCATTTGATGTCTTATTTTGATTTTTATTCGATTTTCATCATTTTTTTTCTTCAATTTCAATTTGTTATGGCTTAATTTAATTTTATAATTATTAATTAGGGTTCATTCCACTCAATTAGGATTTATATTTATTTTTTAGTCAATATAATTAATTAATATGATTAATTATTACAAAAGTAGGGTATATAATTTTTAATTTTTAGCAATAAATGTTGATTATAAGTTGTAATACTATGATTAAATTTATTTTTGTAATAAATATTTTTTAAATATTAAATTTCATAGTGAGACATGAAAATTGGATTAGAGAATTTTATCCCCCAATTCAAACGTTCTCTAAAATATTCACGACAAATCCCAAATCATACATCTATATTCTCTTCCAAAATTCGACTTTATGGTGCGTGTTGGTTTCATCGACTTCATCTTTTTCTTCATTTTGGTGTGGAGGAGGCGAATAATTGTTTCGAATTCATCGACGAAACTTCCGACGCCTTCGTTTGGAACTACGACAGTCGTTCCAAAGTTACTAGGTTGTTGATTCAACCCTTTGTCAACCCTCAATTCCAAAGTTCCCAAATTCAAAAAGAAAGAAGTAGATCTCTCCACCCTTCCCTCGCTGATTTCTACAAATTTTCCACCTGTCGCCGCTGTCTCCGTCATCTTTGGCCGCTGTTGTGGTCATCGGTAACTTGGAAGGAAGGTGCAGATTCTTTCCCAGCTTTGCTCTAGTCAGAGGTATTTTCTTTTTCCTTTTTCCGGCAGGTTGGTTGGATTGTGTTGCGGTCGTAAGGAATGATGAGAGAGAGAGAGAGAGAGTTAATTTCGATTTTGATCCCATAGGATATCTGATATTCCGATTTTGGTCCCGACACTATCATTTTTTTGTCATTTTTCAAAAAATCGCCCAGTTTTAATCCCATAAGTTTAAGAATATCATTTTTGGTTCCATAATTTTAGGGGAAAAAGGGGACCAAAATCGATACTAATTCTGTTTGGGACCAAAAATGATAGTGTCGGAATCAAAATCGGAATACCCGATATCCTAGAGGACCAAAAATGAAATTAACTCATGAGAGAGAGAGAGAGAGAGCCTGGTTTCAGACCAATGCTATAATATGCTATCACTACAGTGCTCTCAGCTTCGTTTTGTGTTACTGCCTTGTCTAATTATGAACTAGATCATTATATAATAAAATAGGGTTAATTACATTTAAATAATTTCGATAAAACATAAGTTGGAGAAGCGAGTACCGAAGTTTAGTATTTGAAGGCTTCTTTACAGCCCTATCATATTCTTGAAATTTGTTATTTAAGTGGCTAAGTTGTATCAAGGGTGGTATATATACCGGCAAAAATTTATTTTAGACTATCCACACTAATGACACTCATTCAATCCAACCTCCAAATAAAATATTAAGTGTGTATTTTTAGTGATCGTGTCTAAAAAATTTCCATTAAATTTTGTATAGTACTTATTTGACTATCTTTAATTCAAGGCTTTTGTATAAGTGTATTGATGTATGTGTATTACACTTTGACTGGAATTGTTTAACTAAAGTACAAGCAAAGAAGGAGTAGAAGTAGAACAATTACAATAAACTGAAAAAGAACAAAGTAAATTAGAGACTGGAACCGATGTGCAGATTCCGGCAAGCCAAGTCGAGGGGACCTCTCTCCGCAAGACAAATACGTCCCGGTTAGTGCTCACGGTTTGGCGGTTGTCTTTCAAAGATGAAACGGCTTCGTCGTTCCGGCAGTAGCACCACAGGTCCAGTAAGGCTCCGGCGAACTAGACAATATGAAGATATGTTCGTTTATGCAGGATGTAGCTTGTTAATCCATGCAGGATGTCCTATTTATAGGCACATCTCCACTGCAGGGGACAGCTAGGGTTTGAGGGCATTCAAACCAGGTGTTGTAACCCCCTGGAGTTACAGCTTTGCCATTAAGCCCTCCAGGAGTTACCTTGGCAGTTACTCACTTGACACCTATCGGCTCGGATCCCAACACGTGTCCAAGGCAGCTGCAGACTTTGACTCCCGACAGGAGTTATTTTCGGTTACTGTCCAGCCCACTAACTTCACTAGCTCCAAATGGCAGTTACCTGAAGGCTCCACCAGCTCCAGGTGGCAGTTACTCACTTGAAGGCCACGTGTCCAAGGCAGCTGCAGACTTTGATTCCCGACAGAAGTTACTTTCGGTTACTGTCCAGCCCACTAACTCCACCAGCTCCAGATGGCAGTTACCTGAAGGCTCCACCAGCTCCAGGTGGCAGTTACTCACTTGAAGGCCTGGAGTTACAGCTCTGCCATTAAGCCCTCCAGGAGTTACCTTCTGCAGATCCCGACAGGTGTCCCATGTCGGCTCGGATCCCAACACATGTCCAAGGCAGCTGCAGACTTTGACTCTCGACAGGAGTTACTTTCGGTACCAGCTCCAGATGGCAGTTACCTGAAGGCTCGACCAGCTCCAGGTGGCAGTTACTCACTTGAAGGCTCTTAACTCATGGGAGTTACACTCTTCAAGCTGGACAAGCACCATGTGCACCCACGACCCGGATAGCTGATCCACCGACCCGCTCCACGACCAGACTGACAAGCACCATGTACACCCACGAACTCATGGGAGTTACACCCTTCAAGCTGGACAAGCACCATGTGTACCCACGACCCGGATAGCTGATCCGCCGACCCGCTCCACGACCAGACCGACAAGCACCATGTACACCCACGAACTCATGGGAGTTACACCCTTCAAGCTGGACAAGCACCATGTGCACCCACGACCCGGATAGCTGATCCGCCGAACAGCTCCACGACCCGACCGACAAGCATCATGTGCACCCATGACCTGGATAGTTGATCCGCCGACCCGCTCCACGACCCGACTATTTCTGTACCGTAAAACTGATACGGCTAAGCCCCGTAAACCCACGTACGCCCAAAGTCCAATTGCCAAGATCCAAGTCCGATGACGAGTCGAGACGAGCCCGGTGCCCACGTACGCCCAAAGTCCAATTGCCAAGATCCAAGTCCGAGGACGAGTCGAGACGAGCCGCGCACGGGCACCAGGCCCGGGCGGGCGCGCGTGTGTGCGCATGTGTGGGCTCATGGCCCATATCCTTGTGCACTTAATTACTTCACTTAAGTGTTAATACACTTAAATACACTTCTTAACTTGATTAAGAAATCAATGTGGGATTATTTAATGTGTCTTAAACACATTATCACACACACCATAAATGCCCAATCGTTTGACCAACTTCAACCATTTATTTCTCACTCACCGAAAATCAAATTTGAGCAAATAAAAATACTCTGATTATCTACTCACAACATAGAACAATCATACGGTATTTAATTCCTCCAAAATTAAATATCCCGATCATGAAAAATCGGATAAAATGAGTCAAAACTCACTTTATTAAATCCTATTTTCCAACATGTATGATTTCACGAACAAATGTAATAGAATATATTTGCTTCCTTCCATTAATTATCTTAAAATAAATATTAAAATAAATATTTGTCAATCACTTTTCCAATTTTAACATAAACATTACTATAGTAATTAAAAATAAAATAATTATAAATCCTACTCTAAATAATTATTCAAAACAACTAAATCTAGCTAAACAATATAATTACAAACGAAACTTTAGCATCCTTTGAAAATAATACAATAAATTTTTTATTTTATAATTAAAATTTATTATATTTAATTACATTCTATATATTGGCTTTAAAATCTAATAAATGAATTACATATGAATTAATTTTTAATAATCTTAGTTTTCTATATTAATGGCATAATACACACACATGCGCACGCGCACACACACAATAAGTCATTAATATATAAAACTATCGTCATCAAAACATGGTATGTTTTTGGTGACTTTTAATTTCCTTCATTCTTTTTCATATATAGTTTCTATTTTTTAAAATTTAATTATGAAACTGTGTCAAGATGTTTATGAACCAATTTTTAAAATTTAAACATAAAAATTAATAAATCAATACATTTTGATAAATAAAAATTAATAATAAAATAATTATAAATCCTAATATAAAATAATAAAAATGAAAATATTAATAAAATTTCTGCAAACTTATAATTAATCTTTATAGATATAAGATCATAATGTCCTAATAATATATAGAAACTTAAAGTTTTACCGGCCTAAAATCAATCTTCTAATTAAAAATTTATGATAAAATTACTGGGCATATATAGTACATTTTAATCTCAATGGGGGAAGTGGAAGTTGATCGAAAATTGGAGTTTATTTGAATTCTTCTTATGAATTACATAGCCATACACACATATTACGACAAGATCAACAAAGTAACATCAAGTCAAAGATAATTAAACATCAGTATAAATGTATAATACTACTATAAAACCCCAACATAGGAAAAAATATATATATTTATTTGGTCTATAAGGCAGTTGAAATTAGAAAAAGGAGTTTAATTATTTCATAGTTATGAACTACAATTATACCCATATATTAATTCGAACAACATATAAAAGCCTATTACAAAAATCCCAACATAGGGGAAATTATTTTCACATGAAATGTGACACTTCAAATATGATTTTAACGATTGTATAAAGCTTTAATTCCTTGAATATCATCTGCATGCAAATTCTTTATTTGTGCAGCTCCAATCGCAGAATACATGATCGCTGCCTCCACTGAGCTATGCCCGAGCCCTAGAAGGTGCCCTATTTCATGCAGAGCGACAGTTTCCAAATCGAAAGCATTCGCCACTGCCCCGATGGACCACCGCTCGTCGGCATCATAATGGAACCTGCCATCAGTTGGTCGGAATGCATGAGCCAGGGTTCCACCAGGGCCATCAAATGGGGCTCCATCACCATGGTTGCCTCGATGAAATCCTATGACTAGATCAGCATTTTGGTTGTTTTGGGCACGTGCAAAAGTGAAATGCGTGGCGGAATCCCACTTTTGGAACGCACGTGCCACGGGGTCCATGATGTTTGTGGGAAAATTAGGCGAAAACCTATAGGTAAGATGGGTTTTGGAAGCTGGCCATCTAGGGTTTCCAGAAAAGAATGTGAAGTGAGACACAGTATGGATGCTGCTCGAGCTCGGGTTGTGCTTTCTCTTATGAGGTTGCATGTAGTTAGTGCCGTTGACGATATCAGGCACCCCACAACGAGGGGCCGTCATTTTTGATATCGTCTCAACATCTATTAGCCCTGTGGGTTTGATGTGGTAGTTTTCTTGGTAGGTTTTGATGGCTGATTCTAGAGCTTCATCGAAATCATCATCGTTGGCATGAGTTTTGTTGAGATATTCGAGATAGCCAAATTTTTCGAGGTAGGCTTTGAGCTCGTGGATCCCTTTTGTGTTGTTTCCCTTGTGACAACCATTTAATTTCTTGATGAAATCAAAAGGTGAGGTTTTTTTTGTCACTTGGGGTGTTCCTCTTGGCATTGATAAATATTGGAGCAAGTAGTAGGCAAATGAGGAAGATGAGGTGAAAAAACCTAAGAGCCATGGATGAAGAATATATGAAACTTGTGAAGATCGAGAAGATTGGTTTTGTGATGCATGCTAATGCTATATATTTTACCTATTTATAGACATGTGAACGTGATGAAATTAAGAATATTTTTAAACTTTATATTAATTTGTTATTTTCCAGGAAAAAAGAATTGTGTGGAAATTTTGTGTCTTCATTAGAATGACTTTGACTTGGTTTGGGTATGCAATTAAAAGATAAATAAAGACCGGGTGATTGTTCTAAAAATGATAAATTATGGTTACAATATAATATAACATTAATTTTCATTTTAATTTAATTTGAATATCGATTAGATAAAACAGTTCCAACGTGTCCGACAAAATGGTATCATTTTGGTTAAATTCATCGCAATACTTATACAGGAAAATATTAATTAGAAATGGATGAGATCTTCTATTTCAAATTATGTATTACACCTTGTATTCTTTTATCAAGTTTATGATGTTAATGATAATTTTTATAAAAATAAAATTTGATTATAACGTATATAATTTATCATACTTCACGTTTATATATTAATAAAAAATTATTAATATAATTATGAAATAATTAATTATTAATTAAAAATTAAAAATTAAATACTAAAACATAAATATAAATCCTAATTGGATTTAACAAATTCTGATTCCGCCCCTAGTTCCAAGGGTGATGAGTTAGAGTTCTGTAAAGTTTTCTTGAAAAATAACTTTGGCTAATTCAACTACCAAATTAAATTAAATACACTAAAAAAACACTACCAAATTAAATTATTTTCATTGACCTCGGTGTGGAAATTGGATCAAAAGCGTGGGTCTTTTTTTCCTTTTCACATTTTAGTTTCTCCCCATCTACGACGACGTTTGAAAGCACAAGTCATTCTACTAATTATTTTCTAAGGAATTTAATTAATATGGTACCAAGACAACAAATATATATTATATTCTAAGAAACGTGTTTAGTAGGGCAAATAATTATAGTGATTTATTTTTGCAGAAAATTTAGGTTGTTGGAACAAAGAGTGGGTCAGGTTGAGGATGATTAATAGGTCAATTTATAAATTACGATTTGAAGAAATTATAGATCATTATATATATATATATATAGGAGTTGGTTATAATAGGAACTATGCTTGTTTAGTACTAAAATACAATAAGAAAAGCATTAAAAATAAAAATTAAAAATTTGCATTAAAATATAGTAAGAAAAGCACTAAAATTACGCTAAACAAGCACTGTTCTCACGTTCCTACACAAAGTACTGTTCTCATTTGAACCAAATCATATATATATATATATATATATATATATATATAGAGAGAGAGAGAGAGAGAGAGAGAGAGAGAAATTGCACAATTGATCCAACTCTACTACGCATAATGATATAAGGGTTGAGTTGGGTTCATTATATTTCATTGTGACAATTTTTAAAGGCATCACATAGGCTAAAAAGGAAAAATAAAAACATGCACTTAGTTTGTGTGGGGGAGGAAGAAAAATAAGAGGTAGTATTCATTGGTTTGATAGAATGCATTGATAGTTGGAAGCTTGGAAGAGATGAATGACTGTCATTTCAGTGTAGAGAGAACAACGAAAAGTGGAAGTTTGAACGTATATAATATTTAGGGTTTAAGTATTTGAGATTTGAGATATATGTATAACAGTTGGGATCGAACGGGATCATAAATGCTGAAGGAAACTTTTACACTTACAAACATAGAATTATACTTATAATTAGGGAGTTTATATACACTCCTTAATTAAAAACAGACTAAGCATACGAAATAAACTCAAATGTTTTAAGTTCAAATTCTACCAATATCTTTAGGTTGAGTTTATCACACATGCATCATTTTTCAAGTGTTTACCTACATTATGTTTTTGCTAGTTGTTCTACAGACGTTGGGTTTACCCAGTGCATACTATCTCGGGGGTAGTAGTTATGCATGAGTTACATTCGTTAGCGAAAAAAATAGGGAAAAAATAGTACTTCTATGTCGAACCAAGTAAAATTTATCTTGTTTTATGTTGTTTTTCATTATTTTGTTGTTGGCTTGAATTTATATACATAACTAAAGATTTACTTCATAACATAAAAACATTCGATAAAAGTCTTGAAAGACCATGGTATAAATCTCAATTCCCGCTATTCAAACTCCCAAAAAAACACAAAAAAGCCCCAAACCTATTCGATGAAATTAGTCTTCAGAGAGTTCTTGGTGATTTCTCCGAGAATCATAACACATGTTGACTCTGTTTGTGGTCAAGTCTAGATGAGCTTGACTCATTGTTTGTGTTGTGTTAGGTGAGGTCTTCAAAAAAGCAACATTAAATGTTTTTTTAGAAGCAATGTATATTGTTAATTAGCTATCAATAAGAATTAAAGTAGCACTACATAAAATAAATAAATCGCATCATGCGAGATTGTCACTATAGTTTTTGCAAGTCATGGTAAGGTGATACAAAATTAGGCGCAATGAAAAAAGGTACAAGACCCAAAATAAGATAAAAGAGAAACCACATTATATATTACTATCAATAACATAATCATCCCTGCATAGGGAAACTTATTCTCAAATTTAACTTATAATAAGATCCATATATGGATGAATCCTTTAATTTCGTTTTCATTAATTTTAGCGATTGTATAAAGCTCTAATTCCTTGAATATCATCTGCATGTAAATTCTTAATTTGTGCAGCTCCAATTCCAGAAAACATTATTGCTGCCTCAACTGAGCTGTGTCCAAGCCCAAGAAGGTGCCCGATTTCATGAAGGGCAATCGTTTCCAAGTCGAAAGCATTCGCCACTGCCCCAATGGACCACCGCTCGTCAGCGTCATAATGGAACCGACCATTGGTCGGAGCAAATGCATGAGCTAGGGTTCCGCCAGGGCCATCAAATGGCGATCCATCACCATGGTCGCGCCGGTGAAACCCTATAGTGAGATCAGCATTTTGATTATTTTGTGCACGTGCAAATGTGAAATGAGTTGCAGAGTCCCATTTCTGAAAGGCACGTGCCACGGGGGCCATGGCGTCTGTGGGGAAGTTGGGCAAGAACTGGTAAGTAAGATGGGTTTTGGAAGATGGCCATCTAGGGTTTCCGGGGAAGAAACTGAAGTGAGACACTGTGTGGATACTACTCGAGCTCGGGTCATGCTTCCTCTTACGAGGTTGCATGTAGTTAGTGCCGTTGATGATATCAGGCACCCCACATCGCGGGGATGTCATTTTTGATATCGTCGTGGCATCCAGTGTTCCCGTGGGTTTGATGTGGTAGTTTTCTTGGTAGGTTTTGACGGCTGATTCTAGGGTTTCGTCGAAATCATCGTCATTGGCATGAGTTTGATTGAGATATTCGAGATAACCGAATTCTTTGAGGTAGGCTTTGAGTTGATGGATGTTTTTTGTGTTGTTACCTTTGTGACAACCTTTTAATTGTTTGATGAAATCAAAAGGTGATGAATTTTTGTCACTTGGGGTATTTCTCTTGGCATGGCCGATTTGGGAAAATAATATGAAAACAAGGAAGATGAGGGAAAAGAGCTGAAAAAGCTTAAGAGCCATGGGATATTGAGTTAAAGTTATATGAGAATTGAATAGAATAAAAATATAGTTGATGCTGAGATATATGTTAATGCTGAGACATCGATCTATTTATATACACAATTTGAATTTGAATGGGAGACATTAATGTAGAAAAAATCAGTCACGCGTGAGACCTATAAATTTACTTAGTCTTCTACTTTATTAAAGAATAAAAGAAGAATGTTCTTGTATAAATGAGTTGAATGACTTAGTCTTACTTTAATGATAATAGACGAATGTATATTGGCTAAAAGTCTAGTACTCTGTGACTAGTTATTCTATGAATTCTCCTCTTACCTCTTTTACTAATTAATTAATCTAAGTTGATAAATTCTAACCTTATAATTAACTATATACTACAAAAGTACAATAAATTTACATTTCATATATATCAATAATAGTGTATATATACAGATTAAAGATGCTAATGAAGGCCCAACATAAATATTGAGAAAACGTTTGTTGAAATTTAGTATATAAAGTATTGAGTTAATTGGGGTTTTGTGCGTACACCGGTTGTATATAATTTTTATATTAGACGAAAAATTATCATTTAATGTTTAATACTTATTGAAAAATATTCCTTATACAATATCACGTTTATTTTACCGGTACTACTAAAAAAAAGACAATGAAATTTTTGAAATTATTATTACATTTTTTTTTATTTAAAAGAAATATAAATTCCAATACTAAAAAGTTTCACTTCTAACAGTAAATATTCGTCTTACTCAAAAGAAATATAAATTCCAATACTAAAAAGTTTCACTTCTAACAGTAAATATTCGTCTTACTTAAATATATAAAACCGTTGTACATAAAAATTTGCATAAACTATTTCTTTTAGAATTGAATCTTACATTCAAAAAACAAAAATATTTAATGTCTAACAATAGAAATGCATGTGTGTGTGACGTCTTATGATGTTTTAATATATAATATTATTATATTAGTGAATGTTGGCCGGCTACTCTAGTTACAACATTTTAATTAAGTGGTTCAAATCGATTGGTTTAAGCTTGATAGTTGAGAGTATCGCAAAAACTCCTGTACATAAAATGTACATCAGACGATCAACGCGTTGACCGGATCAACGGGCGTGGCTCGGTCAAAGCGTTGACCAAAAAAATCATGAAAACGGGTGATACTTTTTAGGGATACAACTGATACTTTTTTTAATTTTGAATGATACTTTTTATTGTTTCGATTCATACTGATCTTAACAATTTTTTTCTTTATTTTTTTTTCTGTCCAATACTTTTTATTGATACAAATGATACTTTTGGGCATTTGAAATGATACTTTTCAGTATTATGAATGATATTAATTTTGACGGATTTTTTGATCAAAGCATTGACCCGATCAACGCTTTGACTGTCTGATGTAAATCTTATGTAGAGTAGACTTGCCCTTCTTAAAATATTATCATGTGATAGATGATCATATTAAAAAAGTGCACATTGGCCTAATTTTAATTAAATTCTGCGCGTAATTGGTCTAAGTTGGAGGTGGAAATTTATTTGTTTGGAGCAAAAACTTCCAGTAATTATATATATATATACACACACACATGCACACACAAACACCACAAAGTTTAATCTGTCAATCTCAAGAATTTGGAGGAAATTAAAAGCTTGATTGGAGGAGTTGAAATTATTAAGGAACGTGACAAATGAACTTTTCTAAGAAATTAATGTTCATATATTACCATTTACACGCTTCAAATTAACTATAAATTAATATTTTATAATGAAAGATTTTTATTTAAAACTAAAGAATTTCAAGACCTTTGGATTAATCAGAATCCATACCTGAATTTTTATTTTTATTTTTAGTTGAGAATAAGAGGGAAGAGGGTCAAAGGGCAGTGATGAATGAATGAATCCGATATATCTCTCTTTATGTATATTGAGGAAGTCCACCGTTTGAATATATGCGAAGCATGAAGGGATATCATCCATGTGAATCACTAATTATTAACTAAACATGAATTCACAAACTTCTCATTTTTTAAGGGCTAATTACAATTTAATGATAATAACTTATTTCCCAACATTTGAACATTATTTAACAGAATGACTCAATATTTTCGATCAAAATACTATTTCGGTCGATTTCGATCACATTTATTTTCAAGTGAACTAGAGAACCTATGTAGCAGACTGGCATTTTTGCTTAAAAAATTACGAAAATGATTTTTTTTTCGCCTAAATATTGGGTTATTTCTATGAAATTGTTCAAATGTTGGGAATTAAATTACAAGTATTAAAATATTGGATTATTTTTACTAAAACCTTCAAACGTTGGGAATTAAATTGTAATTAGCCTTTTTTTAAATATTATTCATAATTTATATGGTATATTATGATTTACAATATAAAGTAAACTAGAAGGCCAAAATCTTGAAGAAAAAAAAACATTTATTTACAGTGATGTCCAGAGAGTAGAGACAGTACCAACTACAAACAAAATTCAGTCGTTTACTTCCATTTTATTGCTATATACACCACATTCTGCATCTGTTCGTCATCATATCCTTTAAAAATTAAAGAGGTCGAAATTATATTTTCTCAACTGTAACCTTTGCCTATCTTCTATATAAAATCCGAACCATTGTGGAAGTTTGAACGTATATATTTAGGGTTTGAGATTTGATATTTGAGATAGCAAAATACATGCATATTGATGGGAACGAGATCATAAATGTTGAATGAAATTTTTGTGCTTACATATATATATATGCTATAGTTGTATCTACAAGAAGAACATGTTTTTCAAAATTGAAGATATTTAAATCTTATTTGTGGTCGACATATAACAAAAAGATTGAATGAATTTGCTCTGATATCCATTGAACACGCGCGATTTGCTTGAAAATATTGACTTCAATACCTAATTAAATTATATTTATTAACCTCAGTGTGAAAATCTATATTTTTATCTATATTAAAAGTGTCTTAATTTCTTACAAAATGTGATTTGCCTATTATATTGATAATCTACATTTAATTTAAAGGTAAAAATTAATACAATATATTATTAACAATTATTTTTAGATATAATATATTATATTTATTTCAATAGTTTTGTTATAGTTGAACACTATTTATACAAGCTTGTTCGTAATTGATGTATATTAGTATATAGAAGCTTGTGCAATACAAAATTAGGTCCGATGAAATAACATAAAATAAGAACAAATATTATTGTCACATAATCCCAACATAGGGAAATTTATTGTCATATATAACTATTACAAGATCCATACATATATAAACCTTTAATTTGGCTTCGGTTTCATTGATTGTATAAGGTTCTAATTCCTTCAATATCATCTGCATGCAGGTTCTTAATCTGTGCAGTTCCAATTGAAGAATACATGATCGCTGCCTCAACTGCGCTATGCCCGAGCCCAAGAAGGTGCCCAATTTCATGAAGAGCAACAGTTTCCAAGTCAAAAGCATTCACCACAGCCCCGTCGGACCACTGCTCGTCGGCATCGTAATGGAACCTACCATCAGTTGGTGCAAATGCATGAGCTAGGGTTCCATTAGGGCCATCAAATGGGTATCCATCACCATGGTCGCGTCGGTGAAACCCTATAACTAGATCAGCATTTTGATTGTTTTGAGCACGTGCAAAAGTAAAACGTGTTACAGAAGCCCATTTCTGAAAGGCACGTGCCACAGGGGACATAGCAGATGTGGGGAAGTTGGGCAAGAAGTTGTAAGTGAGAAGGGTTTTGGAAGATGGCCATCTAGGGTTTCCAGGAAAGAAAGAGAAGTGGGACACTATGTGGATGTCACTCGAGCTCGAGTCGTGCTTTATCTTATGAGGTTGCATGTAGTTAATGCCGTTAACAATATCGGGCACCCCACATCGTGGGGCTATCATTTTTGATATTGTTGTAGCATCTAGTGTTCCGGTGGGATTAATACGGTAGTTTTCTTGGTAGGTTTTGATGGCCGATTCTAGGGTTTCATCGAAATCATCATCATTGACATGAGTTTGATCGAGATAACCGAATTCTTTGAGGTAGGCTTTGAGTTGGTGGATGCCTTTTGTATTTTTTCCCTTGTGAGAACCTTCTAATTGTTTGATGAAATCAAAAGGTGATGAAATTTTGTCACTTGGGGTATTTCTCATGGCATGGCCAAAGGAGAAAAACAATAGGGAAACAAGAAAGGTGAAGGAAAAAAGTTGAAAATAATGTTTGAGAGCCATGGAATGAGTTGAGATGGAAGAAATATATGTTATGTTGTGATATATGTTAATGTTGGCATACTATTTATACATATAATTTGAATAGAACAACGTCACGTGTGACTCTAAACTTACTCTAATTTGTTTAATTAAGAATGACTTGTATTTGATTTAATAATAATTAATGAATAAAAGCCAGTCTATGACAAGTTATATATTCCTACTTTGCAAATTTACTTAATCAATAATTAATCTTCATTGGGAGAGAAAGAGAAGTATACTCGAATTCCTCTAGATTCAACTATATTCGACGTTGATGCATTCCAAACTAATCAATTAATTACTATAGTGTATCTCTACACATTAAAGGTACTAATAAATTCAAGACCAAAAAAATGGAGGAAATTATTGTTAAAATTTAGTACTATAAAGTATTTTTTTATTTTTTTAGAATCTTATAATTACATGTAAATTTTTGTCATGAATTGGATTTGAGGCTAGGGTTAAAGTTATCAAATAAAAGAAAAACTAATAAATTCAATCAAAGTGGAATACGAAGTGAATTAGATGATTTTAAGTGGACTTTGTCACTCCACAAATTAGGCTACCCCGTTTAGAAGTAAATAGAAAGTAATTACTAATGTAATTGCTATAAGGTAAAATTAAGGTCACGGGTTCGAATCTCCTCAGTACCACAGGTCGGGTGTGTGAGTAAAAAAAATTAATTAAGGTCATCCCATAATTGCAAAATCGATCCCTTAATTTTTAATTATTAAAAGTAACTAATCTTGAAAGAAAGGGAAGGTTAATAGTAACGAGAAACAAAACCATTTCGAATACTTTTTCTTATGAAGATTGAGTTGATAGGTTACTCTTTTTACTGTAAAATATTAATTAGAGGCTGATGTGATCTTCTATTCAAAGCATTCCGCTGTCTAGTTTTTAATGTTAATTAATTACAGTTTTTACAAAAAGAAAAATTAATTATAACAGAATCAATCATGCCTCACATTTATTGGGATAAAATCCTCTTGTCCACTTTTCATGTTCCACTACTGTATCCCACTATAAAATTTAATATTTAAAAAATATTTATTACAAAAATAAAATTTTAAAAAGTATTACAAATCATAATCAACATTTATTGCTAAAATTAAAATTTTAAAAAATTATATACCCTACTTTTGGAATAATTAACCATATTAATCGATTATACTAACTAAAAACACAAGAAATAAATATTAAAAAATAAATATAAACCCAAATTAGATGGAATGAACCCTAAATAATAATTATAAAATTAAACTAAGCCATAATAAATTGAAATTGAAGAAAAAATTTGATGAAAATCGAATAAAAATCAAAATGAGACACCAAATGGGATAGAGAAAAGTGAGATAGATGATTTCATTTGCACATTTATTAACAAAAAATCTTTAAAAAAATCTTAATTATAAAACTATATATGCACCACTTTTCCCAATTCAATTTATTCTATTTTCAATGCATCCAACGCAAAACTACGTTCTCTCTCTTCACAAAACCCTGTGTAAATTTCTTCAATCAAATTGGTGAGACAGAAGCATGGGATTCAAGTTCTTTTTCTTTCTTATTTCAAATTTTTATTCTTTTTTAAGACAAATTAAGAAATCGAAGCAACAAATTAAAGTAATTACGTTACACATGGAAATTGCCAAGAGAAGCTATAAACAACTGCATGTTGTGTGCTTCCTTTTCTTTGATGGTCAAACGTTTGATAGCATAAACTCATAAATAAGTTATGTTTTTTCTTATTGAAGTTAATAAGAGAGGTGCACCATTGTATCATATATATCAGCAGTTACAGTTGTGCGTGTGTAATCACGAGTGTGAAAGTTTCTCTCTCTAGATAAAATCTTCTTTCATCAAGTGTGAGAGTTGGTCGGAGATAGGTTGTTGTCGCGATGATTTAACTCATCATCCTTCAATTGGGAGAAGTAGCTAGGTGGAGTGGGTGACGGAAGGAGATTGTAAAATTTGATTAAGTCATTAAGAAAACACAAAATCTCTAATCAGACTTTGTTCCATAAAATCAGGCAATCAGGCGAGCAGGCCGCACAGGTCAATCTAACCCGCCTTGCTCCGTAAAAAAAATTGTCAGAAAAAAATATCACCCGTAACACTAAAACGTATTACTCATAATGTTAAAAATAGGGATAAGATCCAAATTGGCCACTAAACTTATCTGGGGCTCAATTGGGTCACTACAACTTTTTTGGGCTCAATTGAGCCACCGCAGTGTTAA
Organism: Perilla frutescens; assembly: GCA_026008535.1. Taxonomy (NCBI): domain Eukaryota; kingdom Viridiplantae; phylum Streptophyta; class Magnoliopsida; order Lamiales; family Lamiaceae; genus Perilla; species Perilla frutescens. Next base: position 469,800 of record BRKX01000024.1, on the reverse strand, counting down.
AATTGGCTCAATTGGGCCACCGCGTGACGGAGACCGTTAGAGCTCCGTTAAATGGACATAAAACGACGTCGTTTTGCTCTTTTTTTACCCGACCCATAGCTAACCCCTAACCCGACCCACTCTTAATCCCTAACCCGATCCAATAATCTAAAAACCACAAAATCAAATATGTTAATTTGGGGATTTCAAATTCCAAATTCCCCAATTAGATTTCAAATCCCAAATTCATCGCAGTTTGCCCATCCAATTCCGCTGAGAGAGGCCTCGCAGAGGTTGTTGGAGCCTGCGAGGAAGGAGGCGCCCCTTCGCCAGCCACTGGAGAGACAGATGAATCCGGTGATGCTCGACTTTCTGAGAATAGGGTTGCGAGGGCATCAAACACCGAAATCGATGAAGCGGTTGTTGATTTCGACATGGGCGGTCTCGTGGTCAACGACGGAGTATGGTGAACTTTTAGAGCTATTAAGGGGCGACCATCATCATTTGACGAATCCTCAGACAACGAGGAGCTCATCGGAACTAAGTCAGGGCGACGATGCTAGATAATTTTCTCTCACCCTCCCCTGAATCTATCTCTTCTTCCTCTGAATTTTCTGAGTTTGAATCGATTGGTTGATGATGTGGAGTTTTTTGTGTCTAAATGGTGAGATGTGATGAGTTGGGTTGATGTCTGTGTTTGAAGGATGCATGGGTTGGAAAGAAGAAGGGAGATAGGGGTAGAATCGGATGACGAGGAGCTGTTCGAGGTTGGCGATGCAGTGACAGGTTTAAGGAAGGTGAAGGGGGAGGGAGGCAGGAAGTGTAGGAGCATATGAGCAACTTTGGAGCGAGTGATGGTTCCAGCTGTGAGATGGAGTGGGTCGGATTGGTGTATTTTGATTGTGGAATTTTTTGCAGATTGTGCTGGAGAGGAGTGAGCAATTTTAACCAATTTTTTGAAAATTTTTTTGGAGGATGAACATTGCCGGAAATCAGTGACGAACAATGAAGAACAAGGAAAACATGAAAATAAAAATAAAAAGAAAATTAAGAGTGGGTCAGGTTAGGGATTAGCTGCGGATCGGGTAAATAAGAGAGCAAAACGACGTTGTTTTATGTCCATTTAACGGAGCTCTAACAGTCTCCATCACGCAGTAGCTCAATTGAGCCAATTTTAACAACGCGGTGGCCCAATTGAGCCCAAAAAAGTTGTAGTGGGCCAATTGAGCCCCAAATAAGTTCAGTAGCCAATTTGGCCCTTATCCCTTAAAAATATCACCCGTAGCCTTAAAAATATCAAGTCTGCTAATTGGTATTGGTTTATATGAGATTGTTTAATCCAAATCAGGGTTTATTCCATCTTAATTAATATTTAGAGTTTAGGATTTTAAAGTTTAGTTTATTTTAGGATTTTTTTAGATTTTTTAGGGGATTTTTTTGGGGTTTAGGTTTTTTGAGGGTTTATTAATCCCAACTATATAATTTAAAAAAATTAATTATCGAGCGCAGTGTATGAGCCTATACGTTAGCGTTGAACAAGTACACTGCATGAGTCGCTGGATAAAAAAAATTAAATTAATTCACTTTAATTTTTTTAGGGTATATATTTAATTAAAAAAATTATCGAGCGCAGTGCACGAACCCATTATGCAAGTCATCGGATCAAAATAAGTAAATTAAGTAACTTTAACAAGCGATATATGTTTTTGGGGAAAAAGCAAAAAGAAAAAATGAACTAAAAAAAAAAACAGATAAGGCAGAAGTGTAGACATCACGCGCCCCTCTACAAGATGTATCAGCTGAAATAATTTTGGCATGTAATGAGTCATGCAACCCAAATTCCATTTGGGTTTACCGATCTATCCGGTCTACACATGTTTATTTGCACCTCTAGTTATGACCATGCATTTTTTATGGAAAATATATGCAAATAACTACCTTGACTATTGCTTGAGGAGTTTATTGCCCTCTTCATGATTATTTGGTTCAAATAATCCCATATATAGGTTAAACATTGAATCATGCAAATTCTTCTTTGGATGAAAAAGTTAATAATGTTAGAAAACACACATTAATACATGTTTTTGCACACAACATTATATCCTTTCACATACTAACACACTTATTAAGCACAAAAAAATATACTATGAATAACTCGAAAAAAAAAGCTTAAAAGGTTCGGGAATTCGCAATTGTTTGTAACTGATGCATATAGAAGTTTGTGTAATAGAAAATTAGGTCCAATAAAATAAGATAAAAGAGAAACCATTATTATTGTCACATAATCCCAACATAGGGAAACTTATTGTCACATATGTATAACTGTAACAAGATCCATATATCTAGATCTTTATTAATTTTGTTTCATTTTTAGCGATTGTATAAAACTCTAATTCTTTGAATATCATCTGGATGCAGATTCTTAATTTGTGCAAGGCTAAATGTAGCATACATTATAGCATCCTGAATTGAGCTATGCTCGATCCCAAGAAGGTGCCCGATTTCGTGAAGAGCAATAGTTTCCAAGTCAAAAGTATTCGCCACTGCCCCGTCGGACCACTACTCGTCGGCGTCGTAATGGAACCTACCATCAGTTGGTGCAAATGCATGAGCTAGGGTTCCACTAGGGCCATCAAATGGATAACCATCTCCATGGTTAAGTCGGAGAAATCCTATAACTAGATCAGCATTTTGATTGTTTTGAGCACGTGCGAAAGTGAAATGTGTTGCAGAATCCCATTTCTGAAACGCACGTGCCACAGGGGCCATAGCATATGTGGGAAAGTTGGGCAAGAAGTTGTAAGTAAGAAGGGTTTTGGAAGATGGCCATCTAGGGTTTCCAGGAAAGAAAGCGTAGTGAGACACCATGCGGATGTCACTCGAGCTCGAGTCGTGCTTTATTTTATGAGGTTGCATGTAGTTAGTGACGTTAATAATGTCAGGGACCCCACATCGTGGGGATGTCATTTTTTATATTGTTGCAGCATCTAGTGTTCCGGTGGGTTTAATATGGTAGTTTTCTTGATATGTTTTGATGGCTGATTCTAGGGTATCATCGAAATCATCACCATTGACATGAGTTTGATCGAGATAACCTAATTCTTTGAGGTAGGCTTTGAGTTGGTGGATGCCTTCTATATTGTTGCCCTTGCGACTACCTTTTAATTGTTTAATGAAATGAAAAGGTGATGAAATTTTGTCACTAGGGGTATTTCCATTGGCATGGCCAATTGAGGAAAACAATAGGAAAACAGGGAAAGTGAGGGAAAACACCTGAAAATGTTTAAGAGCCATGGAATGAGTTGAGAGATGGAAGAAATATATTTGATGTTGTGATATATGTTAATGTTTGGGTATCTATTTATACATATAATTAGAATTGAACAATGTCACGTATGACGTCTAAACTTACTCTAATTTATTTAAGAAAGGCTTGAATTTAATTTAAGAATAATGCTAGCCAGCCAGAATCTAATTTTTTTATGATTAATAAAACTGTATTATTAATAAATTAATTATGTTAATTATTAAATTAACATAATTAATTTATTTTAAACTAATTAATTATTAAAAATAATAAAAGATTCTGGCTAGCCAGAATCTGGCTGAAAATCACCACTCTTTAATTTAATAGCAATTAATGAATATAATGTCACTTGGCTAAAAGTCTCGAGTCTATGACAAGCTATATATATTCCTACTTTACAAATTTACTTAATCAATTAATCTTCTTTGGGAGAGAGAGAGAAGTATACTTGAATTCCTCTCCAATTCCTCTTGATTAAACTATATTAGACGTTGATGCATTCCAAATTAATTAACTACTTACTAATAATACTATATGATCCCTTTTGTTGTACACAAGGACAATTTACATTTTATCTATAATTTTGTATCTACACATTACTAATAAAATCAAGACCCAAAAGAATTGAGGAAATGATTGTTAAAAATTTTTAGTACTATATATAAATTGAGTATTTCTTTTAGAATCTTACACGTAAATTTTCTATTTAATTTTTAATAATAGAAATGACACGTGTGTGTGAACAGTATGTTCACTGTCATATGATTCATGTAGTCCAAACTCCGTATCCCACTATAGAATTTATGATGCTAATGATAGTTTTTACTAAAATAAAAATTAATTATAAAATAAATAGCGATCCTACTTCACATTCATCGACAAAAAAATTAAATTGTGAAATTATAAATTATAATTGTGAAATAATCAACCACAATTATTAACTAAAAAATTAAAAATTAAATATTAAAAAATAAATATAAACCTCAATTATGATGTTAATGATAGTTTTTGCCAAAATAAAATTAATTATAACATAAATATCGATCCTAGCTAATTCACATTCATCAACAAAAAGAATAAAATATTAAATTATAAATTATAATTATTAAATAATCAACCATAATAATTGAAAAATAAATATAAACCTTAATTAACAATTATAGAATTAAACTAAATCACAATAAATTGAAATTGAAAAAAAATTGCTCTAAACTCTATTTTTAAAGCAAAAAGGCCCAAATTCCTTCTCCAACAGATACTCTATTTCATGCTCTAAAATGAAGATAGCTGCTCTATTGCTCTATTTATACAGCAATATTGTAGCTGCTGTATTACAATTCACGTTTATTTTATTTTATTTTATTTTTTTGTTAATTCACGAGGATCTGCTGTTTTTTATACTGTTCATGTTTGTTTTTGTTCACGTTGTTTTTTTTATACTGTTCATGTTCTTTTTTTTTAATTTTATTTTTGCAATATTAGTATGTAATTTTTGTTCGTTGCAATATTATTATGAAATGCTTCCATGTTTTATTATTATTTAGTTTCAGAAATTTTAATAGTTATTTTTGTTGGAAAAATCTTGATTAAAATAAATATATAAAAAGGAATATTCTTTTTTAGAGTAGAATTTAGTATAAACTGTTAGAGATGAAGTGAATACTTTACTGTATAATAAAGATAGAGGTGTTGTAAAACGAAATAACCTGTTGGAGATGGCCTAATAGTGAAACATAGAGTGGAATACATAGTTTGGAATAAAATATCTTATTTGGTCCTCTAATGTTATAATAATATTTTTTATGACGAAGTTAAATATATAAAATTAACTCCCTGTGTTTTCATTTAAATATCATTTTTGATTAATGCACACAAATTAATAACTTAATTGAATTACCTAATACACATTTGTGTGAATATATTAAATGAGTCAAAAATAGATGTTTAAATGCATTAAATGAGGACAAATGCGAGAAAAATGTGAATTTTTTGTCTAGAATTTGTTGAATGACACTTTTTTGGAACAAAAATTAAAATGCTAGAATGACATTTATATAGAAACGGAGGGAGTATTAAATTGTTGAATATTGACCGGCTAATCTTACAACATTTAATTAAGTGCTTCAAAGTTTAATCTTGGTGAGGGTTTCTCAAAATATCATCGTATATAATTAAGTCTGCCTAATTTGTACGTACATCGTACATTTGCCTAATTTTTTTTAGAAAAAAAAATGTGTATTGGCCTAATTTTAATTGAATTATATCATATGCTCATAATTGGTCTGAGTCGGTGGTGGAAATTTATTTAATTTCAAGCAAAGACTTTCAGTAATAGCATATAAAGTCATATAAGACATGCAAATTAAATCAAGAATTTGTTGAAGAATGTATTTAATATGGAGTTGAAATTATTGAGGGAAGCAATGAGTACTAGTGTACCTAATTCTAGACATGCCCAACCAAGTAAATCTTGTCCCTCTCCTTTTTCTTTTTTTTTTTGAGGGAAAAAAGAATTTTATTAATCAACGAGCTCCCTCAACCAATGAAAAAAATCTTTGTTCTAAGTACAACCAAGAATGAAAATATCGCGAAATATCGCGGATATATCGCGGATATTGACATTGCGATACGGATATTGGGGGGAATATCTTTTTTCCTGAGTATCGACGATAAATCGCAATATATCGCAATATATCACAAGATATCGCAAAATATCGCAAGATATCGCAATATATCGCGATTTTTTTAATATTTCTATAATATATTTTAATTTTTATTTAATATTATATATTTTTGTGATTTTTTTTAGGTATTCAATGTAATTTTTTGAGTTGCAATATTCTTTACTTTATAAAGACATTCACTTTGCAAAAAAATATAAGAGAAAGAAGACCGAAAAATCAACGGATGTCTTAGAAAGAAAAGTGAGATTCATCCAATAGAATCAAGGATCATAAGTATATATATGGTTTGCTAAAGGATGTGGTGCTGAAGGTTGGTTCTAAGGATAATGGTTCCGCTTTTGTGAAAACAGGAAAAAAACTCATGAGTAAGTATGATTTGTATTGGACACCATGTGCTGCTCACTGTATCGACTTAATATTTGAAGATATTGAAAAAAAAGAGACTGTTGCAGAGGTAATTGCAAAGGCTAGACAATTAACCAATTACATTTATAAGCATGGTTGGCTACTTGCACTCATGCAGGAGATGTGTCAAGGAGATTTTGTACGCCCAGGAGCTATACGTTTTGCAACAAATTATAAGTTTGCAGAGCAAGAATATCTATATTTGGTAGATATAATAGCTGATGAAAATAATGAAGAAGGAAATTCACTTTTTCAATGGGTTCGCGCTGCACACTTAGATGATAATGAGGGAAATCATGACCCAAAAATAGCTGCTATGGCTCGTTATTATGGCATTGATGTGAATCAAGTATTACAGAAAGAAGTGGATAATATTTCTCATGATTCAAAAACAGATAGCTCAACAGAGGATGGGGGAAATAGTGATGGAGGAAATGATGGAAGTGGTGGAAATGATGATGGTGGTAGAAATGGTGGGAACAATCAAGACGATTATGGTTCAAGTCATACATTATTGAGTCCATTCAGTTGTGAGGCCAACTTCACTCATGCAACACGAGATATGGACCACGGAAGTAGAGCTGGAGGTTCTGGAATAGGTGCAATAGGAAAGGAATACATAAGGAGACATGCATTGACTCAAGAAGAAAGTCCAAGGACTCATATTGAAGAACTTTATGCCAATCTTGATTCTATGAGTCTGGGTGACACTGATCATAGTGATATGTTCCAAGATTCATATGCTTCTTACACATATGGGAGTTCACAAATTGATTGGACTACTCAAAATGTGTATCAACAAAATAATTGGGTCATTGGACATTATCCAATTCATGGTGAAGTTGTTGGAATAAATCAAAAAATATATCAAGCGCATGTGCATAATTATATCCATAATTACTCAAACATGATAAGTCGGTATCAATATTGTTTAGAACAAGATGACATTCCATCTACTATATTTAAACCTCATAGATCCTCATTTTTGCATTAATTGTACTTTATAATGTTTATTTAGTCATTTTATGTTGTATTATGTATTATTATGTCAAATGTATTGTCTCAGACGGTATTTATAAAATGTATTATTAATATATTTGCTTTCAAAATACAATTCTATCAAAAAATTAGTAGAATATGTGCATAATAATATGTCATAATAGTTCTTAAAATTTCATGCTAAATTTCCAAGATTTTAATATGATTTCCGTCATTTTTTTCAATTTTCTGCGATATCGATATGCGATATCGATATATCCATCGATATATCCGTAAAATTGAAGTTGCGATATATGTTGCGATAGCGATATTTTCATCCTTGAGTACAACATTATGTGTTTTTAAATGTTATTTATAATTTATATGATATATTATGATTTACAATATACAGTAAACTAGAAGGCCAAAATCTTGAAAAAAAAAACATTTATTTACAGTGACGTCCAGAGTAGAGACAGTACCAACTACACACAAAATGCAGTCATTTACTTCCATTTTATTGCTATATACACCACATTCTGCATCTGTTCATCATCATATCCTTCAAAAGTAAAGAAATCAAAATGATATTTTCTCAACTGTAAGTTTTGGCCTGTCTTCTATATAAAATCCGAGCCATTGTGGAAGTGCTCCAAGTCTGGATGCAATCCTCCCCCAGGTCTCCGTGGATTTCTGGAAATATTATGTATTTCGGTTATTCAGATAAACTCGACGAATCATGACAAATCAGTGTAATATACCTGACAAATCGACCGGGCTCAAAACCGGGTACATTCGGAGGTCCATATGGATCGAAGCGGGCACCCGGGGGTACACCTCTGTATTGGAAGATAAATGTGTTAAACCAGTAAAGAATGATGCATATGCACATGAGCAAAGCTCTCAAGAGAGAGAGAGAGGGAGGGGTAACTCACGGTAAACCTCCGGAAAAAGGTTCACGAGTGGGACCCCCAAAGAACCGTGGGTCGTTGGGACCTGCAAACGAATGATGAAAAAATTAGACAACGGGATGATGTGGTATTTCCAATTAGACTTGCAAAAGAGATGAAATGCATACATACCCACTAGCATGCTTCCACCTCCAAAATCACCCCTGTAAGAAGTTCAAATGAATTTTTACTAACATGTAAATGTAAAACTCCAAGACATGCCTAAAGAAAATACTTGAAAATATCCCAAAATTGCTAGTAGTAGTGAAATGCTAACCTAGAAGGATACATTCCAGCACCTGGGCCGGGAAAGAGGTCGCTGCTACCAGAACCGGGTATTGGTGGGACAATATATCTACATATTGATATATGAAAAGTTAATAGAAAGCTCAAGAAACCATTAACAGTCCCAAATAAACCCGAAAACCTTTGCCAGGTGTGCAAAAGTCCAATAGGTGTGGTTCACAACTTCAAATTTATCACTTCATAGTCCATTCAGTTTCATGTTGCTATTGAGAATAACTTAAAAAGAAAACTGGATATTCTAGAAGTACTGGCAAAGTGATAAATGAGTCTAGCAATTACTTTGTGTCAAGTTAACCAAGCCCAGAATCAACTACTGCATCACCATAAAATCATATTGGCTAGAACGCCAAAGCAAGTGGCTATCGAGAACATTACCCTGGATGTGGAGGCACGTAAGAGTCTTCTTGCGTATCAAGTCCTATCCTGAGCCTATCTCTTTCTTCTCTTAAATTTGCCTCTGTACTGTAATTCACATAACAGAGCAACTTCAGAAACAGATGACATGCATAAAACACAAAAAACTGTGAAGAAAACCTTAGATCCAAGGAAAGCAACATCACTAATAGAATCCATAACAGTCAAAGATGGTAAAATTCTAATGAGCAGCAACTTCTAAAAAGAGTTCATATTTTGCAACAACTGTACTAGTACATTTTAAACATATTTAGCTAAAACATGAGCTATTCATGATGAAAAAAATCCAGCCACTGAACTCAAGGACAACCACGAGGGGATTTCTAAATAAACTAGAATAAGACTACACCATCTATAACGGAGAAAACATAATATTTGTGCCAAATATTCAGGAATCACAACAAAAAAACACGGAAGAAATAGTGCTACCAACACTGTCCAGGCAAATTTTATTCAATCATCTTTTAGAAATACAAAGTACAGCACAAACAAAACGGGTAATGGCCGCTTGTACATTTACTATAGAATTCAAGTAATAAAGAGCAATCACCATCAACCAATAAAAATAAACTACCTCGAGCTTTTAGCTGATGAGCTCGAAGCCGAAGCAGAATCCAGTTTGTTTAGAACCTCTCTGTTAACATTTTCTACAAGCTTCCCCAAATTCTTGAAGTGTGAACCATAATTTGTCCCAGCATCCTCTTGAACATACTCCCCAGCACTATAAACACATACAATAGTTATCCCAACACATCAATGATCCCAAAAGCAAACATAAAAATGGAATCTCTTAAACTAATTCAACTCACTCCAGTTCAAGATGCAGAGGCTCAGAGCTTCCTTCCTTCAGAACATCAACAAGCAATTTATCATTCATCACAAGGCACTTGACGAGCACTTTCTTCGAACCCTTCTCCGGATTCGAGTATACAAACGCATAATTATCTTCAACATCGTTCCAATTATCCATCCCAACTTCATCTACGCATAATCAAATTCACGTATAAACATTGGGGAAAACAACACTCTTAAGTCAAATTCGTAAACAACACAAAAGCATGTGTGATTCAGCCACGAGATCAAATTACCGGAGATCGGAACACACAAATTCGAAACCTTTAATAGTATAATTCCGGTGAATTACCTTTAGAGGAGATGGAAAGAGCGCCGTCGATGAAGGCGGCCGGACCGGTGGCGTGAAGGACGTATCCGGCAGCAACGAAGGCCGCGTGCAAAGCGAATGCCACCTTATCAAAGCCGGTGCGGAATTGAGGCCGCGCCGCCCTTATCACCGCCATAATCGACTGCTCCGTCGCCATAATATCTGTAGATTTTGGGTGTTTGCTAAAACCTAGTAATGCTATAACAGTTACTTTCTTCTTCTTCTTCAAGCCTAATATAATATCAAAAATTGAAAAGTTAAACAAAACTTTCCTATTTTTTCGATTTTCTTCTACTAAATTTTGGATGTTAAAAAGAGTAGGACGGTAAACGAGTCGAGCACCTCTAAATTTGAGTTGGATTTATTTAGAAAATACTAAGTTCGAACTTCAATTCAACTTGTTAATAAAATTTATGATGGTAAAAATTTAATACACAGTTCAATAAAAGATCAATACACAACTCGATTGAAAACTCGACAGTTATGTTTATAATGCTAATTTAATGTATGAATATATTATTGTCATTTTAATTCGAATTCAAATTTCAGTGTTTTTTTCTCATTTTTTTTTATTTTATCGATTATTTATTTTCACTTTTCATGTAAACTGTAGTCATGATAGTTAATCAGTGATTTAGTTTATTACTCATGTTAGTTTATTATTTTTCGTTAATTATGTTCAAAAATCAAAATTCAATATATAGTTATATTCAAAAGATCAAAATTCAATATATAAATATTTTATAATTATTTTTCTTTGAATTCAATTTTCATAGTATTCGAACTGGTGAGAGATGGGTTACTAGTTTTCACAATTTCCACCCGAAATAATATATATATATATATATATATGTATATATATATATTGTAAAATGAAAAGTAATTTTAAATTTTCAGACGAAAAGCCACGATACCGGAACCGAACGAAACCAATTATTACAAAAAAGGCAAAAAAAAAAAAAAAAAAAAAAAAGAGATGTGAGAGTTTTTAATGTTCATTTACATTTGGATGGATTCGAGAGCGCCGTGTTTGGCTCCAAAATTTCCATTTTCCTCGATCTGTAAGCTTCTTTTCTACTCATTTTAGCTCTAATTATTGATTCTGGTTTCCCATTTTGTTAAAATGAGTTTCGTTACCACAATGATTTGGGCATATTGTTTTTTCATTCCAGGAGTGTTCTTGCTTTTTAGGGTTTCGCATAAAGCGCGGATCTTTGATAAATTTCGTGGAGGTTTAAATGTCAAGAGACAAAATATTTTGTTTTATGCTATGAATGTAGGTATCTTTTCTCGGTGGGATTCTTGCAAATGCCATTTTTGCTTAGGGTTGCTGTCTTTTTGTTAGCTCCGCATTGAATTTTTTTCCCTTTTTGTTGCGGTTTAGTTAGTTGTATTCGATTTTGGGGCTTTTGAGATGCAAGGAATGGATAAATAATGTGTATTTTATTTACAGAACTGGTGCGTAGTTGAAATGTGATGTTATAGTAATGTGTTTCTTCGCTTTTGGTTGTTTATTAGGTTTACTTGGATGGTGCTATTAGTGTACATGGTAGCTTAGAAGCTAATTGTATGTGAATGTGAATGGCTGGTTCAAGTTCCGTCGATGGTATTCTGGAATTCCTGAAAAGAAACAACTTTGCAAAAGCAGAGGCTGCTTTGAGAAGTGAATTGGGTAATAGACCTGATTTGAATGGAATTCTTGACAAGCTTAAGCTTGATGAAAAGGAGTCGAGTGGTAGGTCAAGCGAAGGAGTTAATGGGGCAAAACTATTGGAAGAAGATCGAAAAATAAAGAGTTCCCCGAATAGTGGGGAAGCTCTTAAGGATTCAAGTAGGGCCGAGGCTTCTAAGGAGCTTATTGTGAAAGAGGTAGAGTGTGAAGTTGGGAGAAATGGATCTGAGTGCAATGCGAGTGTTGGAACAAGTGATAAGAGCTTCACCTTCTCCAAGAATCCGGATGATACTGTTCTTGATTTGTATCCATGGAAAAGCAGTACAAACGGGCCTGTTTCTTCTCATCCTAATGATCAAAACGACTTTTTGGGTTTTGGGGTTTCTGGCAAGGCGTTGATTTCAGCTGAGGCTCTTGATAGTGGCAAGGTTAATTCAAAATCCATGGAAGATGTTAGTTTTCCTGGTGAAAGGAGAATGTCTTGGCCAGTTGGTACTAGTAAGGCTGGTGCAGAACTGAAACATGAGACGGGCGAGAAGAGCGATCTTAAAGAAGTTGATCTACAAAGCAAGATAAGTGGTACGTCCTCTAAAGATGACCTTGTGGATAAGTCTTGTTCCAGAAGTAGTGCATCTGCCCATCTGTCATTAGAGCTCTGGAAGGACTGCTCATTAAAAACTGTCTTCCCTTTCTCGGGGGAGGACGCCTCAACCAGTAATGTCAGTGCCTTTTCCTCTTCTGATAAAATGGAGGGCAAAAAGAAAAGAGATCTCAATGATATTAGGGAAGCAATAAAAGAGCAAGTGGATGAGGTAGGAAGAACTCTATACTTGCGGAAGGCTCATGGAGGTGAACCAAAGGATTTTGGTGATTTAGAATTGACTCTTGCACTGGAGAACCAAAAGGGAGAGTTACCAAGGCTGGCACCTGTTAGACTTAAGTCAGAGGACAAGTCTTTCAATATTCAGTGGGAGGAAAAGTATGAACGTGACGGACTTGGTCCAAAGATTTTGGATGCTGACAATACATTTCTCATAGGTTCATTTTTGGATGTACCTATTGGGCGAGAGATCAATAATTCAGGTTTTGTCCTTTAAACTTAAGTTTCGCTACATGATTGACGAGGCAACATGTACAATTTATAATTTCAGTTAATATCTGCATTTACCTATCTAATGCAAATTTTAAAAAATGAAACAGTATCTAGGCATTCAGCGAATTATATGCATGTGGTTTATGAGTTAATTGACGAACAACATAATCTCAGTGCTTTCAGTTGGTCATGGCCTTATGGGTACAAAAAGGACAACTCATACTCACCAGATAAAATGGAAATCCACTAATATTTCCTAAAACTTGCAGAATGTGAATTTTTAAAGATACTGATTGTATTAAAGCAATATGTTCCTAGTTCCTACAAAAATGAGCAAAGCCTGCTAGCTCGTGGAATACCTTTTCTTCTTCATTTTCTGTACACTATTACTAGCTTCTTATATCTGTAGTTGTCCTGAGTCTAGAAGGAAGAATAGCCAAACTTTTTTTTTTTCTGGTTATATTTGAATTAGTATAGGAGATCAACGGACAGCAAAACTTTAAATGGTTTAACACCTCATTACCTACTTAATTTATTTTTCACTTTTTCTCCTATAAATGAACTTATGAACTTAGTGTACACACTGAGTAAATTATGGCTTTCATTTATTGTTTTTCCTTTTCCCCTTATCTTGCTTTCACCTTTTTCAATTAAGCATTAACTTTTTTGGCAATAATACATAGGGAAACAGTCAGCAGGAGGCAATTGGCTCTCTGTAAGCCAGGGTATTACCGAGGATACTTATGATCTTGTTTCTGGTTTTGCAACTATAGGTGATGGATTGAGTGAATCCATTGACTACCCTAATGAGTATTGGGACTCTGATGAATATGACGATGACGATGATGTTGGCTATATGAGACAACCTATCGAAGATGAAACCTGGTTTCTGGCCCATGAAGTTGATTACCCTAGTGACAATGAAAAGGGGACAGGGCATGGGAGTGTCCAAGATCCTCTAGAAAGGGAACGGAACAAAGATGATGAAGATGAACAGTCATTTGCTGAGGAAGATTCGTACCTTTCCAGGGAACAATATTTCCAGTCAAACAACGTTGATTCAGTTGTATCTTCTGAGAATCATGTAGGCATATCTGGCTCAGAAATGCACATGAGAAATCAAAATAGGGTGATTGGTCAATATGATGGACAGTTGATGGGTGAAGAGGACCTGAACTTGATTCGTGCAGATCCTCTCTGGCAGGGCTTTGTCTCTCAGCCCAATGACCTCATTATGTTAGGAAATGGAAAAGTGATGAAGGAACGTGAAAGACCTCTTCCTGGTGATATCTGCATGGATGATGATCAACATGGTTCAGTTAGATCTATTGGTGTTGGAATCAACAGTGATGCTGCTGATATAGGCAGTGAGGTAAGAGAAAGTTTAATTGGAGGTAGTAGTGAAGGGGACTTTGAGTATTTTCATGATGACGAAGCTAGTGCTAGTGGGGCAAGAGACTCACGGCATGAATTTGATAATCATGCTGGTGAAGGATCCAAGTACAACAAAAATAAAATAAATAGACATAATTCTGATAATTTTATGATGAATCACTATAATGGTGCATATACGCAGGACAAGAATTTCAAGGATGGGGGTTTCTCATTTCCTCCTCCCAGAGATAGGCACTTGGTGCAAGCAAGCTCAAACAAGTCTTTGTGGTCAAACAAGGCAAACACCATCGTCAGTGATGGAGCTAGTGATATGGTGCTGACTAATGATGACATGCTTACATCATGGAGGCGCAAAAGCAATGACTCATCACCAGCAGATAGTTCAAGAGACGAAAAATATGCCAATGCTGAGGAATCTGCAAATTCTAGTCCATCATCTCTTTCAAATTATGGATATATTGAGAGAGAATGTGCAAAGAAAGAAGTGGATCTAAAACCAGCAGGTGAAAGAGAAGAAGATCCTGGGGTATCAATAGAAGATGAGGAAGCCGCTGCGGTACAAGAGCAAGTAAAACAGATCAAAGCCCAAGAGGACGAATTTGAAACCTTCAACTTGAAGGTTGTCCACAGGAAAAACAGGCATGTGCTTCTTCATTAATTGATGTCATGATACTATAATTTCTCATAGCACAAAGCTCAAGTTAACAATTTCCTAGTGGATAGCTTCATTCTTGTTTTGGCTTCACTATTTTGATTTAGATTGAGGATCAAGCTTTGTGATGCTAATAATAGGGGATGAAGCTACAATGTCTAAGATGAGCAAAACATATATCTATACCTTTTCCTAGACTGGTAGCTTTTGTTGGATTGTTAATTAGATTCTAAAAATTTTGTAAGACCAAAAGTTAAGCAGAAAAAGTGTTTTGTTGGGAGCCCAGTATGTTGGCTATATGGGACTTAGATATTCAGTGTTCCGCTTTCTCTGGGGATGTTTTATCACATTGCTAAATGATGATATGCCGCATGCTAAACTTTTTAGCTTCGCCATTTCCAACTTGGGGATGTGTTTCCTTAATCTTGCTAATGTTAATTGTTCAGGACTGGCTTTGAAGAGGACAAAAATTTCCATGTTTCTCTGAGTTCAGTTATTGCTGGTCGCTATCATGTCACCGAGTATCTTGGATCAGCTGCTTTCAGCAAAGCTGTTCAGGCCCATGACCTGCACTCTGGCATGGATGTTTGTGTGAAGATAATAAAGAATAATAAAGATTTTTTTGATCAGAGCCTTGATGAAATAAAGCTGCTCAAGTATGTCAACAAACATGATCCTGGTGACAAGTACCATCTTCTTCGGTTGTACGATTATTTCTATTATCGAGTAAGTGAGCATTGCTTCAGTCACTTCATCTAATAGGGTTAATTAATATTAACTTGGTTGAACTCCCTGGAATATCCATTCACCTTGATTAATTAAAGAATGTGACTTTCAACACACTTTACCAAGACCAATGGAAAGAATGGGTGAAAAATCTGTTAGGGTCGGCCCTGATTTAATTAACCTGTCTGCCTTTAGAAGTTGTTATAAATTGACCCTTTCTCTTCGATAGTATGCCTCTGATGTCAATTTTCAAATTACTATGTTTGTTAAGGGATTTAGTTCTTGAAACATAATTGAATTTTCTGAAATTTAGCTCTAGTTTGTCTAACAACGAGAGCTTGCATGGTAGATACATGCCTTCCAAATTAGCACCAATCAGATGATGGTTATCTGTAACTCTTGAAGATGTGTATTTTGTTCGGGTCAAAACAAGGTTCCGATTTCTATATTTCTGGTGCATATCCCTATAGTCACAGTCTGTAGTTCTTATTTTGCATGGCCTCATATATGCATATCTTGCATCTAGCTGGTAATGGTTTGTTTTCTCATTTGCAGGAGCATTTGTTGATTGTTTGTGAATTGCTTAAAGCAAACTTGTACGAGTTCCACAAATATAACCGAGAATCTGGTGGAGAAGTCTACTTTACAATGCCAAGACTTCAGGTTTGTGGCACAAATGTCTTCATTGTCCATACATTATCACAAAATTAGCTTCTGACTTACTGTTTTGATTTTCCAGTCGATTACAATTCAGGTCTTGGAAGCACTTCAATTTTTACACAGTCTTGGCCTCATACATTGTGACCTGAAGCCTGAAAATATATTGGTGAAAAGTTACAGTAGGTGTGAGGTGAAGGTCATTGATCTGGGAAGTAGTTGCTTTGAAACGGATCATCTTTGTTCTTATGTTCAATCTAGGTCATACCGTGCACCTGAGGTTATTTTGGGACTTGCATACGACAAAAAGATTGATATATGGTCACTCGGTTGCATCTTGGCTGAACTTTGCACAGGCAATGTAAGTTTCTTCTTGTGTGTAGTTCTCTAGCCCATCAACTAGTTTCTTTCTGTTTCTTCGTCATTGCCCTTTCGAAACCCATATCAATGCAGGTGCTCTTTCAAAATGATTCTCCTGCGACTCTACTTGCTCGAGTAATTGGAATCGTAGGCCCAATTGAGCAAGGGATGCTTGCTAAAGGACGGGACACATACAAATATTTCACCAAAAATCACATGCTGTATGAAAGAAACCAGGTATAAGTTTTATCTGATTGCCTCATATTTTCACTCTACCCGATCAATACACCGCAGGTGTCATGCTACGGGTGAATATCTAGTAATATTACATGTTATGCATCTCTATCTCTTTCCTCTTTTCATATCATCGTGGTGGTAGGTGGGTTTCGGCTGCTTTCTCTACTTTGAAGGACGGCTAAATTAAAATTGTCGGTTTCCTCAGGAGACGAACAGGCTCGAATATCTGATACCCAAGAAGTCATCTTTGAGGCACCGGCTGCCAATGGGAGATCAAGGCTTCATCGACTTTGTTGCTAATTTGCTAGAACCGAACCCAAAGAAACGGCCTTCTGCAGCCGAGGCTTTGAAAGATCCATGGTTACAATATCCTTACGAACCAATATCATCCTGAAGAATACATGATCTCTGGATGAACCATCATTGATTCTGAAGGATTCTGGTGGCGCATACACGAACACGAATTCATTCATGGAACTTTACGGGCAGTGCCACCCAACTCTGACTTGCCCTTCGACTGGATTGGAAGGTTTGATTGGTTCGAGAAGGTAAACGAACGAATCTTCCTTCGCCTACACGGTGAAGCTGTTTTTTAGGTCCATCACAACTGAGGTTTTATGTATCTGTAAAATTTTATCTTTTTTTTTTTGTTAAGGTGGTGGGGGTGGAGAGAGAGTTTTAATTTTACTCTTGTACATGATGTATTGATGTGTGTAATATTTTTTTTTAGGTTGTCTGAGTTCTAACAGCTTGTGAAAATAGCTGCTTTTCCAATTTTGATTGACTTATTGTGAGTTGTATTTTAGAATCAAAGCTGATGAGAGAGAAAAAAAAACAATGTTTTAATGATTTTTTTCTCCCATGTTTTGCCATAATTTCTCCCATCTCATATGGTGGAGAGTGGCCCTAAAATTATTGCTGGGAATTTATTTTATTTTATTTTTTAGTGATGAGAGAATTCTGCAACCGCAGTTCAATGGTACGTATTGTGTAAACTCCGTTTATGTGCAATAGTTTATCCGTACTAAAACTCAGTGCTACCGGTGTTTTTTTTTTTCATATTAACGAAAGGATATTTTTACTCTTATATTAATCATAATAGTATCATATAAGTAATGTTGTAATATTGTTAATATATGACATTGAGATTCTGGTAGAATATAGAGAATGTGATTCAATTTTTCTGCTGTATAATTTATTAATTTCTTGTCTAAGAAAATCAAGAATCCTTTTCGAAAAAATCTGACATTAGAATATTCATTTCGGCATTTAAAATTTTAAATTAATTCCCATTTTTTCGTATAAAAGAGCCACAAAAAAACAGTAAAAATCCACAAACGTTATTAACTTTTTTTAGCATTTTTCCTTTTCTTCATTGAATACACACACGACGTACGTATATATATACGTATATAGTTAGAGAAAATTAATAAGTTATAATCATGCACCAATATAACGGGTCTAAATTTCCTGTTACACATGTGTTTCACTATAATATGATTTTAATGATATTTATTATAAAATAAAAATCAATTCAAACATAAATAATCATAGTCAACATTTATCAACAAAAAATGAATTAAAAAAGTTATAAAATTTAATTTTGAATTAATAAACCATAATAATGAATTATTAATTGAAAATAAAAAATAAATACTAAAAAATAGTTATAAACCCTAATTAGGTACATGGGGTGAACCCTAAAAAAACCTTAAAATTAAATTATATCATAAAAAATATAATTGAAGAAAAGAATATATAAAAAAAACACATAATTTAAAAATGTAATACGGAGTGTAACACAAAGAGTACAATAGAAAATCTCAAGTGAATATAATCATAGTAGGCTGTTAATTAATAACATACAACGGGTTATCGGAGAACAATACAAGTGTCGTGCTAATATTAGTCGACATTAATTTTTTCGAAAATTATAATATCGATCAGTTTAGAATAGAGAATCTCGTGTGACGATTGGAATTACGAAGAGTTATCTCTCACTGACAAGAAATCTATAAATGGCAGAGCTGATGAAGAATTAATAAGATTTGATTGTTGCTCCACTTCTTCATCTTCATTATCTTTCCTAATTGCATTATCTATCACTTCACTTTTGTTTGATTGATCTTTATTCATCACTTGGAGAAAGTCGTAGAATTTCCCACTTCTTTCTGCATTAAATCAATTATCAAAATTCAATATATATAGTGTTAATTAATTAATTAAGTAACACAGAAATATATTCATAAAATAAATGTTTGGACTGAACTAGATATTTTATTTTATTTTATTTTTTCTTAGTTAAGAACAAAGCTTAATTTATGATTTAATGAATTAATAAACTCAAGGTCGATTACATAACTCATGATTTATATTTATATATATATATATATATATATATAATTTGATGAACCTTCTATATATATATATATTTATGCAATAATAGTATGCATGTATATCATGAACCAATCAAATTCTAGAGTTGCAAGAACATATATTAATAATATAAATACTGAAATTGTAATCAAGATTATTTATTATGACTTTGATTAATTAAATTCTACTACTGTAGTATGAAGAAGTGAATATAACCAAAGAAAAAATAGAATTAAGTGAAATAATCTTGATTATGAAGCATAGTATTAATGATGATGTAAATTAATTAATTAATGAATTACCTTGATGATCTGAATTAGGAGGAGGAGGATGGTGGTTATCTATTAAAAATAGATGATTTCCTAGGAAAAGTTGAGACGACGTCGTCGTCGTGTCATTAATGTCATGGTTGGAATAGGACGATGATTGTTTGATTAAAGGTCGTTGAGCGAAGAATTTGGATCTTTCCCTGCATTTTCTGGCCATGATAACATGCCAGTGATTCTTGACGGCATTATCAGTCCGGCCGGGGAAGTGTCTGGCGATTATCGACCACCGGTTTCCGTGAATCCGGTGGCAGCCGAGGAGCCGCTCCTCCTCCTCCTCCGTGAACGGCCGCCGGTTGATTCTTGGATCTAGCTGATTAAACCATCTCAGCCTGCAGCTTTTGCCTATGCAACAATCCATGCATACATCAACAAATTAATTAATATTATTATTTGCTAATTATTTTCTTATACATATAGTGTATAATATATATGATACCATGTAGTAGTAATTCTTAATTTCCATATATATATATTAATAAAGTTTTTTTTGAATTACAATTCTTTATATATATATATATATATATATATATATATATATATATATATATATCTCGTTAATTAACATATAGTTTATGATCATTTATCTTATTGTTCGTGCTATCATCTCAATGGATATATTCAAGTTTCTGTTAAATTATAATTTCTTTAATTTTTTACATATTTATGTTTGGTTCGGCGGTTCCTACAAACAGCTAGCTAGTTAATTACGTATGCATGCATGATAATTAAAGAGATTAATTTGAGGCGCCAACGTAATTAACTCTGAATTAAGACAGTATTATCAAACATTAATTAATTAATTAATTAATTAATTAGGAGATCTAGCTAGCTAGGATGGTCTCTCCATAACACTTCACTTATAAGTTATAACAAACACATGATTTAGAGAGAGAGAGAGAGAGAGAGACCTGATCTAGCATGCAGATGTTGAGCGATGGCGTTCCAGTTATGAGGTCCATATCTTTGAACTAATTCTCGAAGCTTCTCATCTTCTGTAGGCCTCCAATGCCCTCTACTGCACATCATCGATCGATCGATCGATTTTATTTTTTTCTAAAATTAATATATATAGTTGTGTATATATGTCAACTCAAATTCTGCTCATCAACAAACCCTAGCTCTAGCTATATATAATCACTTTGCTCTAATTCTGATCTTTCTATACGAAACCGGTCACAAATTCTCAAAAAAGGGTTTTCCCAAAAACCTTCAAGATTGCAGAAACATTATGAACTAAGAGGATATATATATATATATACATATCACATATGTAGAGAGAGAGAGAGAGAGAGAGAGAGAGAGAGAGAGAGAGAGAGAGAGAGAGTTGGGAAGGTGGAGAAAAAGATGAGGGAGTTAATTAACAAGAAAATAATAGATAAATTAAATTAGAGAGAGAGAGAGAGAGAGAGAGAGAGAGAGAGAGAGAGATTAATGAAGTAAATTAAATTA
Organism: Perilla frutescens; assembly: GCA_026008535.1. Lineage (NCBI taxonomy): Eukaryota > Viridiplantae > Streptophyta > Magnoliopsida > Lamiales > Lamiaceae > Perilla > Perilla frutescens. The sequence continues at coordinate 448,669 of BRKX01000024.1, read as the reverse complement.
GATAAAGAAGTGTTTTCCGTTAGGAAGTGGGAGGATTTGGACAGACCAGCACCACCCATTGATGCAACATCTAGGCTAACAAACTACTCTCTCTCTCTCTCTCTCTCTCTCTCTCTCTCTCTCTCTCTCCACATATATTGTTTATGAGAGAATTGAATTAATTAATCGAAAGAGGTAGCTAGCTAGATTGATTCTGTGGTGGGGTAAAATTAATTAATTAATAAATTAATGTGGTTCTGCTCTCAACATCTTCACAAAATTCTAACCTAAATTACCGACCTCGATCAATCGAAGTAGTACTTGTCCTTCAATTAAATGGTGTACTTGCATTGTCCCATTAATCATCACAGCTTACACTTGTCTTAATTTCTCTTACTATTATTTTCTAACCTAAATCAGAACCAACTGCTAAACCCATATAGATATATGAATATATCTAACGAAAAAACCTGTACACATATATATATATATATATATTGATTGATTGATTGATCCCTCAGCTCCAGTCATGCATGATGCATTATATTACATCTTGATGCTCTTCTTGATCGTGTCTATATATAACCACAATGATCATTAATATTGAAAACAATTACTAAGTTAATTTTTTTTAATGATGATGAATTTAATTAGTCTAGCAATATTTGAGTTCATTCCAATCACACCTATATATATTTAATTAAATGTTACATATATATAACTGTGAAATTAAACTAGCTCCCTGTATTTCTCAACTTCCAAAATCTACCTAAGACTTGTTTTGACCGTTGGCCTACCATTTAATTTATTCCACAATAATTTTCTTAATATGTTTCTTACTTTTTCATATATGAATAATCCAAAATTAATTAGCTAGATTCATTTCGAGATTGGTTATATATATATATATATATATAGCACTTTACATAAGGTCGAGCTAAAATTAAACCAAATATTATTTATTTTTTAAAATGAAATAGAAATTAAAATTATAAAAATATCTATATCATCTCCATTATATTCACCCTTTGAGTATGGCTTACTTTTAGGGATAGTAGGTAGAAGATAGAGATGTAAATATATATATGTGTGTGTGTGTGTGTGTGTGTGTGTGTGTGTATTTGTATATCACTACTAACCATCATCATCATCGAATGTTATTATAACATCTTTGAAACTGCCTGCGATGCTACCCTTCATACATTTCTATTAATCCACGCATGCATTTTTGCTTTAATTTCCTCACATTTCCTAACGGGGAATACATATCAAACACCAAATCTCGTTACAAAGACATTATTATATATTTTTATTTCTTTTTTAGATGACAAGGATAACCCATAATTACTACCGATATACGTAATGTGTACTAGGTAATTAGCTCTGTCCATGTGTACGTACACTAGTATTCTACAATAAGGCCATCTCTGAGGGAGCTTTCAAAATACACCAAGGGGCCGGTTTGAACCAGCTTAGAACTCTAACTATTTGACCATATATATATGATTTTTAGAATATGGTGGTTATGGGTGCGAATCAAATTCTATTGTGAGAACTAGCAATTTATTTTATACCATATGCACAATCCACAAATTAAAAGTAAAAAGTTCTACGTTAGCATTAGAATATTGTTTCGTTAGCAATATATATATACACTATGTTATATATCATATAATAATGTTTCGTTACCATATATTATAAACCCTAATTGGTTGCATGTATGGAATAAACCACAATAATCAATGAGTTACTAAAAAATGAAAATAAAATTCTAAAACATAATTATAAACCCTAATTGAATGAAATAAATCATAATTGAGATGAAATAAACCATAATAGCAATAAAGACCTAGTCCAATCACTTTTTTTTAAGTGCCACAATAAAGACTCTTGTTTATTTTAATAAAAGTTCATATATATATCGATAAAAACCTAGTACAATCATTTTTTTAAGTGCCGGAAAAAAATGCATCAGATTTTAGATTTGATTAATTTTCAAATTGTTAAAATATTTAATTGATCAAAGTGTTAGTTTGGGATAAATTTTAAAAATCTGAAATATATAGTTTGTGATATAAATGATAGTTATAGTTGTTTTATATTTCAAGTTCTTGAAAATTGTAAATATAATTCTTTTAATAGTTTGAAATTGTAGAAATTTCAATTAAATTAGTCTCATGTAAAATTAGATTCCCAATAAGCAAGCAATATATTTGACTAAGATGGACAACAAAACAATGCAAGTTCCTATGTAGATGAAGTATACATATTTAACTAAAAAATTCTAGCAATCACTAACAATCATAAAAAGAAGCATAATTCACAAAAAAAAAAAGCATTCTGAATTCATGAAAGAGCATTGGGATATATGATTTTAAAATTTACAACAATAAATTTTAACTCAATCTCTAATACTCATATAAAAAAAATCATCAAAAATCGCAAAAACAACATTCTCAATTTTTAAAAGAGCAAAAGGATAAATATTATTCCATTATCTTAAAGCAATAACTTTCAACATAATCTTAAAAGTAGAAAAAAAACACCGATATATTTGGGGATTTTTTTGAATAGTTAGATGCTTATTAATTGTTTCTACCCACTAAAATATGTATCCAAAATACTAAAATTGATTGGATTGGATTTGATTTGATTTACCCATTGAAATGCCTTAAGATTTATAAAAAAGAGTTTACATTTATATCCTTCTTAACACCTACATTGAGAAAAAAAAGAGTAATATTATTTTTTTTTCATTCAATTAATACTAGCCATAGATCTTAATTGATCAACTAATGGGATTCGCTTACAATTTATAACTAAGCCCTACATTTACTTTCTCTCTCTCACATATATATACTGTATATATATGTATATGTATATAACGTAACATGCATAAATATCTAATTATTTATATTTTGGAAGTAATATCACATTTTACATGAATTGTATCAATCAAAATCAGCTAAGTAGGCCAACCTCTTATCTTTTAATTTCTAGCTAGAACATTATGCTTTCAAAGTAAGAAAGGACTCTAATTTATAATCAGATAGAAAAGAAATTTCTGTTTTCCAATCACATGTTGATACACCACACTCATTTTTGCCTTTATTTTTCACTTTCTAAGTTTTGGTCCCACTCAAGTTTCAAATGATGATCGATGATGATGATACATAAAATGCAAGGATATCATTTTATAATTGCACTTTGGGTGTAAGTGGGTCGAGTTTACTCGTGAGCTACTCATGATCGACTCGGTGAAAACTCGAAATCGATTCGAGATTTGTCGAGTCGAGCTCGAGTTCGAGTTACTCGAGTAATTACGGAGCTCGAGCTCAAGCTATATAATAGTGAGCTCGACAGACTCGCGAGCCTTATAGAGCTTAATTGAGTTTTGACGCAATTACAAATTTACCCTTAATAATTTAAAATTTTACATATATATCATTAATAATTAAATCATTTTTATTTAAAATTAATTTTTTATTTAATATTTATACGTAATCGAGTTGAGTCGAGCTCGAGCTGGAAAAATCAAAGCTCGACCGAGCTCAAGTCGAGTCGAGCTTCGAGTCTTCCTTATCGAGCTTGAGCTCGATAAGCCTAATACACGACTCGACTCGGCTCGATTACACCCCTAATTGCACTGTGTCTTAATTTTTCCATGTATTCTAATTTAGAGCATTAATATTCATGTATTATTGGCCTAGCGATGGAGTGGATGAAGAACTTATAGATAAAAGTCGAGAATTCGTGATATTCAACCAACATCCTTTAAATCGAGTTATTTTAATTCATCATATGCCACCATGTTTTCTAAACTGAGTTAGTAGCCCCATAGTGTAATAATTTTATTAACAAACTACTGTATTGGTTCCCTGTATTTTTTAATTTTTTTTTTTTTGGATTAGGTCTCTCTAAAAATAATTACAAATTTAATTTTTTAAGTAAAAAACTTAAATAAAAAATTGGTTAAAATTTTTGAAACCACTGCATTTTATTTATTATTTTTTGAAAAAAAACGAAAAATAGAATAATTTTTTAAAATTTTAAAAATAAATAAAAAATGCAAAAAAATTAAATTAGTTTTTATAAAATTCTGTAATTTTATTATATTTTCAAAATTTTAAATTAAAAAAAAAAACAAATAATAGTTAAATAAAATAAAAAAACATATTTTTCAAAATATTGGTTGAATTTTTTTCAAAAAAATATAAATCAAAATAAAAAAATAAAATTATAATGGTTTCAAAAATTTTAATTAAATTTATTTTTTTATTTTTTAAATAAATATTTTACTTAAAAAATTCAAATTGTATTTATTTTTATTTTTATTTAATTATTTTTTCAATTTTTATTTGTTTGTTTTAAAAAAATGAATTTTTATTTTTATTTTCGAATTAAATCCTTGTACTATCAATTTGGTTAAAATGTGGTTTATATATTATCAATTTGGATAAAATCAAGTCCCTTTACTTGCACAATTTCTGCATTTTGTTTAATGAAAAGATAAATTACACTTTGATATCATAGTTCTTCTTCAAAAATAGCTCATTTTTCTAAAATTAACAAAACAACCGTCACTTTTTCAAAAAAAATTACAAATTTAACATTTAATCAATTTTATGACCTGAAAAAATCGTTCGTAATTTATTTTATTTTAATACTTATATTTCTCTAGCCGCGAGAAAAAAGATTCTCCAATCAAGAAACTTAAAAATACAATCAATTATGTACGACTTTGGGGCCATAAAATTAATCAAATTTTAAATTTGCAAATTTTTTGAGAAGGTGAGCTATTTTTGAAATAGCCCAAAATATAGGTACTAGAATGTACTTTACCCTAATTACTTGATGAAATTTTTGTAAGCTAAATGTGCACTTGCATGATTAAATCAAGAACACATGCTCGGATTATTATAAATAAAAGATGAAACACAAAACCAACATAAACATTCAAACCTCAACATAAGCATCATGTCATAATTCATATTATAAGATGATCACATACAATCTCTTGCTCAAATTCTAGCAAACACCACTGGTTTTCTTGTCTGAAATCTTTCTCCAGTAGCTGCAAATCTCTCTTTCAACTTCGCTAATGCTCTTTTTCAACTTCTTCCCATCACCATCCTTGCCTGCATGCAGATCATCGAGCGTGACATGAGCTTCTTTAATGGCCGCACGAGGCGGCAGTTCGTCGAATTCCTTCACGACTTTCACGATGTCCGAGACGAGCCTCTCGGTCAGGCTGTGGCTGAAGTCCTCTCGGACCACAATGCGTAGGACTGCAATGTGCTCGGCGTCTGCAGGCATGGTGTAGGCGGGGACGATCCACCCGAACCTCCTCAGAGACTCCGCGATCTGGAAAACCGTGTAGCTGCTGCTGTCCTTGAGGGAGAAGGCCACGAGGGGCACTCCGACATCCTTGGAGACGACGTCAAAGTGCCCCGTCTTCGCGATCCCGTCTCTCAGAAGCTTCGCATTTAGCATGCAGTTCTCCATGATGTTCTTGTAGCCCTTGCAAACACAAAGACATGATCAATTAGATTGGACATGACGAATTCTTGGCTCGGCCGTTTTGATGAGGTCAAAATCCGTCAGATGATACCGTGTCACCCGGTGATGCCCATATACGGGTTTAGTTTGTAATTTACACACAATTGTATGGATGTATAGCGATGGTGTGACCGGCCCCATGATCAAATTCTATCGAGTCTGACTCATAGTGATCATCTATCAAAGATTCTTGATTTCATCTAGAGCTAGTGATCGAGCATGTAGATATCTGAGTAGATTTCGATTTTGGTCCCATGGGGCATGCGTTAGTTCGCTTTTGGCCCTGGTACTATTATTTTTTGTCCCAAATCAAGTGAATTTCGATTTTGATCCCGCTTTTGACCTTTTAAAATTGAGGGATCAAATTCATAAACCATAAACCTATAGGATTAAAATTGGATAATATTTTTGAAAAGGGACAAAAAAATATAGTAATATGACTAAAAACTGACTAACGCATGTTTTGTAGGACCAAAATCGGATTTTACTCATATATATGTCTATCAAACTTATGTAGAAGAGATTTTTCATTGTATCACTATAACGAAACCTTAATTAATTCGCAAAATCTGATGTTTCTAAATGTTTTGAGGGTACATACATATTTCAACTATGGATGTGAAATCATATATAAAAATCAATATAGGGTTTAATTTATATGATGATATAGTAGATTAAAAAAAATTACGATTCTTAATTATTAGGAAAATAATTACTTACCTCAAAGCCAAGTCTAATGAACTGATAGTATTGAGCAATGATCTGGGAAGAACCTAATCAAAATCCAAATAAAATATAACAAGTTAAAGACAACAAAACTAGTTTAACATGAATGAAAAGTGAAGGTTTTACACACCTTTGGAGAAGTTCAAGGTGAAAGTAGGCTGATCGGATCCGAGGTAGTTGATGTGGAAAACGAGGTCATCGGGCAAGTTGTCGTGGCTCCTCCAGACGACCCACCCGACACCTGCGTAAACGAGGCCGTATTTGTGACCGCTGACATTGATGCTCTTCACGAGTGGCAAACGGAAGTCCCATTCGAGGTCCGGGTAAAGAAACGGAGCAATGAAGCCTCCGCTGGCAGCATCAACGTGGATCGGGGTGTCCCATCCTGTCTCCTTGTTCTTCTTCGTGAGGAGATCATTTAGGAGCTTCACGTCCTCGAACTCTCCGGTCAGCGTGGAGCCGAGGATGGCTGCCACGCAGATGGTGTTCTCGTCTACCATTTCTACGGCCTTAGTAGGATCCATTATGTAGTATCCTTCCCTTAGCTTTACCTCTTTCAATTCTACTTCAAAATACCTTGCAAATTTTTCCCAGCAAACCTGATCAAATCAACACATTTGCATTTACATAATTGCTTGATTATTGATCATCACACCTCCAATCCTCTGTTTTTCCATAGCAATATATATGCATTTACATAATTACTTGATTTTAATGATCATAACACCTCCAATCCTATGTTTTTCTAGAGCAATATATGTATATAGTGATATATACATACATGCATGTATATATCATGCAAAAACTGCACTTGATCAAGAAGCTAGCTAGCAAACTACATAAGCATATATGCATTTACATAATTGCTTGATTTTAATGATCATAACACCTCCAATCCTCTGTTTTACCATAGCAATATATGTATATAATGAGATATATATACATATATATATATATATGCAAACACTGCACTTGATCAAGAAGCTAGCTAGCAAACTATACATTAGCATATATATATATATATATATATATATATATTGGGACTCATCAAAGACGAAAGAGTTGCTAGAATTGAACAAAACGAACTCCTCTCATTAACCTAAGTAGCAATGTAGGGCTCAAACATAACATAATCTCAATGCAACAATTTTACAACAATATATTGTTCTTGAAGATCAAGCTAAGATTTCATTTCATTTCAATATATGTTTCAATAGTTGATGAATGAATTAACCTGAACATTAGCCCCGGTGACAATGTTGGGCTTATCGTAGGGTTTCCCCTGCGCCTTCCTCTTCGCTTGCCACTTCCTCTTGAAAGCAAGACCGGCAAGCATTATGGCTTCGGATGATCCCACTGTGCCCACTCCAACGGCAGTTTCGTCATCGCCAACGGGGGCGTTGAAAAGATGAGCTATCATATTCACACATCGATTCTGCATAAATCACAATCAAATTGTTGACATAACACATTCAGAAATAGAATAACCAACAATCAACAGGCTCTGATAACTAAACTCAATGCTCCCATTGTAACATTTTTTGAAATAGAGAACTCAACACATCCAAACCTCTCTCTCTCTCTCTCTCTCTCTCTCTCTCTCTCTCTCTCTCCCCAAAAAGGGACTCTCATTCAAAACTAAAAGTTATCAAAACTGAACCAATTTTTAATTGGATGAACATCGTCCAAGAGGGTCCTACTGGACTCGAGCCTAGCAGACTAGGTAAATCACAGTACGTGTCTAAGAGCTTATATGTACACTATGTCAAATTTAGTTACTAGCTAGTGGGACTTGAATCCCACACAATGGCCGGCACTACCAAAGCGAAAAAACGAGTTCACTCTTATCCTCACACCAACTGAACCAGGACTAGGACACGAATGAGTACCAAATATTTTTGCAAATCTTCCCAAGCAACACAGATATGTAACATCAATCAACTAACTAGTGATATAGGGGATATAGGGGTGAGTTATGATGGGTACTAATTCTTGATGATGTAGAACTAAGAACAATGCTACCGTTCTCAAAAACCAAGATCAGTACTCATTTGAACAAAATCGAGTAAATTTTGATTTTGATCCCACAAGACATGCATCAATCTGTTGTTTTTGGTGCTGACACTGTCATATTTGGTCATTTTGCAAAAAAATTATCCCAATTTAAGTCCCATATTACGACAAAAAGTGATAGTATCGGTCAAAAACAGACTAACGCATGTCCTATGAGACCAAAATCGAAATTTACTCGAACTAAATCGTATATACTAGAGTATGTGTATATATATACTTCTATAATAAAATAGATGATACGAGAATAGAAGATGAAACACGAGCTAGACCTGGAGCTCGGTGGTGACGGGGTACTCATCCATGTCGACATAATTCTTGTTGATGGAGGCCATGATGAGCTTATCGCACTCCGGCTCCATCCACGTCGTCACGAACGAAGCCAGGTTCAGGCGAGGGTTGCCGTCGAGCATCAACTCGTCGTTCACGATCTGATACGCCGCCTCCTTCGGCATCGTCCCACTTGGAATCTTGAACCTATACATACATACATATATCTATTATATATAACAACTCTGTATCTATCTATATATATATATATACATATGTATGCATATATTACCTGGGGAGAGGGGTGCTGGTGTATCTGGATGCGAAAGTGCAGCGGATATTTTCGCCGGAGTCATTTGTTGTGGTGGTGATCACCATTTTCAGCCTGCAATTACTGTAATATTAATGGAGAGAAGGAGAGAGAGAGATGAGGAATGGATGTATAATATATATATATATATACATATATATATATGTATGTATATATATATATATATATATATATGAATTGATGATTGGTGATGGTGGGGTGCAGTGATTTGGTGGGGAATTGAGAGCACTGAGAGAAGGCCATGTAGCACTGCATTTCTGTAACGTGCCAACAAATCTGCCCACTACACTACACCTCTTTTTTATCAATCACCAAAAACCACCTTTTACTTCTCTTTTTTTTTTAATCACTATTTATTTATATATAGAAAATCATTAACGTGATGGATAAATTTCAATATGATAATTCAATTAATAAAATCAATATATAAGCTTGTCATCTTATTTTTTCGTAGACTGTAACAACATCAGTAAATCAGTTGTTAATCTTCGAAGTTTGAAAAAGTTATCTGTACATGCAGCTCATATATTTCAAAGTGGATAATAATTATAATATTTGATGCCTTGGCCCTACTACCGTCACTAAAAATCACTTTTTTTTTAGCAAGACTAAAAAGTCACTTTAATTAGCCCCATATATTTGCTTTTTTTCCCCACTTTTTTCACCATCCCCGTGAATTTATAGCTGTCAAAACCGACCGGGCCAGCCCGGCCCGGTCTGACCCGATTTTTGGATGGGTTGGACCGTGATTTTATAGGCCCGAATGGTTTCGGGCCGGCCTAGTGAAAAAAAAGTATAATTTTAACTTTAGGCTCATGCAGCCCTTCGTGCTAAGCCTCAAATTTTTAGGCCCGAAATATTTCGGGCCGGGCTGGACCCATTTGACAGCTTTACCCGTGAATATGGGTGGAGATATTTTGATGAGTTAATATTAAAAAGATATGATGTTTTTTTATGTGATGTTTAAGTGGTGACGATACGTATATACTAGATTTATTATATAAATAAGAATATATTTTTAATTTTATTTTTATTAATATAGTCGTTGTGACTGATGTATCCAACAAAATTTAAACGTGGGTTCTTTACGGATAGCTTAATAAAGAAGTGGTGCAAGTTTGCGATCAAAAGTTAGCCATAAAAAAATATGTAGGAAAAATGAAATGAACCTTAATTTCGAATACATTTTTTAGGAAAATAATTTTCATTTTTAATTAGTTATACTATACTTACACGTGTTCCATATTAGTTAGGCAAAAATTTACATGCACTAGATGTATATAAGTTTATATCAGACGGTTAATGTTTTTGATCGGGTCAAACGCAGGTAGATGCGCGCTGACCCGGTCAATCCGCAAAAAAGAAAAATGGTAAAATAGGTGATACTTTTTAATTATACAGATGATACTTTTTTTAATTTTGAGTGATACTTTTTAGTGTTACGGTTGATACTGATTTTGACGGTTTTTTTTTAATTTATTTATTTTGGCCGATATTAGGCTTTTGAGTGATACTTTTTAATGTTACGGTTGATACAAATTTTAAAGAATTTTTTTTTGAAGTTGATTGGATTAACCCGCGTTTTCCGGCGTTGACCGGTCAATGCGTCTGATGGTGCACCTAGTGCAATAAGTGCTTCTCTATTAGTTAATTAATCATATTTGTCTTTTTCTGCTTGATTTTTTTTCCCCCTTTTTGTCGTTTATTTTAAATTATTTAATATCTCTATCTTTATATCTGGTTAAATCTAGTTTGTGCAGTTTTGAAGGAGAAGTGTGAGGATTTAATTGGTGACAAATTTGAGATGTGACGTTGTGATAATTGGTATCTTCACTCTTTCACTCGCCACTCTTCAAAGGAATTCCATATTTTTTTTAGGAAATAATTTTTGCAATCATTTATTTCACCAACAAAATTCTCAATTTAATCCTTCAAGCCAAAGATTACTTAGGAGTTGGAAAATTGGTATTTTATTAATTCCTTGTTTCTCTTCAAATATAAAAAACTTATTAATTTATATATATATATATATACATATAGGGTGTGGTTATAATAAAAACACATGTTGGTGTGAAAATTAGGGACAGATCTGATCCCTACAATTGTACAAGATGGATGGATCAGATTAAAAGGATTTTAAATGGTAATTTGTAATTTTGTATTTATTATTAAATCGTGGGGGGGTATTATTGAGAAATCGCATCCTAATTTCATAAGGCATCATGCATTAAAGTTGGCGCTAGAATCGGAACTTGATATATGCTATCTACGTGATACCCAAATCCCTTATAATCTGGAAGCACAAAATCGATAGATCATTAGCGGTTGCATATAGAAATCGAAATAACGTCTCTAAACCCAGAAAACCTAGAGAATCGCAAGAACAGACGGCGACATCCTTGAGGATCGACGCGGATTCCGACATTGTTTGGAGGTTTTGTCGTGCTCGACGGCTTGAATAATAAACAAGGTGGTTGATTTTTCCTCTCCGGCAACGGCGCATTCGAACGGGAGCCCAAAAATACACATGGGTCGGAAGAAATCGGGTAAGTTTCAGTGTATTGAATATAATTTAACGATATTTGTGCAAAAAAAACTGACCTATTTAACATCTGATTAAAGATTGCGACTGATTAGAAAAATAGATTGAGAAAATTGGTTTTATTTTGGGCGAATCGCATCACAATAGATCAGTTGTTTCTTGTAATTATGTAGTGTGGGTTTACAAAATTGAACAAACTTTGTCAATCGATAATTGTGGGATTACAAATTCTGTTTTTTTGAGAATTAAGGGGTTTCATTAGAAAAGGGACGAGTTATACCTATTTTACCAGTTATTCATGGTTTTTAATCTTTATGATTTAATATAAATTATCTCTGTGTGACTTGATGCTCTTTATTGATAATGTTGATGCTACTTATGCAAATATGGTTTGCGTTATTATAAGAATAATTGTGAGGCTATGTATGTATATTTTTGATGCTGCTGAATGGTTATTTTGAAGCTACTAATAAATATATGTACTACTTATTGTTTAAATTAGAAATGTAACTTGTGTGGTTTGGTGCTTGTAATTAGTATTGTTTATGCTTCGTATGTATTTGTTTGGTGGTTTGTGTGAACTACACTATGATCATCTGAATTTGCAGTGCTACTGATTATCTAATTCAATGCTTTGTATGTTGTGTTATAGGTAGTTCTAAGGCCCCTGCCAATGAATCTGAATTTGAGGCTGAAATGGAATCGCGCGATCAAACTGATGATACGACCAGGGCCGATGCCGAATTAAGGTCGAAAAATAAACAAGACAAGAGAATAGGTATTTGGGTTATTTCACTTATTCGAAGTAATTATACATAGAATTGGACTTTATTATAATGATCAACAATTCTAAATATATAATGTTGTTTGTAAATTATTACAGCTGAAGATGGGGACAAAGTTGCTTCTAAGAAGAAGAGAAAAGGTAATTTTTTAATGTTATGCCTTATTTCATGGTTTTTACCTTTGCAGTTGACAGTTTTTAAACAAATGACTAATGCTTTTCATTATTTAATATTGTTATCTATATTGTTACAGTTTCAAAAGAGACCGTCCAAGTAAATTCTAATGAGAATGACATAACAGAGGAGAATGGTGAGGAATCGGGCATTACCGAGTATCCAAAACTAGTAAGCCGAGCCTGTCCTACATTGCTATTTCAAGCAATCGAAAACTTCTCATCAGGCCAACGAGAAGCAGTTACAGAGATGGGATTCAAGCATATACTCCATATGAAAGTGAATAAGGTCCCAACACAGCTAGCATACTGGGTGCTCGATAATTTTGATGCTAATAGCTCAGAGTTGCGTTTGTCGAACGGACGCTGGATACCAGTTGACGCAGATGATGTACATCTAGTCTTTGGTTTCCCACAAGGATCAAGAAAAATACAAAGAAGGAAGAAATCTGATGTCCTCAAATCCGAAACAAAATTTTACAATCAATTCGGAGAGATGAAAAGGGACAGGATAAAGTTGAAGCTAGTTTACGACAAAATGATGGAGGACGTTGCAGGGGGTGAAGTGTTTAGGATGGATTTCTTGGTATTGCTTACTGCATGCTTGATTGAGAGCAATATAAATGGGTACGCAGCAACACCAATGTTACGGTACATGGATGCTGAAAGCCTAAAATCCATCCATGAGCTTGATTGGTGCGAATACGTGATTGCAAGTCTAATACAGCACAAAAGGATGTGGGAGGCTAACAAGACTAATAGTTTTGGCGGCCCAATCTTGTTTCTGACTGTAAGTAACTAATCGTCTATTTAGTAACATGTAACATGATGTTTATTAATATTAGAGCTAAATATGTTTAATGTTGATGCTGCTTATTACTAACTATACACGAATTAAATGAATGACGTGTCCAATTATTAAATGTGAGAGTTGATAACATTAACAATTACATTTGGTGCTAAATAACAATTATATTGGGTGCATATTATTCATTGTAATAATGCTATGTATCATATATCTGGGTGCTTGTTTGTATGTAACATTGAACTGGAATTTAAATTTGTTGATGCTAAATTTGATTCATTTTGATGCTTATTATGATTAAATTTGATGCAGGCAATGTATGTCGATAGAGTTATCTCGCATGGTAAACGTCTTGTTGACAGGTCCTTCCCAACTGTGAAAGGTTGGACATTCCATTTAATCCGGAAGCGGGAAAAACAAGAGATGATGGCTGGGGGTTTTGGAGGTGGACGACTGTGTCCTCAATACAAAAAAACCGATGAGGACCTTACACCATTGACTGGTGATGACGAAAGAACCAAACAGGGTGGAGACAATAACATTCAAGAGGATGATATGCAGAAATTTGCAAATGAGTTTCTATCAAAATCAAAGCTCATGGCTGACACGATGATGCAACTCATACTGCTAATAGAGAGAGCTCCAAAACATCTTTGTGAAAACCCCCGCTTTAAGAAGATTGTCGAGGCTGGACAACAGTTGGTTGGATGCAAGGTAGGAATGCCGAGCACGCAAGACAATACCAAGCCTACACAATTCTATGAACAAGATGAGGATGACGATGATTTCTGGAGTGATCCTAACTGTATTTCTGCCTTAGAAGAGATTGAAAAGGCCATACTGAAGCGAGACGAGTGGAAGAAGCATATCTTCAAAGGGCCTAGCTTCAGCCTTGGATTGACACAAGATTGGGATGACGTTGTCAACATAAGTAGAGAAGTTGAAAACATGCCACATGAGGGACCTGAGGTCGAATATCATGTTAACCCACATCAAGAGGTACATTATAAAGCATTAATCAAAATTTTTACTTTAATTTTTTAAAAATTTATTTTGCTAACAAAATACAAACACATGCAGAATGAAAAGAGCACGGAAATAAGTGGTAGCAAGGAGGCACATGATCATACAGAAAATGTAACTGTAAGATCACACATACTTAACACAAAATATAATTTTTTTTTCACCAAGATACTTGACTATTGTTGTTGTAAATCAGATCACCGACAAAGCGAGAAAGGGCAAGCAACCTGCACATCCTGAAGAAAATATAGGAAGGACGCTGAGGAGCCGGAAAGAGAAGGTACAATATATAAATTATACAAGTGTTATTTACAAAATAAATTAAAGTACATTTAACCGCTTAATTGTGTACAAAGGTTACATCGGAAGCACCCGTGCATCCAATGGTGAAACGCAATGCTGCAAGTATAAAGAAAACCCAAGCTTTAACGTCGCCTTACCATGAGCGAACGGTTGATGGGTCAGGAAAACTAGACAAGAAGGATAAGGAGCTCTACTACTGGTTGGTCCACCATGCGAACCGAGACCCGTAAGACTGTTAATGCCATCAATGAGTTATTTTCTGATATTTTACGACTTCATAATTTGACATGACACTTATATTTCAGAGTGGAGGTTGTCTTCACATACAAGAACATAAATCTAAGAAGAGAGGAATTGCGAACCTTGCAGAAAAGTGTATGAATAAGCACACATGTCATTGATGTGTGGAGCACTATACTAAATCACAACGAAGAAATCAGGGCAGCAACCTCTCCTTGTCGGTTCTATGCAATAACAGATGCATGTGTAAGAATGTGCACTTCATTCCGAAATTATAAGTTGTTAATATTAATTATGTCTGTGTGACTTGTTGCTATATAATGTTAATCTTCATACTACTTATGCATTTCTGTTAAGCATTAGGTATATAATATTTGTAATGCTATTTATGCCTATGTTTGATGTTATTGATGTATATCTTTGATGCTGTTAATGAATACTGTGTTTAGTGTTTAACTTGGTAGTATAATTTCTGTCACTTGGTGCTTTTTATTAATATTGTTAATGCTACATATGCATCTCTATTGTGCTTTAGCTAAATATATTTGTGATGCTATTGATGTATATCTTTGATGCTGTTAATGAATACTGTGTTTAGTTTTTAAATTGGTAGTATAATTTCTGTCACTTGGTGCTTTTTATTAATATTGTTAATGCTACATATACATCTCTATAGTGTGCTTTGGCTAAATGTATTTGTGATGCTACTCATGCATATTTGTTATGATACTTAACCAATATGTAGCGCTACGCACTTGGAGCTCCGGGATGGGATAAGACAAAAGTTGAGTCAGAGTTCAGTGACTCACTTAAACTTCAACTATGGCGTAGCGAGAAGCACACACTACCCAACATTGACATGGTATTGTATAATTACACTATATATTACTTATTTATGCATAATTCAAATTAAAACTAACAGTAATAACTTATACTACAGTTCTTCTTTCCCGTGCTTGATCGAGACCACTACTACGTAGTATGCTTTGACTTAATAAAGAGTAGTGCATTGGTGATAGACAATTCAGACGAGTCCGAGGGAATAGATCTGGGACCCAAGTATGGAGCAACGCCATTTATACTAGTATGTCCTAAATCCTGTTTTTTACTTTTCTGTATGAAACCTTTGTCGTATTTTTCAGCAAAATGAAACCTTTGTCGTATTTTTCAGCAAAATGTGTTCGCTGACTATTTGTACACGGAGGGATTGAAGGCGAAGTCAGGAATAGTTAGAAGTGCATGCATTTCAAGGCTTGACATGCGTTGGCGGGATGCGGAAAACAACAATGACTGCGGCGTGTACACAATGCGCCACATGGAGACATACTTGGGTCAATCTAGCAAAGCTTGGCATTGCAATCTGGAGAAGGGAAATGTCTCACAAATGAACGTGCTGCGCATCAAATATTGTGCATCTATTCTCTCCTCAGATTTGAATGACCATGCTGCCTCAGTTGGGAAGGATGCAAAATCTGTTTTTGCAGCCAACTCTAAGAAGAAGCAACCAAATGTGAGCGATGTTTTGAGTGGAGATGTGTGACTGTTGATTTGTAAATAAGTGTTACATTGTTTTTGATGAATATTGGTATAAACTTAACTGTGATACTATCATCTTTTGGATTAGGCATATTTAGTTTTTTTGATTAATGCTGCCAATTTGGGTAAAACAATAGGTAGGGGTCTTGAATTTTTTTGACTTTTGAATGGTATGGGACTAGGAAATTGTTGTGACTTGACTATATACACTATAAATGGTGTATGTTATTTATTCACTCGAATGCATATGTTTAAGTATATATTGTTCTTATTTTAAATGCTTCAAACGTTTAATGATAACGCTTATATTTCAAAACTGTGCAAACAACTCGATATTTTCTCTCTAAATGCTGCCTTTTCAGTTTTACTTGATAGTAATAATTAATAGTGTAAATAACTTACTGCTAATAATCAATGATGTATATCTACAATAATAATGATATAAAGACGGCTACGTACATTTCATATTAACGCTTCATAAATAAAATTAAGCATTTCATATTTGATCGTTGGTGCTTCGTAAGCATATTTGTGTGCATTATATTATTTGAATTCGATAGTTAATGCTATGTATTCAGAAAGTAAATGCTTCAAAAATAACAACTCTAGCTGTTGTAAATTGTAATCTAATACATAATGTAGGCCAAAATAACTAAACTACTATATAAAACATCACGAAAAAAATATACCTAGAATTAAAACAAAACTAAGCAAAAAATGAAACAAATGGAAAAAAATCATAAATCATTTTCTCCGTGGACAATTTCTAGCATCATGGTGGCATTTCTCACCACAAGCACGATATTTCCTCAATGGCTTCTTCATCTTTTCCACATTCTTTTCTTTGTCCGATTTTATACGACTGCCGCTCCCTTTTGTCTTCACAGGGATTGGTGATTTAATATTAACTTGCTCCGGCATAGGCGCTTGATAATACTCTTCAAACAACAAATTCTTACCATGACCATTACAATCACCGTCTCCACCAGATTTGAATGAGTCTTTAACATCTCTTATAGCTTGCAACAATGAATTAGATCTATCCAAGTTCCCATCAACCATGCTCAAGCAACTGTAAAACTCAGAAACAATATCATACAAAGTGAACCGATTCTCCTAAATAGCAGCACAGGATAACAATACATCGTCAGCAACAACATGCCCTGTACTGAACAATGCTTGTTTTGTCCAACGGCTAACTATGTATTTCTGGGGTATTGACTCGAATTTGAGATCTTTGAATACAAAAAATACATGGCAACACAGTAGACCCATCATAACAAATCTTTTGCAGCTACAAACAATATCCTTATCCACCTTATCATACTTAACATTGAAAATCCCATTGGTAGAATCATCAACCTGATACGAGCAACTGAATTCATCTTCAGTGATATTAGTAAGACGACAACTGTAGCAAGCACGCTCGATATCATCTTGCAACTAATTAAAAATGCTCCTTGTATACACCATTGCTGCATGTTTCTCAAACTGAAGCAAAGTTCTAAAATCACTACAACATGACAAGTCCTGATTATTCAGCTTTGCTTGATTGTGTCTCTGGGAGTCTAATGCATTCTCAAAATACATAAAAAATTGAAGAAGGTTTGAATGTTGAGACATGTGCATACGGAAAAAACTATTCTCACTTTCAGATGGTGATGTTGTCCTAAACAAGCCTCCCATCTTTAAATCTCTAAAATACGCCGGAATCCACATTTCACGAATATTATACATAGATATGAACCATGACTCATCCACCAAATCAAATGTATTCATTATATCACTCCACTTTGCCTCAAACACATCTGGCTCAACATTAACTGACCAAACGAGACTACAGAATTGTTTCATAAAGTCAGGATCTTTCTTCAATATAACAGGTACCTTCTCTGTAATTTTGGACATGATGTGCCACATACATAAACGATGCCTCGTGTGCTGAAAAACCCGTTTAAATGCAACCTTGATAGCTGGGTCTTGATCAGTAATTAGTACAGCAGGTTCATGAATCATGCACTTTTTAAACTGCTCAAATACCCATCCATACGATTCTATAGACTCCCCCGTCATCAGAGCAGCAGCTAATGTAATACATTTTCCATGATTATCTTTAGCTGTGAATGGTGCAAAAATCATGTTGTACCTAGCATGTTTGCCAAAATAAAATAAAAAACGTCAATGAAAAAAATCATCTATAAAGCATAAATTAATAATGAATAAAGCATCAATCTCACATGGGCCAATATATAAGTAAATTATACCTTAAAATGCATTGAAAAATAAAGTGTAAAGCATTAAAATATACTAACTTGTTCGTACTGTATGTCGCGTCAAAAGAAACCACATCACCAAAGGCGCAAAAATTTCTCCTAGCTATTGGGTCGGCCCAAAACAGGGATTTCAAATGATCATTCTCATCAACTTCAAACTCAAAATAGAAAGCAGAACACAACTCACGTTTCTTATACAACTTGTCAATGATCATTTGTGCATCAGCACCAATAACATAAGCTTTAAGGTCACGCGAAAAGTTTTTAACTTGAACACGTGAACAACCAATGCTAGAGTATGAACCAACAAATGTCTTCATCATCTTATACGACCCCATTGCACCAATATTAGCCTTTGCACAATCCATAACAAACTTCTGGTGACCTACCTCCAACTTAGAGTTCATCTTCATAAAATACCTATAAGCTTCTGGCACTAAAGTGTGCGAATGACCCTCTATAAATTTCATAACCATATAACCATCTAATCCAGCAAACTTGAAAACAATCCGAGCCTTGCATTTCATACGAGATGACGCAGTACGTCGTTTTTTGGCATCTCCGGGAACGTCCATATCTGCTGCATGCTTGACACCTTCCTTATTACAATATATATATTTCAATGTTATACACGACCCATCATACAACTTCCTTTTTGTACCATGACGTATGTCAAAACCACATGCAAGAGCATACTTTTTGTAAAACTCAACTCCATCATCAATAGTACGAAATTTCTGCTTGACAAATGGCTTCATGGAAGGATCACACTGGGGAATATATACCTTTGTCGTTCCACCAGGTGACACTTCAAGAACACCTTGACTTGAGTGAATCATGCCTGAACAAAAAAAAAAAGTCAATTATTGAATGCTATGTACTCATATTTTCAATGCATCCTATAACAAACAAAGCTGCGATAATAACAATAACTTAAAATCCTTCAAATATACAGTACTTTAACTACAAAAATTGTGATGCTTCATAAATAATATATATATGCTAAAAAACAACAATAACAACTACATACACTGTATACATAAAAAGAAATAATAATTACGTCCTATCCATCAATTTGCAGCATATATATCTAGATTGTGAAAGAAAAACGTGAAGTTCTATCCATCAACTCGAGAAAGAAAAAATGTGACGTTACATCCATCAATTTGCAGCATATATAATTCACAGTTCATCCATATTGTGAAAGAAATCGAGAAAGAAAAAAACGCGAATGAACCTGACTCTTCCATTGTCTCTGCAACAACTAAAATTCAGAAAAAAACCGTCAAAGACGTATAAACTGGGAACAACGAACTGTAAATAATGATCGTAATTTTTTTATCTCCCAAAGCAAGAAACTGTGAATAACAAAATCTAATCGTCTATGGAAACAAAATCGTTTATGAAAAAAAAAAACCGTGTGAATCTTCCAAGTGAAATAATATATTAACTGACCATATTTCAAAACCGTATTTTAAGGAGGTTATGATTTTCAAATACATGGGAGTCTACAAATTATTAACTAAATTACATCATTAGCCTTATCAATAAATTAAAATTAAAAAAAACGGTTAAAAAAAGGAAAATATATCTCAATCTAACCGTCCATCTCATCAGATCCAACGGACGAAAATCGTCCCTACTTTTCACACCAAGTGGTTGTCCCTATTTGATCCATATCCTATACATATATATGTATATATATTGTATTTTAGTCTTAAAATTCCTAATTTAAGACTCGGATTATGAAGTAATGGAATCATTCAAAACTTCCTTAGCTCACATATATTTATAAATTTAGTCCCACTAAAAATAATATTTTTACATGCATGCATAAATTATATAATAATGCAATTTATTTAAAATATATATATAAAATAATGCAAATAAACAAATAAAAAAAAGGTTCTAGTATGAGTTTGAGCTTGGGCTGAAGGGTATTTAAGCCCATGTGTCATTGATATTATAGTCCAACATAATCGTAACAAATTTCTTTTTTTTTAGCAAAATATAATCGTGGCATTATGATTGGTCTTCAAAGTACGTATCAATTTCATTTAATAATAATAATAATAATAATAATAATAATAATAATAATAATAATAATAATAATAATAATAAATTTCAGCTTTTAAAGAGAAAATAAGGTTGTAAACAATTGGATTGAATTGAACCATTTTGAGGTAGGAAGCTAGTAACACGTCCCAACCACATAATATTTTGATCTAAATGGTTCAGATTCAACCAACAAAAAAAAACGATAATATATTTATAAATATGCTGAATTTCACAAAAAAGAAAAAAAAACACTCTTAACATGAAAAAAAAATTACTCATAATAAAATATGTAAATTTACTCATAATAACAATTGTGTTTTTCGTTCATAATAACATGATTATATATTTATAATAGCATTTTTTTTTTTCATTTTAGCATTATGGAATTGCATGAAAAATAAAGAAAAGAAATATACGGAAGCAGAATATAATTATAAAACACACTTGGTAATTATTGATATATTATTCGACAAAAAAAATAAAAAATAAAAAATCTCATAGTAACACAATCATCCCTTATTAAAATCATTAACACAATTTAAAATACTCGAGACTACGTATAGCCCCTAAATTGAAATAAAAATAAAAATAAAACACCTTTTTTTAACAATCAAAAATAATATTTTATTAAGCACCACAAGAACAAGGATTAACGAGAAGACCTACCACAAAAAGGCCGAGGTTCAACCCAACAAAAAGGGCTTGAAAATTCACGAGCAACCATAACTATACTATATGCCACACAATTGACACTACGACGAATCAAACTAAGAGAAAAATCATGTGAATCATCAAAAAGTTTACGACAGCTTGAAATAATCAAACCAAAGTTTGGTACATAATATCTAGTTAAGCAAACAATCAAACATGCATCACACTCATATGATTAGTTAGATTCATGAAAAATTGAGCAAAATCAATGCTCAATATTTTTAAAAAAAAGGAAAAATCACAACTATTCATTTAAAATAATTATCAACAATTAATAAAATATTTAAAATAAAGTTGAAATTCAATTTTGATTTATCAATTAAGTCTCATGCAGAGAACTAGGGGTGGCAAAAATGGTCTGCTCAGGTCATGATTTTGGATGCCCGATACAAATTCGGGATGTCCTGAATAAGACAATGGCCCGGCCCGGCCAAGTCAAGACACGCTCACCCTAAAAATTAGGAAAATAGCCTTGGGCTCGCAATTAGTGCGGTCTGAAATTGCGTTGTATTTAGGCCGAACTGGACTACAAAAATATAGACCCAACCGAAGATCAAGTCGACTCGCCCCATTGCTCCCTCACAGTTGGCCTAATGTTCCAGGTCGAGCGGTCCGTTTTTCCGGCTCTACATAGAACTTCATCTATCCTAAATTTGCTTTTATCATTTTTTCACTTCAAAAAGTTTCATTGATTAGTGAACTGACAAAAAGATTTATCATTAGCTATATAATTAGTCTTGAGTGAGATAATTTTATGTTTTACAAATTTTAAGACGTATCAAGATTCAAATTCAAATATAATTAAATATCAATAAAATTATAAATGTGCGGTTACATGTAAGTTTTAATTTAAATTTTGACTCATCGAAATGAATTTAACTGGTGATACAGTCTCACACGAATTTTTGTTTATTTTTAAAATATAGTTGATGAGGTTGTTGCAAATGGGAATTGAGCGAGTGAGAGAGAGTGAGAAGAAACGACAAACCACCAACGTGGTAGACCACGCCAATCCTCAAAACACTTTCGTTAATTAACAGTCGGCTGTCCGAAAATCTCACTTGGGGAGCTGCCGCCAATCTTCACAATGCAACAAATCACCAGAATTCGATGAATTCAAGAACAAGAACACACACACACACCCGCACGGCTGTGTGTGTTTATTGTCCTGTCCCTACGACTTGGCCAACTTGCTTGGAAAGTCTCTTGCGTGTTCCTCTCGTCTCAATCCCTTTACGGGTCAGCGCTTTTCAGTCTTTCTTTATTCCTTTTTTTTTTTTTTATTAAAACACACACACACACACAATTCTTGACGGATAAAGGAATTCAACGCCCTTCACTCTCTACTCTCAAGTCTTGGCGTTTCCACTGCTGTGCAATTTTTTTTCTTTCTAAATTAGTATTTCCAGTTTGATTTCTCTTTAACTGTCCTTGTTTCTCTGGGAGTGGTTAAAGATTGGTTTTTTATATGGTGGGCTAAAAATTTTGAGTTTTGATTATATCTTTCCTCAACTTTACTACAGCAGGTGCGCGATTTTGCTCATTGGTCTTTCCCTTTTCGTTTTCTGGGTTCGTTTTTGTTATCAATGTGCAGTGGGCTGCTCTTTTTTTTTTAGAGATTTTGTAATTTTAGTTTTCTTGCTTGCATGATTTTTTTGCTGGGATTCAACTTGGTCAACTTAACATATGTTTTGTGTGAAGGCATAGTGATGTGTGTGTTCCTCCAATTCTGTGTATATGTTGAAGCTGCTACTGTGTGTTAGAGTTGCTTGTGTGCTGCTTTGCTTTTTTAAAAAGAAGAAATGATATAAAGTTGTTTTTTTTTTTTTTGCTTTTGGTTGTTTGCTGTAAAGTAAATTATGGAATATTGGGTGTTGGAATATCAGAAAAGACTGAAGATTTTAAAAGGTCACTTGAAAATTTGAGGACAGCTAGAATTTCTTTCTCTGTCAAGAATGTAGCATAGCTTTAATATGGAAGTTGCCTGAAGTTAATTATGGGAAAGGAATAAGTGGAGGAAGAGAGAGAAAGGGGATGATAAAAAAAAATAAAAAAATTATGGAAGGGAAGATCAATGAATTCATGTGAAGAGGGTGATTGCAGGAATCTGAATATGAAATTATGGCTTAAAACACTCAGCTTTTAGGAATTGTTGTTTTAGTTGTGACATTTGATGGCAGCTCGTGTAATGGTTGTTTCTATTCTGTCGACTATTAAATACCTTGGTTGCAGGTATAATTGAGGAATGGATGCTTCTGAAAGAGATGAGATACCTATGCTACCAGCTGCATACTTGCAGTCAGATGGTGGGGATGACTCTGGAAGAAGAGGTTCATCGACCCGAACGAGAAGTGCATCAATGTCCATCCCTACAAACTCGATGGATTCCTCTGAATACGAGCACAGTCTCGTGGGCTTCACTGGTCCTTTGACAAGTGCAAGGCGAGCTCCTAGTACACAGATGAGTGGTCCTTTACATGCAAACCGCAACAAGGAGTTCGTATTTAAGCTTCCCCAAGGTGCATTACGCCAAAAAGCAACTGAACCCAAACTAGATCGAACTGAAAATAATGATTGGCAGCCAGATGATTATATGGGTAGAAATGAGCATCTTTTGAGGTCAGGGCAACTAGGGATGTGCAATGATCCATACTGCACAACTTGCCCAATGTATTACAGTGCTAAGGGGCGGCAGAAGCCTTCGAGAACATCAGAGATATTTGACGCGAAGGTACTAAAATGTTTTCCTGTTCTTGTTCCGACTGAAATGCAGGAGCATCACAATGTGAAAAGTTATTTTTTTCTTTTTTAAGGGTAGGTGCATAGCTCTGTGTGTGTATCTAAGCTATATATCATTTTATAGAAATTACAGCTGCTCTTTTTATGAGGATGATAGTACTCATTGAACGATGCTTCCCCAGACAAGTTTCTTGTTTCTTGTCTGTCTCGAATGCAATTTCCAGTCAACTAAGATTCAGGCATGCTTTGATAAGTCTCATTTATTAGTTTTGTATTATTATTGATAATTTTGCTTCCCTAAAGCCAATTCTATCCAGGTATTTCGTGCTGCAGAAATAGTCCCGATATTTTCAATTTCCATTGTATGATTTTTACTCACTGATACTACCAAATACACTCATGAATTTTGAATTTCCTACTCCCTTTTTACAGTTCCAAAATATGCTACATGGAGATGCAAAAGGTTGGGCTAAAAGAATGTGGTCATCTCTGCTTTCTTATATACCTGGAGTTATGAACCCCCATAATGAACGTGTTCAGCGATGGAACCAGTTCTTCGTCATTGCTTGCTCGTTTGCTGTTTTTTTGGACCCAATGTTCTTTTTCCTGTTATACGTGCTACAGGTAAGCTTTTTGAAACATAGTTGATCTTGTTCTTCTTGTTCCATTATTTTCATCTCAGCATTAAAATCATTGAGATGCATGTGACACTTTGCACCGTAAGAACAATAGAATGCTCACATGTACTGCTTTGAAGTACGGTACATGAAAATTTTCATCTCCAATGACCTTTATGTATAAATGCAGAGGGTGACAAACATGTCACATTGACCTTAACGTCACTATCTTTTCCCAGGATAACAAGTGCATAGTACTAAATTGGCCGATGACAACAGCAATGATTGTCTTGAGGAGCATGACTGACTTCATTTACTTGCTCCATATGCTCCTTCAGGTACATGCACTCCTTTGGCACTCCTTCGAATCCTTCTATCGTTCCTCGTTGTACGCTTTGTTTCCCTAATGTGTATGGTTGGGTACTCATTCATTTTAGCAGTATAATGATGGAAAAAACACATTATCATATTCTCCTAATCCTCTTACAGTACTCAAATGGTACATGTAAGGAAGATAGTATTATGGTATTTGTCTATTCGCCTACCCTTTCTCTGGAAATGGCATATATTGGTTCAGATTAATCCAAGTGTTGATTAGCTCAACTTTCGAACAATAACAGTAGGAGTTAAAGAAAATGAGCATGTTGGTTCTACCTTAAGCAAGATCTGCAAATTATTTATTCTTGGAGAAACTTTGAAATGCAAATACATATGGATTAACAAAGCTCTTGGGGCATTGACAAAGTAATTAAGCTGCTCTTTTTTTTTTCTGAACATAAGTGAAGATACATTGTCATTTTGCAGTTTAGGCTAGCTTATGTTGCTCCCGAATCCAGAGTTGCGGGATCTGGAGATTTAGTCGATAACCCTAAACTGATTGCCCGGAATTATCTACGTGGATACTTTATCATTGATTTCTTTGTTGTACTGCCCCTGCCACAGGTAAGTGGTTCATCCTGTTCCTGCTGGTCTCTGCATAAAAATGTTTATCTGGCTTCTTGTGCTTATTAGCAATGTCTCATAGATGTGATGCAGATTCTTTTCTCGGATTCTATGACTTATATCTTTGGCTTAAATGCACCACTCCAGCATAATAACTATTAAAACCGAGTTGTTTGTTTTCTGTAGATTATCATTTTATTGGTCTTACCTGGCTCCATTGGAGCATCTGGTGCCAATTATGCAAAAAATCTTCTTCGAGCAGCAATTCTCATTCAGTATATTCCGAGGCTGTACAGATTCTTACCTTTGGTTACTGGTCCATCTCCAACTGGCTTCATCTTTGAGTCAGCCTGGTCGAATTTTGTCATCAATATTCTCACCTTTGTTCTGGCAAGCCACGTAGTCGGCTCATGCTGGTATCTCTTTGGCTTACAGGTTCGAATGCAATGTTACGATCATCATTCTTAGATTCTTTTGAATATCAAGCATTGCATTTCTGAGCTCTTTCCTAGGCAATGTGGCTGACTCTCTCTTAATGTAATTCGACATAGAGGGTCAATCAATGCTTCCGAAATGCGTGTGGTGACAGCAGCATTGACAAAACGAAGTGTATGAAATTCATTGATTGTGGACATGGAAATCCTGACAAGAGGTTCGGGCACGATGCAGATTGGAAGACTTGGAAGAACAATGAGAATGTAACTGCATGTTTCGGGAAAGATGGTTTTGACTTCGGGATTTATCAAAATGCTGTCAATCTAACCACCCACAAGAGCTTAGTTAAAAGATATGTGTACTCATTGTTTTGGGGGTTCCAGGTATCTTTATGCAACAATACTCATGCAATAATACACTGGCATTCCTTCATTCTGACATGATTGGTTAAATATGTCGTAATTTCATTCTGCTTCGAAGGCTGATTTTCAGACGACTGACACGGATCCATCTTGTAAATCTTTATGAAGCAAATCAGTACCCTGGCTGGGAATCAAGTTCCGAGCTACTTTGAGTGGGAAGTTATTTTCACCATGGCCATCATAGGGATAGGTCTCCTACTTTTTGCTCTGCTGATTGGAAATATGCAGAATTTTCTGCAGGCTCTTGGGCGCAGGTAGAACATTAATCTCGACTATAAATGTAACCCTTCGTTCAGTGCATTCACATGAGAAACGAAACTTGAATCTTGTATTTTCAATTGATCTAACTAGTCTCTGCTTCAAGTATAGTTGATGAATTCTTCTATCAACTAGTTTTGAATTTAATGAAAATCACTTTCCTTTTCCTTCAGGAGCTTAGAAATGTCTTTGAGGCGCCGTGATGTTGAGCAGTGGATGAGTCATCGTCGCTTGCCTGAAGCTCTACGAAGGTTCCATATTATTTTGTTGAGGGTTGATTATTGTTATTGTTTCATTCGTCTATCATGCATCAATTCCTGTGCACACCTCTTTCAAACTGTTGTATTTTATCGATTATAAGAGCTCAAAATAGTGAAAAAATGTAGCTTTGCATCCTGCAATCCTCAGGCCGCCGTCTATTTTCATCATTTTTTCTTTTCTCATCTCATTTA
Source organism: Perilla frutescens (assembly GCA_026008535.1). Classification (NCBI taxonomy): domain Eukaryota; kingdom Viridiplantae; phylum Streptophyta; class Magnoliopsida; order Lamiales; family Lamiaceae; genus Perilla; species Perilla frutescens. The sequence goes on along the minus strand of BRKX01000024.1, from coordinate 421,420 downwards.
TTAGGCAGTCATCTTATATTTTTTTATATTTTATAGTTTATGCATATTGATACAGGCAGGTTCGGGACTCAGAGCGCTTTACTTGGGCTGCGTCAAGGGGTGTAAACGAAGAAACACTGATGGAGAACTTACCGGAAGATCTTCAACGAGATATAAGGCGTCATCTCTTCAAGTTTGTCGAGAAAGTGAGTGTGATGTTTTAAGCAATTTCATCAGTCGAGATCTTTCTTACATAGTATTGATAGCTATAACATAATGTCAACAACTCTTGCGAATTCTATACATCGATCTGTCATTACAGGTCCGGATTTTTCAACTACTGGACGAACCTATCATAGATGCCATACGCGAGAAGCTAAAGACCAAAACATATATCAAGGGCAGTAAAATCATGTTTCACGGCGGTCTTATTAACAAAATGGTATTTATAATTCGGGGAAAGATGTTGAGCGAGGGAGAAGACAGGATTTCTTCTCCCTTAGCCGATGGGGACTTTTGTGGAGAAGAACTTCTTACCTGGTGCCTCGAACATTCTTCCATAAATAAAGGTAAACCTGCAAGCGACTGCTGCTCCCTTCTCGTTGTGGCTCACAAAATCAAGTTTCCCCTCTTTCTTACGGCATCAAATATTTTCTTGCTGCTGTTTTTGGCTTTGTAAGATTCTAAAGAAAACATATTACAATGTCCTTTGCATTTCAGAGGTTGTAAGAAGGATCTCTTCATGCGGACGGACGATCATCTTATAATTCCACGAAACTCGTATTCAATTAGTAATAAGCACCTTCTCTCTTATTTTCAGATGGAAAACGAATTAGGATCCCGGGACATAGATTGTTGAGCACCCGGAAGGTAATTTGCGAGACAAATGTCGAAGCTTTTGTGCTGCGTGGTGCTGATCTCGAAGAAGTGACGAGTTTGTTCGCGAGATTCTTGAGAAGTCCACGAGTTCAGGGGGCCATAAGGTAATCTATTCTATGCTCATCAAATCCGTTTGTTAAATGCTTGAAAGTAGTCATGCAGAAACATGTTTAGAGCATTATTGCACAGTTTACAAATTGTTATCCCTAGTTATAGGGTTGTAAACGAGCCCAACAGTAGCAAACAGGCTTGAGCCTGGCTCGTCCAAGCTCAATTCGAGCTCTTATAGTTAAACTCAAGCTCAGTTTAGATCAAAATTAGGTGCTGCTCAGCTCAAGCTTGGTTTGTAAATGACTCGTTTATCAACTTAAACTAACATAGCTCAAGCTTGCCTCGCTAAGCATATATCCAAATTCGAGCCTGAGCTCATGAACAGACTGGAAAGCAAATGAACAAGCAAGCTCGTGAGCTAATGAGCCAAATTTACCTTTCGGCTCAAGCCTGGCTCGTTAATCAAACTAGCTTTTCTCAAATCAAGATTTGTAGCTCATGAATAGCTAGAGCTCATTTATAGTTTCTTACAACCTAGCTTGTAGTAAACTGCATTTTCCAATTCCAACTATATATATATAAACAACTTCTGTTGCAGGTATGAATCACCATACTGGAAAGGGCTCGCAGCTAGACAAATCCAAGTGGCGTGGAGATACAGAAAGAAACGAATAAATCGTGCAGATTCCTCAAGCCCACCACGAAACTAGCTAGTCCTCCAGAAGCCGGAGCGCGGCCTTCCTCTTCCCCCCATGCTCCCGGGAGCTGGTGTACAGGTGTCTGAACGAGATATCACGGCAACACGTGTACAGATGATGAATGTAGGTGTGTTGGGAGGGCAGATGGGGGTAGTAACTAGATTAGTTTGAGAATTATTGTGTTGCATTTAGTAGGCAGAGAAGTGTTGGCATTATTTAGAGTAGTGAATAAATGTGTGATCTGTTTTGGAGCCAAAAGGTGTTGGACCAAAGTTAGAGATGCATTATTGTGATTAAATTTGTCTTTGCAAGAACTGGTGAGAAATGTAATACTCAGACAGCTCTTGCCCTTCAAAATTTAAGGTTTTCTGCTGCACATTCTCTCTTCTGTCTGTTTCATCAGCTGTCAAATAATTCTTTTCCCTCTATTATTCACTGCTTGCTTTGTCCGGCGGGCGGCCGGACGGGAATGTTCGCCTTTTTCTCGTCCGGACTAATAGCCCGTAAACCACACGGGAGATGTAAATCGTTGCAAACTTACATATCTTGTTTTTTAGGAATTGTGCAGTTTTACATCTTTTGTATTGTAAATTTGTAATACTCCACTTGATTTTGAGTTTTGTTGGAATTGGGTTCAATTATAATGTGTAATAATATTGGAAAATTGCACCATATGTCTCAAACTATATCAATGTTGTAAGAAAAATGTCATGTACGGTGACTAATTGCATCTAATGTACCAATCTATTAACATATTAATAAATTTGTCCCGAGAGCCAAATTCCGGCAACAAAACACGACGTGGCTTTCTTTTTTAATTACTCTTTTAGATTACTAAAATATTCTTTTTTTACTTCAACACACTAAAAAAATTTATTTCCACACAACAAAAATAAAATAATATAATAGAAACAAAAGAAATCATTAGTTTCATCCATCTTCTTCCAATTTTTTTTTTTTTTTTTTTATCTTCTTCCAATTTGACAACAGTGAATTCACATATAGTTTTACTTTAGCCCCCTAGTTTCTCAAATCTTGAATTCAAGTACATTGTGTTTAAATCAATCATGGAGGGTGGAAACGATAAAGAAACAGACAATGTAAATGATTTCTTATTGTCTGAACCGATTTTTAATTTTATTTTTCAAGAGTTCTATCGAGTTTGCACAATTAAATCATCGTAAAAAGTTCAAAAATTACAATTTGAATGTCATGAAGGTGATTCAGAAAATTATTTCTGACCCTATAATACTAGGTTCGAAAATAAGTTTCTGAGCACACCATCACGTGTTCAGAAACAAGTTTCTGAAAGTACTTCATTGTGTTCAGAAACTTGTTTCCGAGAACGGTCTTCATTGTGTTCATTTCTTAATTTTAATTTATTTTTAAGTAGAAGGGTACAATAATCTTTTAGTGTGGTGTGTAAAGAAAAATGAAAAAAAAAAAGAACTTTTGTGGTGTAAAAAAAATATGTAGTGTAAATAGAAACGCCCCTTTGAAATTAACAATCATTTTATTTTGAATCAATAAGAAGGGTATAGTAAGAAAATTTTATATAATTTTATGTTTTCAAGTACATTAAATTGAAATGGATGTAGTAACATCATTGAGGGTTTAGAGTATAACTATTAAAAGTTTCGATTAAAAGCCTCCGACATGCCATCTAAGAAAGCGAGCCAACTCGTCGTCGGAATTTGACTCTCGGGGTAAATTTATTAATATGTTGATAATTTGTAATAATATACAAGATTTAAGAACCATATATAATAAATGAAAATTTAAGGACCTTAAATCTCAGCTATGTTACAAATATCCCATCTTTTTGGGTTGGTAAGCCCACAAATTAGCCAAAGCCCAAAATAATTATGATTAGACCTTAAATAATCAAAATTTGCTTAACTAGATTGTCAAAAATTTGGCAGATCAAATGATCAATAATAATTGCCTTGACTATCAAAATATAAAAAAGGGTGTATTATTTCATCATTATTTTTAAATTTTTAATAAAGTCTGATTGAAAATGACAAAATTAAATGAACTCCCAATTTCTTTACATAGTTTAAGATTATCTATACTTTATATATTAATTAATTTTATTTCGTTTTAATATAGATAACAAGAAGGTTACTTTTGGGGAAAGAGATATATATATGGTCTAGTATGGACTCGAGTATTTATCGGTTCGATTTATTTTTATATTTCATATTGCAATTCATCGATACAAGTCACGTGTATCTGATATAATCCAATGTTACAGTATAAAACATGTAACACGTATTAACGAAAGTGAACAAAGAAAATGTAACAAGAAATGTAATAGAGAAAATGAATAATTAAATTGTTCCAATGGAACAGTTACAAGTTTGGGGTATATGAAATAAATATATGAAATAAATAGTAATTATGACTAAATATCTAGGAAGATTAATAGTTTGTGAACATGGAAAGTTTAATTTGATAATGATTGTATATATTTGAAGCTTGAGATATCATTATGAAGGCATAAAATTTTTTCTATGGGCTTTTAATTACATTTACAAACAATGATAGTTAATTTTTGTATAATAATTAATATCGAATTATTCAAATGGATAGGCACTACTACCACTAAAGTGATATGTCAAATTAATATAAATTTATGATCCTCCATTGATATCTAATAATATTTATTACAAATATTCTTACATCAAGATCATAAATCACTAAATATTTCAATAAATTACTCAACCCTATTTATACAAATCTATATGCATGTATAGTTATTAATTATTAGAAGCCAAATAACGAAAAGAGAAAATAAAAATAAAAATTAATCCTAGCTAGTTGTAGGGCTCTACCATCTTAGACTTTTATGAAATTGAATTTCTTCTTCATTTGAATTGTTTGTAACATACGTTACGTAACGTAAATGCACCCATCAAAATTGAATTTCACTTTTTGTAATTTTTTTTTATCAACATACATAAAGTCTCCCAAGTACAAAATGATAGTTAGAGACAATATTATTAGTAATGACAAATGTCGTCACTTATAATAAATTGGTCTCTAATTATCACATGTTATCTATAATGACATTTTTTGTGACGACATTATTGTCACTTAAAATGATGTTTTAATTTATTTGGAACGAACTTTTAGGAACACTCTATTTGAGACGACATGATGTCGTCGAAAAAAAGTATTTTTAAGTGACAACAATATGATGTGAGTTACTTAAGTTTATTATGACTAGTGACGACATTTGTCGTCTCTAATAATATTGTCTGTATCTAAATACAATTTTTGTTGTAATGTCTGTAAATTAATAAGCTTGGATAAATAATACTTACACATAAAAGAATTATTAATTTAATAAGTATTTTACCACAGTTGGGATTATAAAAATTTATATATTATTGTGGTTATTTATTTAAAATTTAATCTTTTTCCACTGCATTAAAATTTATGATAATATTACACTTATCAGTATAGTAAACAAAACGCGTGATTAATTGGAGTGTATAATGGAAATTAGTAATTTAATGTGCAAAATCTATTCACGCATGGAAGGGTATATTTGTCTTTTCACACGGTAAAAAATTACCACAGGTCACAATAATATAAATCCGAAATGAAATTTACAACATCAATCATCATGCACTATGAACATTAAACACGCAATATATATTAATTACATGTGATAATTACAATTTAATTCCCAACGTTTCAAGGTTTAAATAAAAATAAGCCAATATATTAGTAATTACAATTCAATTCCTAATGTTTGGATATTTTAACAGAAATAATCTAACGTTTAATAATAACAATTTAATTCCCAACATTTGAACATTTTAACAGAAATGATCTGATGTTTGAGGCGAAAAAATCATTTAGGTTGATTTCGATCATATTTACTCTCAAGTAAACTAAAAAATCTATATAACGGACTGATATTTTTGCCGAAAAATGACCAAAATACTTTTTTCGCCTAAAAAAAATGACAGTCCATTATATAGATTCTCTAGCTCATTTGAGAGTAAATGTGATCGAAATCAACCGAAATGAGTTTTCGCCTAAAATATCGGGCTATTTATGTTAAAATGTTTAAACATTTGAAATTAAATTGTTATTATTAAACATTGGGTTATTTCTGTTAGGCCTTGTTTACTTTGGATGATAGGGATATCCCACTAATGCAAGGCTAAAATTATACAAAGTTTTGTTGAAATGAATGTGTATAACACAAACATTTACATATTTTTCCTTGTGAATAAGGACTAATTGAAGGATTCATATCCTTTCATAACAAGTGGGTTAGGAGTTAAATTATAATTAGCCTTCAGTCGAACACTCGCTTAGGGGTATAATTGGAATGTGGAAGAAAAAAAGATTGTTTAGAGATGCACCAAAGCCTATGAGGATATGTTAGTCATTTCACATGACGTGGCCGCAAGAATTATTCCGGCAGGCGGCGGCGCGCCACCAGCATTAAGTTGTTTCCGGCTGGTTTACCATCTCTAAATTTAAAGCTCCAAAATTGTAGAGTGGTCATGAATTATATTAAATTTGTATCCACCAATAATTACTACCATTTCTCCATTTTTATCATTTATTTAATTTCTTTTAATTATTCTCAACAAGAAATAAATGAGTTAGCTCGAAAAAAGGGAGGGGAATTCTTATGCATCTTTGATTATTAGCCAAAAAGAAACTGAAGTAGTGTTTATTTTCAAGAATAAATCAATTGAATATTTCTTTTAATTCATTAAACTAGTAACTAGTAATGGAGGGCTCGAAAAACAAAGCAAATTCGAATTAATGGATGTTGGTCCAATTTAAAACATCATAGTATTAAATTTGTATTTTTATATAATTTTAAAAAAAAAGATAGTTATAATTATTTTAGTAAAATACATTTCTCCGTTTTAGAGATATATGAACTCGTTGGACCCAAATTGAGATCGTCATTTCACCAAGTAGGTCGTCTCACGGGATGCCATACACAATACTTTACATAATTACTAGGCTAAATCATAACTTATATCCCAAACTATTTTTATTTTCTCAAATCTATCAAAAACGAACATTTTTTTATCAATTAAATGCATAAAATGTTAAAAATTTAATCAAATCTATGACTGGATACAATTTTCGGCTAAAATTAGATCTAAAAATGAGTTCAAAAAATTACAATAAAGATATCATGTCATAGATATAATCGATTTGGCTACAATACAAAAACGCAATCCAAGCATTTAGCCGAAACATTAGGTACTTTTGGTAGAAAAATGTATTTAGGGATAGATTTGTTTTTTTTTTTAATATTTTAGGTATTTAAGTTGATACAAATGTTAGTTTGTGATAAATTTGAGAAAATAAAAATAATTTGGGACTAAATGATGGTTTAGCCCAATTACCATGGCATATCAATGGGGTGTGATTATTAATTTCTTGAAATTATGGAAAATATATACTTCCTATTATTTAAGTACTTAATTTTAATAACACACAATAATCAATTTCCTAAAAAAGGCAATAATCAAATTATAATTATATTTATTGAATTGAAATGTGATAAAATACAATTAACACATAAATCAAATTATTGAGCAGCGCATCCTCCTACAAAATAATTTGATAGAAAAATTATGCACATAAATCATATGCGGTGGAAATCGAACTTAAAACATTGCAATTTTAGGACATACTATTACAGGTAAATTACACTTTAATATTCAACCTTTCTCAACATTTTAATAAAAATGTTCCGACCTTTGAATAGTTACACTTTGATACCCGACCTTATAAATTCTTATCAAATCTATCACATTATCAACTATCCAATACTATATAGCTTATATAGCTTATGTGGACCGTCGAAAATCTGATGTGAATTTTTTAATTCACGTCAAACCCAAAAATAATAAAAAAATATTAAAATTTATATTTTTGAAGTTTGAATCATTATATTTTAAACTTATATTTTTAAGTTGCGATTACAATATTTTTAAAGTCGGGATTATGATTGAAGTTGCAACCAAATTTTTATTTTAGTCGAACAAAAATTATTTTTGTGTGTTATGATATCGAATATTTCAATTTATTTATTTATAATTTTATTATATGGCTATCAAATTCATAGAACATTTTCATCTTCCCGTCGATCAATATTAGCGTATTCTTATTATATTTTCAAACATAAATGATTATTAATGTTATAAGAAGAAGATGGTGTCGAATCACAAATTAAAAAATTAGTAGGAAATATTTTTTATTTAATTTTCAATCTATCATGATTATTTTTTATTAGTTTCTTATATATTGTCAATTGGAAAGACAATTAAAAATGCATACGGAAATTTAAGTTCTTAATTTGTTTTTATCTAAGGTAGCATTATAAAAATCCACATCAGAATTCCCGATCGACATAATTAAGCTATATGATACCGGATAGTTGACTATGAGATATATTTAATAAAAGTTCACAAGATCAGATATCAAAGTGTAAATATTTAAAGGTCGGGACATTTTTATTAAAAAATTAAAATGTCAGATATCAAAATATAAATATTCAAAGATCGGGATATTTTTATTAAAAAGTTGAAAAGTCGAATATCAAAATATAATTTACCCTACTGTTACTGCACTAAATTAACCAAAAAAAAAAGTCAAAATCTTGGTAATAAAAAAAAAAAATATGAAAATCTCATGACACTTTATTCAATTTAATTAAAGATAATTACATCTACATCAAACCACCATTAGCCTGCAATAGCCAGCTCTCATCACTCCCTCAAATCAAACGCTAATTGGTGTAGACAGTAGCCTCTCTCTCTCTCTCTCTCTCTCTCACAGTGTGATCACAACCGTAACTCATAAATCCGTCGGTTACAAGTTAACAAAACACATACAGTCATACACACAAATACACATGTACATGCATATATATATATATATATATAATATGTATGTAGGGTGAAGTAGTTGGAAGAAAAATTAGTGCAGCAGTAACTAGTGTGTGTAGTGTGTGTACTTCGGTAAGTGTAAAGAGTAATGTTTGTAATGGTTTTGCCTCTCTTATTTTTGCTTTCTCTCTCTTAATTGCTCCACACCTTCCTCTCCCACCCTCCCAAGATTTCTCTTCATTTCCATTTCCTTCTCTTCCACCAACAACAACCACTCTCTCTCTCTCTCTCTCTCTCTCTCTCTCTCTCTCTCTCCTCATATATATGTACATATAAACTATAAATACAAGGAGATGTGTATGTATAGGTTCTTGGGGGCGTTACTGAAGCTACAGTGGGATCGAAAAAGGAAATGATGGTTGACCAACGCTACACTTACATCACATGCTCAAATTCCACTCCCGAAATTCCATACCATTTCCCGTATTACTTCGTTTCGTTTCATTCCATTTTTCGTTGCTTGCTGCTAATTGCGATTGAGTGATTAAAATTTATGATTATTATTATTTTAGTAAGCGCAGTTATTACAGTTATATTATGGGAATAGCTCGTAATCTGCCACAGTTTCTTGAATACACTATTTCTATATATGTATATGTGTGTGTATATATATGCCTGTGGATGTAAATCGTGGAGCCTTCTTTTTCCAGTGAGGGCGGCGCTGCTAAATCATCACCCATGGAGTTCAGCAGCGGCGGCGGCGGCGGCGGCGGCGCCTCCAGCGGCGGCGACGACCCCGATTCCCAGCGCGGCAAGAAGCGTTACCATCGCCACACGGCCCACCAGATACAGAGGCTTGAATCGTCAGTACTCTCTCTCTCTCTCTCTCTCTCTCTCTCTCTCTCTCTCTCTCTCTTCATGCACATATACATGGCATGGATTTCTTATTATGATTTTTGATTTTTCTAACTTTTTTCATGTGTTTGAATTAGGATGTTCAAAGAGTGTCCCCATCCAGACGAGAAGACAAGAAATCAGTTGAGCAGAGAGTTGAATTTGCATCCTCGGCAGATCAAGTTCTGGTTTCAAAACAGAAGAACTCAAATGAAGGTTGGATTTTTTAATTTTATTTACTTTTCTAATCTAATCTTCATTAATTTCTCAGAATTCAATGTAAAAATCTAATCTTTTTTGGTTTTAGGCACAACATGAGAGAGCAGACAACTCTGCGCTGAGATCAGAAAACGATAAGATTAGATGTGAAAACATAGCAATCAGAGAGGCCCTCAAGAATGTGATCTGCCCTAGTTGTGGAAGCTCCCCCGCCTGCGAGGATTCCTATTTCGACGAGCAAAAACTCCGAATAGAAAACGCACATTTGAAAGAAGAGGTACGATTTCTTGAATATATATTGATTCTTGATCACAATTCACATGTAATCACCATGATTCTTGAATGTGCAGTTGGACAGAGTTTCGAGCATTGCGGCTAAGTACATCGGGAGGCCTATTTCGCAGCTGCCACCGGTGCAGCCGATTCATGTCTCATCACTGGACTTATCCATGGCTAGTTTTGGGGGGCATGGAATGCCTGCAGGCCCTTCTCTTGATCTTGATCTTGATCTTCTCCACGGGAGTGGCTCGTCTTCGTCTGTGATTCCGAGTATGGCCTTCCCACCACCATTGAGCATCTCTGATATGGACAAGTCCCTCATGGCTGACATTGCAGCTAATGCAATGGATGAGCTGATTAGGCTGTTGCAGAGCAACGAGCCGTTGTGGATCAAGGCCGGCCCCAATGGGAGGGAAGCTCTCAATCTCGAGAGCTATGAGAGGCTTTTCCAGAGCCCTTACAGTCACATGAAGAATCCCAATGTTCGGATTGAGGCTTCGAGAGATTCTGGTGTTGTAATAATGAACACTCTAGCATTAGTCGACATGTTTATGGATTCGGTTAGTTAGTTTCCCCTCCATCTCTATATGAACATACATGATTTTTGTCTCTAACTGCTGCATTGGTCTCTAATAATCCAGAAAAAATGGGTGGAATTGTTTCCTACAATTGTGTCGAGAGCTAAGACCATTGAGGTGATATCATCTGCAATGCTAGGGAGTCCGAGTGGCACATTGCAACTGGTAATTGTTCTGCATTCTTTTCGTGTTGCTCGATTTTTCTCTGTTGCTGACTGTTTTGTGGACTGGTGGCAGATGTACGAGGAGCTGCAGGTTCTATCAGCCTTGGTTCCAACAAGGCAGTTGTATTTCCTCAGATTCTGTCAGCAGATCGAGCAAGGCTCGTGGGCTGTTGTTGACGTGTCCTATGAGGTTCCTCATCACGACAGCCAGTTTTCGTGCAAAGCTCAGAGGCTCCCTTCTGGATGCTTGATACAAGAGATGCCTAATGGATACTCCAAGGTTGTGGCCTAATTCATTAATCAATCTGTTTTGATAGTTGAAATTCGGGTGTTATATATATATATGCATATATGCAACAGGTGACTTGGGTTGAGCATTGGGAAGTTGAAGATAAAGCAGCAATCCACAGGCTCTACAGAGACCTCATTCACAGTGGACTAGCCTTCGGAGCAGAGAGATGGCTTTCGTCTCTCCAAAGGGTGTGCGAAAGATTTGCTTGCTTGATGGTGTCCGGGAGCTCAACCCGTGATCTTGGAGGAGGTAAATCATGGGATGTGCCTTAAATTTGACAAAATTGATGTTGTCTGATTTAGTAGTAGTGACAAATTTAGTTGTGACAGTGATACCATCAGCTGAGGGGAAGAGAAGCATGATGAAGCTAGCACAGAGAATGGTTAACAATTTCTGTGCAAGCATTAACCCTGCCAATGGCCAGCAATGGACCACTCTTTCCGGGATGAACGAGTTTGAAGTCCGAGCAACTCTGCACAAGAGCACGGACCCTGGCCAGCCGAGTGGCGTTGTGCTCAGTGCAGCCGCCACAATCTGGCTGCCGGTGCCCCCACCTAGTGTCTTCAATTTCTTCAGAGATGAGAGAACTAGGCCTCAGGTATAATAACTAACTTAACTAACTCATGTGGTTTTTTTTTTTATTGATTTATCAATGATTTTAGGATTTTTTGGCAATCTTGATTGTAGTGGGATGTGCTTTCAAATCAAAATCCAGTTCAAGAAGTTGCCCACATTGCCAATGGCTCTCATCCAGGCAACTGCATATCAGTCCTTCGGGTAAAAAGAAGAGAACTCGGGTTCATTTCTTGTTCGTTTTCTTGATTGTTTCTTGATGCATATAGCTAACTGTCTTGAATTAGGCCTTCAACACTAGCCAGAACAACATGTTGATCCTCCAAGAAAGCTGCATAGACTCGTCGGGCTCACTCGTGGTGTACTGCCCGGTTGATCTACCAGCAATCAACATGGCCATGAGCGGGGAGGACCCTTCCTACTTCCCCCTCCTCCCATCGGGTTTCACAATTTCACCCGATGGCAGGGCTCATCACATTGATGGTGGTGGTGGAGCTGATGGTGCATCAACCAGCATTGATGGTGGTGGTGGTGGTGATGGTGGTTCACTTATTACAGTGGTGTTCCAAATCCTAGTCAGCAACTTGCCCTCTGCAAGGCTGAGCCCTGAGTCAGTTACAACAGTCAACAACCTCATTGGCAACACTATCCACCAAATCAAAGCAGCCTTGAATTGCAACACCACCAATGCATGCTGATGATGCTGCCACGTCATCATCACGTGTCGTGCCATGCTGGCAGCACACGTCACCGGGGGGTGAGGGAGTTCGTTATTGTTAGCATTGAATGGAGGAGGGGAGAGGAGGGGGGGACTATATATGCTGTGGTTAGTTGGGGAGTGTTAATGCAGCCCTCTCATCAATTCTCGAACATGGCTCGTTGCTATGCTCTCGTTGCTGCTGCTGCTGTTGTTGCTGTCAAGTTCGGAAGGACTTGTTATACATGTGTCCCGTACGTGTTTCGTGGGAAAAATTTTTAGCTTCTCGTACGAGTTAGTATTCATCGATGATTATTAGTTTGGTGGGAATTAAGGCCGGGGTAGTCAAGAACGCACCACACTCGTTTTTCTTGAGGTTTTTGGCATTTTTTTCTTGTTAAAAAAAGATTGTTACGATCAATGGCGGGGAAAGACTAGTTAGTGTTGTTTGTGTTTTGCCAAAGACAGCAAGAAATTACTGTGTGGTTCGGGTATTGACTTCTGTTAGATTTGATGAACTAAATTTGTCTAAGGATTGTTGAATGTGTTTGTTTGTCTCAATTTTGGACAGTTCCATTCATGTTCATATTATATCTTTCTCTCTCTCTCTCTCTCTCCCTCTTTCTCTCTCTTGATTTGATTCCAATTAATGTAGTTCAATTTTTCATGTGTGGTCCAAAGTGGAAATAAATACATCATCAGAGCTTTAAAGTCATGGCAGTAGGGGCATGCAATTACAATGACAGAGAGGAGATGCACATTCATTTTTTTACCCCTAGTGGTGATGATTCTACACTTCTATAAAAGTGAAATGTTAGATTTCAAATGGGAAAAAATTCCATCTTAGGTTTTCTAGGCTTTGGTAGGGGCCAACCCCATGTGTATTTATACCCACCAACTTTAAGTTCGACTTGCATTCAAGTCTCCCGTCTGAGATCATCTGTTCCGACGTTGTATTTCATCTCGTATGCATTACGTATACGTACATAACTCGGGTTCTCACTTCATACCACTAGTAGTGATGGATAGCATCAATTTTTTGGGGAGGGGTCTCCCTTTCCTTTATCTTAATTATGCATAGATTTAATTAGAAATTGACATAGTTTATGCATAATTGGTGCCAACATCCAATCTTACAAACAAGAAATATGTCATTGGAAATCACACTCGAGTTCGATAAGTAAAATGTTTAAAGTTGAAGTTTGACATGGCTTGTGCAAATTCAACTATCTTGATAATTGGATGAGTTAAATAATACATTCAACAAAAAGGGAGATTTTATAACGCACGCGGGTACTACATTTCACCGCAAAGATCACGACACAATAACAATTTATTTTGATTAAAGAAATGCTATGTTGATGTGTTGTGATATTTGCGGTGGTACGGTACTTTGTCGATGTTTTGTACCCGTACTACTTTCGCTGTATTATTATTTTCTTTTATTTTGATCGGGAATACTTTCCGTTGAAGAGGGTATTGACTAATTCCGCATTTCTCACAAAAAAGAGTCAATGTTTTTAAAAATTGAGTGTAAATGTTGATCTCGAATCTGAGACGTCTCTTTTTTATATACAAATATTTCATCGCTTAGGCGTCCTGACGATGTAACAATTATATATATTGCCTTATTATATTTGTCTTTTTTGTGGGTCGAACAAGTCAATTTTTTAAGGGGTATGGAAATTAAATTGTCATGGGGTTCAATGTTACGTTAAATTGAACGTGGTCGTTTTCAATTATAGCCAATTAAATTGCATTGATGATTGTAAGCAATTAAATTTCAAAAATTTATGTTACAATGATGTTAAGATTTTTCTTCTTAAATTAAATCATGCATTTTTGTTGTGACATTACACCAAAACGGACCCTTTAATTTTGAGTTTCCAAAATTAGTAAATATTTAGAGAAAATTATCAAACTAGTTTATACTTTATACTCACTTAAATTATATCTGCATGTGGTGCAAATAGAAATTCTTTTTTTTTTTTAAATTAATTATGAGATTATTGATTTCATCTTTTCGAATAAATATATATTTCGCATTAAAATCTGGCAATTTTGGCGTTGCAAATTAATAATTATTCTAATTTTAATTTTCTTGCCTTAATTAAAGTGTTTTTTCATTTTATAGCAAGTTGCTTTAAAAAAAAATACTAAATTAGAAAACTTGTTCGAATGTCATGATGTTGTCTCATATTTTATTATTAAAATATTGATTTGTACTTGCAATATTTAATTTTGCAGATCGAAATCATTAGATTGCCTTTTATTAATAGTCCTATTTTTTCTCCTTTTTTCATCATCACAATTTACTCTGGCGAATAAAAACAGTTATAATGTAAATTAAAGAAAAATAAATAAGCATGTACTTAAATTAATTACAACATATTCTTAACATGATATATACAATTGTATCAATTGTATATATAAACAAAAAGAAATTAAATACGAGATTTAAGCATTATATATATAAATTAAAAGAGCTGGAGGATCTAGTATATATGTTGTCAATTGGAGTTGACTATTGAGATAAAAATAATAATAAATTAAAGCACATTCCCTTCATATATATATATATATATATAAACAAATATATATTAATTACAAGTTAGTTAGTTAGTAATATTTTATTACAAACAATTATGGAAACATCCTTAAAGCCAAGTGTGGGTAGGGGCCTTGCAAAAATATTAATGTTATCATTTTATGCTCAATCACTCTCTTTAAATGTTACCAGCTGCACCCTTGTTTGTATAAATTTAATTCATTCTCACACATAAAAAACACAAAAAAAATAAAATAAAAAATTCTTAGATACATGATCAATTTGAATCTTATAATAACCAATGTCTTCTAGATCCAATTACGATCGATCGAAATACACTCATAAGTAATTTTGGGAATTTTTTGGATTTTTTTGGGATGCGTGCATTAAGTTATATATTCAACTATTTAAGAAAAGAAAAAAAATAATATATCATTATATATGAAAAAATCTAAATTAAAATCGAACCATGCACTCTTGTAAATTAAATTAATTAAAGCATGGATAAATTAAACGTACATTGCTCAAGCCCAAGAGTTTGTGAAACTCATGCAACCACGTAGACAAACTACTTATATTTATATATGAATGAATTTGATTAGGGATGGCCCACCTTCATGATTAATTATATTTGTATTTTCATATTCACACAATGTTTAATTACACGAGGTTTTATTTTTTTTACCTTATTTTTATGTTAATGACACCCTACTATATATATATATATATATATATATAAATAAATAAATTGGTTCAAATGAGGACTAGTGTTTTGGTGTGTATATATACGTGAAAACATGATTGTTTATTGTAGTTTTAGTACCTTTTTTTCCGTTATTTTGGTGTTATATATTTTTTCTTAATGCTTTTGCTATTGTATTATTTTGGTGCTAAAATAAATACAATAAGAAAAACACTAAAAATATAGTAAACAAGTATGTTTTTACGTTTACACATGAAGCGTGTGCCCTATTATAACCTATATGTATGTATGTATGTATGTATGTATGTTATAATAGGGAATAAATCTTATCTATTAGATTTGTTACATGGATGGTTATGATGAATTTTATTTTAATTACTTATTTGTCATGATAAATTCATGCTAATTTTACGTTTAAGAATGTTTAAGTTGTAATTTTGTAATATTTTTTTTTTTCGCATCTAAAGATGCTTGTAATGTAATTTGAAGAGAAATATGACATAATATATTGTTATGCTATTTTTACATTTCAGAATGCTTAATTTATTATTTTTTTAATGTTTTTTTTAACATTTAAGATACTTTTAGGCTTAGAAAATAAAAATTGTGATTTGATATATTTGCCCTTAAGTGCATCCAGGACCATTTTAATCATTTTGTAGGTTCTGTGCAAATAATAAAAATTAGGCCCTAATTTTTTTTAAAAAAATGTTATAATTTTTATAATTACAGTTTAATATTGTTAGAAAGACTAAAAAATTCATAGTATTTATAGTGTTGATAATATTCTCAATACAACATTAAATAAGTATGAATCTTCTACGATTTTAGATGAAAAGTGATACTCTTCTAGCATTCTTTGAAACAAATTCATTAATCAAATCTTCATATTCAATCTTTTTCCAAAATATCATTTTATGTGACTATCATCGACAATCCAAGTCTTGTGACATCATCGAACGTATATACGACTTCAATAATTTCAATTTTGAAAAGCTTAATGAAAATAATGACCATTGATCTTAACAAACAGCGGGTAGAAATTATCCACAATTTACACAAGGCCTATGTTCACATGCTTATACACACATATATAAATAAATAAAATATTTAGATAGAATATATAGTTGCTCACTGATCATTTAATGACATATGCCAAAGCCATAAATGATTCGATTTAAAGCTTTTTAGTTGCTGCTATAGCGTACGAACACTGATCTTAATGTAGCATAGGCGTGTTTTTCTGCAGTAAATTGGAGATTGTACCGAGTTGCAAACGAGAAATTCTCTAGTCCAATTTTCATGTTTAATTTCATATGTTCGAATTGAGGTTTTATAAATAGTGATTAGTCTCTTGTGGGATGTTGATGTTCTACCCGACGATGTGAAACTATGATTAACATTGTCACGTTATTATAGTTAACTTTTATTTTTTATTTAGAACTTATTATATTGTTTAATTGGAGCATATATTATATATCATTTTGGTAAATTTTTTTTAAAAAAAATATGCTAAAACTACGTGGATTAGCTATTAGAATGTGGATTGAGACATAATTACTAGGGGTGGCAATTCGTGTGTGTCGGGTCGTTAATGGGTCGACATGATAACAACACGATAAGTCCAAACACGAACACGACACGTTAAGAATCTGCTAGACACGAACACGATCCGTTATGTATAAACACGAACACGAAAAACACGATTTATTATCGTATCGACACGACACGATAAGAACACGAACACGACAACGACACGGTATAAAATAACTACTAGTACATATTAAATTAAAATTAAAATAAATAAATTTTAATTTAAATATATAAATTTTAAATTAAATAATTTAGTTTTAACTAAAATTTTAGATTAAATAAATATGTGAAATTATTATATATAATTAATATATTTATTTATGTATTTACATAATATTAACGGGTTATACGAATCCGACACAAACACGACATGAAATTTCTGTGTCCTTATCGTGTTGATAAGATAAGGACACGAACAAGATAAGACTAAACACTAACCCGTTAATTTCGTGCGTGGTCATGTCGTGCTATCGTGTCGTATCAAAAATTGCCATCCCTAATAATGAGTGAACTATATAATTGTTCTCGAATTTCTAAATTTAGAAGCAACCTTTTTTTAAAACTATACTATTATTGTTCAAGAAAATTGTAGTTTATTTAAAAAAAGAAAAAGAAAATAATAATAATAATAATAATAATAATAATAATAATAATAATAATAATAATAATAATAATAATAATAATAATAAAAGGCAATGGGCTTTGATAAGCTCTCATAGCCAACCATAGTGGGCTTAATTTTTTTTGACAACTAGTCCAATCATTATTTTGGGCTGCCCAATAACTAATATATTTCAATGTTGACTGAAGATTCCGTTTTTAATAAATTCATAAATACTTGCTATTGATTAACATGATAATATATAAATACAAATGACTTAAGTAATTTAGAGTGAGGAATAACATAAACCAGATACTAATATTTCCCTAAAAAATATAGTATTTCCAAAATCAGAACTTTGTTAGTCTATGATTTTCTTTTTAATGCTCGTATTCGCCACTTATCGTTGTACACAGAGTATCTTGATCGAGAAACCATTGGCAAGACATAACTTCTAGAAAAGGTCGACACTCTACCAACTAAGTCAGCATACGCTACTTACTCTTCCATGTGTTTTAGCAAGTGAGCTGATGACTTTTTCAAGAAAAGAATATATTTCCATCACATATACTTTCCCTCCACTTTTTAAATTGGTAGAGCAATTAAAATAAAATAAAAAAGGCAAATTCTGAGAAATTTTACCTGTTAGAAAAGTGAATTCTTTTCTTCAAGATATGTTTGGTTTCCCCACAATCAGCCCCAAAGAATGTTCTTTTCTCTTGCTTCCATTAACAATGCAGCAGTCTTTTCCAAATTATTCCCACATGCATCTCCAAACACATGCCATTTTCTTCTCCTATATAAACAATCCCACAACCTTTGTCCAAAATCAGACAAACCCCACAAGATCTCTTTTTGCAAAGACAGGTTCCCAGCCTTTGATCAAGTGTGATGGCTTCAGCTGCTGCGATGGATACTATGCCCGATGCGCTGAGGCAGAGCCGGTATCATATGAAGAGATGTTTTGCTAGGTATATATATATTTGACCAATGCAGATACTAGATTTTTTCCTTCTTGTGTTGCTAGAATCTGTGACCATGTTTTCTTACATGGGTTTTGTCGAAAATCTAAAGGTTTACTGGAAAGGGAAGAAGGCTGATGAAGCTCCAGCATTTACAGGAGGAGATTGAGCAAACCATTGAAGATAAGGTTGAAAGATCCAAGGTTATGGAGGGTACAATTGGTGATATCTTGAGTTCAACACAGGTGAGGGGTGATTTTGGTTTTTGCTATTCTGAGAGGTGAACGAGCTCTGCTAGCAACTACTTAGTCTTTATCTTCGACTTTTTTATGCAGGAAGCAGCAGTTGTGCCGCCATATGTTGCCTTTGCAGTGAGGCACAATCCTGGTATTTGGGACTATGTGAAGGTTGAAGCTGACAGTCTTTCTGTGGATTTAATCACATCAACAGATTACTTGAAATTCAAAGAAATGATCATTGATGAGAACTGGTGAGTACCTGATAAGCATAAGTCCGAGTTTGCAGATGATTTTTGTCAGAGCTTCAACAAATTGTGTTTTTCTTTTCCACAGGGCAAATGATGAAAATTCTCTTGAGATAGATTTTGGAGCGTTTGATACCGGCACTCCAAAACTAGCTCTGCCGTCTTCCATTGGAAATGGGCTTGGCTACATTTCCAAATTCATGACTTCGGTGCTTGGTGGGAAAACTGAGAGCGCCAAACCTTTGATTGATTACCTGTTGACTCTTGAACGAAATGGAGAGGTTAGGGAGACTGAAAATCGGTTTGAACCTGCATATTGAACAGTTACTTATGAGATCCTTAACTGTTTTGAAAATCCCTTTTGCAGAAACTTATGATCAATGAGACTCTTGATACTGTTACAAAGCTTCAAGAGGCGTTGGTAATCGCAGAAGTTTTCGTATCTTCCATCCCGAAGGACACTTCATACCAGAATTTCGAGCAGAAGTAACGACCAGCTCTTCTTTACATGGTCCCTTTTACCTGTAATGAAAAAAAAGACATTGAGATGTAATTTTGTCAGTTAATTTACACATTCTCCAGGCTTAAAGAATGGGGATTTGAAAAAGGGTGGGGAGATAATGCAGAAAGAACTCGACAAACAATGAGGATTCTCTCTGAGATAATACAAGCACCTGATCCTGCAAACATGGAAGCACTTTTCAGTAGGCTTCCGACCATATACAATGTCGTTGTCTTCTCTGTTCATGGCTACTTTGGGCAAGCAGATGTCCTAGGCTTACCTGATACCGGTGGCCAGGTGAATATGTTGTTTTGTTATTAGTTACAGCCTACGGGTAGTACTTCATGGTGAACTCTGTTGATCATGAAATATGTCAAACAGGTTGTTTACATTCTTGATCAAGTGAGAGCTATGGAAGAAGAGCTTTTGCTAAGAATAAAGCAGCAGGGTTTGAATGTGAAGCCTCAGATTCTTGTGGTGAGTTTGCTGACAAAAAGTAGTTAAAGTGATGGCTCTAATGAGGTTTGGGAACATAATGAGAGTTGCAGACGGCTAAAGCTGTTTCGTGCATATGTATGCAGGTGACTCGTCTAATCCCGGATGCAAAAGGAAACAAATGCAATCAAGAAATGGAGCTTATTGAAGGCACAACACATTCCCACATCCTAAGGATTCCATTCATTACTGAGAAAGGTGTTCTTGGACCATGGATCTCCAGATTCGACATCTATCCTTACTTGGAGAGATATGCTCAGGCAAGTATTTCAATTTGCACAAAAACTACACAGAATCGAGTTTCTCACTACGAACAAATTAATTTTTTTTGTCCCTTTATGCCACTAGGATGCATCAGCAAAGATTGTTGAGTTAATGGAAGGAAAGCCTGACCTTATAATTGGAAACTACTCGGATGGGAACTTAGTTGCTTCGTTAGTGGCTAGCAAGCTCGGAGTGACTCAGGTAAGGAAGCATTTGAACAACTTCTGTTGCAAGGTGTTGTTTTTTAGCCTTCTATCAGAAAATTAGATCTATACATGGGCATGTTTCGATCATAGGGAACGATAGCTCATGCTTTAGAGAAGACCAAATACGAAGATTCAGATGTGAAGTGGAGGGACTTGGACTCAAAATATCACTTCTCCTGCCAATTCACAGCTGATCTTATAGCAATGAATGCTACAGATTTCATCATCACCAGCACATATCAAGAAATTGCAGGAAGGTTAGAACTTATAAATTCAGGATCTTACATTTTCAGCAAGTAGAATGTTTTAAGGTTTCTGTTTACTGATCTTTCAACCTTCCAGCAAGAACCGGACAGGGCAATATGAAAGCCATGTCTCGTTCACGATGCCAGGGCTTTACAGGGCAGTCTCGGGCATTGATGTATTTGATCCCAAGTTCAACATTGCCTCCCCTGGAGCTGATCAATCCGTCTACTTCCCAATCACGGAGAAACAGAAGCGATTCACCAAATTTCAACCTTCCATTGAGGAGCTGCTCTACAGCAAGGTGGAGAACGATGAGCACATGTAAGTCCATCAACTTGATAAAGATATATAAAGATATTCTTGTCCCAAAATCATCCAACTGAAAAAAACATGTATTTCTTGAACAGTGGATATCTTTCAGACAGAAAGAAACCAATCATCTTCTCAATGGCAAGGCTAGACATTGTGAAGAACATTACAGGATTAACAGAATGGTATGGCAAGAACAAAAGGCTCAGAAACTTAGTAAACCTCGTCATTGTAGGTGGATTCTTTGATCCATCCAAGTCGAAAGACAGGGAAGAAATGGCAGAGATCAAGAAGATGCACGCCCTGATCGAGAAATACCAACTCAAGGGCCAGCTAAGATGGATAGTAGCTCAAACTGACAGATACCGCAACAGTGAGCTATACCGCTGCATTGCAGACACAAAGGGAGCTTTCGTGCAGCCTGCATTGTACGAAGCCTTCGGCCTGACAGTGATCGAAGCCATGAACTGCGGGCTGCCCACATTTGCAACCAATCAAGGAGGGCCAGCGGAGATCATAGTTGACGGGGTCTCTGGCTTCCACATTGATCCCAACAACAGCAATGTGTCAAGCAGCAAGATAGCTGATTTCTTTGAGAAATGCAAAACGGATAGCAGATACTGGAACAGAATGTCTCAAGGCGGCCTCAAACGAATATACGAATGGTACTCCAAGCCACCCTCATTCTGACATTTTGACGAACACATTGTGATCATAACTAAAAACCACCTCTTTTCCCCCTTTCAGCTATACATGGAAGATCTATGCAAACAAAGTCCTCAATATGGGATCAGCCTATGGATTCTGGAAACAGGTCTACAAAGATCAAAAACAAGCAAAGCAAAGATACATAGACATTTTTTACAATCTCCAGTTCAGGAAACTGGTGAGTTATTCTTCCCTACCATATATATATATATATATATAATTTTTTTACAACAAAATATGAAATAATATTTGAATTCCACAGGCGAAGAATTTGCCGATCAGCGAAGAAACCATACCGGCAGCTCCATCCAAGACTCCAGCACCCAAAGCGCCGCCGCCGCCAGTAAAACCAAAAGCAGAGCCAGAGGAGCAAGTTTCAGCTCCGGCGGAGGGAGACGGAAGTTCGAGAGGAATTGAGAAGGTTGAAAACTCAAGATCATCGCCGTGTGCTTGTCACTGGTTTTGCCTCTGCATCTCCTCCGCCATTGTTATGTATGCTTTGCTCAAGATGTATGGCATGTTCAAATGATGATCACCATTCACTACCACCAAATATAATCTCTCTCTCTCTTCTAGCTAATAATCTCTCTTTCTTTCTTTTCTAAATAAATTTGTGT
This sequence comes from Perilla frutescens, assembly GCA_026008535.1. NCBI lineage: Eukaryota > Viridiplantae > Streptophyta > Magnoliopsida > Lamiales > Lamiaceae > Perilla > Perilla frutescens. The sequence goes on along the minus strand of BRKX01000024.1, from coordinate 398,995 downwards.
AATTTTGTTTCCCTTGGAATAAGATGGAGGGAAATTATGAAAGAGAATTTATTTAAATTGTTTGTTAGATATGATGTCATATTCAATGAGAATTAATCTTTTGGGATAGAAATAGAAACTAGAAAGAGATGTATTAATTGAAAAAAATAAAGATTCATATGTTAAATGATGCAAAATTATCAAATAATAACTTATACCAACATGAATATATATAAAATTGAGCCTCCATGTGTCAATTTTAGATAATAATTAATAAATAATATTAATACGAGACATTTTCATAATATAACGAATCTAGCACTGAAGTAAATTCTCAGCATTCTAAATATGGCGTATCTTGTCAAAATTAATATATAATCAACTAAAATATACTCCAATCTTCTTAATTCTAACAAGGTATGTCAGAATTAGGACACAGGAAATTTGGTCACATCCCGAAATATTATCGACCATGAACGTGTACTAAAATGTAATTAATCTTTCGTAATGGACGCAATTTTAGTTTTTCACCACTCGCAGGGGCGAATTGATATTTACCCAAACTTGAGGGGCTCTTAATAAAACTACTTAAGAAATCGACAACTCAACTTCACAGTCACTCACACGAACAGAAGATTAACCGGAGAAGATGAACGCCCCCGCCCTCAACCACCGCATTCCGCCGCATCTGTTTCTCACACCACCGCCGAAGCCGCCGGCAGCGTCAGAAACCATGGCAGTGCTTGAATCAAAAAGACGGTTTCAAACCCCACTCCCCTCTCTGTTATCCATCCACAACAATCCTCTATACTTTTCGCAAAAATTCAATTTCCGCGTAGCTTCATGCCTCGATTCTTCTTCTTCTTCTTCTCCTCCGCCAAGAATTAGATTCAATCCATCCACCAGGCTCTTCGTTAGTGGTGAGCTCTTTCTCTCACTGTATTTTTTTTCCTGCAATTTCATTATCTGTGCAGCTTATTTCGTGTATACTTATTAATGATTGAGTATCTGAATTATCAAAAAAGGAGCGAAATTTATCTGTATTTTCTCTTTAATTGTTTAGATTAGTAGCAATTCCATAATTGTTAGACCAAAAAAGCATTCTTCGTTAAATTGAGATATTTTCCCCCATCCGTCAGCTGCATATTGTTGATAATGTGAGTATGAGAGTTTGATAAATCTTGCTACCATGAGATTGGTTGAATGATCTTTTGTTTAAAAGAGAGAGAGAGAGAGTACTAATTAGTATCAATTCTATAATTGTTAGACCAAAAAAGCATTCTTTTTTGAGATTGTGATATTTTTTCCCCCAACCATCTGCTGCATATTGTTGTTTTTAGTACAATCGGCTGCATATTGTTGATAATGAGTGTTAGAGAGATTGATAAATCTTGCTAACATGAGATTAATTGGTTGAATGATCTTTTGTTAAAAAAGAAAATAGAGAGAGAGAGAGAGAGAGTGTTGATTGTGAGTCCATCTTAATGTGAGCATGCCAGATGTTTGATTGCATTGCATTGCTTTGCTCTTCAGGTCTCTCATTTCGGACAACGGAGGAGAGTCTAAGAAACGGATTCAAAAACTTTGGTGAGCTCGTTGAAGGTGAGAAAATTATGAAAAGTTTCGATGTAGGTGAATTGGTTTGTGTTTCTTGATCCTGATATAGGAGGAAATGTGTTGTTTATTGTAGTAAAGTTGGTAATGGATAGGATAGCCAATCGGCCTAGAGGCTTTGCATTCCTATCATATAAGACGGAGGAGGAATCCAAGAAAGCTATCGAGGGAATGCACGGGAAGGTCAGTAAATTCCTCCAACTCTTCTTCATAGCTGTCCTTAGGAACCCTGCGTATCTCTGAAAACAGAACATTTAGATACAGAAGAGTCATGTTTTCTTGAGTTCCATTTTGCTGTAGAGTATCTGGTTAAATTCTTCAAGACAAGAAGTGGATGATGCATCCATCTTCTGATTACTACTTTTTTGTTAATTCTTGCAATGGTTTGTGATGCCACTCTTTAACTGGATCTTGGCTTAGCGTTCGTCAAAGTGGGAAACAAAATTTGGTTGATGGCTGTGGTCTTACTATACATCTCTAGAACTCCTATTTGAGTATGATAAAATCATTAAGTCTCTCCCCAACTTCATATTATGCTTTCAAATCTTTCTGCCATTCAGACAAATGCAGTTCGTGTTGCAACTCACTCGTGTGTGGTAAACTCGGTTGCAGTTTCTGGATGGGCGCGTCATCTTTGTTGAGGTTGCAAAGCCTAGGGCCGAACTTGGGCAAGAGTCAAAGCAGCAGAACTCGAGGCTGAGGTGAAATATATGATCCCATTGCCTCAGCATAACACGGCATGCTTCTGTACCTAATCGGAGCCTAGTACTGTCAAGGCCTGCAAGATGAGGTTCGACATTATACCTTTGCCTTCTTCATGTTCTTCAAAACCTTGTTTAATTTCACTTAGACACCGTGATTGCACATTTTCTTAATAGTTTTCCCTCTTTGAAACACGAGAATCGAGATGTAGTTAGATATTGACCAATATAGTATGCCCTTGTTATAATTAATAATTGAGTTTTTAATTTTACAAATCTTCCATCATATAATATTTTAATTGTCATCTTCAACATTGAAACAAAAAAGAAGAATTTATGAAAAATATATTGCAAATCAACTTTCTTGTTATATTATCCTATATATGTGGCTTTAATTTAGTTTATATGAATGGCGTTTTATCTGTCAAAATAGATCTTGTTCATTAACACTTATCTATGTTTTAATACATCATGATCAGGTAATAGGACTCTCCAAATTAGAGCACATTGATAAAGATTAATTTGTGTTAACGGCTGTAACGACCTCATTTTATATTATAAATAATATGCACAAAATTATTATATTTTACTTTTATATTATTAAATATTAACTAGGCATCTTATTGTTAGTAATCTTGGTATAGTGTGGCCATTAGTAAGTGAATAATTTTCGTTTGGTGTGTTATGATAGTATTATTTGCTAATGTATAAATATGTGTAAAGTGTACAATAAATATACTTATTTAATTTTGTTATCTAAATGGTGGATTAGTTAAAGGGAATGTCGATTTCTTCTTTGACAAATACTTGTATGAGACTGTCTAATGGGCCGCTTATGTTAGACGGGTCGAATAAAACCCGAACCCGTCCAAAACGCGCCCCAAAATCCATTTTCGCGCCAACGCACCCAGCGCAGCTACTGGAGTATCACTAGGTATAAAGTTAAGTATCACTATGTGTGAACGATCACTAACTATGAAGTGAAGTATCATTATGTATGAACTATGAAGCGAAGTATTATTAGATATAAATTTGGCGAAATATCATTATATCTGGTGAGTATTATTAACTGTCTGTGAAGTATAATTAATTTTGAGATTAAGTATCATTAACTCGAAAGTGAAGTATAATATGATATTATTGATGATTAAATATTAATTATCAAATCTATCGTAGATAAATGTCATTAACTATGAGTGGAGTATCATTAACTCAAGTATCATTATTTATGGGTGAAATATCATTAACTCATATGGATTATTTATGGGTGAAGTATCATCACCTATGGAGTGGAGTCTCATTACTATGGAAAAAAATATCACTAATTATAAAAGAAAATATCACTAATTACAAAAGAAATTATCACTAATTACAAAGAAAAGTGTCAGTTTAAAACATAATCTCATCTCAAATTGAAAATCGGGTCGATGAATACAATAAAAACTCGTAAAAAAATTTATTTCATTATCATAGAGAAAAATATTATTGATTACAAAATAAAGTATCACTAATTACAAAATAAAATAACACTAATTACAAAAGTATAACTAAAAATCTTCAACACGGTCAAATCCCTAATTTCAGATCCAAAAAAAATCAAAATTAAATTCGTTATTGCAATTGCAACACATACAAACAAATCAATAATAATTTGTCAAAACACAGAAAATAAATCCAAAAAATGCAACGAAACTGACCTTTCCGCCCTGTTCCTAAGAATTTGTGCATTCGATCCCTAATCGAAGCATTGCTCTTCACCAGCATTTTTTCCGATCAAATTGTCAACAACTCAATAACATAAATGCTTTAACGAATTAACCTCCAAACCAAAAATTAAGGATATTTATGAGCTTATGATTTAGGCACATTTACACACACAAACACATATATATATATATATACACGTGTATCTATACATTCAGCAAGACAGAGAATACATTTCCTCACACCTCAAGAAGCGTACCTTTGATAGAGATCAGCCAAGTTTGATTTCAATTGGAATAGTTGCCTCCGCCGCCACCGCGATCATCCAATCGTTTGAGGACTTCCTGGAGAGATGTCGCCTCCTCGTATGCAAATCTCAGAATTTGTCGAGTGGAAGAGTCGATAGAAAATGGAGAAGAATCTAGAAGTCGTTGTATTGTTTGCTTAAGAGAAATCACACCACCATAAGTCATCTTTGCTCGATCCCTCACACTCATGAATAGATCTGGATTGACGAAGGCTCCATCCAAATGGGGGTGAGAAGGAAAAGAGAATTGATGAGAGAGAGAGAGAGTAGAATACTTGAAGAATGTAGGGTTTGCTATTTAATTTTTTATGATTTTTCTCTTTTTATATTTTACAAATCCGGGTCGGATATAAAGATACGTCTAATGTAAGAGATTCGTTAAACGGTCAGGAGTGTGCCCCTTCTTCTTTTACTGAATCTTTGAAAATAAATAACAGTTTCCTCTTCCACTATTCCTTAGAACTCTCAACTGCAAGAGACAGTAGTTTTAGAATAGAGATATCATCTCCCAAGCTTGAAACTTTACATTTAACTTCGGTCTCATCTCACACAATCTTCACTCTCATCTCAGAATGTTTCTTCTGATCTCTACTTTAAAAACCTCTTGAAAATCACAAATCTCCTCACTTATATACTGGCTCAAAAACATGGTTATTTGATGGTATCTTTGAAGACATTTCTCAAGGAATTCTACTCATATTTTAGGATCTAACCAATCTTGATTCCTTTAAGGTAATGATACGTTAACTCTTCATGTTCCAAACTTTTCATTCTTAAATGATAAATTCACTTATGTCTTCTTGTTCCAGACGAGAAAATTCAAGACACTGAATTCTTTGCACAAACAAATGCATACAAGTAGCATACTAGCTAGTTTGAAAATACATGTCGCTATTATAAAAAATAATTCATAATTGTTTTACCCCAACATTCAGCTCGGCTCATTTCCACCCGTAACCATTGTGTGATAGTGAAACCATAGTCTATCAAATGACTGAAACAGGATTCGGAGGAGGAGGGACTTGAGCTGAGCCTTCAAGCATATGAACTACTCTCTTCATCTGGGGTCTCAATTCTGGATCTTCCTGAATGCACCACATCGCTATCTTCACCAATTTCTCGAATCTTCTCATGTCATCGGCCATCTCTTCATCATCTTCGGCTAATAACAAATCCAACGTTCCTTCGTTGCAGCAATCATAAGCCCAATCAGAAAGAATCTTCTTTCTCTCATCTTCAATTTCCTGTTCGAAATTCTTTCTGCAGCAAACCAACTCCAGCAACATGATTCCGTAGCTGTAAACATCCACTTTCACAGTGATAGGCATATTTCTGAACCATTCCGGTGCAACATACCCTCTAGTGCCCCTTATTCCTGTTGTGGTTCTAGTCTGATCAGCCTTCAGAAGCTTGGCTAACCCGAAATCTGATATTTTTGCTGCATAAGAATCATCTAGAAGCACGTTTTGAGGTTTGATGTCACAGTGTATGATTTGGGTGCTACAATCTTCGTGCAAATAGCAAAGCCCTCTTGCTGCCGCGAATGCAATCTGCACCCTCGTGTACCAACTCGGCCTCGATGAGTTGTTGAATAGAAAGCTCGCCAACGAGCCATTGCTCATGAACTCATACACCAAGAGCCTATTTTGGCCCTCATCGCAGTATCCTAACAATTGTACAAGGTTCTTGTGGTTGGTTCTGCTTATTGAACTCACTTCAGCTCTGAACACTTGCTCTGCTTCAGATACTATCCTATCCAGCTTTTTAACCGCAACAACCTTTCCACTTTCATCACGGAGAATCCCCTTGTACACTGTTGAGTAGGCACCATTTCCCAATTCTTCCTCGAATCCATTGGTGGCTTGTTGTAGCTCCTTGAAACTGAAGCTCCTTACGCTGATCACTCCCGGAAAACCTCCCGTAGCTTCAACCACCGTTGTCCTCGATTTTCTTGGGACGAAACGGAAACCAAACAAGAACACTGATGAAAGCACAAGTATATTCACAAACACCGAACTGCCCAACAAAACGGACCCCGTTATGATAAAAGCAGACCAATTTCTCTTAGTCGACTTATTTCTAGAGGAGTTATTCTCGACGGTATTGTTGTTTCTCCTTATCTTTATCAAAGCCTTTCCTCCCACACTAGCGTCCACCTTCCCATTGGAAAGAGGCATTCTCTTCTTCCAGCAATCGCTACCTCTATGTATTGCAACATCACAAGAACAATCAGTAAGGCAAGTCTGCCGGCACCAATCCTCACTCACTGGCCTAAAATAGGCATAGTCGGAGTTAGGCCAATCTGTATTAGGCCTTTCGTCCAACACGAAAACATCGTTCTCGTTTTCGTGTGATTCACGATCACAGCTCTGTCTAACAAAATCCTGCTTGCAATCACTCATCCAGTCGTTAGGATCGACTGGGGAGTAGCCCGTCGGGCAACTGCATCCGGGCCTCTGATCCGTTCCTAACGAGCAAAGACTGTTAAGACCGCAGGCACCTCCCCCAGTATCTTGCCTGATTAGAGTGCATATATTGGAAGGCAAAAAGTCGTAAACGGACCACGCCATATTTCTCCCGGCAGTCGAATTAGCAGACTTGGGATACACATAATGCCTGAGAACACCATCATATTCCAGCGTCAATCTCTGGTAAAACTGCCTCGTTGAAGCTCCGATATTTGAGTAGAGATTGCTGAGCAGAGTTCCATTCTGTGCGATAAGGTTGAAGTATCCAGATTGGTTGAAGATGAACTGGTATCCCAAACCCACAGTCGCCGTGGCTAAGTACGCTTTAATCTGATCATCCATGGGGAAATTTCGAGTGGCAAACACAAGATTTCCATCAGACTGCAGCGTGAAAAGGAACCTTCCTCGAGAGTAATTCGTGGCGGAAAAGCTGGAAATCAGCAGACCGCCTCGTTCTAGAATCTGGTCCGGTACTAATGAATCACTGGGGTTGTCAAAGCTCTGCCACGAGAACTGTGAACGATTGGTAACCAGCACGAAATTGCCGTTGTCGAGCATGGCAGCATAGGCCGCAGCAGCCCTTGAATCAGCGACCCAGATCTGCTGGCCTCCTGGATTGTTAAGCTCCAACCTCCCATCTCGAACAAGCTGCACCGTTGATCCCTCGGGGGCTAATTCATCACGGTTGGCTGACCAAATTATGGTTTTTTCAGGTATTTTATCGAACCAGATGGCTAGCAAGTAGCCTCCTTCCGGAGAGACCTGCCGGAATCCGAAAGCAAAATCCCCAGAAGGGGATAACCAAGTGGAACTCGCAACATTTGCAACTATGGATTCACCTAGAGTTATGTTTCTGTATGGTTGCGCACAGCATGAATTTGGTAGCAATAACAACGTAATAGTAATAATCAGCGTGCTCATTAATACTAATCTATTTGATGATAGAGCTGTAGAAGCCATTTCACTTGAGTGTGCTAGTGTGGTATTTTATTTTCTTTGTTTTGTGTTCTATATTTCTGATCAATAAAGTTATGAATTTTAATTTGAGAAGACTTGCAGTTGTAGACTTGGTCAAGTCTCTGTCTGATAATTAATGGCCTAACAAAATTATGAATTTTAATTTGAGAAGACTTGTAGTTGTAGACTTGGTCAAGTCTTTAATTTGTCTCTAAAAAATTATTCATGGTCTCCTAATTTTTCCTGCCTTTTTTTTAACTGAATTGTATGTATATAAAAGAAAGAAAAAACAACCCAAGCCTAAAAGTCCCGGATATCACAAACTGATAACTCAAGGGATGGGGGCCTCATTAAAATTTATATGAAAAATCCAAAGTAGGAAAAACCATATGGGAAAAAGAGTATTCATGGTCTCCTAATTTTTCCCGCCTTTGTTACTCCTTGAAACAAAATAAATTGTTTGTCTTTTTAATCTTACATTTTGTGATTTACACATTCATACATATATAAGTTTATTATTTAAATATATTTATATTATAATATGTGGTAGATATGTGCACTTCACTATTTCTTCAAATGTAGCTACGTGCGTACATCGTCATAATTCAAGACAGTAAATTTGCTACATGTGCTTGATCTTGCAAAATCGTGATCTCTAATATGTGGTAGATATGTTACATGTGCTTGATCTTGCAAAATCGTGATCTCTAATATAAATTTGCTTCCTTTCTTACAAAGATTAGTTCTCGAATTTGAATTTGCTGGTTTGTGTCGATTGCTTGAGGGATTAGTTTTGCTCGGATTTTAGTGAGGTGGCACGGGATAGAATTATATCTATTGAGTATTAATGTGCAGAGTCCGATGACTCATGCGATTTTCAGATACGTGCATCACTTAGAATCCTTCTGTTCAGATGATGCATATTCAGCATAGACATGAAATTTTTTTACTTGAATTATCTGGTCTGGTTGGGAATGCAGTAGATGAAGTTTGTAATGAAACTGATGACAGTCGGCTGAACCATAGCTTTAAGAGGGATCGTCTGCTTCTACTACTTCTAAACTCATTGTCAGCATCTTTGAAGTTCTTGTCGAATTCTAAAGATATAGTCGACTGAACCATAGCTTTAGCAAGAAAGGAAATGAATAAAGTGAAGCAATCCTTGCAAATGACTGATCTCTATTTCAGAATGTAGGAATCTTGGTTTAGATTGTTATTTAGATGCAAATGGCTATTTCTTGAGTTTTTTTAATGTGTTGCATAAAAGAACCTCATAAACGAAAATTATTTTTGTTTGAAATGTATGCTGTAATGTGTAATAACCTTGATATTAACATCTACTTGTGTAAAGATCCACATGTTTGTAGCCAATATAAAAAAAAAAACAGAAAGCAAACGAACTCACTAATCTAACATCCAAAATTGCTAAATCGTCAATGAACAAACGAATACAATCACCACAGTGATTGGTAATATCAAAATTTTACACTGATTTCATTGGCAATCATATTGTAATATTATCCGAATTTCCCATGAAATATTGTGTCTCCTCTACATTTAAACATACTAATATAACATCGTCAAATTTAGGGGTTAGATGATCTGAATTTTAACATACGGGTGCAACATGATCCAAATAGTCGAGGAGTGGAGCAAAATTATCGAATAAGCTATTTGCACATAATAAAAACAACATAAATTATAAAATAGCAAAATAGACAACATTTCACGCAAACAAAACACACTTAGCAAATTTCAATATATTTTTACATGATTTTATTTTTTGCTAACACTCCAAAACCTGAAAAAGAAAAGAGAAGAAAGTGAAACTAATTAAACCACACTGGAACATCTCTGGCCTCCCAAGCTTTATTATGACACAGTCGTTTAATTTGCTTTAGCTTTGTGAACTTGGAGCTGCTGGTTTTGTGAGCTTTGCCCATTTAACATAGAAATACACGTAAATATCATCCCACACACGTTCCAACAATCCAAAATAGGCATACCTCCATGATTTCTTCAACACCAACGCAGTGCACGCAGCTGAAAATCCGACTGCATATCCCAAACTTAGGAATACGTATAACCACTTTATTTCCGATTTCTCACCTTGTTTTTCCTCTTTCTGTCCATGGACTTCGTCTCCATTACTGCTGCAACTCTTTGCTAACGGAGGGCCACATAGATTGTTTCCCATAAAGCTCGAAGCCTCCATGGTCGAGAGTTGGGTGCTTTCCGGTATTCTTCCTGTTAACTTATTGAAAGACAAGTTTAGATAGCTCAAAGAAGTTAGAAGTGTAAAGCCATTTGGAATTTGACCTGACAAAGAGTTTCTTGATAGATCGAGAGATTCCAATTGCTTCATATTTCCAATGCTCTTGGGGATTGAACCAGTGAAGTGATTTCCGGACAGGTTTAGTGATCCCAATTCCACTAAACTTGTCAACTCCTTTGGGATCTCTCCAGATAAATTGTTCATTGTGTAAGCAATTAAATTTCTATCACCAATCAAATGGTGACACATGGAAATTAAACAATTGAAATATCCAAATTGTATCATTTATTTATATTTTAGGAATTTTAATTCCTAAATTAAATAAATAAATTGGTATTCAATATGTGGAAAAATCTCGACCAATGAAAATACGACACATAAACGAGCTCACACAAGAAATGGTCATGTTGTTGTAGAGAATTACAAAGGGTACAAGGCACCAATAAAGTTATGCCACATAAGCCCTAACAAATGGACCAATGAGACGTCGCCACCTAAGCCCTAAATGCACCCTCATTTGCCTATAAATAGAGGGCTTGGCTAAGGGAAATGCGAACAAGTTCAAGAGCTCAAGTTTGGAGAAGGATTCGTCAGAGAAAGCTCTCTTCAATCTTCAAGGCGTTCAAGTTGGAGATTCAAGACGTTCTTCGTGTTCTTCGCCAGAAATCATCCCAAACTCGACGTTCGATCCGGATTCAAGGTGCTCGGCCCTCCGATCGGCGCTATCGACTTCAAATCCTCAAGAACAACTCGAAGATTCAAAACATTCTTCAACAAATCATCCCAAAAACGATGTTTGATTCGGAATCAAGATGAAAATCCTTCAAATTGACGTTATAAACCTCCAAGCATCGGGTTCCTGAAGATCAAAAAGCAAGAACAACTTGAAGATCTAGAAGAACGACGATGAACAAATCCTGAAGAGAAGAATCAGAAGACTTAGATAGAGAATCGAACCACAAATTGTAATTTCAATCCAAAATCTTTTCTTTGTACGATTTTCCGGTGTTTATTAATTTAAATACACGGAATTTGTGTTACACATTGAAAGATCGAGATTGGTAACCAACGAAAGAATGGTGCTATACTCTAATTGAACTCCCTTTGTCATAACGGATGCACTCTCCATAAGGGGCTTCTCTGTATAATAAAATTTATACTTCAACACTATCTTTGTAGCCATCGCATTAAAATTACGCACACACCTCGGAATCATGCTAGAAATTCGGTTGTGTGAGAGATCCCATATTTGAAGCGACTGCAGATGACATATATCTGACGAAATCTCACCACCCAATTTGTTTGAGTGCAGCATGAGAATTGTCAAGTTGGGTAAGCTTGTACCCATCCATGTTGGCAAGTTTCCATCAAGATTATTATGGCTGAGATCGATCTTCAACAAATTTCTGCACTTATGCATTGAAAAAGGTATTTGACCAGAAAACATGTTGCCGTAAAGACTCAAAGATTTCAACCCTACAAGGAACCCTATGGAATTTGGGATATGCCCGGACATTGTGTTATTACCTAAATTTAAATATTTCAGGTGTGGCCATTTGTCCCAGCAATCTGACAATTCTCCACTCAATCGATTTCCCTCCAAATGAAGAAGTTCCAGTCCATAAGTTTCAAATGTCGTGTCACAGAGAAAGTCGGATATGCCCTCAGAAAACAAGTTATGAGACAGATCCAAATCGAGCACAATTTTGTCTATGCGAGGCAAAGAACCGCTGAATTTGTTAGAACTCAAGTACAGCTGGTGAACTCCGCATTTTGTAGAGCTTGTAGAGCTATTTATATGTGGAATGATGCCGTTTAGATTGTTGTGGGATACATTCAAAAACAGAATATCCAAAATCGAAGCAGGAATATTACCTGAGATTCCAGTATTAGACAAATCAAGAAAGTCAATATTCTTCTGCTTCTGAATCCATGCGGGTATCTGCGGGCTTTCGCCCAAGCTCCACGACCCAAGTCCAAGTTTCACAAGTTGGAAGGGTGGAATCCAATCCGGGCCTACTTTCAAAGTTATGTGATTTCCAGAAGCTGAAAAATACCTCAATTTGGAGAGAGAGGCGAAGTGGCTTTCAGTGACAATCCCCTCCAGCTTGTTATTGTCAATGTAAAAACCAACCAAATTCAAAAGCTGGCCCAGACTCTCAGGAATATTTCCAGTAAATTTGTTATTCTGTAAAGACTTGGAGTTTCTTAGTTTGAGTTATAATGACCTGCACGGTAAAATATCTGACAATATAGCGAATCTAACCTCTCTTCAGACTGTTGATTTGGCTGACAATCAGCTTTCAGGAAAATTACCAAAAGGAATCACTAACTTGTGCGGAATACAGTCAGTGCTCATATATGACAATGAGTTAGATCCAAGATCTAGCTCTCTAAGACTCTTAAATTCTCCAAATTGATCTATTAGATGGCCAGAAAATTTATTACCATTCAATAGAAGATATTTCAAAGAACCTAAGAAGCACTCAGACATACTTCCAAATAAATCTTGTACCTCTCCTTGCAACTCATTGAAATATATGAGCACTGAGCACTGACTGTATTCCGCACAAGTTAGTGATTCCTTTTGGTAATTTTCCTGAAAGCTGATTGTCAGCCAAATCAACAGTCTGAAGAGAGGTTAGATTCGCTATATTGTCAGATATTTTACCGTGCAGGTCATTATAACTCAAACTAAGAAACTCCAAGTCTTTACAGAAGTAAATCCAATCTGGAATACTTGAATTAAAATTATTATCAGATAAATCAATATGCTTGAGTTTGGTGGCGTTGCTAACAAAGGGAATTTGACCTATGAAAGAGTTGGAACTTAGGTCAAGAAAAAGAAGATTGTTGAGTTGAAAAACCCATTGTGGGACCACTGATGTACGAATGTTGTATGGATCAAAATAGTGATTATAAAAGAGATCAAGGAATGTTAGAGATGTACTAAGATTGACATTATTCACAGGCGACGTGAAATCTAGATCGCAGGCATGGAAGTCTACATCCAGCAAAGAAGGGAGATTGTTGATCACCTGTGCCCAATTGGTTGCTCTGCTGAGGTTCACAGACTCCATGCGGAGATACTCCAATTTAGAAAGCCCAGACAACCATTCTAGGCTATCCGCATTCAGGAAATCAATAGAATCACCGCTCAAATTTAAAGCGCGTAGATTTGAAAGATTCCCAATAGTATGGGGAATCCTGCCGAGAAATCCGGCTTCATATAAATCTAAATACTCGAGGTTTTTGAACGAGCCAATGAAAGAAGGGATGGTTTCTCCAATGAAGTTATTTATGCCGAGGTCAAGATAAGTGAGATGTTTGAGATTGAGCAAAGATGGATTTATCTTACCACTTAAACATTGATTCCGCCAGTTGCCCTGAAGATGGAGTTGATGAACATGGCCAGTCAAGTTGTTGCAAACTACACCTTTCCATTTGCAGCAATCAACATCGCCATCCCAGGAAGAGAGTAGATGGCAGTCATCTTTCAAAGATTGCTTCAAGGTTAGGAGAGAATTTTTTTCAATTTCTGGGCAGGAAATGGGGTTGCTTTGAATGCTGTAGCTTAATTTGATGGAGGCTATGGAGAAAATGGAGAGTAATAATAAAACTGCATGGATTGGTTTGGAGACACTCATGGTTTGCAGAGTCTTGGAATTGAATAAAGTAGGTTTGTTATTTGTTTATTATGTTAAGAGACACAAGTATATATATAATATAGTCTTGTCAATTACATTTTAATTTACTTTCCCAAATCAAAAGCAACCTACATTTCTATGGAGCCATTTGTAGAACAGACAAGTCAAGTTGACAGGAAAGAAAGCAATTTTATTTGTGGTGTCATTTTTCCACAGCAATAAATAAGTATCAACATTTGTAGAACAGACAAATCAAGTTGACAAGTGTTCCGGGGCCTATAAATTTTTGTTATTTACCTCGTTGTCCTTTTGGCCAAAAACTAAAATTTCGGCCGGCCAAAAAAATCTATCGTGACATTTGAATTAACATATTGTGACACTTAGCTATGATAGTTCGAAATCGAAATTATTTTATCAGTTGGCCGATAAAGATTGGAAATTGCTAAAATCGGTTGGAAATAGCTTACATTAGAATTTACCAAGTCAAGTTGACTTGAATGTGTTTGTTTGTCTGAATTTTGGACAGCTTCATTCATATCTCTCTCTATCTTAATTTGATTCCAATTATTGTAGTTCAATTTTTATGTGTGGTCCAAAGTGGAAATAAATACATCATCAGAGCTTTAAAGCCATGGCAGTTGGGAACTTCGAACAGAGCTTTAAATACAACCGCTAAGCGACCCTTTAAATAAAAGAATGCGGTGAGATTTCGGCCGGCGAGTACAGAGAGTAATTAGGAAAAACTCAGGGGAAATGTGAACACTAGTAATTTTCACTTGTACTAGTTAATTCAGATATGTGATAAATCTTTAGAGGGATGCATACCAGTTCTAAATATGTTAACAATAAATACCAATTAACTTCGCCAAATATCCAATAACGCAAGAAAATAACTTTGTGCTTGAGAAGTAACAAAAAAATCGAAGTGACTGCACATAACTGCGACAGGGGGGCCGCGAATTAATAAACATCCGTAAGGTTGCTGCAATTTTGGACCAAAGGATGGACGGAGAGATAACGTCCGTAACGTGTTTCCTGATGAACCACTCAAATTTAGCCCGAACCCGAGTGCTTGAGGTAGACCGATTAATGTAGAAAACCTTCACTTTTGCTCATCGAATATTATTACATGTTATTTTTATTAGGATTTTAATAGTACTAGCTTGAAAAACGTGCGTTGCACGTATATTCTCAATATTTATTTGCATATTATATAAGCTTCTAATGTACTAATAATGTATGTATTACAATTTTTATAGGTCTCACAATTAATTATTTTTATATATGTAATTTTCATATGGAACTAACCAATTATATGTAATTTAGTGATTTTTTATTTAAAAAACAACATACATATTCAAATAAATCAAGTATCATATGATTATTTTATTTTAGAATTTCATATAAGATACGTAATCTAAATTGGTAATCCATATATAAGTATTCACATTATTATATATTATTGATATTCATTAGATTACAATATTGTGATGATTTGTCTATTTTAAAATGGTTAATTGCTTTAAAATACACAAACTTTAGGGGTGTTTTGATTTTTTCATACGTATTAAAAATATAATTTTAATAATATGAACTTAACATATGTTTGATTTTTCACACGATTTTTAAATTTTGATAAAATTTAATTTATTGGTGATAGTAGGCTTCACACTAATCAGTGATCAGTAAAAGGTGAAGACAATAATTCCATACTCCAATTTATATTTTACACTATAGGTCTCTAATTAATGTTTTACATTAAATTTGCATGGACTTTTGCTTGAACGCAATTCCTTTCATCCTTTGGCAGCCACACCAAATTAAATTGATCAAAATTTTAAAATTATTTGTAAAATCAAACAGGTGTTAAGAGGTGTTAATTAAGTTCATGTTATTAAAATTATATATTTTTTAAATGTGTGAAAAATTAAAACACCCCTAAAATTCGTGTATTTTAAGGCAATTTGAAAAAATATAAAAAGATTTTTTTTTCTAGCCCTCATTGTTGGATCGAGTCTCCAATATTTGTGGATGTCCTTCTCAACACTTTATGTGATTGTTCTTCTTAAGGTATTCTTTATTTTAGGTTAAAAAAAAAAATATCTATAAATCTCAACAAGTTTGACAACGTCATATAAAGTGCATAAATGTTAATAATATTTCAAAATCATTCAAATAATTAAATATATATCAAAATATAATAATAGGCATATAAAAATGTAATGCATTTATGAAATTTGAAAAATCCTACTTTTGATGAATATAATAATAATTATGCAAAAATAGATGTTCTATATGGTCTTCTTCACAATTTTTTTTTTTCTTGTTTGATCTTGATAAGTGGTGAAGTTTTACACTCTCTTCTTCATGGCTCAAAGTTAAATTTGTCCAACATCTGATCATCTTTGCTTGGAATTTCAATGCATTCATCAATCTTTTTTTCTCTTTCATTGCTCTTCAATAGGCTTCATTTATGTAATTGAATTTTATTTTTCACCCACCTTAGTTTTCTTAGTCTTTTTGGTTAAATTCTTCTTTCCTTTTCTTTGATTTAATGAACTTAGGATTTTCAATTGTAGCCCTTTTTATTTTTTGGATAACTCTGGTCATGTGTTCATAATTCATCTTTCATCATTTCTTGTATTTCTTAGATTTGTCATGAAGAAATAATGTTGATGCATGTAAGGGAATCCTTTGTAGTATAGAGAATCATTTTTGCAAATAAAGTTGTTCAAATTGTATAACATTGAAAATAACATTATAATTTTAAAATATTAATTTTGAAGAAACAATCATTCAATTCATATAGTATTAAAATTACCTCACACTTTCATTTTTGTCTAAATTGATAAGTATTTGGGCTTCTAAATGCTACATTTCGTCAGTGATTCTTTTAGGGTCACGACTTGTCATGTGAGTCAAAATCTCATATTTCTATTGTGAAAAAAAAAACGCATAACTTATATCTTCATATACCAATCACTTGCTAATTAGTACCACGTCTTCAGAATTTTAACCCTCTCATGTCATATAAGCTACTAATGCGTCAACATTGAAAAATCTCATTTTCTATTTATTGTAAAATGTAAACCATAAATATATATAATACAAATATGATCAAATGCATATGTAGTTAAGAGCCGTTTAGAGATATACATGGAATCCGGAATTCCATGTTGCAATGTACAACAATCCATAAGATTTCATTTTCTCATTATTATATGTTAAGGTACGTTAAATGTGGCGAAAAACACAAAATACGAAGAAAAATTGTTTTGCTTAATGTATGTTCATTATTCTCCTCAACCCATATAACTGTAACTTGATATGTATTTGGAGAATTATACTCATAGATCTAAGTTTATATATTTTGAGATATAAATTAAAGTTTAGCAAATTCTGTTAAAGGATAGTCCTTCAAGCTTTGGATTTTTTTGTAATATGCGAGAATAACCTCTAAAATTTTTATTAGTTTTTTTCACAATTATTTCTAATATATTTTGAATTTTCAATATGTTTTGTTCTCTACCTCGATCAATAGTTCAATACTCATTTTTAAAAAAGTACAAGTGAAAAAAATCAACCAGTATCATTTGGTAAATGTGGCCAAAAAGACGAAATGAGTAGAAAATTTGTGTTTTTAATATATGTTCATTACCCCCTTCAATTTATATAGCTGCAACTTGATATGCATGTTGAGAATCATGCACTCATAGATTTAATTTCACATCTTTTGAGATATGAATTTTAACATAATAATTAATCTGTTAAAAGATAATTCTTCAATATTTGGAATTTTTTTGAATGTGTCGGATTAACCTCTAAAATTTTTTTATTAGTTTCTTAACAATTATTTCTTATATATTTTGATTTTTCAATATATTTATTTTGTTCTCCACCTCAATCCCTGTTTCAAAAAAGTACAAGTGTAAAAAAAATCAAAACTTGTATTATTTGAGGTCAATCGTGGAAGATTATGATATAAGTTTGGGGAAAAAAAAATCAAAACTTGTATCGTTTGGGATCAAGTAAAAAATATCAAAACCTGTATCATTTGGGATCATATGTGAGCTCTTTATCCAACTTTAGACCAAACTAAGTGAATGAGGATATGTAATTATACAATCGAATGTTTCTTCAAAAATCAACAGTCTCTTGTAATTCATAATCGATGTATACGAATCGTACGATTCATTAGAAGATGTAACTATAATTTTACCATTGTCATAACAAAAAGTAGAATGTTCACATAATGAACACAATCAAACAATTTTATTAACTCACGAAGTGTTGAACAATTTCAAAAATATGATTTATTAAATTATTTTGTAATATTATAAATATGGTTTATTAAACTATGCTCTAATATTAAAAATATATATTATGAATAAATAACTACTTTAATAATCAAAATTAGCTAAAGATGGACCCGGCATAGGTCATTATAAATACTCATCCTTTTTTAATAGCCAACTCAATGGCCATGAAGTAGTCATCCCACAAATCATGTTAAAACTAAACACATATAAAAATTTGGGTAAATTATACTTTGATATCTACATTTGACTCTTAAAAAAAAATAACATATTCTTTCAAAATTAACAAAACAATACCAACTTTTTCAAAAAAATTACAAATCTTACATTAATTTGATCAATTTTTTGCGTCGATAATCCTTTGTAATTAATTGTATTTTAATATTTATATTTCCCCAACAACGTAAGAAAAAAAATCATTCAATCAAGAAATATTCAAATACAATCAAATACATACGATCTTCAGATTGTAAAATTGATCAAAATGTTAGATTTGTCAAATTTTGAAAAAGTGGGTATTGTATTGTTAATTTTGAAAAATGTGTTATTTTTTAAAAAGAGCAGAAAATGTAAGTATCAAAGTATAATTTACACTAAATTTTGAACTAAAATTGTTAAAGTAATAAACTATCATATAGCATTCTAAATTGATATGCATTATTTTTCTAAAATATATTATTCATTAAGTATTTACTTTGGAACTAAGTTTCCACAATTTACATAATATGTAACATCCGAAAAACACTATGGTAACCCTACAACATTCAACGAATATTTTTTACGCATTTATATCAAAATAAAAAAAAAGCAATTTAGTTTAGTTTAATTATTCAACGATCTATCATTTTTCCAGTTATTCAACTGATTTATTAGTTAGGTTTTATAATCAAGAGACATTATTCTCAAATAAATAATATTTTTCAACCTCTGATCAAGAGACATTATTCACAAATAAATAATATTTTTCAACCTCTAATATTGAATTCATAATAAGTTTTTTAATTTTTTATTTGGATTTCGTTAAATTTGTCGTGAAAGTTGATATATTATTAGATTGGTTAGAATTGATTTGATGAGCTTTTTAATCTTTTATGTGGAATGTGGTGTTATTGAGTAGATTTTGATATAGTGCCTGTATTTTTAATTTGTTAATATATTAGAAAATAAAGACTAGTTAGCTAGAAAGATAATAATATTATAATAATATATTATATTATGATTTTGATTATCATTAATTAATTAGAATTGTAATACTAATATGATAGTATATATTAGTTAGAATTGTAATAGTATTGTTAGTTTATTTATATATGTGATGAATGGTGACGACAGTTTTATAGGATATGGATAATAGAATGTTAATAATTGATAAGCCATAATATAAAAAATAATAAAATATTAAATAATGTTTTATGATTATATTATTACCCTTAGATAATGTTTGAACTTTTTATTCGACTAAAATTATACCGCAAGTGTACGGTGCAATTATAGTATATATAGCGAGCAAGAGTATCGTATCCACAGAGACTAATTAGACCTAATTGTGTGTACTATAATATCAGACCTCAATCGTTATTTAGATGATAAGAAAACAGAAAGATAGTTAACTAATCTAAAACTAAAGAAAGCATAAATAAACGGGAAAAATAAATGGAGAATGGGACAAGAAGGTAGAGGTACTTTTAGGATTGATTTCTTCGGTACTTGGCACTAAAGATCCTATTGAATGTCTATTTGTGGTGCTAAATTTCACTAGGGAAATCTCGTCTAAGCTCTCTCGAGAGACACTTAAGTTTGGAGGGTACATGCTAGGTTCACCGTCTCTGAACGAATCTTACACATCTACTTACCAAAAACTCCTAAGATTTCTAGCCCTCACACTAAGCCTCAATTCTCTCAAATTTATCGACAGAGGTGTCTCATGCCTAGGGTTCGTCTATTGACACTCATCTCTCGATTCATGAATCAATAGATAAAATCGTACAAATTAGTGATCAATTAATCAACACTCATACGTAGCATAAGCACAAGATTTAAAATTGAGTCATAAACAATTAATAGAAAAATATATGCATAAATACCCAAATTGTCTCAATCCAAAAATACAAGATAATCTAACCTAACATCAATACAAATGCAAGGATTAAATTATCTCAAAGAAAATCAAAGACAAAAACAAGAATAAAAACTAAGAACAACCCGGAAGTTGGTCTCAACTCCACTCTTGCTCCCGCTCGTCTTCTCTTTGCTCCATCTTTGGGCCATAACTTCCTTATTCACACTAACTAGGTGGAAATCCTAGCTAGGGTGTGGGTTTGATGGGTGAGGGTTGAAGATGGGAGATGAGAGAAGGGTTTGATGTTGGGGGAAATTTGGGGATTTTTGTGGAGAAAAATCGTGTATTGTGTGTTGTGTGTGAAATTGTGTAGAAAAAATGAGAGGAAAAATCAAATAAAAAGGAGATGGGCCGCACAAATCTGAAAAGCTGGGCTGGGGGCGCGACCCGGGCACAGTCGCGCCCCTGGTCGCACCCTCGGTCGCGCCCCGAGCGAAGAAAATCATGCCTCGCGCGCGAGTGCAGGCCGGTCGCTCCTCCAGTCGCGCTGCCACTCGCGCCAGAGATTCTGCACCGACAGCTTTCATGGTTTTGCTCCGTTCTCCCTCATTTCTTATCCGATTGAGGTGATTCAACTTGCAGCGCGTTCCTCATTCGATCCTCTATCTTTTCATGGCATTGGATCACTCAAAAATGCATTGATTAATTCTCCATTTCCTGTGAAAGTCAAACAACAAACAAAACTTCCAAATCGGAAGGTTAAAAGTGCAATTTGGGTTAAAGCACATGCAAAACTCTTCAATTCACTTCATTTCAACCTCAAATTGTTGTGCAAAAACACCACTTATCAGATAAAATATAAAATAAGCTTATAATAGATAAACTTAAAATTATAAGATAATTAGAATACAAATAATAAAATATTATATAACAATAGATGATTACATTATTGTCATTAGATAAAATATAAAATAAGGTTATAATAGGTAAACCCAAAATTGTAAGATAACACACTTTTTATATTAGTATAGATAAATAGTACGTTTAATATTTTAGGAGGTTGAATTTTGATAAGTTTTGGAGATTTCTCCTTATTGTTCAATACAAGTTTGAGTTCTTGAGAGTTCTTGAATTGTATTTGCGTGTTATTGTTCAAGTTTTAGCTTCCGTCTACATTAGTTGGTATTCAGAGACCAGACTACACTCCCTGAGCTATGCTGTCCAAACGGGATCCACGAACTCTGAATGACAAGACCCGCCAATAGATCGATTTGTTGGCACACACTAAATACGAAAACCATGTTTATCAATGAACTTAATGAAGGGTAAACTTCTATTGTCACCATGCTAGGCCTTGACTTATATCATAACAACCAAAAACTTATGCTATCCTAAAATAGGTTTCTCATAAAAAGTGGCTCAAGTGGAAGTCATCAAAGCTTTATGGCCTAAATTGACATTTTGGGCCCAACACAGGGCCATTGACCTAGGACCCTAAAAATAACGAGCATTCACAATAAAATTTTATACGTACCTATAGGTCACAAATATATTCTTATTTTTCTTTCTCAAATTTGGAATATTTTGAAAAATAAAAACTAACTCGGTCGGGCGTAAATTGTGAAATATCCTAATTCAAATTATAATCAAACTTCTCGATTACTTTTGAAATTAAAGTTTTTGGACCTTAAAAGGAGGAACATTTGATAATATAAGCTTGATATAACATGTTGGACTAAATATTGGATTTTCAAACAATTGGAGAAAAATCTTTTTTTTTTTTTTTAATATATATATTTAGTTTAGTCCGAACGTTTGTCTATTTTCAAAAAATGAACCCCCATAATTCCTCAGTTTGTAAACTAATCCATACCTTTAGAAAGTTAAATAAATCAGTCTCCAATTAATTTTAAAACATTAAAACAACGTCTACAATTTTGAGCAACTTGATATATGTAATCCATCTCATTTTAATCTTCAAGTGAATCTCCAATATATATAAATCCATACAAAATAACATCTCTTATATATATTTAGCAGCTCTGACAGCATGTTCGACTCCAAAACCTCATTGAAAAGACAAATGTAACTTGGTTTTTAAACATGATTTTAAGACAAGTTTTGATATAAAAACAAAAGGGTAAACAACACCAAATTTATAATCTAAAAATATATATGAATAGCTTGTAAGGAGAGGCTTCTTACCGTCTATGACATGATAACTTTTAATTACTAGAAAAGCTAGAGACGTGCAGTCGAAGTAGCAGGGGCTGCACATTTTGACATTTGACAGCAGTTTTTCTTCAACTTCCGACATGATTTTGATGACCCAAACTTTGTCTGATCGGAAATTCAAGACTTCATAAGCATAGCTTGATATAAAAGGTTCGAAACGATATAAAAATTCAGGCAAATCCGGCAATCGGATTGGCTGAAAAGGGCACCACAAGTAGGCTGCGGCACAAGGTGGTGGGTAGTAGCTCTCGGCAGATTCTAGCTTTCGTTTTCAACTCTTCGGACACCTTTTCAAATAAATTATTCTGTAGTTGTAATCTGGTCGATGAGAGGAACACAACAATATAATTTTCACGAATTTTGGTTTAGATTTGGCACCCCTATTTCTGTGCCACCTTTTGATATGGATTTATATTTCTGTCCAATTAGCTCTCTGGATTTGTTCTAAAAGAAAAACATCAATTGTCCTTGATCAGATCCCAGGAACCAAAGCCATACGATCTGTATTCTTTCTGGCATGTAAATGAAGGGGTGGAAGAAGTCGCGGATTACGTTCACCATGAAATGACTCGAACGTTGATCTGAAATGGCTATTGCTAGGCAATAAAATTGTTAGTTGCAAATCATGTATGAATCAGCTCTATCCATTTGCTGCATTTTGGCATACTGGTGCCAATTTTAACATACTGGTGCAACATGATCCAAATAGTCAAGGAGTAGAGCAAAATTATCCAATAAGCTATTTGCAAATAATAAAAACAACATAAATTATAAAATTACAAAATAGACAATATTTCACGCAAACAAAACACACTTTATTATGACACAGTTGTGTAATTTGCTTTAGCTTCGAGAACCTGGAGCTGCTGGTTTTGTGAGATTTGCCCATTTAACATAGAAATACACGTAAATATCATCCCACACACGTTTCAACAATCCGAAATAGACATATCTCCATGACTTCTTCAACACCAACGCAGTGCACGCAGATGAAAACCCGACTGCATATCCCAAACTTAGGAATACGTATAACCACTCTATCTCTGATTTCTCACCTTGTACATGTTTTTCCTCTTTCTGTCCATGGACCTTGTCTCCATCACTGCTGCAACTCCTTGCTAAGGGAGGGCCACAGAGATTGTTTCCCATAAAGCTCGAAGTCTCCATGGTCAAGAGTTGGGTGCTTTCTGGTATCCTTCCTGTTAACTTATTGAAAGACAAGTTTAAATAGCTCAAAGAAGATAGAAGTGTAAAGCCATTTGGAATTTGACCTGACAAAGAGTTTCTTGATAGATCGAGAGATTCCAATTGCTTCATATCTCCAATGCTCTCGGGGATTGAACCTATGAAGTGATTTCCCGACAAGTTTAGTGATCCCAGTTCCACTAAACTTGTCAACGCCTTTGGGATCTCTCCAGATAAATTGTTCATTGAAAGATCAATATTGGTAACCAACCAAAGGATGGTGTTATACTCTAATTCAACTCCTTTTGTCATAACTGATGCACTCTCCATAGGGGTCTCTGTATTAGTTGCAGGTATGGAAATCTTACTAGTATAAACTTTATGCTTCAACAACATCTTTGTAGCCATTGCATTAAAATTACACACACACCTCAGAATTATTCCAGAAATTCGGTTGTTTGAGAGATCCAATATTTGAAGCGACTGCAGATGGCATATCTCTGAAGAAATCTCACCACCCAATTTGTTTGAGCGCAGAATGAGAATTCTCAAGTTGGGTAAGCTTGTACCCATCCATGTTGGTAAGTTTCCATCAAGATTATTATGGCTGAGATCGATCTTCAACAAATTTCTGCACTTATGCATTGAAAAAGGTATTTTCCCAGAAAACTTGTTGCCGTAAAGACTTAAAGACTCCAAATTTACAAGAAATCCTATGGAATTTGGGATACGCCCGGACATTGTGTTATTGCCTAACTTCAAATACATCAGGTAAGGCCATTTCTCCCAGCAATCTGGCAATTCTCCTCTCAATCGATTTCCCTCCAAATGAAGAAGGCTCAGTTCATAAGTTTCAAATGCCGTGTCACAGAGAAAGTTGGATATGCCCTCAGAAAACAAGTTATGAGACAGATCCAAATCGATCACATTTTTGTCTATTCGAGGCAAAGAACCGCTGAATCTGTTATAACTCAAGAAGAGGTGGTGAGCTCTCTCAATTTTAAAGCTAATTATATGTGGAATGCTGCCGTTGAGATTGTTGTGGGATACATTCAAAAACTGAATATCCAAAAACGAAGCAGGAATGTTACCTGAGATTCCAGTATTAGACAAATCCAGAGCATCAATGCTCCTCTGCTTCTGAATCCAAGCAGGTATTTGCAAGCCTTCCCCAAGCTCCATGACCCAAGTCCAAGTTTCTCAAGTTGGAAGGGTGGAATCCAATCCGGGCCTACATTCAAAGTTATGTGATTTCCAGAAGCTGAAAAATATTTCAGTTTGGAGAGAGAGGTGAAATGCCTTTCAGTCACAATCCCTTCCAGCTTGTTATTGTCAATGCCAAAACAAGCCAAATTCAAAAGCTGGCCCAAACTCTCAGGAATATTTCTAGTAAATTTGTTATCATCAAGAATCAATTGACGCAAAGATGATAAATTTCCAAGGCTGATTGGAATTGCACCTGACAATGAGTTAGATCCAAGATCTAGAAGTTCAAGACTCTTAAATTCTCCAAATTGATTTATTAGATGGCCAGAAAATTTATTACCACCCAATTGAAGATCTTTCAAAGAACCTAAGAAGCACTCAGACATACTTCCAAATAAATCTTGTACCTCTCCTTGCAACTCATTGGAAGATATGTGCAATGACTGTATTCTGCACAAGTTAGTGATTCCTTTTGGTAATTTTCCTGAAAGCTGATTGTAAGCCAAATCAACGATCTGAAGCGAGGTTAGATTCGCTATATTGTCAGATATTTTACCGTGTAGGTCATTGTCACTAAACCGTAGAAGCTCCAAGTCCTTACAGAAATAAATCCAATCTGGAATACTTGAATTAAATTTATTTAAAGATAAATCAATATGTTGGAGTTTAGTGGCATTGCTAACAGTTGGAATTTGACCTATCAAAGGATTGAAACTTAGGTCAAGATAAAGAAGATTGTTGAGTTGAAAAAGCCATTGCGGGACTGGGAGACCAAAATTTTCGTTTGGATCAAAAAACCTATTACCAGAGAGACCAAGGGATATTAGAGAGGTACTGAGATTGACATTATTCACAGGCGACGTGAAATCTAGACCGCTGTCACCGAATTCAACTTCCAGCAAAGAAGGGAGATTGTTGATCACCTGTGCCCAATTGGTTGTTCTTCTCAGGTCCACAATCCCTATGTCGAGATACTTCAATTTAGAAAGCCCTAACAACCATTCTAGGCTATCCACATTCAAAAAATGAGCGCTGTTCAAATTTAAAGTGCGTAGATTTGAAAGATTCCCGATAGTATATGGAATCCTGCCATGAAATTCAGCTCCAGATAAATCTAAATACTCAAGGTTTTTTAACGAGCCAATGAAAGAAGGGATGGTTTCTCCACTGAAGTCATTTAGGCTGAGGTCAAGATAAGTGAGATGTTTGAGATTGAGCAAAGATGGATTTATCTTACCACTTAAACGTTGACCCCCATAGTTGCCTTGAAGACGGAGTTGATGAACATGGCCAGTCGAGTTGTTGCAAACTACACCTTTCCATTTGCAGCAATCAACTTCACCATGCCAGGAAGAGAGTAGATGGCCAGGATCTTTCAAAGATTGCTTCAAGGTTAGGAGTGAATGTTTTTCAATTTCTGGGCAGGAAATGGGGTTGCTTAGAATGCAGTAGCTGAATTTGATGGAGGCTATGGAGAAAATGGAGAGTAAAAATAAAACTGCATGGATTGGTTTGGAGACAGTCATCGTTTGCAGAGTCTTGGAATTGAATAAAGCAGGTTTGTTATTTGTTATTATGTTAAAGAGACACACACTTATATATAGATAATATAGCGCTGGTAACTACATCTTAGTTGGAGCAATTTGTAGAACAGAAAGTGAAGTTGACTGAAAAGAAAATAATTTTATGTAAGTCAAGTTGACCGGAAAGAAAGCAATTTTATTTGTGGAAACTTTTTGTTGTGACTTCATTTTTACATCCCATAAATAAGGATGGTAGCAATGCAAAACACAAAAAACTAACTTATTTAATTTAATTTGCATAATTATTTTGTCCCCCGTCTGCAATAAAATTATAGCAATTAAGCAATAAAATTATGGCAATTAAGCAATAAAATCGAATACGATAAGCATTTTTCTCATTTCTCACACCAAAATCTTTTCTCACCTGAACCCAATCCCATAGTGATATACTATATATATATATGTATGTGTATAATATATAGTGATATATATATATATATGTGTGTGTGTGAGGAGAGGAAAATGAGAGAAAAAGAAAAAGAAAAAAAAAGTGGATATGGTGGCCGACCAAAAATAGGTGGTATTGCCCCCAACCTTTTCCAATGCGCCACTCACTAATTAGTTGGGTTCGCGAAGAGCATCTACTATAGGAGAAAATTTTAGATATAAATTAGATGGTATGTACTAAATGTTAAGGTATACTATAGTGGAGGAAAAAAAATGGGTACAAACTAAAAAAAAGGTGGAGCTATATGTACCAAGTATTTATGTGGGAAAATGTGAGATGTGGGACCCACCTATATTTTTCTTTTCTCTTCTCTTTTTATCTATTTTCCAACATTACTCATATTTTTAGTATCAATAAAATTATTATTTTTTAATAATTTGGTAATAACGCGATTAATTTTTAATTTAAAAAATTTTAAAAGAAGTTTTAATGATGGTATTGATATTTTTATATCTAAAATAATATTTAAATAAAAATTAATTAAAGTATATATAAAAGTAATATATATATATATATATATATATGTAACACCCCGTATTTTTAGATTATAGTTAAATATTTTCTAAATTTATTTAGTAGGCAAAAAAAAAAATATAGTTGAAATATTTTTTTTGATGCGTGGTCAATAATGATTTTCGTGGAAATAGAACGACATGAGAATTTCAATGATACTTTTAAAATTTTAATTAGAGGTCAAATAAACTCCCAACAATATTTTTGTTAAAATAAATAGTAATTTTTATTTAATTTAAAAAGGAATATTTTCTCATTTTATTATCAAATGATATTTTCGACATACCATTTTGAATTGATTTAATAAGAAATAACCCAATGAACCTCCCGATATTTTTAGATTTATAATGCGAGATTAATTGAACTCCCGATGAGATAAAATAATTTTTAATCGAGTCCAAAAAAAAAAAAATCATTTTATCAATATTTTTATTCGAAAATATCCTTAACATATCTATAATTCCACCCCCTCTATTGATCCTTATCACTCATTTCCCCAACTTTTATCCATTCCCCCTGTTAGTCAATTGCCGTAAGAAAACAAAAAGAAAAGAAGAAAGAGAAAGCAAGGGAAAGAAAGGGATAGAGGGGAAAGAGAGAGTGGAGCGAGAGATAGAGTAGAGAGCGAGAGAGAGATCCGAGAAAGAGAGAGAGAAAGCAGGGAGCTGCCGCTGCAGCTGCCCACCACCACCACCCTGCTGCCTCCGTCGATATCGCCGGAGCTGCAGCCATGTCGCCGGAAAATGGCGACGTTGTTTCCACGTCGCGCGGCTATCGTATCGGTCCATTTCTCGTCATTTTTAGCCCAAATTTTAATATGTCGTGTATTTAAATGTGTACTACATTTCGTGTGTTGAACTCGTTGCCATCCGACGGCCGGAAACCAACGGAATCGCCGGAAAACAGAAAATACAAACGTTGCCGAACTGCTGCTGTAATTCTCGAATTCAGGCCTTTTCGGGCCCTCAAATCGAAAAAGTTTATTCACGAAAGTTGCTCGAAATAATATTTCCTATGCGTCCGTCGAATTTCGTAATTTTTGGACGAGTTTTGAAAAATCTCGATTATTTAATTTATATAGTTATTTTTGTACTGGGAGCATGTGTTATTGAAAAATTGCGGCCGATCTTGTGCTATTTAATCTCGATTATTTAATTTATACACTAATTACAAAAGAAAGTAACACTAATCTATACTAATATAAAAAATGGCTTATCTTACAATTTTGGGTTCGCCTATTTTAGCCTTCTTTTATATATTATTTTAAGGGTAATAATGTAATTATATAATATTATTTAATATTTTATTTTATAATTTTAACTTTATCTATTATAACTCTATTTTAAATTTTATGTAAGGATAATTGTGTAATGATCTTATATTTTCTAATATTTTATTATTATATTTGTATTCTAACTAATCTATAAATAAATCTCATATTATATTATTATATCAGTCTTTTGACTATTCAAATTCTATTTTATTTTACCAAAACATTAATTTTTGATATTTTTGTTCGTTGGAGGGCAGAGCAAAATGATGATAATTGTCAATCCGAATTTCCAGTGTGCAATTTTCTTGACAAATTATGGTCTTCAAAGTTCTCTGATTGCTTTTGTCTGCTTCAATTCATATATATTCTTTGCGGCTTTTTTACTTTCTGGTATTTAGCAGGTCGAATTATTATATTATGTTATAGTATGAATACTAATCTATAAATCTCATATTATATTATTATATTACTTACCAACGTATGAATCTAATTCCATATCTATTTATCAAAACAAACCTCAATTTTGTACATTCTTCATAAGTCTCCACTCTCTCAAATCTAAAAAAAAAAATACAAATTGCGAATTTAAAGTAATTGTAGAATGATTTTAATTTTGATGATTTGTTATGATACTATATATGTGTGTGTGTGTGTGTGTACTTGTAAATATTTTATCGAAATTTATTATTTGTGGGTCTCGAATCACAAACTTCTTTTGTGTCATCACCATTTGGGCGTGCTCAAGAGACCAAGTTTGTAATTAATATATAATATTAAATACTAAATATTTTTTGAGTTATAAACAATCATCTTTGGATAATTTGTCCAACCCAATGATCGGTAAAATATTCTAAAAAAAATCAAAGTTTTTTTTTCTTTTCTTTTATATAATTATCATGGATATATGTGAAGACAAATCTATTTTACATAGTCAATATTTCAGTATATATGGTTTTCTTTTCTTTTCTTTTAATTGGTTAAAATTAATTTTTTAAAAATTTGGATAAAAATGGAGAAAAATGTGTGGTTGTATAAAGTATAAACACTATTTTTTCAAGATTATGGTGAATTTAGTAAATGTAGTGTACAAAGTATTGCTCCTAAAAAGATTATCTTAGTAATTAGAGAGGGGGTGAATAATCACGAAAACTTAATTGATATTAGTACTTAATGTATTCTTTCTAATATTAATTATTGAAAATAATAAAGTTTATGTATATATATATATTCATTTTTTATATCTGAGGCTCTTATATGTTCAAGTTATAAAAGATACACCTATTATATATATTGTTGTTGTTTTTTTTTTTTTTCCTGAATTGGAATGATAGAAATGCATCAATTATTTAAATCCATTCAGTTTAGTAATCTTTAAATCTATCCTAAACTATATGAACGGGTATGCTTATGATCTAAATTAATTTAATATCAACAAATACATTAATACTTAGATATATTATTGTCTCATCATTAATTCATTAATTAGTATTTATTGGTTGTCACTAATAGCACGATAGTGTTAAATGTACCACAAAAAAATATATTTTCTTGATTTACATGCTATATATATATATCTTAAACTTACTTGTAAGCGTAAAATTAAAGTTGAAATATTATCTTATAAATAATAGCTAAATAATTATCTTTTCATCAGTCTTTATATTTGAATATTAACCTCTATGTGTTTATAATTATATCAAATAATTTAATTTGTCTTTAGTTTCATAGGCCGTGAATCATATTTTTGATAAAATATAAGTAAATTTTGCACAAATTTTTTATTATTTAAGTCACATGACATAAGTTGCGATATAATTTTTAAAATTAATAACTTTGAAAAAAAATTCATCATTAATGCAAGAGAAAATGTGAAATCAACACCAAAGTTTACATTCCATTGTGAATCATCCCTATTCTTTGTTTAAGTGCAATTAAGTTCAACTTTAATTAGTTATAAAGGATGCAAGTAAAGCCACCGGATCTAGCATTTATGGGGCTAGCTAAATAATTTATTTATGTTATAATTAACTATTAAAATTTAATATATGAGAAAATTTAAAATAATTTGGAAGGTAAAGTCACCATGGATATTCTTGTAAGCTTAATTTCAATCGTAGTAAATTTCACCATCTAAAATACTATGAAATGAATCCAACGTAAGCTTGGTAAACTTCAATAATAAAATATACTCCAAAAAGATTTGTTCAAATAAATAACAGAATACAATAAAATTCTAATATTTATATATAGTTAAAATATGGATCTCATTAAAATATAGGAAGCTTCTATGTTATACACACACACACTAAATATGTTATTCTTCTTTTTAATTATAGAGATCAATACTTCAATTTAATACATGTAAGTGTGTGCATGTGTGTGTGTGTGTGTTTATAACTTTATTAAATATTCAAGTTAGTTGATATAAGATGGGACAAATTTCTAAACGTCAAATTTTGTTCTCATTTGATGATTCTTCCATATTAATGAACATATTGGTGGAGTGGAATTGAAAAATCGAAGTTGGGGATTTTTTCACTTTGGGGAATTCTTCAATTTGGGATGTTTTTCATGTAAAATTAAGAGTTGAGGGGTCGAATTGCAATTGTTTGTTTTAAATTAAGGGAAAATGTGCAATTTGGGCTGAAATTTTATTTGGGGACCAAATTAAGATTTTGGGTAAAGTTGACCAAATTAGACATTTTCCCGTAAATTAACATCGTTAATGATGGAAGTTTACGGAAAATAGTTTAGAGACTAACGGAAGGATTAATGTGATGCCTTTTAAAAAGTTGAGGGATCGATTTTGGTTGAAATTTTATTTTAGGACCAAACAAAGATTTCGGGTATAGTTGCAGGACCATAGAATCTTTTACCTAAATTAATTTAGTATTCTATTGTAAATCATATAGTTCTACTTCCTATAAGTCTACAACCATTCTCCAAGCTATCAGTAGAAAAAAAAATGTATTATTTTATATAATATTCATCAAGTTTTTAAAATTTAATCAATCGACCAATATTCATGAGCTATAACTGTTACTAATTATGAGTAGCCATTTTGACTCATGACATATGCACGTAGAAATTTGTTCTATTCTAGAGAGATAATATTAAATCATATAAGAACTTTTTTTATTTAAATCATAAACTATGAATTCAGTATTAGATTACAACTGTAGTTGTTTCACTTAAATAAATTGTTAAAAAAATAATAATTTTCCAATTATGTTCATTGTTATTTGCTTATATATAGATGGTCATCTTGGAATCTAGATTGAAAAACTATGTAAAGAGTGTGTCACAACTTTAAGCTTATAAGCAAAAGTGTACAATATTTTTTTATGTATGTCGATCTTATTTTTCAAATACCCTAACAATTCAATATAAATTAATTATAATAGTAATAATATTATAATAATATATTATTCTCATATATTAGTTAGGAATATAAGGATCAATTACACTTTGATACCTACATTTTGTGCACTTTTTTCGAAAATGATCAACTTTTTCAAAATTAACAAAATAGTGCTCACTTTTTTTAAAAAAATTACAAATCTAACATTTATTCAATTTTACATCCCGAAACATCTCATTGTTCTCTTTATGTTGCACAAGCATGCATGAACACATGAAGGAGCCGAATGATTTGACAACAACAATGCAACTCCTTATTGGGAAAAAAATGTATAAGATTGATCATTTTTGTCTTCATCAATACAACGATATCACTTATTTTTTATTACCTATATATTAATATATTTTATTTTTCAGAAATTATCTTATTTATTTTTTTATTTGATAATAAAAAAGCCTTCCATCTATCATGAATAATTTAAATGAATGAAAGTTTAAGGACTATGTTAAAAAAATTACCAAAAATAAGAAATCAATAAATGAATAACTTAATTTATTAATAATCTGCAATATTTTATATTAAAAATGTTAGCAAATTATTAATTTATTGATTTCTTATTTTTGGTAAATTGTTCTTCTTAGTGAGCAGCCTTGCAAAGCGACAATGACGAGTTGAGTTGGATTTATAAGATCTTTATTAATAGTCAGCGGTAGAATTAACCACAATTTTTTTTGTTTAAAAAAATGATTATTTTAGTATGATATGTTTGACCTCTTTATTAATAGTCAGTGGATTTATAAGATCTTTATTAATATCATTATTTAATATGATATTTTTTAGACTACAAAATTCTCCACATTCTAGATAAATAAATAAAATTCAAATAAATTCAATTACAACATATATAGCTACAAAAAAAAGGAAAGATTAATAATTTATAAAAAAAAACATACATTTAAATTAAAAGGAAAAATAAAAAGCATAATAATGATTTCAAACTTTAAGAAATCATAGAACTTAAACTATTAAATATTCTTAATAGAATCCTATAGTAAAGTTAGGGATGGAGTTAAAGTTATAATATAATATAATATAATATGAAATAATAATAGAAAAAATCAAGATTACATTATTGCCCTTAAATCTATACTAATATAAAATGTGGCTTATCTTACAATTTTCAGTTTATCTATTATAACCCCATTTTTTATTTTATTTAAGAGCAATAATGTAATCTTGAATTTTTCTATTATTATTTCATATTATATTATATTATATTGTATTATAACTTTAACTCTATCCCTAACTTTAATATACGATTCTATTAAGAATATTTGATAGTTTAAGTTCTACGATTTCTTAAAGTTTGAAATCATTATTTGTAATAGGTAAACTCAAAATTGTAAGATAAGCCACTTTTTACATATACATTTAAATTAAAAGGAAAAATAAAAAGCAAAATAATGATTTCAAACTTTAAGAAATCGTAGAACTTAAACTATTAAATATTCTTAATAGAATCGTATAGTAAAGTTAGAGATAGAGTTAAAGTTATAATATAATATAATATAATATAATATAATATAATAATAGAAAAATTCAAGATTACATTATTGCCCTTAAATGAAATAAAAAATGGGTTTATAATAGGTAAGATAAGCCACCTTTTATATTAGTATAGATAATAGTATTATTTATTTATCCAAAGTTTAATTATTTTCACTCTTATGACAAATATATCAGGAAAATTCTTATTGTTTTACGGGAACTATTGATACAATCAAAAATAAATCTTCAGTATATTATGATGCTTGTAAAACATGCAATAAAGCATGCCATGTTAGAATATGCTTAGCTTGCAAGGCCGAAAATATTGAAACCATACCGAGGTAATATGATCAAAATAGAAACAAATAAACAATTCATTCAAACATGCATATCAATTAACTATTATTTTGTATATGCAGATATAAAATCACTCTTAATGTAATACAAGGCGATTACAATGCACGTGTTACAATGTTCGAAAAAGTTGCATCAATATTTGTAGGATGCTCCATACAAGAGTATCTAGCATCAACCAATGAGGTATTTTTTACTTTAATTTGAACTTTTGACAATTACACATATTTTCTTTCATAATTTTGACTTTATCTATTATAACTTTATTATAAATTTTATGTAAGAATAATAATGTAATCATCTTATATTATTTAATATTTTATTATTCTACAAAAAAATGCGATTTTACGATAGATTTAATGACGGAATAAAATCCGTCGCTAGATTAACGACAAATTAACGACGGATTGCGATTGAGACGTTTAACGACGGATTTTTCCGGCTTTAACGTAACGACGGAAAAAATCTTTCGTTAAACATTGAATTTAATATTTTTAATTTTTTTTTTAATATAACGACGGACTAACTAACGACGGATTTTTCCGTCGCTACGTTAAAGACGGAAAAATCCGTCGTTAGAAATTAATTTTTTTAATTTTTAATTTTTTTAAATTTAACAACGGACTAACGACGGAATAATTTCGTCATTAATTTTTTTTATTTTTTTTATTTTTTCCATTTTTTTTAATTTTTTAATTTTTTTAATTTTTAATTTCCCAATTAATACTTAATTTACGAATTTGAAATTAATTTTTTTAAAATTTTGGTTTTTTATTTATTTATTTTTCAGATTTATTTTATTTTTTAATTTTTCTAATATTTTATATTATTTTTTATTTTTTTTAATATTTTATATTATTTTTTATTTTTTTAATATTTTATATTATTTTTTTATTTTTTTTATTTTTCAATTATGAATCTGAATTTTTTTTAATATTTTTATTTATTTTATTTTATTATCTTTATTTTTTTATTATTTTTAATATATTATATATTTTGTTATATTTAAATTACTAATTTATGACTTTTTTATAATTTTTTATTTTGATAATTTTTAGGACTTTATATTATATAATTATTTAATTTGGAAATAAAAAATCAATGAAAATTGGTTTTGTGTGTATATCTATATACTAGTTGTGTATTTTAATGTAAATACCTTCTAGCTTACTTGGTTAGAGCCTTAGGGCATAAGGCCATTGGCCCGTATTCTAATCTTCTGGAGCTCAGATTTCGCTTGATTTAATTTCGGCTTGGCGGCTCGGCTATTTTTTTTTTTTTTTTTTTTAACGACGGAAAAATTCCGTCGTTAATCCGTCGTTAATTTTAATATTTTTTTATTTTTCACAACCGAATTCTGCAATAAGTTAGCGATGGATAAATTCCGTCGTTAACATTTTTCCGTCGTTAAATTTGTCGTTAAAATGATTTTACGACGAGAGGTTTAACGACGGATTGGATCCGTCGTTAAATTGATTTAACGACGGATTTTTGATGTTTAACGACGGAAAAATCCGTCGCTAAAACGCGAATTTTTTGTAGTGAATTGTATTCTAACTAATCTATATGATTGACTTTCCATAATTAAACTTTTCGTAATAAACCTTAATCTATTGGACTTCAATAAGTTTACGTGAATGTAAAGTTTATATTATTTAATATTTTATATTATATTTGTATTCTAACTAATCTATATAATTCACTTTGCATAATTAAACTTTTCGTATTTCTTCAGGGGGAAAATGATTGCTTATTACAGAGGATTGAGCTTAAAAACATCAACAGAAATTCGCTTCATGACAAATCTAAGGAACGCAAAAAATGATGAAAGAGGAAATTTGAATATTGTAGCAACTGCAATCCAAAAAAAAAAAGTAACATAATTGAAGACCCGAAGTTAAATCAAAGTGGAGGAAAGAAGACTTTAATCAAAAAGACCAAAAAAAGTAAAATGGTGGACAAAGAAGATTCAAGTACAACTAAAGTGGGACAAAAACAATGTTCAATTATTGAGTTGAATTCTACTAAAGGCCAAGTACAGAAAAAATGAAAAATGTCAAGAAAAAAAGGTTGAGGAATGCATTCAAATTCCAAGCGACGACGATCAAACATTGGATAAATTTATATATAAGACCATTAAAAAGAAGTATAAAAAGTCATCACTCACCAAGATCAAACAAGAAAAAATATAGTATCAACAAGAAGACATACACCTTTTATTTTTGCATTTTATGAATAGTATATTTTTTTTAAAATTCTCGTAACATTAAATACTATTTTTAGGAACATTACATACTCATATACCTCTTACTATATGATATTTATATATATTTATTTGATATTAATTGCTATTTATATGTACATATACATATATACACACCATAGGCATGTTAGAAGTACACGGTATAACAACAAACATTGAAATAACGTGCAACGCACGTTTCCTAAGCTAGTTACAAATAAAAGTATTACTAAAAATCTTCAACACGGTCTCGATCTTGTGCTGCTGCACGCAATTCAAATCCCCAATTTCAGAACCTAAAAGAAAATTAAAATTAGATTCGTTATTGCAGTTGCAACGCATACAAACAAATCAATAATAATTCGTCAAAACATAGAAAATAAATCCAAAAAAATGCAACGAAACTGACTTTTTTGCCCTCTATGCAATTCCTAAGAACTCGTGCGTCCGATCCCTAATCGAAGCATTGGTTCTTCACCGACATTTTTTCTGTTCAAATTGTCAACAACTCAATAACATAAATGCTTTAACGAATTAACCTCCAAACCAAAAATTAAGGATATTTATGAGCTTATGATTTAGGCACATTTACACACACATATATATACACGTGTATCTATACATTCAGCAAGACAACAAATACATTTCCTCACACCTCAAGAAGCGTACCTTTGATAGAGATCAGCCAAATTTGATTTCAATTGGAATAGTCGCCTCCGCCGCCACCGCGATCATCCAATCATTTGAGGACTTCCTGGAGAGATGTCGCCTCCTTGTATGCAAATCTCAGAATTTGTCGAGGGGAAGAGTCGATAGAAAATGGAGAAGAATCTAGAAGTCGTTGTATTGTTTGCTTCAGAGAAATCACACCACCATAAGTCATCTTTGCTCGATCCCTCGTACTCATGAATAGATTTGGATTGACGAAAGGCTCCATCCAAATGGGGGTGAGAAGGAAAAGAGAATTAATGAGAGAGAGAGTAGAATACTTGAAGAATGTAGGGTTTGCTATTTAATTTTTTATGATTTTTCTCTTTTTATATTTTACAAATCCGGGTCGGATATAAAGATACGTCTAATGTAAGAGATCCGTTAGACGGTCTAATAGGAGTGTGCCCCTTCTTCTTTTTACTGAATCTTTGAAAATAAATAACAGTTTCCTCTTCCACTATTCCTTAGAACTCTCAACTGCAAGAGACGGTAGTTTTAGAATAGAGATATCATCTCCCAAGCTTGAAACTTTACATTTAACTTCGGTCTCATCTCAAATAATCTTGACTCTCATCTCAGAATGTTTCTTCTGATCTCTACTTTAAAAACCTCTTGAAATCACAAATATCCTCACTTATATACTGGCTCAAAAACATTGTTATTTGATGGTATCTTTGAAGACATTTCTCAAGTAATTCTACTCATATTTTAGGATCTAACCAATCTTGATTCCTTTAGGTAATGATACATCAACTCTTCATGTTCCAAACTTTTCATTCTTAAATGATAAATTCACTTATGTCTTCTTGTTCCAAATGAGAAAATTCAAGACACTGAATTCTTTGCACAAACAAATGCATACAAGTAGCATACTAGCTAGTTTGAAAATACATGTCGCTATTATAAAAAATAATTCATAATTGTTTTACCCCAACATTCAGCTCGGCTCATTTCCACCCGTAACCATTGTGTGAACTAGTGAAACCATTGTCTATCAAATGACTGAAACAGGATTTGGAGGAGGAGGGACTTGAGCTGAGCCTTCAAGCATATGAACTACTCTCTTCATCTGGGGTCTCAATTCTGGATCTTCCTGAATGCACCACATCGCTATCTTCACCAATTTCTCGAATCTTCTCATGTCATCGGCCATCTCTTCATCATCTTCGGCTAATAACAAATCCAACGTTCCTTCCTTGCAGCAATCATAAGCCCAATCAGAAAGAATCTTCTTTCTCTCATCTTCAATTTCCTGTTCGAAATTCTTTCTGCAGCAAACCAACTCCAGCAACATGATTCCGTAGCTGTAAACATCCACTTTCACAGTTATAGGCATGTTTCTGAACCATTCCGGTGCAACATACCCTCTAGTGCCCCTTATTGCTGTTGTGGTTCTAGTCTGATCAGCCTTCAGAAGCTTGGCTAACCCGAAATCGGATATTTTTGCTGCATAAGAATCATCTAGAAGCACGTTTTGAGGCTTGATGTCACAGTGTATGATTTGGGTGCTACAATCTTCGTGCAAATAGCAAAGCCCTCTTGCTGCCGCGAATGCAATCTGCACCCTCGTGTACCAACTCGGCCTCGATGAGTTTTTGAATAGAAAGCTCGCCAACGAGCCATTGCTCATGAACTCATACACCAAGAGCCTATTTTGGCCCTCATCGCAGTATCCTAACAATTGTACAAGGTTCTTGTGGTTGGTTCTGCTTATCGAACTCACTTCAGCTCTGAACTCTTGCTCTGCTTCAGATAGTATCCTATTCAGCTTTTTAACCGCAACAACCTTTCCACTTTCATCACGGAGAATCCCCTTGTACACTGTTGAGTAGGCACCATTTCCCAATTCTTCCTCGAATCCATTGGTGGCTTGTTGTAGCTCCTTGAAACTGAAGCTCCTTACGCTGATCACTCCCGGAAAAACTCTCGTAGCTTCAACCACCGTTTCCCTCGATTTTCTTGGGATGAAACGGAAACCAAACAAGAACACTGATGAAAGCACAAGTATATTCACAAACACCGAACTGCCCAACAAAACGGACCCCGTTATGATAAAAGCAGACCGATTTCTCTTAGTCGACTTATTTCTAGAGGGGTTATTCTCGACGGTATTGTTGTTTCTCCTTATCTTTAACAAAGCCCTTCCTCCCACACTAGCCTCCACCCTCCCATTGGAAAGAGGCATTCTCTTCTTCCAGCATTCGCTACCTCTATGTATTGCAACATCACAATAACAATCAGTAAGGCAAGTCTGCCGGCACCAATCCTCACTCACTGGCCTAAAATAGGCATAGTCGTTGTCAGGCCAATCTGTATTAGGCATGTCGTCCAACACAAAAACATCGTTTTCGTTTTCGTGTGATTCAGTATCACAGCTCTGTCTAACAAAATCCTGTTTGCAATCACTCATCCAGTAGTTAGGATCGACTGGGGAGTAGCCCGTCGGGCAACTGCATCCGGGCCTCTGATCCGTTCCTAACGAGCAAAGACTGTTAAGACCGCAGGCACCTCCCCCAGTAGCTTGCCTGATTGCAGTGCATATATTGGAAGGCAAAAAGTCGTAAACGGACCACGCCATACCTCTCCCGGCAGTCGAATTAGCAAACTTGGGATACACATAATGCCTGAGAACACCATCATATTCCAGCGTCAATCTCTGGTAAAACTGCCTCGTTGAAGCTCCGATATTTTTGTAGAGATTGGTGAGCACAGTTCCATTCTGTGCGATAAGGTTGAAGTATCCAGATTGGTTGAAGATGAACTGGTATCCCAAACCACCCGTCGTCGCCGTGTCAAAATACGCTCCAATCTGGCCATCCATGGGGAAATTTCGAGTGCCCATCACAAGATTTCCATCAGGCTGCAGCGTGAAAAGGAACCTTCCTCGAGAGTAATTCGTGGCGGAAAAGCTGGAAATCAGCAGACCACCTCGTTCTAGAATCTGGTCCGGTACTAATGAATCACTGGGGTTGTCAAAGCTCTGCCACGAGAACTGTGAACGATTGGTAACCAGCACGAAATTGCCGTTGTCGAGCATGGCAGCATAGGCCGCAGCAGCCCGTGAATCAGCGACCCAGATCTGCTGGCCTCCTGGATTGTTGAGCTCCAATCTCCCATCTTGAACAAGCTGGACCGTTGATCCCTCGGGGGCTAATTCATCACGGTTGGCTGACCAAATTATGGTTTTCTCAGGTATTTTATCGAACCAGATGGCTAGCATGTAGCCTCCTTCCGGAGATACCTGCCGGAATCCGAAAGCGAAATCGCCAGAAGGGGATAACCAAGAGGAACTCGTAGCATTTGCAACTATGGATTCACCTAGAGTTATGTTGCTGTATGGTTGGGCACAGCATGAATTTGGTAGCAATAACAACGTAATAGTAATAATCAGCATGCTCATTAATACTAATCTAATTGATGATAGAGCTGTAGAAGCCATTTCACTGAGTGTGTGCTTGTGGTTTTTTATTTTCTTTGTTTTGTGTTCTATATTTCATCAACAAAATTATGAATTTAAATTAATTTGTGAAGACTTGTAGTTGACTAGTTGTAGACTTGGTCAAGTCTTTGTCTGATAATGGCCTAACAAAATTATGAATTTTAATTTGAGAAGACTTGTAGTTGTAGACTTGGTCAAGTCTTTAATTTGTCTCTAAAAAATTATTCATGGTCTCCTAATTTTTCCTGCCCCTTTTTTTTACTGAATTGTATGTATATAAAAGAAAGAAAAAAGAACCCAAACCTAAAAGTCCCGGATATCACAAACTGATAACTGAAGGGATCGGGGCCTCATTAAAACTCATATGGAAAACCCAAAGCCGGAAAAATCATATGGGAAAAGGAGTACCCTCTGAACAAAATGAAAAAACCGAGAGTACAAAAATCATCCACAATACAAGGAATACTAGAGTACCAAAAACCAGAAGAAACAACAGACGACGCTAAAATAAAATAAATTGTTACTCCTCGAAACAAAATAAATTGTTTGTCTTTTTAATCTTACATTTTGTGATTCACACATTCATACATATATAAGTTTATTATTTAAATATATTTATATTATAATATGTGGTAGATATGCGCACTTCACTAATTCTTCAAGTGTAGCTATGTACATCGTCATAAGTCAAGACAGTAAATTACGATTACAAAATTGGTACTGTTAAAGAATGTTCGAGTTTAACCAATATTGTTTTGTGATTATGTATAGAATAGAGTGATTACTCGAGGTATAACTTGTGTTTTGTAGATCCAATATATCTTGTGATGATACAGATTGTATGAATGTTGTTTTCATCACCAACATAACTTAACATTGCTTTATTATCTGGGCTTGTTTTGGTTAAGGCAAAACCCTTCTTTCAGAACATTCTTGTTCCAATTTCATCATATATAGCATGTTATTCTAACTGTATATATTCTCCCAAAAGGCATTCAAGCATTCTCTAGGATCATCCAACTTATCATCTGTGTAATCGGAGCAATTGAGATCGTAGACTTTTCAAATGCATTTTCATAATCTTTGATTTTTGCAGAAATTCATTGAATTGATCGATGTCTATATGTTTGAACAACTTATGATGTTATTATTTCTAACTGTTGATTTATGTCTGGTGTATATATATAATATAGTCCTGTTGATTACATTTTAATTTTAATTTTTCTTTCCCAAATCAAAATCAAAAAGCAACATACAGTTGTGGAACACTTTGTTGTTGTGGTGTCATTTTTCCACCCCAATAAATACGTATCATCATTTGTAGGACAAAAAAGTCAAGTTGACTTGAACTTTTGAAGTATAAAATAAAGAAAGCCAAGTGGTAAATTCATTAGTCCAAAAGCAAACATTTTATAATTTCAAAATGAACAAATAATGGTGGTAAGGACTTGTGGAGCTGATACAAATATGATGAAAGTTATATGAAAAAAATAGAAGAGAAGAACATGAGACAATACTCAAACCTACCGATAGCAAATACGTGAATTTTCGGATGAAATTCTCTTAAACGGTTAGATTTGTAACACTTTAAATCCAATTATAGAGGCTCAATAAATTTTCATATATAGTGATATGTGTGTGTGTGTGTGAGGAGAGTAAAAAGAGAAACGGAAAAAAAAAAAGTGGATGATAGTGGCCGACCAAAAAAATGGAGATATGGCCACCCAACCTTTTACAATGCAAAATAAGTTGGGAAGAAGCTGCATTGCAGGTACTTAGGGCTGTGAATGAACAGAGCTGCTCGCGAGCTATTCTGAGTTCGGCTCGAAAAAAGCTCATTCGAAGTTCGTTCATTTTCTAAACGAGTCGAGCTCGAGCCTTGAATCGAGCTTGATAAAATTTTTGAGCCGAGCTCGAACATATTAGTATTCGGCTCGGCCAGCTCACGAACATGTTCGAGCTCGAGCTTTAATCGAATATGTTCATGAAAATGTTCATGGATATTATAAATGGGGTTTCTTTGAAAGCAGTAGCTTAATTTGATAGGAGCTATGGAGAAAATAGAGAGTAAAAATAAAACTGCATGGATTGGTTTGGAGACACTCATCGTTTGCAGAGTCTTGGAATTGAATAAAGTAGGTTTGTTATTTGTTTATTATGTTAACGAGACACGTGTATATATATATATATATATATATATAATATAGTCTTGTCAATTATAACATTTTAATTTACTTTCCCAAATCAAAAGCAACCTACATTTCTGTGGAGCAATTTGTAGATAGAAAGTGAGGTTGACTGCAAAGAAAACAATTTTATTTAAGTCAAGTTGACCGGAAAGAAAGCAATTTTATTTGTGAAAATTGAGCAAATAAAATTGATGTGTTGGCTACAGTTATATATTTACAATACATAGCGACATACTATATATATATATATATATGTATGTGTATAATATATAGTGATATATATTCGTGTGTGCGCGCGCGCAAATGAGGAGAGGAAAAAGAGAGAGAGAAAAAAATATTTCTGTGGTGCAATTTGTAGAACATAAAGTGAAGTTGACTACAAAGAAAATAATTTTATTTAAGTCAAGTTGACTGGAAAGAAAGCAATTTTATTTTTGGAAAATTTTGTTGTGGTGTCATTTTTCCACTCCAATAAATAAAGGAAAATTCTACGGAACTCTATAGGACACTACCCTTGTGTTTTGAGATTGCGACGTTACATGTGGCCTTTGCTTTAAATAAAAATATTTAATTCAAAAACAAATTTTACTAACCATAGTTAGTTGTTTTTGTCTTATTTCTATTGTATTTTTTATCTTTTAGTGTAAAGTATTAAATACAACATTAAATAAAGGTAAAGTACGCATAACATAGTTCCATAATAGAAGAATAGCGCTCTACCCTTGCACAAACCTTACTTGCCAACAAGAAATTGAGTATATATGTTTCTATATATATAATTCTATTTTTTTATATTTTCATTTTTTAATCTCCAATTGAGTATATATGTGTGTGTGTGTGTGTGTCTAACTG
The DNA here is from genome assembly GCA_026008535.1 of Perilla frutescens. Lineage (NCBI taxonomy): Eukaryota > Viridiplantae > Streptophyta > Magnoliopsida > Lamiales > Lamiaceae > Perilla > Perilla frutescens. Next base: position 355,829 of record BRKX01000024.1, on the reverse strand, counting down.
GAAATATATTACAAAATGTAGGAAATGAATAAAGTGAAGCAATCCTTGCAAATGACTGATCTCGATTTCAGAATGTACGAATCTTGGTTTAGATTGTTATTAAGATGCATATGGCTATTGCTAGGCATTAAAATTGTTACTTGCAAATCATGTATGAATCAGCTCTATTCAATTGCTGTATTTTGGCTTGCAATGTGTTCTTGCTGCACGATTCTTGAGTGTACGTTTTTTAAAAGAACCTCATAAACGAAAATTATTTTTGTTTGAAATGTATGCTGCAATGTGAAATAATCTTGATATTAACATCTACTTGTGTAAAAATCCACATGTTTGTAGCCAATATACAAAAACAGACGGCAAACGAACTCACTAATCTAACGTCCAAAATTGCTAAATCATCAATGAACGAACGAATACAATTACCACAGTGATTGATAATATCAAAATTTTACATTGATTTCATTGGCAATCACATAGTAATATTATCCGAATTTCCATGAATTTTGTCACCTCTACATTTAAACATACTAATGTAACATCGTCAAATTTAGGGGTTAGATGATCCAAATTTTAACATATATACAGGTGCAACATGATTCAAATAGTGCGTAAAATAGTCGAATAAGTTATTTGCACGTAATAAAAACAACATAAATTATAAAATTACAAAATAGATAATATTTCACACAAACAAAACACACTTAGCAAATTTCAACATATTTTTACATTATTTTAATTTTTGCTAACATTCGAAAACCAAAAAAAAAAAAACGGAAGAAAAAAGAAACTAATTAAACCACACGGCCGTTTAACTGACGATGTGTATATGATGCAGCCACCGGGTTTTGTTGACTCTCGCCATCCCACTTTTGTGTGTCACTTACAAAAGTCTCTCTACGGTTTGAAACAAGCACCCCTTGTGTGGCATACATCCCTGAGCATGTTTCTTATATCTATTGGATTTATTCAGTCACAGGCTGACCATTCTCTCTTTATTTTTAGTCAACATGGTTCCTTGGCTTACCTTCTTGTTTATGTTGATGACATAATTCTCACAGGAAGTAGCTCTGGATTTCTTGATTATTGTTCGACAGTTAGCTCATAAATTCTCGATTCAAGACCTTGGCAGGCTCTCTTATTTTCTTGGAGTTGAGGTACATCACTCTTCCACTGGACTCCTGCTCTCTCAACGTAAATACATCCAAGAACTTCTCGATCGTACGAATATGAATTCGGCCAAGGTTGCACTGTCTCCTATGGCCTCTTCTCCAGCTCTCTCAGCTTTCTCCGGTACTGCTCTCTCAGATCCTACAGAGTACCGTTCAGTTGTAGGCAGTCTCCAATATCTGTCTCTCACACGGCCTGATATTGCATTCGTTGTAAACAGGCTTTGTCAGTTCATGCAACGACCAACGTCGGACCATTGGACTGCTGTTAAACGACTCCTTCGTTATCTTCGTGGCACACTTGATCTTGGTTTATCACTACGTCGCGACTCTTCCTTGGACCTTCATGCATTTTCGGATGTCGACTGGGCTGGAAATCCTGACAGTCGTTCTTCTGTCAGTGCTCACGTGGTATTTCTTGGTCCTAATCCCATTTGTTGGTCGTCTAAGAAACAAGTGGCTATTGCCCGCTCGTCTACTGAGGCAGAATTCCGTGCTATAGCCTCCACCGCTGCTGAGCTTGTATGGATTAAGTCATTGCTTCTTGAATTAGGTGTTCATGCAACTCCCACTCCACTCCCGCATGAAACACAGCTCTTGATTTCCACTTTGTTCGACAGAAAATTCAAAATGGCGCTCTTCGTGTTTCTCATGTTTCATCAGCTGATCAACTTGCAGATGCCCTTACCAAGCCGCTATCATCTCCTCGCCTTCGTCAGCTACGATCCAAAATTGGTGTTCTTCCAATCTCCATTTTGAGGGGGCCTATTGAGCCACAGGACTCGGCTTCTGTTAATGACAGCTAAAGTCTTCTTTTATCATTGTATATTTCATGTATATCCATTTTGTATTTTTGTATCCCATGTATCTCGGGATGAGATCCTCTATTCCAGATTTGGTGTTCCAACCCGTATTCCACGATCGATTTAACAAGTTTAATAATATATATTATAAAAATAAAAATTAATTATAACATAATCGACCTAGTCACATCTATCAACAAAAGATTGGAATTTTAAAAATTATAAACCATATTTTTAAAATAATCAACCATAATAATTATTTTTTAAAAATTAAATCCTAAAAAATGATTATAAACCCTAATTGGGTGGGGTGAACCCTAAAAACATTCATAAAATTAAACTAAAACATAATAAATTAAAATTGATGAAAAAAATGGAAGAAAACTTCACAAATTTGATCGTGGAATACGGGTTGGAACACCAAAACTGAAATAGAGGATCCCATTCGATCTATCTCTCTTTACAGAGATAGTTAGAATAGATCTTTAAGATCTCTTTACCTGTATTTATACCTTTCTAAGGTTTATTCAAGTGTGTGAAAATATATCAGATTATATTTTTTCCTCATACTTAGGATGTGCTAAAACTGGTTGATAAGCTAAAAATTGCGAGTCCTAAAATTAAACATAAATTTTTTCAATAAACTCAAAACTAAACAAAAACATAAATTAAGATCAAAATTGCAAGCCTTAACAAACTTAAATTTGCAAAAGTATGTAATGAACATTTGAAGTAGTAATATTGCACTAATATTTGATATTTACTTGATTTAATCAATTGCTTCCATGATTTTGTAGCGAATTATGCATAACAAAATCATTCAACATAAATTTGCAAAAGTATGTAATGAACATTTGAAAAAGTAATATTGGTTTAGGATGTCTAAATTGTTTAAAATGGTAAGTATATTCACATTAAATCTTTTTTTGACTGTAACGTTGTAAATTTTTTGTTGTGATGGCAAATAAGTTTATTTTAATTTCTCTGAAATTAGATCTACACCTCCGATTAATATATAATTGATATTCAAATTTATTTGACTTGATATCAATCACTGAAAGTTAATATCAAATCATTGTGGCAATCAAGGATAATTTAAAAAAATAAATATACAATTTTTTGGGTTTCTCATTTGAAATTAATATATGGAAACTAATAGTACTAAGGAATTATAATATGAATATAGTATATTAGATTACATTATTTTTTTGAAAAATTATTATATTTCTTATAAGAATTATGGATTAAATTACAGTATTACTCTTATAAATTATAGAGATATAATAGGTAAACCAAATATTGTAAAACAATGTTCTTTTATAACAGCAGTAGTTAAAAAAAAACCTAAATTCTTTTGCTTTCGTGTGGTATACCCAGGGCTTTGGCCATAATTTATCTATACTATATCTAAAATTAAGATAGTCACTATAAATAAAAATGCTAAGTTTTCCCGCCTAAATGGACGTTCTATAAATGGAAATATAGTATTTTATAATTAATTAATATTTATATTACATATTTAGTTAATTATATAGTCATTCAGTATTAGAATTTTAATATTATAAATTACATTTTTTTTGTGCAAAGATACTGTTTTTCATCCAAATTTATTCTGCTGAAAGGATGAAAAAAAAACAACTAATTCCAAATTTAGGGGGTGTATTGGTTGTGGATTTTGATGGATTTCATTGGACTTTTAAAATCCGAATGTATTCAATCCAGACTTTTAAAAGTCCAATGAAATCCTGGTGTATTCAATCCAGACTTTTAAAAGTCCTTTAAAATTCTGAGGTATTCAACAATCCACGGACTTTAAAAAGTCATTGACTTCATTGGATTTTGCCTGGATTTCACGTGAAAATTACGAAGGATGAAATCCGACCTCCAGACACGAGATTTCGATGGATTTGGAAAAGCCGGCGAGCGCTGTGTCCCAGCGGCCGGTGAGGAGTTGAAATCGGGCACCCCAGCCATCACCCGACTCCAGCGGCCGCTGGCCTTGCCGATGATGGCACTTCAGCGGCCGCTGGGATCAAGGCCGCTCGATTCCAGCGGCCGCTGGGTTCAATTTTTTTTTTGGGTACACTGATCGTTGTGTTCCAACGAGCGCTGGTGAGATAGATTTGAAATCCATTGAAATTGTTCAAAATCGGTCCGAAATCCATACACGAAATCCGCCAGACTCTGCGTGGAATTGGGAGACTCCATGTGGATTCTATGGATTTATAAAATCCATAGAAATCCATGGACATTTTAAAGTCCAACAAAATCCATCAAAATCCAAATCCAATACACCCCCCTTAATTTGTTGATCTATATGTAAATTTGTTAATAATATTCAGTGTACATCGCACAAGTGATATACTAAAGCAATTTATCGAGTGAAGTTGATTGTCATGGTCGAATTTCCCATGAATTTTTTTCCTCTACATTTAAACATCCTAACGTAACATATTAGGGGTTAGATGATCCGAATTTTAACATACAAGTGCAACATGATCCAAATAGTGCGCAAAATAGTCGAATAAGCTATTTGCACATAATAAAAATAACATAAATTATAAAATTACAAAATAGACGTATTTCACACAAACAAAACACACTTAGCAAATTTCAATATATTTTTACATGATTTTATTTTTTGCTAACACCCCAAAACCAAAAAAAGAAAAGAAAACACAAGAAAAAAGAAACTAAGTAAACCACACTGAAACATCTCTGGCCTCCCAAGCTTTATTATGACAGTTGTTTAATTTGCTTTAGCTTCGAGAACCTGGAGTTGCTGGTTGTGTGAGCTTTGCCCATTTAACATAGAAATACGCGTAAATATCATCCCACACACGTTCCAACAATCCGAAATAGGCAGACCTCCATGACTTCTTCAACACCAACGCAGTGCATGCAGCTGAAAATCCGACTGCATATCCCAAACTTAGGAATACGTATAACCACTTTATCTCCGATTTCTCACCTTGTTTTTCCTCTTTCTGTCCATGGACCTTGTCTCCATTACTGCTGCAATTCCTTGCTAACGGAGGGCCACAGAGATTGTTTCCCATAAAGCTCGAAGCCTCCATGGTCGAGAGTTGGGTGCTTTCTGGTATTCTTCCTGTTAACTTATTGAAAGACAAGTTTAGATAGCTCAAAGAAGATAGAAGTGTAAAGCCATTTGGAATTTGACCTGATAAAGAGTTTCTTGACAGATCGAGAGATTCCAATTGCTTCATATCTCCAATGCTCTCGGGGATTGAACCTATGAAGTGATTTCCTGACAAGTTTAGTGATTCAAGTCCCACTAAACTTGTGAACTCCTTTGGGATCTCTCCAGATAAATTGTTCATTGAAAGATCAATATTGGTAACCAACGAAAGAATGGTGTTGTACTCTAATTCAACTCCCTTTGTCATAACTGATGCACTCTCCATAAGGGGCTTCTCCATAATATAATACCAGGAACTATTTATATAAAATTCATGCTCAAACACCATCTTTGTAGCCATCGCATAAAAATTACAGACACACCTCGGAATCATGCCAGAAATTCGGTTGTTTGAGAGATCCAATATTTGAAGTGACTGCAGACGGCATATCTCCGAAGAAATCTCACCACCCAATTTGTTTGAGCGCAGAATGAGAATTCTCAAGTTGGGTAAGCTTGTACCCATCCATGTTGGTAAGTTTCCATCAAGATTATTATGGCTGAGATCGATCTTCAACAAATCTGTGCAGTTATGCATTGAAAAAGGTATTTGGCCAGAAAACTTGTTGCCGTAAAGACTTAAAGACTCCAACCATACAAGAAACCCTATGGAATTTGGGATACGCCCGGACATTGTGTTATTACCTAAATTCAAATACATCAGGTATGGCCATTTCTCCCAGCAATCTGGCAATTTTCCACTCAATCGATTTCCCTCCAGATGAAGAAGCCACAGTCCATAAGTTTCAAATGTCGTGTCGCAGAGAAAGTCGGATATGCCCTCAGAAAACAAGTTATGAGACAGATCCAAACTGGACACATTTTCATGTATTCGAGGCAAAGAACCACTGAATTTGTTTGAACTCAATAAGAGATTGCGAGCTCTCCCATTTTTAAAGCTATTTATATGTGGAATGCTTCCGTTGAGATTGTTGTTGGATACATTCAAAAACTGAATATCCAAAAACGAAGCAGGAATATTACCTGATATTCCAGTATTAGACAAATCAAGAACATCAATTTTCCTCTGCTTCTGAATCCATGAGGGTATCTGCAAGCCTTCACCCAAACTCCACGACCCAAGTCCAAGTGTCAAAAGTTGGAAGGGTGGAATCCAATCCGGGCCTACATTCAAAGTTATGTGATTTCCAGAAGCTGAAAAATACGTCAATTGAGAGAGACAGGCGAAATGGCTTTCAGTCACAATCCCCTCCAGCTTGTTATTGTCAATGTCAAAATGAACCAAATTCAAAAGCTGGCCCAGACTCTCAGGAATATTTCCAGTAAATTTGTTATCATCAAGAAACAACCAACACAAAGATGATAAATTTCCTAGGCTGATTGGAATTGCACCTGACAATGAGTTAGATCCAAGATTTAGATATCTAAGACTCTTAAATTCTCCAAATTGATCTATTAGATGGCCTGAAAATTTATTACCACCCAATCCAAGCTTTTCCAAAGAACCTAAGAAGCACTTAGACATACTTCCAAATAAATCTTGTACCTCTCCTTGCAACTCATTGGAAGATATGAACACTGACTGTATTCTGCACAAGTTAGTGATTCCTTTTGGTAATTTTCCTGAAAGCTGGTTGAAACCCAAATTAACGATCTTAAGAGAGGTTAGATTCGCTATGTTATCAGATATGTTACCGTGCAGGTCATTCCGACTCAAACTAAGAAACTCCAAGTCTTTACAGAAGTAAATCCAATCTGGAATACTTGAATTAAAATTATTTTCAGATAAATCAATATGTTGGAGTTTGGTGGCATTGCTAACAGTTGGAATTTGACCTATGAAAGAATTGGACCTTAGATCAAGAAAAATAAGATTGTTGAGTTGAAAAACCCATTGTGGGACTGGGTTCAAATTCTCATTATAAGAGAGATCAAAGAATGTTAGAGATGTACTAAGATTGACATTATTCACAGCCGACGTGAAATCTAGGCCGCATTTATCAAATTCTACTTCCAGCAAAGAAGGGAGATTGTTGATCACCTGTGCCCAATTTCTTGCTCTGCTAAGGTCCGCAAACTCCATGTTGAGATGCTCCAATTTAGAAAGCCCTGACAACCATTCTAGGCTATCCGCATTCAAGAAATTACTATAACCGCTCAAATTTAAAGCACGTAGATTTGAAAGATTCCCAATAGTGTGGGGAATCCTGCCGTAAAATTCACTTTCAGATAAATCTAAATACTCGAGGTTTTTGAACGAGCCAATGAAAGAAGGGATGGTTTCTCCACTGAATTCATTTAGGCTGAGGTCAAGATAAGTGAGATGTTTGAGATTGAGCAAAGATGGATTTATCTTACCACTTAAACATGGATCCCACCAAAAGTTGCCTTGAAGATGGAGTTGATGAACATGGCCAGTCGAGTTGTTGCAAACTACACCTTTCCATTTGCAGCAATCAACTTCACCATCCCAGGAAGAGAGTAGATGGCAGTCATCTTTCAAAGATTTCTTCAAGGTTAGGAGTGAATGTTTTTCAATTTCTGGGCAGGAAATGGGGTTTCTTTGAATGCAGTAGCTTAATTTGATGGAGGCTATGGAGAAAATGGAGAGTAAAAATAAAACTGCATGGATTGGTTTGGAGACACTCATGGTTTGCAGAGTCTTGGAATTGAATAAAGCAGGTTTGTTATTTGTTTATTATGTTAAGGAGACATATGTATATATATAATATAGTGTTGTCAATTACATTTTAATTTACTTTCCCAAATAAAAAGCAACCTACATTTCTGTGGAGCAATTTGCAGAACAGAAAGTCAAGTTGACATGAAAGAAAGCAATTTTATTTGTGGAAATTTTTGTTGTGGTGTCATTTTTCCACCGCAATAAATAGGTATCAACATTTGTATAACAGACAAATCAAGTTGAGTTGAACATTTTAAAGGAAAAAAAAAAGTCGAGTGGTAAATTCTAATGTGGAGGGAATGTAACTGACAAGTGACCCCGGACCTATAAATTTTTGCAATTATTTACCACGCTATCTTTTTGTCCAAAAACAAAAGTTTAGGTCAAAAATTTCGGTCGGTCAAAAAAATCTATCGTGACATTTCAATTAATATATTGTAACACTTAGCTGTGATAGTTTGAAATCGAAATTATTTTATGAGTCGGCCGATAAAGATTGGAAATTGTTAAAGTCGGTTGGAAATAGCTTATATTAGAATTTACCAAGTCAAGTTGACTTGAATGTGTTTGTTTGTCTGAATTTTGGACACCTTCATTCATCTCTCTCTCTCTTCTCTCTCTCTTCTCTCTCTCTGTCAATTTGATTCCAATTAATGTAGTTCAATTTTTCATGTGTGGTCCAAAGTGGAATTTTGCCAATTTTCCAACCCAAATTAAATGGGGGATAGTGCACAGCTTCCAAATTTTAATGGCATCAGTTATGGCAGTGGTGCGTATCCCCCAAGTAATTAATCGTATTAAATTAAACTAAAATGGAATTCCCAAATTTTAATATTGTGTGTGATTTAAAGTTTCACTGGTGTGTTTTATTATTTAAATTAAAATGTTAGTAATGTTCGACCCTCCCTCGTTTTCTTTTTAAATTTTCATTTATTGCTGTGAATGTTTTTTCGTTTTAATTTTGGAACAGTAATGTGTGACTGAATAGTGTGGTATAGAATATGAAGAAATAGTTCGAACCTTACACAGTAATTCCGAGGTTAAATGTAATTAAATTGAAATTGAAGAATTAAGATATTAATTGAAAATGTAATACAAAATGAGAATGGTGACGAAGTTGTTTCATCGTTGAAATGAATTTGTTTCATCGTTGAAGAATTAAGGTATGATGCCATTAATTTGAAAGAGTACGTGAGCATGGTGTTAGTGATATATATATTGAAATTTTTAGTACTACTAGTGTAGATCATGTGGGATGCACGTAATTTGTATAATTTTACTAAATGATAATATAATACGTATAATGAAAAATTAGAAGGTATATTATAATTATAAAATATCAATTAGATATCTAATAATTTAGAATAAGATTATACCAAGCATATTAAAATAAATTATTTAATATAAAAATGAATGATAAATAATGCATCTTTGTGTTAAATTTCATGTTGAATTGTCTACGTTTCTAGGTACAAAATTCGTAATATATGAAATATAATGTAATTTTGCATAAAATAAAAGGCAAAGACTTAAATTGTTGGTCAATAATTTAGTCTTTATTAAAATAAAATGATTAGACCTTCATTTATTGATTTTCAATTGTGTAATTTATTTTTTAAATTATAACAACTGAAATAAGATAATCAAGAGTGTACACAAAGGTCTTTTAACCCAAAAAAAAAAAAATCATAAGTGCAAGTTGCATTTCCTTTCATTTTTATCATGATGTTTATTATTTTCTACACTCATAAATAATCAAATATCATTGTTTTCTAAAATATCTCTATATTTGATTTAAGAAGGTGGTAAAATAAAAATAATAAACAAAATATTTAATTATACAAAATACTCTTGATTTGTTTTATACTTATCTTTCAAAAAGTACAATAATGTCTACGTTTTAACTGAATCACATTGTAAAAGTAGTATTAGACTGTCAGAAAATTAACAATTCAACAATTGTTTCTAAATTTTTCCATGAGAATTTAGTAATTTTCTTAAATAAATTCTTGAAAATATGTTTATCATGCATATGGTTGGAAAATATTTTTCAATTTAAAAATACACACTTGAAAATAATAAAATTTATTAACATATTAAGTTTCAAGAAAAATCCAGAACATGAATTATGTCCTTTGAAAATTCTAACAGATGTTCAAGCAAGATTTATGTGTGCTAGAATGGCTAGATATTGCAGATGCATTTCAATCATACTATTTTTTTTTAAATTCCAACAAGGATATACTATAGAATTGTATTGATGATTTTATTTCAAATCCCAATCGTATTTTGATTCCCACTGAATTCTTGTACCTTTTTAAAAAAAATTATTTAAAATTATGTATATCATATGCAATATATACATATAATTAATTAATATATTATACGTGTCGAATTAATTATCTAATATATTATATTGTTGTGTTTCTTTTTTAATTTTTTCCTTGTTTATTATGGTTGATATGATAGAGAAATAATTGGTGAAAAATTAATATGATATGGATAAAGAATTGAAATAGTACAATACTATTGAAATAAATATAATATATTTTATTGAACAATTAATTATATAATATAGTATACTGCTATTTTACCCTTATATTAAGTGCATATTGTGGATACAATAGACAAATCATATTTTGTAAGAAATTAAATTAATATAAACAGAAGTAAATCCCAAATCAAAAAGCAACATACATACAGTTGTGGAACATAAGACAAGTCAAGTTGACTGGAAAGAGAACAATTTTATATCTGAAAATTGTTGTTGTGGTCTCATTTTTCCACCCCAATAAATACGTATCATCATTTGTAGAACAAAAAAGTCAAGTTGACTTGAACTTTTGAAGTGAAAAATAAAGAAAGCCAAGTGGTAAATTCATTCCTCCAAAAGCAAAATTTTATAATTTCAAATGAACAAATAATGGTGGTGAGGACTTGTGGAGCTGATACAAATATGTTGCAAGTTATATGAAAAATAGAGGAGATGAACATGAGACAATACTCAAACCTACTGATAGCAAATACGTGAATTTTAGAACGAAATTCTCTTAAGGGGATAGATTCGGAACACTCCAAATCCAATTATAGAGGTCAATGAATTTTCATATATAGTGATATATGTGTGTGTGTGTGTGAGAGAGAGAGAGAGACAGAGAGAGAGAGAGAGAGAGAGAGGGGAGAGTAAAAAGAGAGAAAAGGAAAAAAAGAAAAAAAAATAGAAAAAGGGGGGATAGATTCGTAACACTTCCAATGCACCATCTTCTAAGCTGGGTCATATAGGAGAAAAATTTAGGTACAAATTAAATGGTATTTCTGTGGAAAAATGTGAGATGTGGAGTCCACCTCTATTTTTCTTTTTTCTCTCTACTATTTCCTTTTTTTCTCTCTCCACTGATTTTTCTTCTCTTTTTATCTATTTTCCCACCTTGTACTCATCTTTCTAGTATCAATAAAATTGTTATTTTTTTAAATGATTTGGTAAGAACACGATTAATTTTTAATTTAAAAAATTTTAAAAGAAGTTTTAATGATAGCTTTGATATTTTTAAATAAAAATTAGTTAAATTATATATAAAAGTAATAGGTGATATAATAAAGTGGGACTATAAAAAGTTATGTTTGTACCATATGTTATAGCGTGTGATTTGAAGGGAATAATTAAACTAATTTTAAAATTAACCTTTTTAGGATGTACCTAAACTGGTTGATAAGATAAAAATTGCAAGTCCTAAAATTAAATATAAATTTTTTCAATGAATTCAAAACTAAACAAAAACATAAACTAAGATCAAAATTGAAAGTCCTAAAAAACATAAAGTTTTTTAATAAACTCAAAACTAAACAAAAATAATAATAATAATTAAAGAACAAGACTAAAATATATGAAATCTATTTGATAATTCTAAAAGTATCCAAATATATACTATCTTCAAAATTATCAACTAAATTTATGTGTATAGTTTATAAATATATAATGTTAAATAATATTTGATGCATGTATTAACAAAAATTAAACTTCATCAATGTGCAGTCACAATTAATTAAGGAAAATATAGGGTTAATTAAAATTTCAAGAATCGGACTTGTCATTAATACAAATTAAACTTCATCAATGTTTTAATTTGAAGAGTCATATCACCAAATTATGACTATATGTATGTATGTATGTATTACAATTCTAACATTAATACGTGTTAATTACCAAGAACTATTTTGGCAGATAAAACATTGTACATGTAAGTACAAACAAATTAAACCACGTAAATATAATAATCTAACAAGACAATTGATTTTCAAAATATTTTCCAAAAATTCTTCTTTATTCTTTGTTTTCAAAGTTGAAGATGATAATTAAAATATTATATATTGGAAGATTTATAAATTTTAAAACTCAATAATCTATTCTATGATAATGTAAAAAGTCCGTTATTTTACAATTTTCACTTTACCTATTATCCCTATCATATACTATATTTAAGGGCAATAATGTAATACAATATAATTACAAATATTAATAATTTAATTTAATATAAATTAATTGTTGTAATAATTCTACTATTTAATAGATTTTTAATGAATTGGGATTGACAAACTTTTGTAAGGATGCCCACTAATTCTAATCTCTCACATGCATTGACAAATATTTAACATGTCTATATTTTATTTTATTTTTTGAATTAGAGAAAAACAAGAACATGGCGAATAGAATTATGTGCATTCGGTTCGAATTTGTGCAATTACATATTTAAATATTATTATTAAGAGAATATAATAATTATAATGAAAAAAATTATATATTTAATGGACGTAACTTTTAATTAATTATAATCTAAATAAATGAGCCTTAAATATAAAAATGAAGCTATCAATTTAAACTTTATTATTTTCCGTAATTAAGATTAGAGAGATCTTATAAACTGTATGTATGAATTAAGTTTTTTCTTTAAAATTTTCAACATATGTATCACAAGCTTGCATATAATAATTCATATTAGAGTTTTTTTTACCATCTTAACTACATAGATATTAGGGGAAAAGTTTAGTTTAGAATATTGTTGTAGAGTCTATTAATAATTTCATAATACCATGTACTAAAGGTTACAATTAGAATATATATAATGTAGACTTATTTGCCAAATTTGGACATATAATAGAATATTGTTGTACAAAACGGTAAAAGATGTTAATTATGAATGAGAAGATTGGTTGTGTAGAGAAGTAAAAATAGACTTGTATTAAGATGAATGAGAATTATATAAGAAAATATTATAGATATCCTTCATTCGGACGAATTATTTAAAGATGAATGTTTTTAAAAAATTAATAGTTGTAATATTATTAAATATAATAGTAAACTTGTCATCGGTGAATGACACCCAATCGGTAAAGATCTATGCATAAAAGAAGACATCTTTAGTTACCTTTCTACAATGACTTCATTGGTCCCAACAACGGATAGCAGATGCTGGAACAGAATGTCTCAAGGCAGCCGCAAACGAATATATGAATGGTACTCTAAGTCCAAGCCACCTTCATTCAGACATTTTGACGAACACATTGTGATCATTGTTATGTATTGTAGTATGCTCAAATGATGATCACCATTCACCACCACCAAATATAATATATATATCTCTCTCTCTCTCAATTCTAGTTAATAATCTCTTTCTTTCTTTCTTTTCTAAATAAATTTGTGTAATTTTGTTTCCCTTGGAATAAGATGGAGGGAAATCATGAAAGAGAATTTATTTAAATTGTTTGTAAGATCTGATGTCATATTCAATGAGAAATTATATTTTGGGATAGAAAATTAGAAATAGAAAGAGATATATTAATTAATTGAAAAGAAAGATTCATATATTAAATGTCCCTTAATATCATAATAATTGATATTTTAGCTTTTACAAGAAAAATTAAAAATTATGATAAATTTATTATCTATCTATTAAGTCATATTTTTATAATATTATATAACTTAATTTCTCTTTCATTGTAATTACATACCAAATTGTAAAACATCAAATAATTTGGAAGTCGATTAATATGAAACTGATGGAGTATAAAAAATTATCAAAAAATAACTTATACCAACATGAATATAAATAAAATTTAGCCTCCATGTGGAAATCTTAGATAATAATTAATGAATAATATTATTGACGGTGAACATGTGTATTTTCTCTTTAATTGCTTAGATTATTATCAATTCCATAATTGTTATGCCAAAAAAGCATTCTTCTTTGAATTGAGATATTTTTCCCCCATCCATCAGCTGCTTATTGTTGAGAATGAGAGTATGAGAGTTTGATAAATCTTTCTAGCATGAGATTGGTTGAATGATCTTTTGTTTAAAAAGAAAATACAGAGAGAGGGACCAAAAAAAGCATTCTTTTTTTAGATTGAGATATTTTTCCCCCATCCATCAGCTGCATATTGTTTTTTTAGTACAATCAGCTGCATATTGTTGACAATGAGAGTTTGAGAGATTGATAAATCTTGTTAACATGAGATTGGTTGAATGATCTTTTCTTTAAAAAAGAAATACAGAGAGAGAGAGAGAGAGTGTGTGTTAATTATGAGTCCATCTTAACGTAAGCATACCAGATGATTGATTGCATTGCATAGCTCTTCAGGTCTCTCATTTCGGACAATGAAGGAGAGTCTAAGAAACATATTCAAAAACTTTGGTGAGCTCGTTGAAGGTGAGAAAGTTATGAAAAGTTTCGATGTAGGTGGATTGGTTTGTGTTTCTTGATTCTGAGATAGGAGGAAGTGTGTTGTTTATTGCAGTAATGTTGGTGATGGATAGGATAGCCAATCGGCCTAGAGGCTTTGCATTCCTATCATATAAGACGGAGAAGGAATCCAAGAAAGCTATCGAGGGAATGCACGGGAAGGTCAGTAAATTCCTCCAACTCTTCTTCATAGCTGTCCTTAGGAACCCTGCATATCTCTGAAAACAGAACATTTAGATACAGAAGAGTCATGTTTTCTTGAGTTCCATTTTGCTGTAGAGTATCTGGTTAAATTCTTCAAGACAAGAAGTGGATGATGCATCCATCTATCAAAAATACTACTTTTTTGTTAATTCTTGCAATGGTTTGTGATGCCACTCTTTAACTGGATCTTGGCTTAGTGTTCGTCAAAGTGGGAAACAAAATTTGGTTGATGGCTGTGGTCTTACTATACATCTCTAGAACTCCTATTTGAGTATGATAAAATCATTAAGTCTCTCCCCAACTTCATATTATGCTTTCAAATCTTTCTGCCATTCAGACAAATGCAGTTTGTGTTGCAACTCACTCGTGTGTGGTAAACTCGGTTGCAGTTTCTGGATGGGCGCGTCATCTTTGTTGAGGTTGCAAAGCCTAGGGCCGAACTTGGGCAAGAGTCGAAGCAGCAGAACCCGAGGCAGAGATGAAATATATGATCCCGTTGCCTCAGCATAACACGGCATGCTTCCATACCTAATCGGAGCCTAGTACTGTCAAGGCCTGCAAGATGAGGTTCGACATTATACCTTTGTCTTCTTCATGTTCTTCAAAACCTTGTTTAATTTCTCTTGCAGAGACAACGTGATTGCACATTTTCTTAATAATTTTCCCTCTTTGAAACACAAGAATCAAGATGTAGTTAGATATTGACCAATATAGTATGCCCTTGTTATAATTAATAATTGAGTTTTTAATTTTACAAATCTTCCATCATATAATATTTTAATTGTCATCTTCAACATTGAAACAAAAAAGAAGCATTTTTGAAAAATATATTACAAATCAAATTTGTTGTTAGCTTATCCTATATATGTAGCTTTAATTTAGTTTATATGAATGGCGTTTTGTCTGTCAAAATAGATCTTGTTCATTAACACTTATCAGTGTTGGAATTTTCTATACATCATGATCAGGTAATAGGGCTCTCCAAATTAGAACACATTGATAAAGATTAATCTGTGTTAATGGCAAACCCGATTCATTCAATTTTCACTGTCTTTTGCTTAATTGTTATGATTTGGCCGACTTGTAAGAAGTAGAAAATAGTGCACTAATATTTGATATTTGCTTGATTCAATCAATTGCTTGCATGATTTTGTAGCAAATTATGTATGTGCTGCCCTTTGGGGGAGTTGTATAGTTGTACTATTAAGACCTAAAGGTATAGTGAAAAACACAATATTATCCACCATAACAAAATCATTCCACATAAATTTGTAAAAGTATGTGATGAACATTTGAAATAATAATATTCTCCGAATTTCCCATGAATTTTGTCTCCTCTACATTTAAACATCCTAACGTAACATCGTCAAATTTAGGGGCTAGATGATCCGAATTTTAACATACAGGTGCAACATGATCCAAATAGTCGAGAAGTGGAGAAAAATTGTCGAATAAGCTATTTGCACATAATAAAAACAACATAAATTATAAAATTACAAAATAGACAATATTTCATGCAAACAAAACACACTTCTCAAATTTCAATAAATTTTTACATGATTTTATTTTTTGCTAACACTCCAAAACCGGAAAAGGAAAAGAAAACAGAAGAAAAAACAAACTAATTAAACCACACTAAAACATCTTTGGCCTCCCAAGCTTTAATTTGCTTTAGCTTCGTGAAACTGGAGCTACCGGTTTTGTGAGCTTTGCCCATTTAACATAGAAATACACATAAATATCATCCCACACACGTTCCAACAATCCGAAATAGGCATACCTCCATGACTTCTTCAACACCAACGCAGTGCACGCAGCTGAAAACCCGACTGCATATCCCAAACTTAGGAATACGTATAACCACTTTATCTCGGGTTTCTCACCTTGTTTTTCCTCTTTCGGTCCATGGACCTCAGGGCTGCAACTCCTTGCTAACTGAGGGCCACAGAGATTGTTTCCCATAAAGCTCGAAGCCTCGAAGGTCGAGAGTTGGGTGCTTTCTGGTATTCTTCCTCTTAACTTATTGAAAGACAAGTTTAGATGACTCAAAGAAGATAGAAGTGTAAAGCCATTTGGAATTTGACCTGACAGAGAGTTTCTTGACAGATCAAGAGATTCCAATTGCTTCATATCTCCCATGCTCTCGGGGATTGAACCTGTGAAGTGATTCCCTGACAAGTTTAGTGATCTCAGACACACTAAACTTGTCAACTCCTTTGGGATCTCTCCAGATAAATTGTTCATTGAAAGATCAATATTGGTAACCAACCAAAGAATGGTATTATACTCTAATTCAACTCCCTTTGTCGTAACTGATGCACTCTCCATAAGGAGCATCCCTGTGGTAAGTTGAAGGAGCATCGATGACTTCTTCAACACCATCATTGTAGCCATCGCATCAAAATTACACACACACTTCGGAATTATGCCAGAAATTCGGTTGTTTGAGAGATCCAATATTTGAAGCAACTGCAAATGGCATATCTCCGAAGAAATCTCACCACCCAATTTGTTTGAGCGCAGAATGAGAATTCTCAAGTTGGGTAAGCTTGTACCCATCCATGTTGGTAAGTTTCCATCAAGATTATTTTGGCTAAGATCGATCTTCAACAAATTTATGCACTTACGCATTGAAAAAGGTATTTGCCCAGAAAACTTGTTGCCATAAAGACTTAACGACTCCAACCATACAAGAAATCCTATGGAATTTGGGATACGCCCAGACATTGTGTTATTGCCTAAATTCAAATACCTCAGGTATGGCCATTTCTCCCAGCAATCTGGCAATTCTCCACTCAATCGATTCCCCTCCAAATAAAGAAACTGCAGTCTATAAGTTTCAAATGTCGTGTCACAGAGAAAGTCGGATATGCCCTCAGAAAACAAGTTATGAGACAGATCCAACTCGAGCACATCTTCGTCTATTCGAGGCAAAGCACCACTGAATCTGTTAGAACTCAAGTACAGCCGGTGAGGAGTCAATTGTTGTTTAGAGCTACTTATACGTGGAATGCTACCGTTGAGATTGTTGTTGGATACATTCAAAAACGGAATATCCAAAAATGAAGCAGGAATATTACCTGAGATTCCAGTATTAGACAAATCAAGAAAATCAATGTTCCTTTGCTTCCGAATCCATGCGGGTATTTGAAAGCCTTCGCCCAAGCTCCACGACCCAAGTCCAAGTGTGCCAAGTTGGAAGGGTGGAATCCAATCCGGGCCTACATTCAAAGTTATGTGATTTCCAGAAGCTGAAAAATCCATCAATTGGGAGAGAGAGGTGAAATGCCTTTCAGTCACGATCCCTTCCAGCTTGTTATTGTCAATGACAAAACTCTCCAAATTCAGAAGCTGACCCAGACTCTCAGGAATATTTCCAGTAAAATTGTTATCATCAAGAGACAAATTACCCAAAGATGATAAATTTCCTAGCTGATTGGAATTGAACCTGACAATGAGTTAGATCCAAGATCTAGTAGTCTAAGACTCTTAAATTCTCCAAATTGATCTATAAGATGGCCAGAAAATTTATTACCATCCAACATAAGATCTTCCAATGAACCTAAGAAGCACTCAGACATACTTCCAAATAAATCTTGTACCTCTCCTTGCAACTCATTGGAAGACATGACCACTGACTGTATTCTGCACAAGTTAGTGATTCCTTTTGGTAATTTTCCTGAAAGCTGATTGTAAGCCAAATAAACGGTCTTGAGAGAGGTTAGATTCGCTATATTGTCAGATATTTTACCCTGCAAGTCATTCCTTCCCAAACTAAGAAACTCCAAGTCTTTACAGAAGTAAATCCAATCTGGAATACTTGAATTAAAATTATTTAAAGATAAATCAATATGCTGGAGTTTGGTGGCATTGCTAACAGTTGGAATGTGATCTATGAAAGAGTTGGCACGTAGGTCAAGAAAAAGAAGATTGTTGAGTTGAAAAACCCATTGTGGAACTGATGGATGAATATTGTTGTATGGACCAGAAAACCGAGAGAGATCAAGGAATGTTAGAGATGTACTAAGATTGACATTATTCACGGGCAACGTGAAGTCTAGACCGCAGTCATAGAATTCTACTTCCAGCAAAGAAGGGAGATTGTTGATCACCTGTGCCCAATTGGTTGTTCTGCTGAGGTTCAGAGACCCCATGTCGAGATACTCCAATTTAGAAAGCCCTGACAACCATTCTAGGCTATCCACATTCAGGAAATTATTATAACCATCACCCCTCAAATTTAAAGCGCGTAGATTTGAAAGATTCCCGATAGTATGGGGAATCCTCCCGTGAAATCCAGCTCCAGATAAATCTAAATACATGAGGTTTTTGAACGAGCCAATGAAAGAAGGGATGGTTTCTCCACTGAAGTTATTTAGGCTGAGGTTAAGATAAGTGAGATGTTTGAGATTGATCAAAGATGGATTTATCTTACCACTTAAACATGGATCATCCCACTGGTTGCCTTGAAGACGGAGTTGATGAACATGGCCAGTCGAGCTGTTGCAAACTACACCTTTCCATTTGCAGCAATCAACTTCACCATCCCAGGAAGAGAGTAGATGGCCCGGATCTTTCAAAGATTGCTTCAAGGTTAGGAGTGAATGTTTTTCAATTTCTGGGCAGGAAATGGGGTTGCTTTGAATGCAGTAGCTTAATTTGATGGAGGCTATGGAGAAAATGGAGAGTAGAAATAAAACTGCATGGATTGGTTTGGAGACACTCATGGTTTGCAGAGTCTTGGAATTGAATAAAGCAGGTTTGTTATTTGTTTATTATGTTAAGGAGACATATGTATATATATAATATAGTGTTGTCAATTACATTTTAATTTACTTTCCCAAATAAAAAGCAACCTACATTTCTGTGGAGCAATTTGCAGAACAGAAAGTCAAGTTGACATGAAAGAAAGCAATTTTATTTGTGGAAATTTTTGTTGTGGTGTCATTTTTCCACCGCAATAAATAGGTATCAACATTTGTATAACAGACAAATCAAGTTGAGTTGAACATTTTAAAGGAAAAAAAAAAAGTCGAGTGGTAAATTCTAATGTGGAGGGGATGTAACTGACAAGTGACCCCGGACCTATAAATTTTTGCAATTATTTACCGCGCTATCTTTTTGTTCAAAAAGAAAAGTTTAGGTCAAAAATTTCGGTCGGTCAAAAAAATCTATCGTGACATTTCAATTAATATATTGTAACACTTAGCTGCGATAGTTTGAAATCGAAATTATTTTATGAGTCGGTCGATAAAGATTGGAAATTGTTAAGTTGACTTGAATGTGTTTGTTTGTCTGAATTTTGGACAGCTTCAATCATCTCTCTCTCTCTCTCTCTCTCTCTCTCTCTCTCTCTCTCTCTCTCTCTTAATTTGATTCCAATTAATGTAGTCCAAAGTGGAATTTTTCCAACCAAATTAAACGTGGGATAGTGCACAGCTTCCAAATTTTCATGGCATCAGTTATGGCAGTGGTGCGTATCCCCCAAGTAATTAATCCTATTAAATTAAACTAAAATGGAATTCCCAAATTAGTAATGTTCGACCCTCCCTCGTTTTTTTTTTAAATTTTCATTTATTGCTGTGAATGGTTTTTCGTTTTAATTTTGGAACGGAATAGTGTGGTATAGAATATGAAGAAATAGTTCGAACCTTACACAGTAATTCCGAGGTTAAATGTAATTAAATTGAAATTGAAGAATTAAGATATTAATTGAAAATGTAATACAAAATGAGAATGGTGACGAAGTTGTTTCATCGTTGAAATGAATTTGTTCTAGGTATGATGCCATTAATTTGAAAGAGTACGTGAGCATGGTGTTAGTGATATGTATATTGAAATTTTTAGTACTACTAGTGTAGATCACGTGCGATGCACGTAATTTGTATAATTTTACTAAATGATAATATAATACGTATAATGAAAAATTAGAAGGTATATTATAATTATAAAATATCAATTAGATATCTAATAATTTAGAATAAGATTATACCAAGCATATTAAGGTAAATTATTTAATATAAAAATGAATGATAAATAATGCATCTTTGTGTTAAATTTCATGTTGAATTGTCTACGTTTCTAGGTACAAAATTCGTAATATATGAAATATAATGTAATTTTGCATAAAATAAAAGGCAAAGACTTAAATTGTTGATCAATAATTTAGTCTTTATTAAAATAAAATGATTAGACCTTGATTTAATGATTTCTAATTGTGTAATTTATTTTTTAAATTATAACAATTGAAATAAAATAATCAAGAGTGTACGGAAAGGTCTTTTAACCCAAAAAAATATCATAAGTGCAAGTTACATTTCCTTTCATTTTTATCATGATGTTTGTTATTTTCTACACTTATAAATAATCAAATATCATTTTTTCTAAAATATCTCTATATTTGATTTAAGAAGGTGGTAAAATAAAAATAATAAACAAAATATTTAACTATACAAAATACTCTTGATTTGTTTTATACTTATCTTTCAAAAAGTACAATAATGTCTACGTTTTAACGGAATCACATTGTAAAAGTAGTATTAGACTGTCAGAAAATTAACAATTCAACAATTGTTTCTAAATTTTTCCATGAGAATTTAGTAATTTTCTTAAATAAATTCTTGAACATATGTTTATCATGCATATGGTTGGAAAATATTTTTCAATTTAAAAATACACACTTGAAAATAATAAAATTTATTAACATATTAAGTTTCAAGAAAAATCCAGAACATGAATTATGCCCTTTGAAAATTCTAACAGATGTTCAAGCAAGATTTATGTGTGCTAGAATGGCTAGATATTGCAGATGCATTTCAATCCTACTATTTTTTTTAAATTCCAACAAGGATATACTATAGAATTGTATTGATGATTTTATTTCAAATCCCAATCGTATTTTGATTCCCACTAAATTCTTGTACCTTTTTAAAAAAAAATTATTTAAAATTATGTATATCATATGCAATATATACATATAATTAATTAATATATTATACGTGTCGAATTAATTATCTAATATATTATATTGTTGTGTTTCTTTTTTAATTTTTTTCTTGTTTGTTATGGTTGATATGATAGAGAAATAATTGGTGGAAAATTAATATGATACGGATAAAGAATTGAAATAGTACAATACTATTGAAATAAATTAAATATAATATATTTTATTGAACAATTAATTATATAATATAGTATACTGCTATTTTACCCTTATGTTAAGTGCATATTGTGGATACAATAGAGAAATCATATGTTGTAAGAAATTAAATTAATATAAACAGAAGTAAATCCCAAATCAAAAAGCAACATATATACAGTTGTGGAACAATTTGTGGAACATAAGACAAGTCAAGTTGACTGGAAAGAGAACAATTTTATATCTGAAAATTGTTGTTGTGGTGTCATTTTTCCACCCCAATAAATACGTATCATCATTTGTAGAACAAAAAAGTCAAGTTGACTTGAACTTTTGAAGTAAAAAATAAAGAAAGCCAAGTGGTAAATTCATTCGTCCAAAAGCAAAATTTTATAATTTCAAATGAACAAATAATGGTGGTGAGGACTTGTGGAGCTGATACAAATATGTTGCAAGTTATATGAAAAATAGAGGAGAAGAACATGAGACAATAGTCAAACCTACTGATAGCAAATACGTGAATTTCTGGACGAAATTCTCTTAAGGGGATAGATTCGGAACACTCCAAATCCAATTATAGAGATGAATTTTCATATATAGTGATATATGTGTGTGTGTGTGTGTGACAGAGAGAGAGAGAGAGGAGAGTAAAAAGAGAGAAAAGGAAAAAAAGGAAAAAAAGAAAAAAAGGGGATAGATTCGTAACACTTCCAATGCACCATCTTCTAAGCTGGGTCATGTAGGAGAAAAATTTAGGTACAAATTAAATGGTATTTCTGTGGAAAAATGTGAGATGTGAAGTCCACCTCTATTTTTCTTGTTTCTCTCTACTATTTCCTTTTTTCTCTCTTTCCACCGATTTTTCTTCTCTTTTTATCTATTTTCCCACCTTGTACTCATCTTTTTAGTATTAATAAAATTGTTATTTTTTTAAATGATTTGGTAAGAACACGATTAATTTTTATTTTAAAAAAATTTCAAAGAAGTTTTAATGATAGCTTTGATATTTTTAAATAAAAATTAGTTAAATTATATATAAAAGTAATATATATATATATATATATATATGTGTGTGTGTGTGTATATATATCTGTGTGTGTGTGTGTGTGTGTATTTTATTAAATTGGTGATATAATAAAGTGGGACTCTAAAAAGTTATGTATGTACCATATGTTATAGCGTGTGATTTGAAGGGAATAATTAAACTAATTTTAAAATTAACCTTTTTAGGATGTACCTAAACTGATTGATAAGATAAAAATTGCAAGTCCTAAAATTAAACATAAATTTTTTCAATGAACTCAAAACTAAACAAAAACATAAACTAAGATCAAAATTGAAAGTCCTAAAAAACATAAAGTTTTTTAATAAACTCAAAACTAAACAAAAATAATAATAATAATTAAAGAACAAGACCAAAATATATGAAATCTATTTGATAATTCTAAAAGTAGCCAAATATATACTATCTTCAAAATTATCAACTAAATTTATGTGTATAGTTTATAAATATATAATGTTAAATAATATTTGATGCATGTATTGACAAAAATTAAACTTCATCAATGTGCAGTCACAATTAAGGAAAATATAGGGTTAATTAAAATTTCAAGAATCGGACTTGTCATTAATACAAATTAAACTTCATCAATGTTTTAATTTGAAGAGTCATATCACCAAATTATGACTATATGTATGTATGTATGTATTAGAATTCTAACATTAATAAGGGTTAATTACCAAGAACTATTTTGGCAGATAAAACATTGTACATGTAAGTACAAATAAATTAAACCACGTAAATATAATAATCTAACAAGACAATTGATTTTCAAAATATTTTCCAAAAATTCTTCTTTATTCTTTGTTTTCAAAGTTGAAGATGATAATTAAAATATTATATATTGGAAGATTTATAAATTTTAAAATTCAATAATCTATTCTATGATAATGTAAAAAGTCCGTTATTTTACAATTTTCACTTTACCTATTATCCCTATCATATACTATATTTAAGGGCAATAATGTAATACAATATAATTACAAATATTAATAATTTAATTTAATATAAATTAATTGTTGTAATAATTATACTATTTAATAGATTTTTAATGAATTGGGATTGACAAACTCTTGTAAGGATGCCCACTAATTCTAATCTCTCACATGCATTGACAAAATTTAACATGTCTATATTTTATTTTATTTTTTGAATTAGAGAAAAACAAGAACATGGTGAATAGAATTATGTGCATTCGGTTCGAATTTGTGCAATTACATATTTAAATATTATTATTAAGAGAATATAATAATTATAATGAAAAAAATTATATATTTAATGGACGTAACTTTTAATTAATTATAATCTAAATAAATGAGCCTTAAATATAAAAAATGAAGCTATCACTTTAAACTTTATTATTTTCAAAAATTAAGATTAGATAGAACACATAAACTGTATGTATGAATTAAGTTTTTTCTTTAAAATTTTCAACATATGTATCACAAGCTTGCATATAATAATTCATATTAGATTTTTTTTACTATCTTAACTACATAGATATTAGGGGAAAGTTTGGTTTAGAATATTATTATAGAGTCTATTAATAATTTCACAATACCATGTACTAAAGGTTACAATTAGAATATATATAATGTAGACTTATTTACCAAATTTGGACATATAATAGAATATTGTTGTACAAAACTGTAAAAGATGTTAATCATAAATGAGAAGATTGGTTGCGTAGAGAAGTAAAAATAGACTTGTATTAAGATGAATGAGAATTATATAAGAAAATATTATAGATATCCTTCATTCGGACGAATTATTTAAAGATGAATGTTTTTAAAAAATTAATAGTTGTAATATTATTAAATATAATAGTAAACTTGTCATCGGTGAATGACACCCAATCGGTAAAGATCTATGCATAAAACAAGACATCTTTAGTTACCTTTCTACAATGACTTGATTGGTCCCAACAACAGTGATGAGTCGAGCACCAAGATAGCTGATTTCTTCGAGAAATGCAAAACGGATAGCAGATGCTGGAACAGAATGTCTCAAGGCAGCCGCAAACGAATATATGAATGGTACTCATATATTTTGACGAACACATTGTGATCATTACTTAAATAAACCCTCTTTTTCGACAGGAATTGACAAGCTTGAAAACTCAAGATCATCGCCGTGCATCTCCTCCGCCATTGTTGTGTATGGTCTGCTCAAATGATGATCACCATTCACCACCACCAAATATAATCTTTCTCTCTCTTCTAGTTAATAATCTCTTTCATTCTTTCTTTTCTAAATAAATTTGTGTAATTTTGTTTCGCTTGGAATAAGATGGAGGGAAATTATGAAAGAGAATTTATTTAAATTTTTTGTAAGATCTGATAATGTGTTTTCAAATATTGATAAACATGAGCCTACCACCTACAAAGAAGTTGTTGCATGTGAAAACTCTGATAAATGGATTGATGCAATGAAAAGTGAAATGAAATCACTACATGATAACAAAACCTGGATACTTGTTGAGAAACCTAAAAACAGCTCACTGATTGAATGCAAATGGCTTTTCAAGATTAAACAAGAAATTGAGAGTGTAAGATATAAAGCAAGACTGGTTGCTAAAGGTTTCACAAAAAGGAAGGAATTGACTATAATGAAATATTTGCTCCTGTTGTGAAATTCACTATTGTAAGGATTATATGCTTGCTCTAACTGCTCATTTCAACTGGGAATTAAAACAAATGGATGTTACTACTGCTTTTCTGCATGGTGACATTTACATGCATCAACCTGAAGGTTTTGTTGATAAAACTTTCCCTCATGTGTGCCTATTGAAAAAATCCTTGTATGGTCTAAAGCAATCCCCCAGGCAGTGGAATATTAAATTTGATTATTGCATGAAGAGCATGAATTTCTGTAGGAGCCAATTTGATCAGTGCTTATATTTCATGAAATCAGATGTGCCTATGTTTCTGCTTTTATATGTTGATGATATGTTATTGATAAGTCCTTGCTTGAAAACTGTGAAGTATGTACAAGCATGCCTAAGTGAGAACTTCAACATGAAAGATCTGGGGGATGCCAAGAAAATCTTAGGTATGAATATTGATAGAGATAGAACTAAACACTCTCTTGTCTTGCATCAGTCACCTTATGTTGATCAAGTGTTAAAGAAATTTAACATGGAACAATGTAAGGCTGTTTCTGTTCCTCTTGCATCACACTTTCTATTAAGTAGAGATCAATGTCCAAAAAGTGATCTTGATATTATGGAAATGTCTGAAATTCCCTATGCTAATGCCATTGGTTCTGTAATGTACCTAATGATCTGCACTAGGCCTGATATAGCCTATGCAGTCTCATGCCTGAGTAGGTACATGGCAAATCCTGGTCTCCCTCACTGGGAAGCCCTGAAATGGCTTCTGAGGTATCTTAAATCAACTTCCTCTCATGGTCTGTCTTTCTCTAAGTCTCCTGATGGTGTCAAATGCACATCTTATGTGTTTACCCTCTGTGGTTCTTGTATTAGCTGGAAGTCACAATTGCAAAGTATTGTTGCTCTCTCTTTCACTGAATCAGAATACATTGCAGCTAAAGAAGCTGTGAAAGAAGGAATATGGTTAAATGGTCTCCTCTCTAATTATGCAAATGACAAGGATAATAGAAAGTCTACCACATCTTATATGTTTACCCTCTATGGTTCTTGTATTAGCTGGAAGTCACAATTGCAAAGTATTGTTGCTCTCTCTTTCACTGAATCAGAATACATTGCAGCTACAGAAGCTGTGAAAGAAGGAATATGGTTAAATGGTCTCCTCTCTGAGATTAACATCATTGATGATAAACCCCTCCTATACTCTAATAGTTAGTCAGCTATACAGCTTTGGTTGAATTTAATGAAATTTGATGAGTTCTTCAGAAACCTTGATGCTTCTGATTCTCATCTAAGTCCTGAGGCAGTTGAGCCTCTTTCTGGTGACATTCTTTCCTTGGTACAATAAGCTAGTGTGATTCAAGTTAAATGAAGGTCAATGATCATGTGAGACCAGAGACTTAAATCTTAAATTATGGGTTGGTCTCTCGTGTTGAGACTGGATTGAACACGCATAGTGTTTCTTCCTCCCTCTCTTTGTGATAAACTTAGAGTAAAAATAAAATGGCGATGATGATTATCTCTTGTGCTTTATTTTTTTGCAGGTGACTCCTTGGTGACGGGAAATACCAATAGGGCCAAAGGTGGAAATGTTGGAGTTGGCCCAATTGATATTTCTTGTCTTGGCCCAGTTCCTAATTAATTATCTAAATCGGCCCAAGCCCTAAACCCCTAACCCTACCCGACGGTCCATCTCCCCTTTAACCCCTCATTATTGATGTTGCTACTTCTCGATGCTCTAGAAGCATCTATAACCTGCGATGGATTCTCATCCATCTTCACCGCTCATCTCACTGAAAACCCTAGTACACTCTCTCTCTCTTTCTAGATATTCTCAGCTTGCTCCCTCGGTTTCTCTGGCCGGAATCCTGTGTTGTGATTCCTGTTTAGCTGACGAGTGTTGGGGAGAAGCTTGTGTTGAGAGAGAGAACCTGAGAAATTCCTCCCCCTTTCAAACCCTAGCGACCGCTTCCTCTTCCCCTTCCCTGGTCTAGGCATTTCTCGGTCGCCGGAGTTGCCACCGCCGCCTCCAGTGGGAAAATCTGAGCCACACCGTGCCCCGAGCACATTTTTCCCACCATCATCATCTCTGTCTTTTCTTGTCATTTTTCATTGGGGCTATTACTCCTATATCACTAACTGTTCCCTATCATTGTGCAGATCTGTTGGTGACGAAGCCCAAGCCACTGAAGACCTCTGAAGATCCTCTTGATCTTGCTGTCTGAGGCTATGAAGATTAAGCCCTAGAGTTCTTCGTTATCCATTGTTCTGTAATAGTTGTGTGATTTGTGATTTGTTGTTCTAGCTAATTGAGTAGCTTGTGAGTTAGACCGCAAGGGGTAGGGAATCAAGATAGTGTAATCCCTAGCTAGGCCTGTACCACTACACTACTCATACCACTCTCCTCAATTACCTGCAAGGCCATACGATCAATGACTCGAACGTGGATCTCAATCTGTGTGAAACTATTTGTTATAATCATGACCAAGGATGTTGTCGTGGCTGTTGCCGATCTCTGAAGGTATAGAGTAGACGGGTGTGCTCGTTTTGAACTCAACTCACGGGGGATGCAGACCATGGATTAGGTCGGCACGATCTCGACCTTCAGCAAGAAAGGAAATGAATAAAGTGAAGCAATCCTTGCAAATGACTGATCTCTATTTCAGAATGTACGAATCTTGGTAAAGAACGTCCTAAACGAAAATTATTTTTGTTTGAAATGTATTCTGCAATGTGAAATAATCTTGATATTAACTTCTACTTGTGCAAAAATCCACATGTTTGTAGCCAATAATACAAAAGCAGACAGCAAACGAACTCGCTAATCTAACATCCAAAATTGCTAAATCGTGAATGAACGAAGGAATACAATCACCACAGTGATTGATAATATCAAAATTTTACACTGATTTCATTGGCAATCACATAGTAATATTACCCAAATTTCCCATGAATTTTGTCTCATCTACATTCTAACATCCTAACGTAAGATCGTCAAATTTAGGGGTTAGATGATCCGAATTTTAACATACAGATGCCACATGATCCAAATGGTCGAGGAGTGGAGCAAAATTATCGAATAAGCTATTTGCACATAATAAAAACGACATAAATTATAAATTACAAAATAGACAATATTTCACGCAAACAAAACACACTTGGCAAATTTCAATATATTTTTACATGATTTTATTTTTTGCTAACACTCCAAAGCAGGAAAAGAAAAAGAAAACAGAAGAAAAAATAAACTAATTAAACCACACTGAAACACCTCTGTCCCAAGCTTTATTATGACACAGTTGTGCAATTTGCTTTAGCTTCGTGAACGTGCAGCTGCTGGTCTTGTGAGCTTTTCCCATTTAACATAGAAATACACATAAATATCATCCCACACACGATCCAACAATCCGAAATAGGCATACCTCCATGACTTCTTCAACACCAACGCAGTGCACGCAGCTGAAAATCCGACTGCATATCCCAAACTTAGGAATACGTATAACCACTTTATCTCCGGTTTCTCACTTTGTTTTTCCTCTTTCTGTCCATGGGCCTTGTCTCCATTACTGCTGCAACTCCTTGCTAACTGAGGGCCACAGAGATTGTTTCCCATAAAGCTCGAAGCCTCCAAGGTCGAGAGTTGGGTGCTTTCCGGTATTCTTCCTGTTAACTTATTGAAAGACAAGTTTAGATAGCTCAAAGAAGATAGAAGTGTAAAGCCATTTGGAATTTGACCTGACAAAGAGTTTCTTGACAGATCGAGAGATTCCAATTGCTTCATATCTCCAATGCTCTCAGGGATTGAACCTGTGAAGTGATTTCCTGACAAGTTTAGTGATCCCAATCCCACTAAACTTGTCAACTCCTTTGGGATCTCTCCAGATAAATTGTTCATTGAAAGATCGATATTGGTAACCAACCAAAGGATGGTGTTATACTCTAATTCAACTCCCTTTGTCATAACTGATGCACTCTCCATATGATGGCTTAAAAAGCTAGTGAAAAAGTCATGCTCCAACACCATCTTTGTAGCCATCGCATTAAAATTACACACACACCTCGGAATTATGCCAGAAATTCGGTTGTTTGAGAGATCCAATATTTGAAGTGACCCCAGATAGCATATCTCCGAAGAAATCTCACCACCAAATTTGTTTGAGCGCAGAATGAGAATCCTCAAGTCAGGTAAGCTTGTACCCATCCATGTTGGTAAGTTTCCATCAAGATTATTATGGCTGAGATCGATCTTCAACAAATAGCTACACTTACTCATTGAAAAAGGTATTTGCCCAGAAAACTTGTTGCCAAAAAGGCTCAAAGATTTTAATTGTGCCAGAAACCCTATGGAATTTGGGATACGCCCAGACATTGTGTTATTGCTTAACTTCAAATACGTCAGGTCTGGCCATTTCTCCCAGCAATCTGGCAATTTTCCACTTAATCGATTTCCCTCCAAATGAAGAAGCTGCAGTCCATAAGTTTCAAATGTCGTGTCACAGAGAAAGTCGGATATGCCCTCAGAAAACAAGTTATGAGACAGATCCAAATCGAGCACATTTTTGTCTATTCGAGGCAAAGAACCGCTGAATTTGTTAGAACTCAAATACAGCAGCTTACTTTCCCATTCTTTTGAGCCAATTCGATGTGGAATGCCGCCGTTTAGATTGTTGTTGGATACATTCAAAATCTCCATATCCCAAAACGAAGCAGGAATATTACCTGAGATTCCAGTATTAGACAAATCAAGTTCATTAATGTTCCTCTGCTTCTGAATCCATGAGGGTATCTGCGAGCCTTCGCCCAAACTCCACGACCCAAGTCCAAGTGTCCCAAGTTGAAAGGGTGGAATCCAATCCGGGCCTATATTCAAAGTTATGTGATTTCTAGAAGCTGAAAAATACGTCAATTGGGAGAGATAGGTGAAATGGCTTTCAGTCACAATCCCCTCCAGCTTGTTATTGTCAATGCTAAAATATGTTAAATTCAAAAGCTGGCCCAGACTCTCAGGAATATTTCCAGTAAATTTGTTATCATTAAGTAACAATCGATCCAAAGATGATAAATTTCCTAGGCTGATTGGAATTGCACCTGATAATGAGTTAAATCCAAGATCTAGAAATGTAAGACTCTTAAATTCTCCAAATTGATCTATTAGATGGCCAGAAAATTTATTAACACCCAATACAAGATCTTCCAAAGAACCTAAGAAGCACTCAGACATACTTCCAAATAAAACCTCTCCTTGCAACTCATTGTAAGATATGTCCAATGACTGTATTTTGCACAAGTTAGTGATTCCTTTTGGTAATTTTCCTGAAAGCTGATTGCCAGCCAAATCAAATGTCTGAAGAGAGGTTAGATTCACTATATTGTCAGATATTTTACCGTGCAGGTTATTAGAACTCAAACTAAGAAACTCCATGTCTTTACATAAGTAAATCCAATCTGGAATACTTGAATTAAAATTATTTTCAGATAAATCAATATGTTGGAGTTTGGTGGCATTGCTAACAGTTGGAATTTGACCTATGAAAGAGTTGTAACGTAGGTCAAGAATAAGAAGATTGTTGAGTTGAAAAAACCATTGCGGGACTAGGAGACGAATATTGTTATAAGAGAGATCAAGGAATGTTAGAGATGTACTAAGATTGACATTATTCACAGGCGACATGAACTCTAGACCGCATTCTCTGAATTTTACTTCCAGCAAAGAAGGGAGATTGCTGATCACCTGTGCCCAATTGCTTGCTCTGCTAAGGTTCACAGACCACATGTCGAGATACTCCAATTTAGAAAACCCTGACAACCATTCTAGGGTATCCGCTTTCAAACCATAACCGCTCAAATTTAGTGCACGTAGATTTGAAAGATTCCCAATAGTATGGGGAATCCTGCCATGAAATCCAGCATAAGATAAATCTAAATACTCGAGGTTTTTGAACGAGCCAATGAAAGAAGGGATGGTTTCTCCACTGAAGTCATTTCGGCTGAGGTCAAGATAAATGAGATGTTTGAGATTGATCAAAGATGGATTTATCTTACCACTTAAACATGGATCCCGCCAGTTGCTTTGAAGATGGAGTTGATGAACATGGCCAGTGGAGTTGTTGCAAACTACACCTTTCCATTTGCAGCAATCAACATCACCATCCCAGGAAGAGAGTAGATGGCAGTGATCTTTCAAAGATTGCTTCAAGGTTAGGAGTGAATGTTTTTCAATTTCTGGGCAGGAAATGGGGTTGCTTTGAATGCAGTAGCTTAATTTTATGGAGGCTATGGAGAAAATGGAGAGTAAAAATAAAGCTGCATGAATTGGTTTGGAGACACTCATGGTTTGCAGAGTCTTGGAATTGAATAAAGCAGGTTTGTGATTTGTTATTATGTTAAAGAGACACATGTATATATATAATATAGTCCTGTTAATTACATTTTAATTTTCCTTTCCCAAATCAAAAGTAACCTACAGTTGTGAGCAATTTGTGGAACATAAGACAAGTCAAGTTGACCGGAAAGAAAACAATTTTATATCTGAAAATTGTTGTTGTGGTGTCATTTTTCCACCCCAATAAATACGTATCATCATTTGTAGAACAAAAAAGTCAAGTTGACTTGAACTTTGGAAGTAAAAAATGAAGAAAGCCAAGTGGTAAATTCATTAGTCCAAAAGCAAAAATTTTATAATTTCAAAATGAACAAATAATGGTGGTAAGGACTCGTGGAGCTGATACAAATATGGTGAAAGTTATATGAAAAATAGAGAAGAACATGAGACAATACTCAAACCTATCGAAAGCAAATACGTGAATTTCAGGACAAAATTATTTTAAAGGGGTAGATTTGTAACACTTCAAATCCAATTATAGAGGTCCAATAAATTTTCATATATAGTGATATATATATATGTGTGTGTGTGTGTGTGTGTGTGAGAGAGAGAGAGAGAGAGGAAAAAAAGAAAAAAGAAAAAAGTGGATTATAGTGGCCAACCGAAAAAATGGAGGTATGGTCACCCAATCTTTTCCAATGCACCATCTTCTAAGCTGGGTCTTGGATTGGTTTGGAGACACTCATCGTTGCAGAGTCTTGGATTTGTTATTTGTTATGTTAAAGAGACACATGTTTATATATAATATAGTCCTGTTAATTATATTTTAATTTTCCTTTCCCAAATCAAAAGCAACCTACAGTTGTGGAGCAATTTGTCAAGCTGACTGGAAAGAGAACAATTTTATATCTGAAAATTGTTGTTGTGGTGTCATTTTTCCACCCCAAAAAATACGTATCATCATTTGTAGAACAAAAAAGTCAAGTTGCCTTCAACTTTTGAAGTAAAAAATAAAGAAAGCCAAGTGGTAAATTCATTATTAGTTCAAAAGCAAAAAAATTATAATTTCAAAATGAACAAATAATGGTTGCAAGGACTTGTGGAGATGATACAAATATGGTGAAAATTATATGAAAATAGAGGAGAACATGAGAGACAATACTCAAACCTACCGATAGCAAATACGTGAATTTCGGGACGAAATTCTCTTAAGGGGTTAGATTTGTAACACTTCAAATTCAATTATAGAGGTCCAATGAATTTTCATATATAGTGATATATATATATATATATATGTGTGTGTGTGTGTGTGCGCACACGCACGCGCGTGAGGAGAGTAAAAAGAGAGAAAAGGAAAAAAAAGAAAAAAAAAAAAGTTGCAAAAACTCTAAGAGCATCCAGGAAAAAAATTTAGGTACAAATTAGATGGTATTTGTGTGGAAAAATGTGAGATGTCTATTTTTCTTTTTTCTCTCCACTATTTCCTTTTTTTCTCTCTCTTTCTTCTCTTTTTATCTATTTTCCCACCTTGTACTCATCTTTCTAGTATCAATAAAATTGTTGTTTTTTTAATGATTTGGTAAGAACACGATTATGTTTTAATTTAAAAAAATTTAAAAGAAGTTTTAATGACATCTTTGATATTTTTATATCCAAAAATGATATTTAAATAAAAATTAGTTAAATTATATATAAAAGTAATATATATATATGTGTGTGTGTGTGTGGGGCGGTGTATTTTATTAAATAGGTGATATAATAAAGTGGGACCCTAAAAAATTATGTATGTACCATATGTTATAATGTGTGATTTGAACGGAATAATTAAACTAATTTTTAAATTAAACTTCTTAGGATCAAAATTGGTTGATAAGATAACAATTGCAAGTCCTAAAATTAAACATAATTTTTTTCAATAAACTCAAAACTAAACAAAAACATAAACTAAGATCAAAATTGCAAGTCCTAAAAAACATAAAGTTTTTTAATAAACTCAAACTAAACAAAAATAATAATAATAATAATAATAATAATAATAATAATAATAATTAAAGAACAAGATTAAAATATATGAAAATTATTTGATAATTCTAAAAGTAGCCAAATACTATCTTCAAAATTTCAACTAAATTTATGTGTATAGTTTATAAATATATAATGTTAAATAATATTTGATATATTAACACAAATTAAACTTCATCAATGTGTCACAATTAAGGAAAATATAGGGTTAATTAAAATTTAAAGAATCGGACTTGTCATTAATACAAATTAAACTTCATCAATGTTTTAATTTGGAGAGTCATATCACCAAATTATGACTATATGTATGTATGTATGTATTAGAATTCTAACATTGATAAGTGTTAATTACCAAGAACTATTTTGGCAGATAAAACATTATACATATAAGTACAAACAAATTAAACCACGTAAATATAATAATCTAACAAGACAATTGATTTTCAAAATATTTTTCAAAAATTCTTCTTTAGTCTTTTCTTTCAAAGTTGAAGATGATAATTAAAATATTATATATTGGAAGATTTATAAATTTTAAAACTAAATAATCTATTCTATAATAATGTAAAAAGTATGTTATTTTACAATTTTCACTTTACCTATTATCCCTATCATATACTATATTTAAGGGCAATAATGTAATACAATATAATTACAAATATTAATAATTTATTTTAATATAAATTAATTGCTGTAATAACTATACTATCTTAATAGATTTTTAATGAATTGGGATTGACAAACTTGTAAGGATGCCCACTAATTCTAATCTCTCGCATGCATTGACAAATATTTAACATGTCTATATTTTATTTTATTTTTTGAATTAGAGAAAAACAAGAACATGGTGAATAGAATTATGTGCATTCGGTTCGAATTTGTGCAATTACATATTTAAATATTATTATTAAGAGAATATATTTATAATCATTATAATTCAAAAAAAAATATTTAATGGACGTATAACTTTTAATTAATTATAATCTAAATAAACGAGCCTTAAATATAAAAAATGAAG
The DNA here is from genome assembly GCA_026008535.1 of Perilla frutescens. Taxonomy (NCBI): domain Eukaryota; kingdom Viridiplantae; phylum Streptophyta; class Magnoliopsida; order Lamiales; family Lamiaceae; genus Perilla; species Perilla frutescens. Next base: position 320,908 of record BRKX01000024.1, on the reverse strand, counting down.
CTATCACTTTAAACTTTATTATTTTCAATAATTAAGATTAGAGAGAGCACATAAATTGTATGTATGAATTGAGTTTTTTCTTTAAAAAATTTCAACATATGTATCACAAGCATGCATATTGATGCGCGGTCGTTTCGCGCTCAAAATAAATTTGTATTGCTCCTGTGCCCACAGCGAGCGTAGCTAGCTTGTGAGTACGGGTCGATCCCACAGAGAGCTGATGTGATTCCACCTTCGAGTCACCAATCAAAAAGGGGGGGTTTTGTGTTGTCACTGTACTGAAAGTAAATCTGCAAAAGGAAACTAGACAATATCAAATAACAAAAGGTTCTGGCATTTGAACTTGAATTTGGTTTAAGTGTAAAACTGCTCGATTATAGGCACACCGATTTTCATACGTGATAGGTCATCTAGTTATGGTGACCGGATTCCTCTCATGGTCTCCTCATCCATCCTTTCATTTTAGGTTTAAAAGTGATTCATCTTCTATTAAACCCCTAACCAGTTACCCACCTCCCGATTCCTCTAAGAGATGTAAGCAAGCAAGCAGCAGTGTGCCCCTAGACGGACCCAGATCTGTTGTGTTCAACTGATTCCTCTTGTGCCCACAACACCCCGTCGATTCCCTTATTACTATATGAATCAACACACAGTCACGATTCGCCAATTCAATTAATAGTGGTGTGCCCTCTTTACCTAACGAGTGATCAGCCACATTGGGCACTTCAGACACACACTCACGTGGAACAAGGCTCAAGACTCGACAGAAACTTATCATGCATTACTATACCTATTTCGGCCTCACAAGTCCAGATTTGTACTTAAACCATTTTCATTATTCAAACACCAGAAATAAAGATCTAGCCAAGCAGGCTAGACATAACTAAAATTGCAGAAATTAAAGACATAAAATAAATGAAAACTTACGAATTTATTAGGCAAAAATCTCAACTCCAACGATGAGAAACATAAACATAATCCTAAGTCCCAATGGCTTAAGGCCTATTGGGTTGTTTGTGGCTGCCTAAGCAGCGTACGAAAATGAAATGCAGAAAAGTAAAATTGTAGCAATGTTTCTGACTTCCGAAAGCTCCCTTTCCAGAAAATAAAACTAGCTTAAATAGTTACATTTTCGAGTTTGAGTTTCCCCAACAAACTGGGGTCTTCACTGGCTTCCGGATCCGGCGTGCCCCATCCTGATCTGTCTGGATAAGCCTTATCCAGTTTGTTGATCAAATCCCTATTTTTTAGGGATTGGCTTTATCACTTCATCTCCAAGCCTCCAGCAGTCCTTATCTCATCTATCTCTTAGTTGCCATGCCTCTTAGGTGTCCAGCTTATCACCAACTCTTATTCGGATATGCAGCCATTCTTCACACCTCTAGCTTCCAACAGAATTTCGAAATTCATGCATGTGCCCATTCTGGCCTGTGGTTGAGTCTGTGCCAGTAGTGTGGGCACGACATCATCTGGTCAGCTTCATCCCTTTCTGATATGCCCATTTTTCTTCCCGAATGTATGATGAATGCTGAAGAAGTCCCCAGTGCCTCTGAATACGGTTTATGGCGACGAGATAAACATGAATAATTTAGCATAAAATGCCCTTTTCGCCAGACTCAACCTCCGTAATGCCCTTTGACCTCAACCTGGTTCTTTTCGACTCAAAATAGACTAAAAAGGACATTTATATCGAATAAAATGCCCATAAAAACACGAAATAAATGGACTTATCATACCCACACACTTTAGACATGATTGTCCTCAAGCATGGGATGCAACGCGTCCAGAAAAACAAACGAAAAGGAAGAGAAAAGAAACAGACTCACAAAAAAACAAGCATGCAAATTGTTAATCAGTGTGGGCACATCAACTTTAATTTTCCAACAAAATTGCAAAGTTTCAGCACACCAAAAATAGATCAGAAATGAGTTTAGCTTGGTAATCCTCACAAACTCTCTTCACTCAGTGTTTAGGCTCAGTGTATACACTCAATTCAATGCATTCTGTACCTATTCGTCCCATAAGCTTGATAAAGTTCTGCTGTCAATCTTGAGTAACCATAGATGCATAAGTATCAATAGGGCTTTTTAGGCTATAATGGGCATTTCATGTAAGGTGGGGCTTTATTTCTGTACAGACCCCCCATTTTTCAGTTAATCGATTACCCTTCTGTGCCCTCTTCAGCCAATAAATATTTCTTTATCTGGGCATTCTGAACACTTAAGACTAGGGGGAATTTATTCTCTCTTTTTTTTCTTTTTTTCATATAGTTTTTTTTTCTCTTTTTTTTATCCCCTCTATCCCTTTCTGGTCTTTTCACATATATCCCCCAACAATTTTGCCTCTTTTTTTTTTTTTGCAGGCTTTTGTGATGCCCTGGCTATATATTATCATCCCAAACAAAAAATCTGTTAGGGCATTTCATAGGCTCAAAAGGTCTGCAAGGCTGTGTTGTTGGTGGGTCAATTTATATCATGGTGGCTCAGCAAAAGATTGCCTATATCATCTATATATGCATCAACAATTTCAAGGCTTCAAGCAGAACAGTGGCAAGTTCTAGAACTCCTGAGCACAGAATGTTAACACACATGAAGTAAAGAAAGCTGTGAAATGGGCATACAGCATATAGGCTCAAATCTTCCCAGGGCATGCTAAACTCTTTCGTCATCCCTATCTTACTGTGGGCATGCTGATTTTGAAAAGCAATTAATTCAAATATATCAAAGGTAATGGCCACACGAACTCACAGAAAGCATGCTTAACAGAAACACTGACCACCAACACACTTTGCACGAGGCAAAGTGTTTAAACAAACTCAACAAGAAAAACAAAGAAAATATAAACTGGAATGCCCCTACCCACACACTTTGCACGAGGCAAAGTGGGTGAAATAGGGGCGACTCTAAAAAAAAACTAATCTAATGAAAAGAACAGAACCAGGTTACTCAGTCACGGATGCTGGTTAGGTGAATCCAGCATGTTTGAAGTAGGAAATAAGGGTTTTCTCCATGCGCACCAAATGGGTATCAAACTGGAATAAGGTATTTTTGATTGCACGTAGCTTCCCTGTGATCATAGCAATCGCACTGTCACCTTGTTGTGCCCTTCCAGTTGGTAGATTCCTCATCCCTTCAGAGTGCCCTGTTCCAAATCCCTACTTCCAAGGAATTCTCTTTATTTCTTGCTTTCTCTCTCCTTATCTTAACCTGCAAACACATATCTTATCCAAAACAAGCGTAAAATTGCTCCTTAAACTAGTTTACTTTACTGGAAATTTTATTAAAAAAAATGAAATAAAATAAATAAAACCTGGGTTGCCTCCCAGTAGCGCCCTAGTTACTGTCGTGGGCACGACACTCCTCTGTTCAAATATTATTGGGCTCCTTGAGCGATACTGCTCTTTCTTCAGAGTCGATGTGCCCCAGTTAAGGCTTCAGTCTATGCCCATTTACTTTGAAATGCCTTCCTGTTTTCGGATTTTTCACTTCTATTACCTTATTAGGAAATTCAGCATGCACTTCAAATGGCCCGACCCATTTCGTCTTTAGACTTCCTCCCATGAGCTTGAATCTGGAATGATAAAGCAGTACTTGTTGCCCTCGAGTAAACCTTTTCCATTTCACAACCTGATCATGGAGTCCTTTCATTCTTACTTTATAGAGAATATCATCATAGACTTCCATGTCCGTTTCTTCTGATTCTTGGGTCTGAAACTTTTTGTTGTGCCCAACTTGCTCTCCATTAAGCTTCCGAATGCCCCATGGTGGCTTGTGTTCCAACTTCGGTGTTGGCATAATAGAAGACAACATTCTGTCACTATCGTTTCTTGTGGGTACATTGTAATCCACTACTCCTGGTGGCATCTCCTTGATTGAATCCAGCATCTTAACTGCATCTTGAATGCCATCATTTTCATCAAGGGCATCTTGATTAGCTAGTCCTTCCCATAATGCCCATTCCAGAGGTTCTCAATTTTTCATCATTGAGAGTGTGGACTGAGATGGTGCATCAATGAGATCCACAAAATTCACATTTTCTGTATCAGGTGGGTGCTTCATAGCTTCGAAAATGTTAAATGTAACTTTTTCTCCATCAAATTCGCACGTCAGTGTGCCCTTGTCGACATCAATTTGTGTGCGAGCTGTTTTCATAAAAGGTCTCCCCAGCAAAAGAATTGATGATCTCGTTGATGTGCCCATATCAAGCACATAGAAATCCACTGGGAATATCATCTCGTCCATCTTAACTAGCACATCTTCGATCAGTCCCTCTGGATACACATTCAATCTATCTGCCAACTGAATGACCACATGAGTTGGTTGCAGAGGTCCCAACTTCAATTCATTAAAAACTGACAGGGGCATGACGTTTATTGATGCCCCCAGATCCAACATGGCCTTTTCAACCTTTTTTTCTCCAATGATACATGGTATTGTGAACATGCCTGGATCATCACACTTTTTTGGCATCTTCTTCTGAATTACAGCTGACACATTCTCTCCCACAAGGAATTAACATCATCTTTAAACCGTATCTTTCTGGTGCACAACTTTTTCAGAAAATGGGCATACCGCGGAACTTGTTTAATGGATTCAATTAGTAGAATGTTGATTTCCACTTTGCGGAAGACTTTCAGTATCTCACTTATCTCTTCTTCCTTCCTATTTTGTGCCAATCTATCTGGAAAAGGAGGTTTTCTTGCAATTTTCAGTTTCTCTCGAATGGGCTCCAGAGTAGGCCGACTGACTTGTTGTGCCCCATTCTCCGATGATTATTCTCTTCTTGTGGGCACATCATTTTCCATTTCAGCTGAGCAGACCACTTTCAGTAAATCCTTCCCACTCTTCAAGGTCACAGCATTAACTTGTTCATGAGGGTTCTCCACTTGGGACGGAAGTTTACCAATTTTTACTTCCAATCTGTGAACCGTTTGGGCTAATTGAGCAATTTGTTTGCTCATATGTGCAAAGTCCGCTCTTGTCTCTTGCTTAAATTTTTCATTCTCTTGCGCAGCCTTCACGTTTTCTTCTGCCAAGGCTTGGACTAAATCTTCCAACCTCGATCTCATTTTTTCTTCTGGTGGTGGAGGTCGCATGGGTGGAGCATTCTCAGGCCTTCTCCATCTGCAGTCATCATGGTCTTGCCAATCTGAATTGTATGTTTCAGAGTGAGGATCATATCTCCACTGATAGTTGTTGTGCCCTTCCACAACATTAACTTTTTCTATCTCCTCCTGCATTGGGCATTCGGCGGTAAAATGAAGCACACTTTTACATACCCCACATGGTCTGGGATTTCTTCCTGTGATTGCTACTGTAACAGCCTTTCCAATTCGTTCACATAACTTTTCAATCATGCTCTCATCATTGGATATTTTCCCAAATGCATTTACGCTTCTTGTGCCCTCTCCACCAAAATCTCGGTTGTCTTCAGCCATCTCGGTCAGAATTCTAAAGGCTTCAGTTGGTCGCTTGTTCAATATGGACCCTCCACAAGATGCATTAACAATCGTCCTCTCATGTGGCCTCAAACCTCCAACAAAGTGTTGGATCAGATCATGATCAGTTATCTGGTGTTGTGGGCATTTCGCCAAAATATTCTGGAAACGGTCACAGTAATCTTAGAAACTCTCGTTCATGCCCATTTTCAGACTTCCGATCCTTCTTCTCATCTCCTGCACTCTGGAAGCTGGGAAATACTTCTCCAAAAATTTTTGTTGAAGTTCCCCCCACGTGGTCACACTACCAGTCGGCAGAGTGTACAACCAGTCCCGTGCCCCATCCTGTAGAGTAAAAGGGAATGAGACCAGCCGCACATATTCTTCTCTTCTATGATCTGATGGTTGAGTTTGGCAAATCATCTCGAAATCTTGCAAATGCCTTTGAGGGTCCTCTCCAGTCATCCCATGAAATTTAGGCAAGATTTGGATGAAGCTTGCTTGCAGATCCCATGTCTGCGTGACTGCTGGGATCGTAATGCCCATTGGGCGAAGATTCATGTTAGTCGGAAAGACTAACTGTCTCAAAGTTCTTCTTTCGGCGGCCATATTATCAGTGTATCCGTTCTCAAATTATTCTTCCTCCTCGTGCCCTGCTTCTTCTCGATCTTCTGGTGGTGGTGTGGGCTCACGAGGTTTGTTCACAGCTCGGCGTGCCCTCTTCGCTGCTGCTCTGTTCTTCCTTGAAGTTTTCTCTATCTCCGGATCCTACAATAGAGTCTCCTCTGAAGAACTTCTGGGCATCAACTTCCAGGCACACCAGCTTGGAAAGTAAAATCACTGGAAATCAACTCCCCGGCAACGGCGCCAATTTTGACGCGCGGTCGTTTCGCGCTCAAAATAAATTTGTATTGCTCCTGTGCCCACAGCGAGCGTAGCTAGCTTGTGAGTACGGGTCGATCCCACAGAGAGCTGATGTGATTCCACCTTCGAGTCACCAATCAAAAAAAAAGGGGGGGTTTTGTGTTGTCACTGTACTGAAAGTAAATCTGCAAAAGGAAACTAAAGACAATATCAAATAATAAAAGGTTCTGGCATTTGAACTTGAATTTGGTTTAAGTGTAAAACTGCTCGATCATGGGCACACCGATTTTCATACATAATAGGTCATCTAGTTATGGTGACCGGATTCCTCTCATGGTCTCCTCATCCATCCTTTCATTTTATGTTTAAAAGTGATTCCTCTTCTATTAAACCCCTAACCAGTTACCCACCTCCCAATTCCTCTAAGAGATGTAAGCAAGCAAGCAGCAGTGTGCCCCTAGACGGACCCAGATCTGTTGTGTTCAACTGATTCCTCTTGTGCCCACAACACCCCGTCGATTCCCTTATTACTATATGAATCAACACACAGTCACGATTCGCCAATTCAATTAATAGTGGTGTGCCCTCTTTACCTAACGAGTGATCAGCCACATTGGGCACTTCAGACACACACTCACGTGGAACAAGGCTCAAGACTCGACAGAAATTTATCATGCATTACTATGCCCATTTCGGCCTCACGAGTCCAGATTTGTACTTAAACCATTTTCATTATTCAAACACCAGAAATAAAGATCTAGCCAAGCAGGCTAGACATAACTAAAATTGCAGAAATTAAAGACATAAAATAAATGAAAACTTACGAATTTATTAGGCAAAAATCTCAACTCCAACGATGAGAAACATAAACATAATCCTAAGTCCCAATGGCTTAAGGCCTATTGGGTTGTTTGTGGCTGCCTAAGCAGCGTACGAAAATGAAATGCAGAAAAGTAAAATTGTAGCAATGTTTCTGACTTCCGAAAGCTCCCTTTCCAGAAAATAAAACTAGCTTAAATAGTTACATTTTCGAGTTTGAGTTTCCCCAACAAACTGGGGTCTTCACTGGCTTCCGGATCCGGTGTGCCCCATCCTGATCTGTCTGGATAAGCCTTATCCAGTTTGTTGACCAAATCCCTATTTTTTAGGGATTGGCTTTATCACTTCATCTCCAAGCCTCCAGCAGTCCTTATCTCATCTATCTCTTAGTTGCCATGCCTCTTAGGTGTCCAGCTTATCACCAACTCTTATTCGGATATGCAGCCATTCTTCACACCTCTAGCTTCCAACAGAATTTCGAAATTCATGCATGTGCCCATTCTGGCCTGTGGTTGAGTCTGTGCCAGTAGTGTGGGCACGACATCATCTGGTCAGCTTCATCCCTTTCTGATATGCCCATTCTTCTTCCCGAATGTATGATGAATGCTGAAGAAGTCCCCAGTGCCTCTGAATACGGTTTATGGCGACGAGATAAACATGAATAATTTAGCATAAAATGCCCTTATCGCCAGACTCAACCTCCGTAATGCCCTTTGACCTCAACCTGGTTCTTTTCGACTCAAAATAGACTAAAAAGGACATTTATATCGAATAAAATGCTCATAAAAACACGAAATAAATGGACTTATCAATATAATATAACTCATATTAGATTTTTTTTTTACTATCTTTACATAGATATTAGGGGAAAGTTTAGTTTAGAATATTGTTGTAGAGTCTATTAATAATAATTTCATAATACCAAAGGTTACAATTAGAATATATATAACGTAGACTTATTTATCCATCTGAAAATGACTAATTAATTCTTCTCATTTTTGGCTATTAATCGGACTTCTGCTCCAGCTTCGACCATTGGTAGTTCCTTTTGAGTAATGATTGTGGCTGCCACTACGGCTGTGACATCTAGATATACCTGAAAGTAACACACTTAAAAATGAACCAGTAACGAAAGAGCAAAAGACACAGTTCTTGAGTTTTTTTTAATGTATAGCATAAAAGAACCTCATAAACGAAAATTATTTTTGTTTGAAATGTATGCTGCAATGTGAAACAATCTTGATATTAACATCTACTTGTGTAAGAATCCACATGTTTGTAGCTAATATACAGAAACAGACAGCAAACAATCTCACCATGGCTGGCTAAGAGGGCGTGCTAGGTGTGCTATGGCATACGGGGCCCAAATGTTTAGAGGGCCCAAAAATAATATAATGTATCTGTTTTTAATAAATAAAAATATTAAATATTACATCTATATCTATCTCTTCCACATTAAATTGAGGTTGTATTGGGATGTCAACAATATAAATAAAGTAGTTTGGATTTTTATTTTGTCAAAAGGGTAAATTGCACTTTAATAACTACATTTTGTATTCTTTTTCAAAATTAATGAAACAGTACACCCGCGTTAAAAAAAATACAAATCTAATTTCTAATCAATTTTACGACCAAAAAATTGTACAAGATTTATTGTATTAATTTTTTTATTGGATAATTTTTTTTACGCATTTAGGGACATATAAATGTTAAAATACAATCAATTACATTGGATTTAGGTCCAATAAAATGTTAGAGTTGCAATTTTTTTAAAAGGTCGGTTCTATTTTATTAATTTTAATAATGTTGGCTATTTTGAAAAGGTTCCCTAAATATAGGCATCGAAATGTAATTTTACCTTGTCAAAATATAATTTTAATATGCGAACATTTTAAAAATTATTACTAAAATTAAAATTAAGTTTTTTTTTATATATTATGGGCCCAAATTTTAAAATGAGCACAGGGGCCTTTAAATATTTGAGACGGCCCGGAATCTCGCAAATCTAACATCCAAAATTGGTAAATTATCAATGAAGGAACGAATACAATAATCACAGTGATTGATAATATCAAATTTTTACACAGATTTCATTGGCAATCACATAGTAATATTACGCGAATTTCCCATGAATTTTGTCTTCTCTACATTTAATTATCCTAAGGTAACATCGTCAAATTTAGGGGCTTAGATGATCAGAATTTTAACATACAGGTGCGACATGATCCAAACAGACGAGGAGTGGCGCAAAATAGTTGAATAAGCTATTTGCACATAACCAAAAACAAGATACATTATAAAATTACAAAATAAACAATATTACTCGCGCAAAATAGTTGAATAAGCTATTTGCACATAACCAAAAACAAGATACATTATAAAATTACAAAATAAACAATATTACTCGCAAACAAAACACATTTAGCAAATTTCAATATATTTTACATGATTTTACTTTCTGCTAACACTCCAAAACCGAAAAAAAAGAAAAAGAAAACAAAAGAAAAAGTAAACTAATTAAAGCACACCGAAACATCTTTGGCCTCCCAAGCTTTATTATGACACAGTTGTTTAATTTGCTTTAGCTTCGTGACCCTGCAGCTCTCATTTTTTGAGCTTTGCCCATTTAACATAGAAATACACGTAAATATCATCCCACACACGTTCCAACAATCCGAAATAGGCATATCCCCATGACTTCTTCAACACCAACGCAATGCACGCAGCTGAAAACCCGACTGCATATCCCAAACTTAGGAATACGTATAACCACTTAATCTCTGATTTCTCACCTTGTTTTTCCTTGTTCTGTCCATGGACCTCGTCTCCACTGCTGCTGCAACTCCTTGCTAACGGAGGGCCACAGATATTGTTTCCCATAAAGCTTGAAGCCTTGAAGGTCGAGAGTTGGGTGCCTTCTGGTATTCTTCCTGTTAACTTATTGAAAGACAAGTTTAGATGGCTCAAAGAAGTTAGAAGTGTAAAGCCATTTGGAATTTGACCTGACAAACAGTTTCTTGACAGATCAAGGGATTCCAATTGCTTCATATCTCCAATGCTCTCGGGGATTGAACCTGTGAAGTGATTTCCTGACAAGTTTAGTGATTCAAGTCCGACTAACCTTGTCAACTCCTTTGGGATCTCTCCAGATAAATTGTTCATTGAAAGATCAATATTGGTAACCAACCAAAGGATAGTGTTATACTCTAATTCAACTCCCTTTGTTGTAATTGATGCACTCTCCATAAGGAGCCCTCCATTATATCCATTGCTGGTTTCCACTTCGTAAAACTGATACTTCAAAACCATCTTTGCAGCCATAACATCAAAATTGCACACACACCTCGGAATCTTGCCAAAAAATCGGTTGTTTGAGAGATCCAATATTTGAAGCAACTGCAGATGGCATATCTCCGAAGAAATCTCACCACCCAATTTGTTTGAGTGCAGAATGAGAATCCTCAAGTCAGGTAAGCTTTTACCCATCCATGTTGGTAAGTTTCCATCAAGATTATTATGGCCGAGATCGATTTTCACCAAATTTCTGCACTTTTGCATTGAAAAAGGTATTTGGCCAGAAAATCTGTTGCCGTAGAGGCTCAAAGACTCCAACCCTACAAGAAACCCTATGGAATTTGGGATACGCCCGGACATTGTGTTATTGCCTAACTTCAAATACGTCAGGTATGGCCATTTCTCCCAACAATCTGGCAATTCTCCACTCAATCAATTACCCTCCAAATGAAGAAGCTCCAGTCCATAAGTTTCAAATGTCGTGTCGCAGAGAAAGTCGGATATGCTCTCAGAAAACAAGTTATGAGACAGATCCAAACTGAACACATTTTCGTCTATTCGAGGCAAAGAACCACTGAATTTGTTTGAACTCAAGAAGAGATTGCGAGCAGGAATTATATGTGGAATGCTGCCGTTTAGATTATTGTGGGATACATTCAAAAACTCCATATCCAGAAACCAAGCAGGAACATTACCTGAGATTCCAGTATTAGACAAATCAAGAAAACCAATGTTCCTCTGCTTCTGAATCCATGAGGGTATCTGCGAGCTTACGCCCAAGCTCCACGACCCAAGTCCAAGTATCTCAAGTTGGAAGGGTGGAATCCAATCCGGGCCTACATTCAAAGTTATGTGATTTCCAGAAGCTGAAAAATACGTCAATTGAGAGAGAGAGGCGAAATGGCTTTCAGTCACAATCCCCTCCAGCTTGTTATTGTCAATGTCAAAATGAACCAAATTCAAAAGCTGGCCCAGACTCTCAGGAATATTTCCAGTAAATTTGTTATCATCAAGAGACAATCCACCCAAAGATGATAAATTTCCTAGGCTGATTGGAATTGTACCTGACAATGAGTTAGATCGAAGATCTAGCTCTCTAAGACTCTTAAATTCTCCAAATTGATCTATTAGATGGCCAGAAAATTTATTACCATACAATCGAAGCTCTTCCAAAGAACCTAAGAAGCACTCAGACATACTTCCAAATAAATCTTGTACCTCTCCTTGCAACTCATTGGAAGATATGTCCAATGATTGTAAACTGCACAAGTTAGTGATTCCTTTTGGTAATTTTCCTGAAAGCTGATTGTAAGCCAAATCAACGGTCTGAAGAGAGGTTAGATTCACTATATTGTCAGATATTTTACCCTGCAGATCATTATAACTCAAACGAAGAAACTCCAAGTCTTTACAGAAGTAAATCCAATCTGGAATACTTGAATTAAAATTATTTCCAAGTAAATCAATATGTTGGAGTTTGCTGGCATTGCTAACAGTTGGAATTTGATCTATGATAAAATTGACACTTAGGTCAAGAAAAATAAGATTGTTGAGTTGAAAAACCCATTGTGGGACTGATGGACGAATGTTGTATGGATCAAAATCATGATTATAAGAGAGATCAAGGAATGTTAGAGATGAACTAAGATTGACATTATTCACAGGCGACGTGAAGTCTAGACCGCAGTCATCGAATTCTACTTCCAGCAAAGAAGGGAGATTGTTGATCACCTGTGCCCAATCGGTTGCTCTGCTGAGGTTCACAGACTTCATGCCGAGATACTCCAATTTAGAAAGCCCTGACAACCATTCTAGGCTATCCGCATTCAGGAAATTATTAAAATCGCTTAAATTTAAAGCGCGTAGATTTGAAAGATTCCAGATAGTATGGGGAATCCTGCCGACAAATCCAGCTTCAAATAAATCTAAGTACTCAAGGTTTTTGATCGAGCCAATGAAAGAAGGGATGATTTCTCCCGTGAAGTCATTTAGGCTGAGGTCAAGATAAGTGAGATGTTTGAGATTGAGCAAAGATGGATTTATCTTACCACTTAAACATCGATGCCGCAACCCGTTGCCTTGAAGACGGAGTTGATGAACATGGCCAGTTGAGTTGTTGCAAACTACACCTTTCCATTTGCAGCAATCAACTTCACCATCCCAGGAAGAGAGTAGATGGCCCGGATCTTTCAAAGATTGCTTCAAGGTTAGGAGTGAATGTTTTTCAATTTCTGGGCAGGAAATGGGGTTGCTTTGAATGCAGTAGCTCAATTTGATGGAGGCTATGGAGAAAATGGAGAGGAAAAATAAAACTGCATGGATTGGTTTGGAGACACTCATCGTTTGCAGAGTCTTGGAAATGAATAAAGCAGATTTTGTTATTTGCTTTCCCAAATTAAACGCAACCTATATTTCTATGGAGCTATTTATAGAACAGACAAGTCAAATTGACATGAAAAAAAGCAATTTTAGTTGTGGAAATTTTTGTTGTGGTGTCATTTTTCCACCGCAATAAATAGGTATCAACATTTGTAGAACGGACAAATCAAGTTGACTTGAACATTTTAAAGTAAAAAACAAAGAAAGTCAAGTGATAAATTGTAATGTGGAGGGGATGTAACTGACAAGTGTCACGGGCCTATAAATTTTTGTAATTAGGTCAAAAATTTCGGCCGGCCAAAAAAATCTATTGTGACACTTCATTTAACATATTGTGACACTTAACTGTGATAGTTCGAATCGAATTTTATCAGTCGGCCGATAAAGATTGGAAATTGTTAAAGTCGGTTGGAAATAGCTTACATTAGAATTTACCAAGTCAAGTTGACTTGAATGTGTTTGTTAGTCCAATTTTAGACACCTTCATTCATATCTCTCTCTCTTGATTTGATTCCTGCAAGAACCTCTCTCCTCAATTACCGCCCCCTAAATTCCTTCACCCAAAGCCATATCAAGATCTGTAAAAATTTGAAAAAACTCAGCATCAATGACTGTTCCGGTTGTGGGTAGAAGCGTTGATGAGCAATTGTTGTTTTGTTGAATGATTGAGCGGGTTTGACATAATTAGATGGTGTGTGAGATTAAGTCAATCGAGTAGGATTTCGCAATAATGGCCTAATATATATGCTGACTGCAATTCTGTGTGACAAAATAGATTATGAATAATGTTGTCTGAAAGTAAATGTTATGTGGATCAAATATGGTGATGGGGCTTCATGTTATCTGTACACTGAGTGGTCATATAACTGTGTCTTACAGCAGAACTAATATGCCTCGGAAATTATTATTTAGTGATTTAGTAACATATCTGCTAGTTTTCTTTCATTTTCGATACAAATAGTTGCAGAAAATGAGCTATAACACAATATGCAACTTAGACGAGCAATAGATTCAGTGGAATCGTGTGAACCTAAGATGCCAGAATACTTTTAATCCAACCCAACCCGTGAACATTGTATCCATAGTATGAAATCGAATATGTGCAAGCATAATTACACACTGCATTTGCAAGCTTGCCTTTTCATATTCTGACTGGTCATAATTTCATAGTCTATATTTTAATTTTAGCATCATTCTGAGCTTCTCATTGCATTTTTCGTTTCTTTCATTTGTACTTTTTTTCTTTTTTTGTTGGGCAATAACTTCTGTGACTAATAATTAAACTTTGTCACAGAGACAGTACTAGCTTTGCTTCGGCATCCTGATTATTGCATCTCTGCTTATTCACCAGTAAGTTACAACATGCTGATTCCTTGTTTTAATTATTAGATTTTTTTCGGTTGGAGTGTATAGAGCTAAAGCTGGAGATGAATTAAAGTTCTGTCTTTTGTGTTTATATGTGAAATACACACATTAAAGCTGTCACTACTCACTAGTGATCGAATGCATATTTAAACTGATGATGTGATTCGTGTCTTGCCTCATGCTAAGAAGTAAGAACTGTAAACCGAGATTCAAAACTAAAACAGTATACAATGCTTAAAGTTTTCCTCTTAAGGCTTGGAACTAGTCCGCCTTGAAATTTTGTGGTTCTCCTTTGAATTTCTACCAACAATGTTAGTCATATCTGATCCTATGCAAACATAAGTTGTCTTAAATTAATCAGATCCTCATATTAGTTATTTGTGGATCCACAACATTGACGCTGGCGGAATGGATCATGTCAGTTGCTGCTGCATGCTTCGCCGTGTGTACTCCATTTCCATATCTGATCCATTCTCAGCCATATATAGCTCACCAATGAAGGGCTCTTCTTGCTTACTTGGTTGGTTATTTCTTGGACTCCAAACTTTTTCTTCTTGCTTGGTTATTTCGTCTTGCTTGGTTATCTGGATTTAGCAATGAGTACATAGTTGTGAGTACTCCAAACGAAAATTATTTTTGTTTGAAATGTATGCTGCAATGTGAAATAATCTTGAGATTAACAGCTTCTCGTGTAAAAATCCACATGTTTGTAGCCAATATACAATCACCACAGTGATTGATAATATCAAAATTTTATACTGATTGCATTGGCAATCACATACAGGTGCAACATGATCCAAATAGTCGAGGAGTGGAGCAAAATTGTCGAATAAGCTATTTGCACATAATAAAAACAACATAAAGTATAAAATTACATAATAAACAATATTTCACACAAACAAAACACACTTAGCAAATTTCAATATAATTTTACATGATTTAATATTTCGCTAACAGTCCAAAACCGGAAAAGGAAAAGAAAATAGAAGAAAAAAGAAACTAATTAAACCACAATGAAACACCTCTGTCCCAAGCTTTATTATGACACAGTTGTTTAATTTGCTTTAGCTTCGTGAACCTGGAGCTGCTGCTGATTTTGTGAGCTTTTTCCATTTAACATAGAAATACACATACATATCATCCCACACACGTTCCAACAATCCGAAATAGGCATACCTCCATGACTTTTTCAACACCAACGCAGTGCACACAGCTGAAAACCCGACTGCATATCCCAAACTTAGGAATACGTATAACCACTTTATCTCCGGTTTCTCACCTTGTTTTTCCTCTTTTTGTCCATGGACCTCGTCTCCATTACTGCTGCAATTCCTTGCTAACTGAGGGCCACAGAGATTGTTTCCCATAAAGCTCGAAGCCTCCATGGTCGAGAGTTGGGTGCTTTCTGGTATTCTTCCTGTTAACTTATTGAAAGACAAGTTTAGATGGCTCAAAGAAGTTAGAAGTGTAAAGCCATTTGGAATTTGACCTGACAGAGAGTTTCTTGACAGATCAAGAGATTCCAATTGCTTCATAGCTCCAATGCTCTCGGGGATTGAACCTGTCAAATGGTTTCCCGACAAGTTTAGTGATCTCAGACCCACTAAACTTGTCAACTCTTTTGGGATCTCTCCAGATAAATTGTTCATTGAAAGATCAATACTGGTAACCAACGAAAGAATGGTGTTATACTCAAATTCAACTCCCTTTGTCGTAAGTAATGCACTCTCCATAGGGGGCTTTGGTGGAGGGCCGAGAGCAAGGTTAATTATTGATTGACGTGTGGAATAACCCCAAAGATCACTAGGGTAAAATTCATGCTTCAACACCATCTTTGTATCCATCGCACTAAAATTACACACACACCTCGGAATCATGCCAGAAAATCGGTTGTTTGAGAGATACAATATTTGAAGCGATTGCAGATGGCATATCTCCAAAGAAATCTCACCACCCAATTTGTTTGAGTGCAGAATGAGAATTCTCAAGTCAGGTAAGCTTGTACCCATCCATGTTGGTAAGTTTCCATCAAGATTATTATGGCTGAGATCCATCATCAACAAATTTGTACACTTATGCATTGAAAAAGGTATTTGACCAGAAAACATGTTTCCGTAAAGACTCAAAGACTTCAACAATACAAGAAACCCTATGGAATTTGGGATACGCCCGGACATTGTGTTATTGCCTAACTTCAAAAACATCAGGTGTGGCCATTTCTCCCAACAATCTGGCAATTCTCCACTCAATCGATTTCCCTCCAAATGAAGAAGCTCCAGTCCATAAGTTTCAAATGTCGTGTCACAGAGAAAGTCGGATATGCCCTCAGAAAACAAGTTATGAGACAGATCCAAAGTGAACACATTTTCATGTATTCGAGGCAGAGAACCACTGAATTTGTTTGAACTCAAGCAGAGATAGCGAGCTCTCCCATTTTTAAAGCTATTTATATGTGGAACGCTGCCGTTGAGATTGTTGTTGGATACATTCAAAAATTGAATATTCAAAAATGAAGCAGGAATATTACCTGAGATTCCAGTATTAGACAAATCAAGAAAACCAATGTACCTCTGCTTCTGAATCCAAGCCGGTATTTGCAAGCCTTCTCCCAAGCTCCATGACCCAAGTTTAAGTGTCTCAAGTTGGAAGGGTGGAATCCAATCCGGGCCAACATTCAAAGTTATGTGATTTCCAGAAGCTAAAAAATATATCAATTTGGAAAGAGAGGCGAAATGTCTTTCAGTCACAATCCCCTCCAGCTTATTATTGTCAACGCCAAAAACAACCAAATTCAAAAGCTGGCCTAGACTCTCAGGAATATTTCCAGTAAATTTGTTATCATTAAGAAACAATTGACCCAAAGATGATAAATTTCCTAGGCTGATTGGAATTGCACCTGACAATGAGTTATATCCAAGATCTAGATATCTAAGACTCTTAAATTCTCCAAATTGATCTATTAGATGGCCAGAAAAATTATTACCATCCAATCCAAGCTCTTCCAAAGAACCTAAGAAGCACTTAGACATACTTCCAAATAAATCTTGTATCTCTCCTTGCAACTCATTGGAAGATATGAACACTGACTGTATTCTGCACAAGTTAGTGATTCCTTTTGGTAATTTTCCTGAAAGCTGATTGTCATACAAATAAACGGTCTTAAGAGAGGTCAGATTCGCTATATTGTCAGATATGTTACCGTGCAGGTCATTCCGACTCAAACTAAGAAACTCCAAGTCTTTACAGAAGTAAATCCAATCTGGAATACTTGAATTTAAATTATTCAAAGATAAATCAATATGTTGGAGTTTGGTAGCATTGCTAACAGTTGGAATTTGACCTATGAAAGAATTGGACCTTAGATCAAGAAAAAGAAGATTGTTGAGTTGAAAAAGCCATTGTGGGACTGATGTGCGAATGTTGTATGGATCAAAATCGTTATTACCAAAGAGATCAAGGAATGTTAGAGATGTACTAAGATTGACATTATTCACAGGCAACGTGAAGTCTAGACTGCAGTCATCGAATTCTACTTCCAGCAAAGAAGGGAGATTGTTGATCACATGTGCCCAATTGGTTGCTCTTCTCAGGTCCACATACGTCATGCTGAGATACTCCAATTTAGAAAGCCCTGACAACCATTCTAGGCTATCCGCATTGAAACCACCACTCAAATTTAAAGCACGTAGATTTGAAAGATTCCCGATAGTATGGGGAATCCTGCCGTGAAATCTAGCATAAGATAAATCTAAATACTCGAGGCTTTTGAACGAGCCAATGAAAGAAGGGATGGTTTCTCCACTGAAGTCATTTAGGCTGAGGTTAAGATAAGTGAGATGTTTGAGATTGATCAAAGATGGATGTATCTTACCACTTAAACGTTCCCCCCAGTTGCCATGAAGACGGAGTTGATGAACATGGCCAGTCGAGTTGTTGCAAACTACACCTTTCCATTTGCAGCAATCAACTTCACCATCCCAGGAAGAGAGTAGATGGCCAGGATCTTTCAAAGATTGCTTCAAGGTTAGGAGTGAATTTTTTTCAATTTCTGGGCAGGAAATGGGGTTGCTTTGAATGCAGTAGCTTAATTTGATGGAGGCTATGGAGAAAATGGAGAGTAAAAATAAAGCTGCATGGATTGGTTTGGAGACACTCATCGTTTGCAGAGTCTTGGAATTAAATAAAACAGGTTTCTTATTTGTTGTTATGTTAAAGAGACACATGTATATATAATAGTCTTGTGAATTACATTTTAATTTACTTTCCCAAATCAAAACTTACATTTCTGTGGAGCAATTTGTAGAACAGTCAAGTCAAGTTGACTTGAAAGAAAGCAATTTTATTTGTGGAAATTTTTGTTGTGGTGTCATTTTCCATCCCAATAAATAAGTCCAATCATTTATAGAACAGAAATGTCAAGTTGACATAGAAACATTTTGAAGTAAAAAAAACGTAGAAAGCTAAGTGGTAAATTCTAACATAGAGGAGATGTAACTACAAGTGTCCCGGCCCATAATTTTTTGTTATTTACGGCCTTATTTTTTTGTCCAAAAAGAAAAGTTTCGGTCAAAAATTTTGATCAGCCAAAAAAATATACCATGACACATTAATTAATATATTGTGACATCTAATTACATATTATAACAGTTTTAAATCGAAATTATTTTATTAGCCGACCGATAAAGATTGAAAATAGTAAAAGTTGGTTGGAAATAGCTTACACTAGGATTTACGAAGTCAAGTTGACTTGAAAGAAAACAATTTCATTTATGAGAATTTTTGTAAAGATGTCATTTTTCCACCCCAACAAATAAGTATCAACTCGACGTATGGGACTGGTTACTGGTTGTCATATTGCGGATGAGATACTCTTCACTAGGGCGGGGAAAAAATACTGTCATACGGTACTTGAACTCAACTCGGGGGATGGAGACCGTGGATTAGGTCGGCATGTATTCCAGCTTCAGCAAGAAAGGAAATGAATAAAGTGAAGCAATCCTTGCAAATGACTGGTTTCTATTTCAGAATGTAGGAATCTTGGTTTAGATTGTTATTTAGATACAAATGGCTATTGCTGGGTAATAAAATTGTTACTTGCAAATCATATGTGATGCAGCTCTATCCAATTGCTGCATTTTGGCTTGCAATGTGTTCTTGCTGCACAATTCTTGAGTTTTTTTCTAATGCATAGCTTAAAAGAGCCCCCTAAACGAAAATCATTTTTGTTTGAAATATATGCTGCAATATGAAATAATCTTGATATTAACATCTACTTGAGTAAAAATCCACATGTTTGCAGCCAATATACAAAAACAGACAGCAAACAATCTCACTAATCTAACATCCAAAATTTCTAAATCATCAATGAAGGAACGATTACAATCACCACAGTGATTGATAATATCAAAATTTTACACTGATTTCACTGGCAATCACATAGTAATGACATATCTCAACCAGAGATATATTGACCCAACCAGAGAGAGAGAGAGGGAGAGAGAGAGAGAGAGAGCAGTCAATCTCTTGGCTAATTGCTTCCCTGCCCTGAGCATTATTCGCTTGTATCCTTGCGCTGCAGTTTAAAGACCGGATGAGTTAACAGACGATAGCAAATCAATCTTGTGATTCAATGATACACATACAGGCCATAATCGAAAAATCAATGACAAATTTTCTACGAAGAAAGAAAACGCACCCCACTTTTACAAGAGAGACGCACAAGTTCATAGCTTGGTAAAGCCAACTTTTCGGAGTACAGAATAGAATGACAGAAGGCACAAACAGATAAAGCAAAAACCTCATAATGGGATAAAAACTGGCAAAAATACAAAGATTGACATCATAGGCTCATCAGTTGTATAGATTATAGAATAAGAATGAAATGAAATACATAACATATAAAATGTATGTCTTACCATTCGTTTACTGATGTAAGGCTGTACTGGAATTAGCGCCGCCGATTGATTATCAGCGTCTTGGGTTGCTTTATTCTCCATCTGGAATTCTTTTCTAGATTTTTTTCTTGAGCCAGACTGCCATACTCTACCAAAATTAGGGAGCCAATTAGAATCGAAGTTGTTATGAACTCGTTCCCCTCTCCTTTCCATCTCCAACTCAAGTTTTCTTCTCTCTGCCCATGCAGCTCCAACACGTTTTGGGTTCAGCTTTGACTTCCCTGCTCTGGAAGAAACAGTTTCCTTCATTTCTGGTCTCCGTGCAGAATTGAGCTGATCTCCTTTTGTTGCATCCAACCATGGTGGAGGTGCTCCAGTGTGAACATTTCCTTCCAAAGCCACTTTACCCGTAGAAGAAATTTGTGTCAAATTTGCGAAACCTGCACAAGAAAGAGTCGAGGAGAAAATCCATTCATGAAAGAAATTTAAAAACCAGTAGCTCTACAAAGTGGCATTGCCATTACAAAACAACTAGCAT
Source organism: Perilla frutescens (assembly GCA_026008535.1). NCBI lineage: Eukaryota > Viridiplantae > Streptophyta > Magnoliopsida > Lamiales > Lamiaceae > Perilla > Perilla frutescens. Next base: position 300,318 of record BRKX01000024.1, on the reverse strand, counting down.
GAGAGATTTTGAGGTGAACAAAGGCAAGAGAAATAAAGTCATGGCAAATTAACCAATTACCTGGAGATATCTCTCCATTTCCTACACTTACTCCTGAGTAGACCTGCTTGAGAAACATTTGTGGTAACAAAAGATAATCTTTGCTAATTCCAAGCAGAAGACTGAAGAGTAACTATGAGGAATCTATCAAATGAAATGAACAAAACTGTCTCGATCACATGATATGCTAAATAGTAAACTTACAGATCAATTACTGGAATAACCATAAGATGAGCATTCCCTAGCAAGATAACTAGGGCCATGCTGATTATCAGTGTAACCTAGTAAACACATAAAGAAATATATCACCAATTCTACAGGAAACTTGTGATAACTGGAAGTATATTAATAGCTGAGTAACCCTTTTACTATCAAGTACAAAAAGAATTATATATATGAAAACCTGTTGAGTTCTTCAAGTATTGGGCATCTTGTACTTGGCTGCCTTCAGATATATTATGCAATGAAGGGCCAATCTCTGAGACAGAAGATGATAATACCGAACTGGACAATGGAGTTCTCTCATCCGTATAGCTATGTAAAGGTACAACATAATTTGGAATGTGAAATTTAAGAGAATCGAAGTTATTTTTGCTAGAACTATTAACAGATTCAGCATTATGTTCATTGTGGATATTATTCAAAGGTCCAACTGATTGCTCTTTAGCAGCTTCCGTCTTCAATAACTTGCACTTCTTCTCCCACTGAAAGAAAAGGAACCAAAAGGGTTACATATCATTAGACAATAAAACAGATATAACACTACAGATCGTCTAAAGTGATAGCGAAAGTAAAACAACAAGCTGAATAAAACCCAAAACACATTAATGGAGATAGTCAAGTAACTATATTATCCACTCAACAATATCAGAAGCAAACCAATGGAGAGAGTCAACAATGCTACACCATCCAAGAGAATAATAATGCACATGACATTCTACAACCTGAGCAATTACACTAATGTGAACTGCATTCTTAAAAATCATTGGATCATGGATGTATCATGTTTCACTGAGTGTGTGCTTGTGGTTTATTATTTTCTTTCTTTTGTGTTCTATATTTCTGATCAACAAAATTATGAATTTTAATTAATTTGAGAAGACTTGTAGTTGTAGACTTTTGGTCAAGTCTTTGCATGATAATGGCCTAACAAAATTATGAATTTTAATTTGAGAAGACTTGTAGTTGTAGACGTGGTCAAGTCTTTAATTTGTCTCTAAAAAATTATTCATGATCTCCTAATTTTTCCTGCCTTTTTTTTACTGAATTGTATGTATATAACAAACTTATAACTCAAGGGACCGGAGTCTTATTAAAGCCCGTATGGAAAAACCAAAGCCGGAAAAATCATATGGAAAAAAGAGTACCCCTCTAAACAAAACAAAAAAAACCAGGAGTACAAAAATCATGAGAAACAACATCTACAATACAAGGAATACTAGAGTACCAAAAACCAGAAGAAACAACAGACGACGCTAAAATAAAATAAATTGTTACTCCTCGAAACAAAATAAATTGTTTGTCTTTTTAATCTCACATTTTGTGATTCACACATTCATGCATATATAACTTTATTATTTAAATATATTTATATTATAATATGTGGTAGATATGTGCACTTCACTAATTCTTCAAATGTAGCTATGTACACCGTCATAAGTCAAGACAGTAAATTACGATTACAAAATTGGTACTGTTAAAGAATGTTCGAGTTTAACAAGTGTGTTTATGGTAAATTACTAAAGAGTAAAGAGTAAACTAATAGGCTGTATCAGTCAATACGCTTATAAAAATTATATTAATTATAGCCATATATTTATACGCAGTAAATTGGACGAAAATCAGTAATTGTAAGGATATAAACGTTTGAAATAGCTTTAAAATATGTTTTTTATAAAATATAATTATATAGCAATTTATATTCTCTTGTTGATTACATTTTAATTTTCCTTTCCCAAATCAAAAGCAACCTACATTTGTGGGGCAATTTGTGGAAATTTTTGTTGTGATGTAATATTTCCACCCCATTAAATAAGCACCAACTTTTATAGAATAGACAAATCAAGTTGACTTGGAAGAAAACACTTTCAATCGGGCACAAAAATAACTAAAAATATTGAAAAGAAAAACAGATAATTAATAAAATAATTAATTTTTATTTTTGTAGTATTATTATTAGAGATCCGTCCGATCTGATGTTGTTTATTTTTAAAAAAAAATCATTGAGTTAAAGCTGTGAAATAAATAATGTTTAACCGTGGAAAATAAATAATGTTAAGAACGGAGCGATTATCACCTTCCCGACTTGACCCCTTACAAATTTAGCAAACTGTGAAGCTATTCTTGAGAAAGGGCTCGATTATTCGGATTAGAGCTGACTTCAATAATCTGAAGCAGGAATATTTCCAGTAAATTTGTTATCATCTAGAAACAGTTCATCCAATGATGATAAATTTCCTAGGCTGATTGGAATTGCACCTGACAATGAGTTAGATCCAAGATCTAGATATCTAAGACTCTTAAATTCTCCAAATTGATCTATTAGATGGCCAGAAAAATTATTACCATCCAATCCAAGCTCTTCCAAAGAACCTAAGAAGCACTCAGACATACTTCCAAATAAATCTTGTACCTCTCCTTGCAACTCATTGGAAGATATGAACACTGACTGTATTCTGCACAAGTTAGTGATTCCTTTTGGTAATTTTCCTGAAAGCTGGTTGTAAGCCAAACCAACGGTCTGAAGAGAGGTTAGATTCGCTATATTGTCAGATATGTTACCGTGCAGGTCATTCTGACCCAAACTAAGAAACTCCAAGTCTTTACAGAAGTAAATCCAATCTCGAATACTTGAATTAAAATTATTGTCAGATAAATCAATATGCTGGAGTTTGGTGGCATTGCTAACAGCTGGAATTTGACCTATGAAAGAATTGGACCTTAGATCAAGAAAAAGAAGATTGTTGAGTTGAAAAACCCATTGTGGGACTGATGTGCGAATGTTGTATGGATCAAAATCGTTATTACCAAAGAGATCAAGGAATGTTAGAGATGTACTAAGATTGATATTATTCACAGGCAACGTGAAGTCTAGACTGCAGTCATGGAAATCTACTTCCAGCAAAGAAGGGAGATTGTTGATCACCTGTGCCCAATCGGTTGATCTGCTGAGGTCCACAGACCCCATGTTGAGATGCTCCAATTTAGAAAGCCCGGACAACCATTCTAGGCTATCCGCATTGAAACTATTATAATCACTCAAATTTAAAGCGCGTAGATTTGAAAGATTCCCAATAGTACGGGGAATCCTGCCTTGAAATCCAGCTTCAGATAAATCTAAGTACTCAAGGTTTTTGAACGAGCCAATGAAAGAAGGGATGGTTTCTCCACTGAAGTTATTTCGGCTGAGGTCAAGATAAGTGAGATGTTTGAGATTGATCAAAGATGGGTTTATCTTACCACTTAAACATTGATCCCCCCAGTTGCCTTGAAGACGGAGTTGATGAACATGGCCAGTCGAGTTGTTGCAAACTACACCTTTCCATTTGCAGCAATCAACTTCACCATCCCAGGAAGAGAGTAGATGGCAGTGATCTTTCAGAGATTGCTTCAAGGTTAGGAGTGAATGTTTTTCTGTTTCTGGGCAGGAAATGGGGTTGCTTTGAATGCAGTAGCTTAATTTGATTGGAGTATATATCATATTATACTCCAATTCCGAGTTAATGATACTTCATCCATAATTAATGATACTTCACAGACAGTTAATGATACTCACTAGATATATATCTAATGATATTTCAATTAATAGTTAATGATATTTTGCTAAATTTATATATAATATCTAATGATTCTTAACTTAATAATTAATGTATTTTGCCAAATTTATATCTAATAATACTTCGCTTCATAGTTAATGATACTTCACTTCACTGTTAGTGATACTTTACACATTGTGATACTTTACTTTATATCTAGTGATACTTTACTTATACCTAGTGATACTCCAGTAACTGCGCGTGGGAGCGCGGGTAAGACACGGGTCTGCGCACGAAATTGGGCTTGGGGGCGGGTTTTGGGCGGGTTTTGGATGGTTTTGGGTTTTATTTGACCCGTCTAACGTAAGCGACCCGTTAGACGGTCTCATACAAGTTTTTGTCAATTTGAGAAGACTTGTAGTTGTAGACTTGGTCAAGTCTTTGTCTGATAATGGCCTAACGAAATTATGAATTTTGATTTGAGAAGACTTGTAGACTTGGTCAAGTCTTTAATTTGTCTCTAAAAAATTATTCAGTCTCCTAATTTTTCCTACCTTTTTTTTATTGAATTGTATGTATATAAAAGAAAGAAAAAACAACCCAAGCCTAAAAGTCTCGGATATCACAAATTGATAATTCAAGGGATGGGGCCTCATTAAAACCCATATGGAAAACCCAAAGCAGGAAAAATCATATGGGAAAAGGAGTACCCCTCTGAACAAAACGAAAAAACCGAGAGTACAAAAATCATCCACAATACAAGGAATACTAGAGTACCAAAAACCAAAAGAAACAACAGACGATGCTAAAATAAAATAAATTGTCACTCCTCGAAACAAAATAAATTATTTGTCTTTTTAATCTTACATTTTGTGATTCACACATTCATACATATATAACTTTATTATTTAAATATATTTATATTATAATATGTGGTAGATATGTGCACTTCACTAATTCTTCAAGTGTAGCTATGTACATCGTCATAAGTCAAGACAGTAAATTACGATTACAAAATTGGTACTGTTAAAGAATGTTCGAGTTTAACCAATATTGTTTTTGTGATTATATGGTGATTTCTCGAGGTATATCTAACTCGTTGTCTATTGATCGATCCAATGCTTGCTTGATTATATAGAGGAATGGCTCGAGGTATAACTTAATTAAACCACACTGAAACATACATCTCTGGCCACCCAAGCTTTATTATGACACAGTTGTTTAATTTGCTTTAGCTCCGAGAACCTGGACCTGCTGCTGGTTTTGTGAGCTTTGCCCATTTAACATAGAAATACACGTAAATATCATCCCACACACGTTCCACCAATCCGAAATAGGCATACCTCCATGACTTCTTCAAACTTAGGAATACGTATAACCACTTTATCTCCAGTTTCTCACCTTGTTTTTCCTCCTCCTGTCCATGGTCCTCATCTCCATTACTGCTGCAATTCATTGCTAACGGAGGGCCACAGAGATTGTTTCCCATAAAGCTCGAAGCCTCCATGGTCGAGAGTTGGGTGCTTTCTGGTATTCTTCCTGTTAACTTATTGAAAGACAAGTTTAGATAGCTCAAAGAAGATAGAAGTGCAAAGCCATTTGGAATTTGACCTGACAAAGAGTTTCTTGACAGATCAAGAGATTCCAATTGCTTCATATCTCCAATGCTCTCGGGGATTGAACCGGTCAAGTGATTTCCTGACAAGTTTAGTGATCCCAGTCCCACTAAACTTGTCAACTCCTTTGGGATCTCTCCAGATAAATTGTTCATCGAAAGATCAATATTGGTAACCAACCAAAGGATGGTGTTATACTCTAATTCAGCCCCCTTTGTTGTAACTAATGCACTCTCCGTAAGGAACATCCTTGTGGTAAGTTGAAGGAGCATCCATGACTTCTTCAACACCATCTTTGTAGCCATCACATCAAAATTACACACACACCTCGGAATCATGCCAGAAAATCGGTTGTTTGAGAGATCCAATATTTGAAGCAACTGCAGATGGCATATCTCCGAAGAAATCTCACCACCCAATTTGTTTGAGCGCAGAATGAGAATTCTCAACTTGGGTAAGCTTGTACCCATCCATGTTGGTAAGTTTCCATCAAGATTATTATGGCTGAGATCGATCTTCGACAAATTTATGCACTTATGCATTGAAAAAGGTATTTGCCCAGAAAACTTGTTGCCATAAAAACTTAACGACTCCAACATTACAAGAAATCCTATGGAATTTGGCATACTCCCAGACATTGTGTTATTGCCTAAATTCAAATACCTCAGGTATGGCCATTTCTCCCAGCAATCTGGCAATTCTCCACTCAATCGATTTCCCTCCAAATAAAGAAACTGCAGTCCATAAGTTTCAAATGTCGTGTCACAGAGAAAGTCGGATATGCCCTCAGAAAACAAGTTATGAGACAGATCCAACTCGAGCACATCTTCGTCTATTCGAGGCAAAGAACCACTGAATCTGTTAGAACTCAAGTACAGCCGGTGAAGTGTTCCCTTTTTAGAGCTACTCATACGTGGAATGCTACCGTTGAGATTGTTGTTGGATACATTCACAAACGGAATATCCAAAAACGAAGCAGGAATATTACCTGAGATTCCAGTATTAGACAAATCAAGATCATCAATGTACCTCTGCTTCTGAATCCATGAGGGTATTTGCGAGCGTTCGCCCAAGCTCCATGACCCAAGTCCAAGTATCGCAAGTTGGAAGGGTGGAATCCAATCCGGGCCTACATTCAAAGTTATGTGATTTCCAGAAGCTAAAAAATTCCTCAATTTGGAGAGAGAGGCGAAGTGGCTTTCAGTCACGATCCCTTCCAGCTTGTTATTGACAATGACAAAACTCTCCAAATTCAAAAGCTGACCCAGACTCTCAGGAATATTTCCAGTAAATTTGTTATCATTAAGAAACAATTCATCCAAAGATGATAAATTTCCTAGGCAGATTGGAATTGCACCTGACAATGAGTTAGATCCAAGATCTAGTTGTTTAAGACTCTTAAATTCTCCAAATTGATCTATTAGATGGCCAGAAAATTTATTACCACCCAAGTAAAGGTCTTCCAAAGAACCTAAGAAGCATTCAGACATACTTCCAAATAAATCTTGTACCTCTCCTTGCAACTCATTGGAAGATATGTCGAAAAACTGTAAACTGCACAAGTTAGTGATTCCTTTTGGAAATTTCCCTGAAAGCTGATTGTGACCCAAAGCAACGGTCTGAAGAGAGGTTAGATTCGCTATATTTTCAGATATTTTACCCTGCAGGTCATTATAATACAAACCAAGAAACTCCAAGTCTTTACAAAAGTAAATCCAATCTGGAATACTTGAATTAAAATTATTTCTAGATAAATCAATATGCTGGAGTTTGGTGGCATTGCTAACAGTTGGAATTTGACCTATGAAAAAGTTGCCACGTAGGTCAAGGTAAAGAAGATTGTTGAGTTGAAAAACCCATTGCGGGACTGGGTCTGGGAGACGAATATTGTTGTATTGATCAATATCGTGAATATAACAGAGATCAAGTAATGTTAGAGATGTACTAAGATTGACATTATTCACAGGCGACATGAAATCTAGACCGCTGGCATAGAATTCTACTTCCAGCAAAGAAGGGAGATTGTTGATCACCTGTGCCCAATTGGTTGCTCTGCTCAGGTTCACATACCCCATGTCGAGGTACTCCAATTTAGAAAGCCTTGACAACCATTCTAGGCTATCCGCATTCAGGAAACTTTCATAACTGTTCAAATATAAAGCGCGTAGATTTGAAAGATTCCCAATAATATGGGGAATCCTGCCTTGAAATCCAGCTGCAAATAAATTTAAATACTCGAGGTTTTTGAACGAGCCAATGAAAGAAGGGATGATTTCTCCACTGAAGTTATTTAGGCTGAGGTCAAGAGAAGTGAGATGTTTGAGATTGATCAAAGATGGATTTATCTTACCACTTAAACATGGATCCCCCCAGTTGCCTTGAAGATGGAGTTGATGAACATGGCCAGTCGAGTTGTTGCAAACTACACCTTTCCATTTGCAGCAATCAACTTCACCATCCCAGGAAGAGAGTAGATGGCAGTCATCTTTCAAAGATTGCTTCAAGGTTAGGAGTGAATGTTTTTCAATTTCTGGGCAGGAAATGGGGTTTCTTTGAAAGCAGTAGCTTAATTTGATAGGAGCTATGGAGAAAATAGAGAGTAAAAATAAAACTGCATGGATTGGTTTGGAGACACTCATCGTTTGCAGAGTCTTGGAATTGAATACAGCAGGTTTGTTATTTGTTTATTATGTTGAAGAGACACATGTATATATAATATAGTCTAGTGAATTACATTCTAATTTACTTTCCCAAATCAAAAGCAACTTACATTTCTGTGGAGCAATTTGTAGAACAGTAAGTCAAGTTGACTTGAAAGAAAGCAATTTTATTTGTGGAAATTTTTGTTGTGGTGTCATTTTCCATCCCAATAAATAAGTCCGATCATTTATAGAACAGAAATGTCAAGTTGACATAGAAACATTTTGAAGTAAAAAAAACGTAGAAAGCTAAGTGGTAAATTCTAACATAGAGGAGATGTAACTACAAGTGTCCTGGCCCATAATTTTTTGTTATTTACCGCCTTATTTTTTTGTCCAAAAAGAAAAGTTTCGGTCAAAAATTTTGATCAGCCAAAAAAATATACTGTGACACATTAATTAATATATTGTGACATCTAATTACATATTATAACAGTTTTAAATCGAAATTATTTTATTAGCCAACCGATAAAGATTGAAAATAGTAGAAGTTTGTTGGAAATAGTTTACATTAGGATTTTCCAAGTCAAGTTGACTTGAAAGAAAACAATTTCATTTATGAGAATTTTTGTCATGATGTCATTTTACCACCCCAACAAATAAGTATCAACTCGATGAATGGGATTGGTTAGTGGTTGTCATATTGCGGATGAGATACTCTTCCTTAGGGCTGGAAAAAAAATACCGTCATACCGTACTTGAACTCGACTCGGGGGATGGAGACCGTGGATTAGGTCGGCACGGCTCCCATTTGAGGTACAAGGCTGGATCATTTTTGCCTTGAAATGAGGGCACATTCATCTTGATGTTGTCGAGATCATCATCTTTCCTATTCTTTGCTCTCCCTTGCCTCCGGCCTCCAACAGCTTAATATCTCTGTCTTTATCGTCGAACTCCCCCCTCAGAGTCATAATATTCTCTTTTTTCTCACTTGACATGTGGAAATCGTCGAACCTCTTCTCAACCTCCTCGTCCTCCTTTTCCGCCTCTTCCACCACGGTTCCCTCGAGGAGCTTTTTGGGAATGCTCTTGTATCGAGTTCCCTATGTTGTCTAGCTAGTCTCTCATTCAGTGCTGCCATCTCTGTCTTGAACAACCTTGATAGATGCTGTTGTATAGCCTCCATCGTATACTTCGGGTCTAAGGTGTTGGCCGCTTCGCTTCTGGCCTGATCCTGAAGCTTGGTCTTCTACACCTGCATTCTTTTTAGACATGTTGAAAATTTTTTTGATCGACTTTTTTTTATCGGCCTTTTAATTTGCCTCATTTTTTATTCAATCAAAATACGGACAGATAAAACTAAAAACAAAGAAATAATGAACTATAAATCAAAGACAATAGAATCCTAGCAATTTTCTACCCTCACACGAGATGAATTCCTAACAAATTTCTACGTTCTCAATTTCCTCTCCAAGACAAATCAGAAATCCACGAATACTCCAATTCGACCCAATCAACTATCTAAAGATTCACCCCAAGTATGAATCGCGTCTCCAACAATCCAAAATAGCAATTGCAATAATAACGGAACTCAAAGAAATTTCTCGCCAAGAGTGTTCTTTTTTTGTCTTTGAATAGGCGAGAAAACAACTAAGAACAAATCAGATGAAAATTAAAATTCTTTGAATAGGCCAGAAAACCACAGTTGTCTTCTGTTGATATGTCTTGAATCTCCCGCTTTGCTGACCTATATATATGGCCTTTGAGATCTGTAATCTGTGATCTCACTGCATAATAAAATCCATTCTCCTCTGCGCGTGGACGTAGCCAATTTGGTGAACCACGTAAATCTGTGTCTACTTTACGTTTTCTGTTTGTTTTATGCTCTATAATCAATCCTATTCTGTCACAACATCCTCGATTTTCTTGGGATGAGACGGAAACCAAACAAGAACACTGATGAAAGCACAAGTATATTCACAAACACCGAACTGCCCAACAAAACGGACCCCGTTATGATAAAAGCAGACCGATTTCTCTTAGTCGACTTATTTCTAGAGGGGTTATTCTCAACGGTATTGTTGTTTCTCCTTATCTTTATCAAAGCCTTTCCTCCCACACTAGCGTCCACCATCCCATTCGTAAGAGGCATTCTCTTCTTCCAGCAATTGCTACCTCTATGTATTGCAACATCACAAGAACAATCAAAAAGGCAAGTCTGCCGGCACCAATCCTCACTCACCGGGCTAAAATAGGCATAGTCGAAGTTAGGCCAATCTGTATTAGGCATGTCGTCCAACACAAAAACATCGTTTTCATTTTCTGTGTGATTCGGGATCACAACTCTGTCTAACAAAATCCTGCTTGCAATCACTCATCCGGTCGTTAGGATCGACTGGGGAGTAACCCGTCGGGCAACTGCATCCGGGCCTCTGATCCGTTCCTAACGAGCAAAGACTGTTAAGACCGCAGGCACCTCCCCCAGTATCTTGCCTGATTAGAATGCATATATTGGAAGGCAAAAAGTCGTAAACGGACCACGCCATATCTCTCCCGGCAGTCGAATTAGCAGACTTGGGATATACATAATCCCCAGAAGGGGATAACCAAGAGGAACTCGCAGCATTTGCAACTATGGATTCACCTAGAGTTATGTTGCTGTATGGTTGCGCACAGCATGAATTTGGTAGCAATAACAACGTAATAGTAATAATCAGCATGCTCAATAATACTAATCTAATTGGTGATAGAGCTGTAGAAGCCATTTCATTGAGTGTGTGCTTGTGGTTTGTTATTTTCTTTGTTTTGTGTTCTATATTTCTGATCAACCAAATTATGAATTTTAATTAATTTGAGAGGACTTGTAGTTGTAGACTTGGTCAAGTCTTTGTCTGATAATGGCCTAATAACATTATGAATTTTGATTTAGAATGTATGAATCTTGGTTTAGAATGTTATTTAGATGCAAATAGCTATTGCTTGGTAATAAAATTGTTTACTTGCCAATCATGTTTGAAGCAGCTCTATCCAATTGCTGCATTTTAATGTGTTGCATAAAAAACCTCATTAACGAAAATTATTTTTGTTTGAAAGGTATGCTGCAATGTGAAATAATTTTGATAGTAACATCTACTTGTGTAAAAATCCACATGTTTGTAGCCAATATACAAAATCAGACAGCAAACAATCTCACTAATCTAACATCCAAAATTGCTAAATCATCACTGAATGAATGAACACAATCACCACAATGATTGATAATATCAAAATTTAACACTGATTTCATTGGCAGTCAAGTAGTAATATTACCTGAATTTCCCGTGAATTTTTTAGGGGTTAGATGATCCCAATTTTAACATACAGGTACAACATGGTCCAAATAGTCGAGGAGTGCAGCAAAATTGTTGAATAAGCTATTTGCACATAATAAAAATTACAAAATAAACAACGTTTCACGCAAACAAAACACACTTGGCAAATTTCAATATATTTTTACATGATTTTATTTTTTGCTAACACTCCAACACCGGAAAAGAAAAGAAAACAGAAGATAAAAGAAACTAATTAAACCACACTGAAACATATTTGGCCTCCCAAGCTTTATTATGACACAGTTGTTTAATTTTGCTTTAGCTTCGTGAATGTGGAGCTGTCGGTTTTGTGAGCTTTGCCCATTTAACATAGAAATACACGTAAATATCATCCCACACACGTTCCAACAATTCGAAATAGGCATACCTCCATGACTTCTTCAACACCAACGCAGTGCACGCAGCTGAAAACCCAACTGCGTATCCCAAACTTAAGAATACGTATAACCACTTTATCTCCGGTTTCTCACCTTGTTTTTCCTCCTCCTGTCCATGGACCTTGTCTCCATTACTGCTGCAACTCCTTGCTAATGGAAGACCACAGAGATTGTTTCCCATAAAGCTCGAAGCGTTCAAGGTCAAGAGTTGGGTGCTTTCTGGTATTCTTCCTCTTAACTTATTGAAAGACAAGTTTAGATAGCTCAAATAAGATAAAAGTGTAATGCCATTTGGAATTTGACCAGACAAAGAGTTTCTTGACAAATCAAGAGATTCCAATTGCTTCATATCTCCAATGCTCTCGGGGATTGAACCTGTGAAGTGATTTCCTGACAAGTTTAGTAATCTCAGTCCCACTAAACTCGTCAACTCCTTTGGGATCTCTCCAGATAAATTGTTCATTGAAAGATCAATATTGGTAACCAACCAAAGAATGGTGTTGTACTCTAATTCGACTCCCTTTGTCATAACTAATGCACTGTCCATAAGGTACTGCCCCATGATTTTAAGGCGGTCAGTAAGGGGATTCAACACCATCTTTGTAGCCATCACATTAAAATTGCACACACACCTCGGAATTATGCCAGAAATTCGGTTGTTTGAGAGATCCAATATTTGAAGTGACTGCAAATGGCATATCTCTGAAGAAAACTCACCACCCAATTTGTTTGAGCGCAGAATGAGAATTCTCAAGTTGGGTAAGCTTGTACCCATCCATGTTGGTAAGTTTCCATCAAGATTATTATGGCTGAGATCGATCTTCAACAAATTTCTGCACTTATGCATTGAAAAAGGTATTTGACCAGAAAACATGTTGCCGTAAAGACTCAAAGACTCCAACCCTACAACAAACCCTATGGAATTTGGGATACGCCCAAACATTGTGTTATTGCCTAACATTAAATACGTCAGGTCTGGCCATTTCTCCCAACAATCTGGCAATTCTCCACTCAATCGATTTCCCTCCAAATGAAGACGCTGCAGTCCATAAGTTTCAAATGTCGTGTCACAGAGAAATTCGGATATGCCCTCAGAAAACAAGTTATGAGACAGATCCAAAGCGAGCACATTTTTGTCTATTCGAGGCAAAGAACCGCTGAATTTGTTAGAACTCAAGTACAGCTGGTGACCTCCCCAATTTTTAGAGCTAATTATATGTGGAATGCTACCGTTTAGATTGTTGTTGGATACATTCAGAAACGGAATATCCCAAAACGAAGCAGGAATATTACCTGAGATTCCAGTATTAGACAAATCAAGTTCATTAATGTTCCTCTGCGAGCCTTCGCCCAAACTCCACGACCCAAGTCCAAGTGTCTCAAGTTGGAAGGGTGGAATCCAATCTGGGCCTACATTCAAAGTTATGTGATTTCCAGAAGCTGAAAAATATATCAATTGGGAGAGATAGGCGAAATGACTTTCAGTCACAATCCCCTCCAGCTTGTTATTGTCAATGCTAAAATGAACCAAATTCAAAAGCTGGCCTAGACTCTCAGGAATATTTCCAGTAAATTTGTTATCATCAAGATACAATAGAGCCAAAGATGATAAATTTCCTAGGCTGATTGGAATTGCACCTGACAATGAGTTAGATCCAAGACCTAGTATTGTAAGACTCTTAAATTCTCCAAATTGATCTATAAGATGGCCAGAAAATTTATTACCATCCAATTGAAGCTCTTCCAAAGAACCTAAGAAACACTCAGACATACTTCCAAATAAATCTTGTACCTCTCCTTGCAACTCATTGAAAGATATGTCCAATGATTGTAAACTGCACAAGTTAGTGATTCCTTTTGGTAATTTTCCTGAAAGATGGTTGTTAGCCAAACCAATGGTCTGAAGAGAGGTTAGATTCGCTATATTGTCAGATATTTTACCGTGTAGGTCATTATAACTGAAAGTAAGAAACTCCATATCTTTACATAAGTAAATCCAATCTGGAATACTTGAATTAAAATTATTTTCAGATAAATAAATTTGCTGGAGTTTGGTGGCATTGCTAACAGTTGGAATTTGACCTATGAAAGAATTGGAACTTAGGTCAAGAAAAAGAAGATTGTTGAGTTGAAAAACCCATTGTGGAACTGGGGGACGAATGTTGTATAGGTTAAAATTCTGATTATTAGAGAGATAAAGGAATGTTAGAGATGTACTAAGATTTACATTATTCACAGGCAACGTGAAGTCTAGACCGCATTCACTGAATTCTACTTCCAGCAAAGAAGGGAGATTGTTGATCACCTGAGCCCAATCGGTTGCTCTGCTGAGGTTCACAGACCCCATGTCGAGATACTCCAATTTAGAAAGCCCTGACAACCATTCTAGGCTATCCGCATTCAGGAAATGATTATAACCGCCCAAATTTAAAGCGCGTAGATTCGAAAGATTCCCAATAGTATGGGGAATCCTGCCGTGAAATCCAGCTTCAGTTAAATTTAAATACTCGAGGTTTTTGAACGAGCCAATGAAAGAAGGGATGGTTTCTACAGTGAAGTTATTTAGGCTGAGGTCAAGATAAGTGAGATGTTTGAGATTGATCAAAGATGGATTTATCTTACCACTTAAACATGGATCCCACCAGTTGCCTTGAAGATGGAGTTGATGAACATGGCCAGTCGAGTTGTTGCAAACTACACCTTTCCATTTGCAGCAATCAACTTCACCATCCCAGGAAGAGAGTAGATGGCAGTCATCTTTCAAAGATTTCTTCAAGGTTAGGAGTGAATGTTTTTCAATTTCTGGGCAGGAAATGGGGTTTCTTTGAATGCAGTAGCTTAATTTGATGGAGGCTATGGAGAAAATGGAGAGTAAAAATAAAACTGCATGGATTGGTTTGGAGACACTCATCGTTTGCAGAGTCTTGGAATTGAATAAAGCAGGTTTGTTATTTGTTTATTATGTTAAGGAGACATATGTATATATATAATATAGTGTTGTCAATTACATTTTAATTTACTTTCCCAAATAAAGTCACTTCAGCTCTGAACTCTTGCTCTGCTTCAGATACTATCCTATTCAGCTTTTTAACCGCAACAACCTTTCCACTTTCATCGCAGAGAATCCCCTTGTACACTGTTGAGTAGGCACCATTTCCCAATTCTTCCTCGAATCCATTGGTGGCTTGTTGTAGCTCCTTGAAACTGAAGCTCCTTACGCTGATCACTCCCGGAAAAACTCTCGTAGCTTCAACCACCGTTGTCCTCGATTTTCTTGGGACGAAACGGAAACCAAACAAGAACACTGATGAAAGCACAAGTATATTCACAAACACCGAACTGCCCAACAAAACGGACCCTGTTATGATAAAAGCAGACCGATTTCTCTCAGTCGACTTATTTCTAGAGGGGTTATTCTCGACGGTATTGTTGTTTCTCCTTATCTTTAACAAAGCCCTTCCTCCCACAGTAGCGTCCACCCTCCCATTGGAAAGAGGCATTCTCTTCTTCCAGCATTCGCTACCTCTATGTATTGCAACATCACAATAACAATCAGTAAGGCAAGTCTGCCGGCACCAATCCTCACTCACTGGCCTAAAATAGGCATAGTCGGAGTCAGGCCAATCTGTATTAGGCATGTCGTCCAACACAAAAACATCGTTTTCGTTTTCGTGTGATTCAGGATCACAGCTCTGTCTAACAAAATCCTGTTTGCAATCACTCGTCCAGTCGTTAGGATCGACTGGGGAGTAGCCCGTCGGGCAACTGCATCCGGGCCTCTGATCCGTTCCTAACGAGCAAAGACTGTTAAGACCGCAGGCACCTCCCCCAGTATCTTGCCTGATTAGAGTGCATATATTGGAAGGCAAAAAGTCGTAAACGGACCACGCCATATCTCTCCCGGCAGTCGAATTAGCAGACTTGGGATACACATAATGCCTGAGAACACCATCATATTCCAGCGTCAATCTCTGGTAAAACTGCCTCGTTGAAGCTCCGATATTTGAGTAGAGATTGCTGAGCAGAGTTCCATTCTGTGCGATAAGGTTGAAGTATCCAGATTGGTTGAAGATGAACTGGTATCCCAAACCCACAGTCGCCGTGGCTAAGTACGCTTTAATCTGGCCATCCATGGGGAAATTTCGAGTGGCAAACACAAGATTTCCATCAGACTGCAGCGTGAAAAGGAACCTTCCTCGAGAGTAATTCGTGGCGGAAAAGCTGGAAATCAGCAGACCGCCTCGTTCTAGAATCTGGTCCGGTACTAATGAATCACTGGGGTTGTCAAAGCTCTGCCACGAGAACTGTGAACGATTGGTAACCAGCACGAAATTGCCATTGTCGAGCATGGCAGCATAGGCCGCAGCAGCCCTTGAATCAGCGACCCAGATCTGCTGGCCTCCTGGATTGTTAAGCTCCAACCTCCCATCTCGAACAAGCTGCACCGTTGATCCCTCGGGGCTAATTCATCACGGTTGGCTGACCAAATTATGGTTTTTTCAGGTATTTTATCGAACCAGATGGCTAGCAAGTAGCCTCCTTCCAGAGAGACCTGCCGGAATCCGAAAGCAAAATCCCCAGAAGGGGATAACCAAGTGGAACTCGCAACATTTGCAACTATGGATTCACCTAGAGTTATGTTTCTGTATGGTTGCGCACAGCATGAATTTGGTAGCAATAACAACATAATAGTAATAATCAGCATGCTCATTAATACTAATCTATTTGATGATAGAGCTGTAGAAGCCATTTCACTTGAGTGTGCTAGTGTGGTATTTTATTTTCTTTGTTTTGTGTTCTATATTTCTGATCAACAAAGTTATGAATTTTAATTTGAGAAGACTTGCAGTTGTAGACTTGGTCAAGTCTCTGTCTGATAATTAATGGCCTAACAAAATTATGAATTTTAATTTGAGAAGACTTGTAGTTGTAGACTTGGTCAAGTCTTTAATTTGTCTCTAAAAAATTATTCATGGTCTCCTAATTTTTCCTGCCTTTTTTTTAACTGAATTGTATGTATATAAAAGAAAGAAAAAACAACCCAAGCCTAAAAGTCCCGGATATCACAAACTGATAACTCAAGGGATGGGGGCCTCATTAAAATCTATATGAAAAATCCAAAGTAGGAAAAACCATATGGGAAAAAGAGTATTCATGGTCTCCTAATTTTTCCCGCCTTTGTTACTCCTTGAAACAAAATAAATTGTTTGTCTTTTTAATCTTACATTTTGTGATTTACACATTCATACATATATAAGTTTATTATTTAAATATATTTATATTATAATATGTGGTAGATATGTGCACTTCACTATTTCTTCAAATGTAGCTACGTGCGTACATCGTCATAATTCAAGACAGTAAATTTGCTACATGTGCTTGATCTTGCAAAATCGTGATCTCTAATATGTGGTGGATATGTTACATGTGCTTGATCTTGCAAAATCGCGATCTCTAATATAAATTTGCTTCCTTTCTTACAAAGATTAGTTCTCGAATTTGAATTTGCTGGTTTGTGTCGATTGCTTGAGGGATTAGTTTTGCTCGGAGTTTAGTGAGGTGGCACGGGATAGAATTATATCTATTGAGTATTAATGTGCAGAGTCCGATGACTCCATGCGATTTTCAGATACGTGCATCACTTAGAATCCTTCTGTTCAGATGATGCATATTCAGCATAGACATGAAATTTTTTTACTTGAATTATCTGGTCTGGTTGGGAATGCAGTAGATGAAGTTTGTAATGAAACTGATGACAGTCGACTGAACCATAGCTTTAAGAGGGATCGTCTACTTCTACTTACTTCTAAACTCATTGTCAGCATCTTTGAAGTTCTTGTCGAATTCTAAAGATATAGTCGACTGAACCATAGCTTTAGCAAGAAAGGAAATGAATAAAGTGAAGCAATCCTCACAAATGACTGATCTCTATTTCAGAATGTAGGAATCTTGGTTTAGATTGTTATTTAGATGCAAATGGCTATTGCTTGAGTTTTTTTAATGTGTTGCATAAAAGAACCTCATAAACGAAAATTATTTTTGTTTGTAAGGTATGCTGCAATGTGTAATAACCTTGATATTAACATCTACTTGTGTAAAGATCCACATGTTTGTAGCCAATATAAAAAAAAACAGACAGCAAACGAACTCACTAATCTAACATCCAAAATTGCTAAATCGTCAATGAACGAACGAATACAATCACCAATGTGATTGATAATATCAAAATTTTACACTGATTTCATTGGCAATCACGTTGTAATATTATCCGAATTTCCCATGAAATATTGTGTCTCCTCTACATTTAAACATACTAATGTAACATCGTCAAATTTAGGGGTTAGATGATCCGAATTTTAACATACAGGTGCAAGGTGCAACATGATCCAAATAGTCGAGGAGTGAAGCAAAATTATCGAATAAGTTATTTGCACATAATAAAAACAACATAAATTATAAAATAACAAAATAGACAATATTTCACGCAAACAAAACACACTTAGCAAATTTCAATATATTTTTACATGATTTTATTTTTTGCTTCAACACCAACGCAGTGCACACAGCTGAAAATCCGACTGCATATCCCAAACTTAGGAATACGTATAACCAGTTTATCTCCGGTTTCTCACCTTGTTTTTCCTCTTTCTATCCATGGACCTTGCCTCTATTACCGCCGCAACTCCTTGCTAATGGAGGGCCACAGAGATTGTTTCCCATAAAGCTCGAAGCCCCCATGGCCGAGAGTTGGGTGCTTTCTGGTATCCTTCCTGTTAACTTATTGAAAGACAAGTTTAGATAGCTCAAAGAAGATAGAAGTGTAAAGCTATTTGGAATTTGACCTGACAAAGAGTTTCTTGACAGATCGAGAGATTCCAATTGCTTCATATCTCCAATGCTCTCAGGGATTGAACCAGTGAAGTGATTTCCTGACAAGTTTAGAGATCCCAGTCTCGCTAAACTTGTCAACTCCTTTGGGATCTCTCCAGATAAATTATTCATTGAAAGATCAATATTGGTAACCAACCAAAGGATGGTGTTGTACTCTGATAAAACTCCCTTTGGCATAACTGATGCACTCTCCATAGGCAGCTTCGCCATCGCAGTAAAATTACAAAAATTCATGCTTCAACACCATCTTTGTAGCCTTCACATTAAAATTACACACACACTTCGGAATTATGCCAGAAATTCGGTTGTTTGAGAGATCCAATATTTGAAGCAACTGCAGATGGCATATCTCCGAAGAAATCTCACCACCCAATTTGTTTGAGCGCAGAATGAGAATTCTCAAGTCGAGTAAGCTTGTACCCATCCATGTTGGTAAGTTTCCATCAAGATTATTATGGCTGAGATCAATCTTCAACAAATTTCCACACTTACGCATTGAAAAAGGTATTTGCCTAGAAAACTTGTTGCCGTAAAGACTTAAAGACTCCAACCATACAAGAAATCCTATGGAATTTGGGATACGCCCAGACATTGTGTTATTGCCTAACTTCAAATACCTCAGTAATAGCCATTTCCCCCAGCAATCTGGCAATTCTCCACTCAATCGATTTCCATCCAAATGAAGAAGCTCCAGTCGATAAGTTTCAAATGTCTTGTCGCAGAGAAAGTCGGATATGCCCTCAGAAAACAAGTTATGAGACAGATCCAAACTGAGCACATAATCGTCTATTCGAGGCAAAGAACCACTGAATTTGTTTGAACTCAAGAAGAGATGGCGAGCTCCCCCGGCCGCATTTTCAAAGCTAATTATATGTGGATGCTGCCGTTGAGATTGTTGTTGGATACATTCAAAAACTGCATATCCAAAAACCAAGCAGGAATATTACCTGAGATTCCAGTATTACACAAATCAAGAAAATCAATGCTCCTCTGCTTCTGAATCCATGCGGGTATCTGCAGGCCTTCGCCCAAGCTCCATGACCCAAGTTCAAGTGTCTGAAGTTGGAAGGGTGGAATCCAATCCGGGCCTACATTCAAAGTTATGTGATTTCCAGAAGCTGAAAAATACCTCAATTTGGAGAGAGAGGCGAAATGGCTTTCAGTCACGATCCCTTCCAGCTTGTTATTGTTAATGCCAAATTCAACCAAATTCGAAAGCTGGCCCAGACTCTCAGGAATATTTCCGGTAAATTTGTTATCATTAAGTAACAATCGACCCAAAGATGATAAATTTCCTAGGCTGATTGGAATTGCACCTGACAATGAGTTAGATCCAAGATCTAGATATCTAAGACTCTTAAATTCTCCAAATTGATCTATTAGATGGCCAGAAAAATTATTACCATCCAATCGAAGCTCTTCCAAAGAACCTAAGAAGCACTCAGACATACTTCCAAATAAATCTTGTACCTCTCCTTGCAACTCATTGGAAGTTATGTCTAATGATTGTAAACTGCACAAGTTAGTGATTCCTTTTGGTAATTTTCCTGAAAGCTGGTTGTAAGCCAAACCAACGGTCTGAAGAGAGGTTAGATTCGCTATATTGTCAGATATTTTACTGTGTAGGTCATTCCAACTCAAACTAAGAAACTCCAAGTCTTTACAGAGGTAAATCCAATCTGGAATACTTGAATTAAAATTATTTTCAGATAAATCAATATGTTGGAGTTTGGTGGCATTGCTAACAATTGGAATTTGACCTATGAAAGAATTGGAACTTAGATCAAGAAAAAGAAGATTGTTGAGTTGAAAAAACCATTGTGGGACTGATGGACAAATGTTCGATGGATCAAAATCGTTATTAGAAGAGAGATGAAGGAATGTTAGAGATGTACTAAGATTGACATTATTCACAGGCAACGTGAAGTCTAGACTGCAGTCATCGAATTCTACTTCCAGCAAAGAAGGGAGATTGTTGATCACCTGTGCCCAGTTGGTTGCTCTGCTGAGGTTCACAGACCCCATGTGGAGATACTCCAATTTAGAAAGCCCTGACAACCATTCTAGGCTATCCGCATTCAGGAAATCAATAAAATCACTGCTCAAATTTAAAGCGCGTAGATTGGAAAGATTCCCGATAGTATGGGGAATCCTGCCGTGAAATCCAGCTTTAGATAAATCTAAATACTCGAGGTTTTTGAACGAGCCAATGAAAGAAGGGATGGTTTCTCCACTGAAGTCATTTTGGCTGAGGTCAAGATAAGTGAGATGTTTGAGATTGAGCAAAGATGGATGTATCTTACCACTTAAACATGGATCAAACCAAAATTCGTTGCCTTGAAGATGGAGTTGATGAACATGGCCAGTTGAGTTATTGCAAACCACACCTTTCCATTTGCAGCAATCAACTTCACCATCCCAGGAAGAGAGTAGATGGCAGTGATCTTTCAGAGATTGCTTCAAGGTTAGGAGTGAATTTTTTTCAATTTCTGGGCAGGAAATGGGGTTGCTTTGAATGCAGTAGCTCAATTTGATTGAGGCTATGGAGAAAATGGAGAGTAAAAATAAAACTGCATGGATTGGTTTGGAGACACTCATCGTTTGCAGAGTCTTGGAATTGAATAAAGCAGGTTTGTTATTTGTTTATTATGTTAAAGAGACACATGTATATATAATAGAGCAATTTGTAGAACAGACAAGTCAAGTTGACATGAAAGAAAGCATTTTTATTTATGGAAATTTTTGTTGTGGTGTCATCTTTCCACAGCAATAAATAAGTATCAACATTTGTAGAACAGACAAATCAAGTTGAGTTATCAAGTTGACAAGTGTTCCGGGGCCTATAAATTTTTGTTATTCACCTCGTTATCCTTTTGTCCAAAAACAAAAATTTCGGCCAACCAAAAAAATCTATCGTGACATTTGAATTAACATATTGTAACACTTAGCTGTGATAGTTCGAAATCGAAATTATTTTATCAGACAGCCGATAAAGATTGGAAATTGTTAAAGTCGGTTGGAAATAGCTTACATTAGAATTTACCAAGTCAAGTTGACTTGAATGTGTTTGTTTGTCTGAATTTTGGACAGCTTCATTCATATCTCTGTCTCTCTCTCTTTTAATTTGATTCCAGTTAATGTAGTTCAATTTTTCATATGTGGTCCAAAGTGGAAATAAATACATCATGAGAGCTTTAAAGTCATGGCAGTAGGGACATGCAATTACAATGACAGAGAGGAGATGCATATTCATTTTTTTACCCCAGTGGCGATGATTCTACACTTCTATAAAAGTAAAATGTTAGATTTGAGATGGGAAAAAATTCCATGTGTAAATTCGCATTTAAATTTCCCGTCTAAGATCATCTGTTCTGACGTTGTATTTCATCTCGTATGTATTAGGTATATGTATGTAACTCGGGTTCTCGCTTCATACCACTCTAGTAGTTGTGGATAGCATCAATTTTTGGGGAGGGGTCTCCCTTTTCCTTTATCTTAATTAATTATGCACAATTGGTGCCAACATCCAATCTTACACACACTATAGGTACAATCTCTCCCTCTCTCTTTACAAATTTATTTGGACTTAGTTTGATTAACAATGAAATATATCATTGGATATTGATAGAGATAAATATAATTATATATTTATCAATATTTCATTAATTTCTTTATGTTACGTCTTTATTAATTAGTTTTACTTGTTTCTGTCTAGATTGTTTAATTAAGGTAGGAGTCTTTATTTTTTTTAAGATTTTAATAGTATAATTAGGTGATTACGTTTAATATTTTAGGAGGTTGAATTGTGATAAGTTTTGGAGATTTTTCCTTATTTTTCAATACAAGTTTGAGTTGTGGTTGTGGGTAGAAGCGATGAGCAATTGTTGTTTTGTTGAATGATTGAGGGGGGTTTGACATAATTAGATGGTGTGTGAGATTAAGTCAATCGAGTAGGATTTCACAATAATGGCCTAATATATATGCTGACTGCAATTCTGTGTGACAAAATGGATTATGAATAATGTTGTCTGAAAGTAAATGTTATGTGGATCACATATGGTGATGGGGCTTCATGTTATCTATACACTGAGTGGTCATATAACTGTGTCTTACAGCAGAACTAATATGCCTCGGAAATTATTATTTAGTGATTTAGTAACATATCTGCTAGTTTTCTTTCATTTTCAATACAAATAGTTGCAGAAAATGAGCTATCACACAATATGCAACTTAGACGAGCAATAGATTCAGTGGAATCGTGTGAA
Source organism: Perilla frutescens (assembly GCA_026008535.1). Taxonomy (NCBI): domain Eukaryota; kingdom Viridiplantae; phylum Streptophyta; class Magnoliopsida; order Lamiales; family Lamiaceae; genus Perilla; species Perilla frutescens. The sequence continues at coordinate 277,365 of BRKX01000024.1, read as the reverse complement.
CCTAAGATGCCAGAATACTTTTAATCCAACCCAACCCGTGAACATTGTATCCATAGTATGAAATCGAATATGTACATGCATAATTACACACTGCATTTGCAAGCTTGCCTTTTCATATTCTGACTGGTCATAATTTCATAGTCTATATTTTAATTTTAGCATCATTCTGAGCTTCTCATTGCATTTTTCGTTTCTTTCATTTGTACTTTTTTTCTTTTTTTGTTGGGCAATAACTTCTGTGACTAATAATTAAACTTTGTCACAGAGACAGTACTAGCTTTGCTTCGGCATCCTGATTATTGCATCTCTGCTTATTCACCAGTAAGTTACAACATGCTGATTCCTTGTTTTATTAGATTTTTTTCGGTTGGAGTGTATAGAGCTAAAGCTGGCGATGAATTAAAGTTCTGTCTTTTGTGTTTATATGTGAAATACAAACATATTAAAGCTGTCACTACTCACTTGTGATCGAATGCATATTTATTTAAACTGATGATGTGATTCCTGACTTGCCTGGTGCTGAGAAGTAAGAACTGTAAACCGAGATTCAAAATTAAAACGGTATACAATGCTTAAAGTTTTCCTCTCAAGGCTTGGAACTAGTCCGCCTTGAAATCTTGTGGTTCTCGTTTGAATTTCTACCAACAATGTTAGTCATATCTGATCCTATGCAAACATAAGTTGTCTTAAATGAATCAGATCCTTATATTAGTTATTTGTGGATCCACAACATCGACGCTGGCGGAATGGATCATGTCAGTTGCTGCTGCATGCTTCGCCGTGTGTACACCATTTCCATATCTATCCATTCTCAGCCATATATAGCACGCCAATGAAAGGCAATCACATCTCTTCGTCTACTTTGTTCTCTGCATCTTGCCTCTTACTCTTCCTCTTCTGTTCAGGTGGGTTGATTTTGCTTCGTGTTCGACGTGATTGATTTCATTTTCTGATACACTTTAAAATAACTGATCGAATTTGTCAGAATTTCAATTTTTTGATCAGCTTGAAATTGTGCTATAAAAGTAGAATGACGTATAGTTGAGTGATTGTGAGTTCTCTGGAGGCTGCATTCGCTAATCTAACATCCAAAACTGCTAAATCATCAATGAAGGAACGAATACAATCACCACAGTGATTGATAATATCAAAATTTCACACTGATTTCATTGGCAATCACATAGTAATATTACCCGAATTTCCCATGATTTTTTTCTCCTCTACATTTAAACATCCTAGCGTAACATCATCAAATTTAGGGGTTAGATGATCCGAATTTTAACATACTGGTGCAACACGATCCAAACAGTCGAGGAGTGACATAAATTATAAAATTACAAAATAAACAATATTTCACACAAACAAAACACACTTTGCAAATTTCAATATATTTTTACATGATTTTATTTTTTACTAACACTCCAAAACCGGAAAAGGAAAAGAAAACAGAAGAAAAAAGAAACTAATTAAACCACACTGAAACACCTCTGTCCCAAGCTTTATTAATTATGACACAGTTGTTTAATTTACTTTAGCTTCGTGACCCTGCAGCTGCTGGTTTTTTGAGCTTTGCCCATTTAACATAGAAATAAACGTAAATATCATCCCACACACGTTCCAACAATCTGAAATAGGCATATCTCCATGACTTCTTCAACACCAATGCAGTGCACGCAGCTGAAAACCCGACTGCATATCCCAAACTCAGGAATACGTATAACCACTTTATCTCCGATTTCTCACCTTGTTTTTCCTCTTTCTGTCCATGGACCTCGTCTCCACTGCTGCTGCAACTCCTTGCTAACTGAGGGCCACACAGATTGTTTCCCATAAAGCTCGAAGCCTCCATGGTCGAGAGTTGGGTGCTTTCAGGTATTCTTCCTGTTAACTTATTGAAAGACAAGTTTAGATGGCTCAAAGAAGATAGAAGTGTAAAGCCATTTGGAATTTGACCTGACAAAGAGTTTCTTGATAAATCAAGAGATTCCAATTGCTTCATATCTCCAATGCTCTCGGGGATTGAACCAGTGAAGTGATTTCCTGACAAGTTTAGTGATCCCAGTCTCACTAAACTTGTCAACTCCTTTGGAATCTCTCCAGATAAATTGTTCATTGAAAGATCGATATTGGTAACCAACCAAAGGATGGTGTTATACTCTAATTCAACTCCCTTTGTCATAACTGATGCACTCTCCATAGGGGGCTTCTCACTAGTATTAAATTCTTCCTTCAACACCATCTTTCTAGCCATTGCATTAAAATTACACACACACCTCGGAATTATGCCAGAAAATCGGTTGTTTGAGAAATCCAATATTTGAAGCGACTGCAGACGGCATATCTCCGAAGAAATCTCCCCACCCAATTTGTTTGAGCGCAGAATAAGAATCCTCAAATTGGCTAAGCTTGTACCCATCCATGTTGGTAAGTTTCCATCAAGATTATTATGGCTGAGATCGATCTTTGACAAATTTCTGCACTTATGCATTGAAAAAGGTATTTGGCCAGAAAATCTGTTGCCGTATAGACTCAAAGACTCCAACCCTACAAGAAACCCTATGGAATTTGGGATACGCCCAGACATTGTATTATTGCCTAACTTCAAATACTTTACGTATGGCCATTTCTCCCAGCAATCTGGCAATTCTCCACTCAATCGATTTCCCTCCAAATGAAGAAGCCGTAGTCCATAAGTTTCAAATGTCGTGTCACAGAGAAAGTCCGATATGCCCTCAGAAAACAAGTTATGAGACAGATCCAAATAGAACAAATTTTCATGTATTCGAGGCAAAGAACCACTGAATTTGTTTGAACTCAAGAAGAGATAGTGAGCTCCCTCATTTTTTAAGCTAATTATATGTGGAATACTGCCGTTGAGATTGTTGTTGGATACATTCAAAAACTGAATATCCAAAACCCAAGAAGGAATACTACCTGAGATTCCAGTATTAGATAAATCGAGTTCAACAATATTCTTCTGCTTCTGAATCCATGAGGGTATCTGCAAGCCTTCACCCAGACTCCAAGACCCAAGTCCAAGTGTCTCAAGTTGGAAGGGTGGAATCCAATTTCGACCGACATTCAAAGTTATGTAATTTCCAGAAGCTGAAAAATACATCAATTGGGAGAGAGAGGCGAAGTGACTTTCAGTCACGATCCCTTCCAGCTTGTTATTGTCAATGCCAAAAAAATCCAAATTCAAAAGCTGGCCCAGACTCTCAGGAATATTTCCAGTAAATTTGTTATCATCAAGAGACAACCAACCCAAAGATGATAAATTTCCTAGGCTGATTGGAATTGCACCTGACAATGAGTTAGATCCAAGATCTAGAAGTCTAAGACTCTTAAATTCTCCAAATTGATCTATAAGATGGCCAGAAAATTTATTACCATCCAATTGAAGATAATTCAAAGAACCTAAGAAGCACTCAGACATATTTCCAAATAAATCTTGTACCTCTCCTTGTAACTCATTGGAAGATATGTCCACTAACTGTATTCTGCACAACTTAGTGATTCCTTTTGGTAATTTTCCTGAAAGCTGGTTGTGACCCAAAACAACGATCTGAAGAGAGGTTAGATTCGCTATATTTTCAGATATTTTACCGTGTAGGTCATTAAATATCAAACTAAGAAGCTGCAAGTCTTTACAGAAGTAAATCCAATCCGGAATACTTGAATTAAAATTATTTTCAGATAAATCAATTTGTTGGAGTTTGGTGGCATTGCTAATAGTTGGAATTTGACCTATGAAAGAATTGGAACTTAGGTGAAGAAAAATAAGATTGTTGAGTTGAAAAACCCATTGTGGGACTGGGGGACCAATGTTGTATGGGTTAAAATTCTGATTATTAGACAGAGCCAGGAATGTTAGAGATGTACTAAGATTGACACTATTCACAGGCGACGTGAAATCTAGATTGCAGACATGGAAGTCTACTTCCAGCAAAGAAGGGAGATTGTTGATCATGTGTGCCCAATTGGTTGCTCTACTGAGGTTCACTGTTCCCATGTCGAGATACTCCAATTTAGAAAGCCCAGACAACCATTCTAGGCTATCCGCATTCAGGAAATTATTAAAACCGCTCAAATTTAAAGCGCGTAGATTTGAAAGATTCCCAATAGTATGGGGAATCCTGCCGTGAAATCTAGAATAAGATAAATCTAAATACTCGAGGTTTTTGAACGAGCCTATGAAAGAAGGGATGATTTCTCCCGTGAAGTTATTTAGGCTGAGGTCAAGAAAAGTGAGATGTTTGAGATTGATCAAAGATGGATGTATCTTACCACTTAAACAATATTGCTCCGACCGGTTGCGCTGAAGACGGAGTTGATGAACATGGCCAGTCGAGTTGTTGCAAACCACACCTTTCCATTTGCAACAATCAACTTCACCATCCCAAGAAGAGAGTAGATGGCCGGGATCGTTCAAAGATTGCTTCAAGGTTAGGAGTGAATGTTTTTCAATTTCTGGGCAGGGAATGGGGTTGCTTTGAATGCAGTAGCTGAATTTGATGGAGGCTATGGAGAAAATGGAGAGTAAAAATAAAACTGCATGGATTGGTTTGGAGACACTCATCGTTTGCAGTCTTGGAAATGAAAAAAGCAGATTTTGTTATTTGCTTTCCCAAATTAAGAGCAACCTATATTTCTATGGAGCTATTTGTAGAACAGACAAGTCAAATTGACATGAAAGAAAGCAATTTTAGTTGTGGAAATTTTTGTTGTGGTGTCATTTTTCCACCGCAATAAATAGGTATCAACTTTTGTAGAACGGACAAATCAAGTTGACATGAACATTTTAAAGTAAAAAACAAAGAAAGTCAAGTGATAAATTGTAATGTGGAGGGGATGTAACTGACAAGTGTCACGGGCCTATAAATTTTTGTAATTATTTACCGCATTATCTTTTTGTCCTGAAACAAAAGTTTAGGTCAAAAATTTCGACCGGCCAAAAAAATATATCGTGACACTTCAATTAACATATTGTGACACTTAACTGTGATAGTTCGAATCGAATTTTATCAGTCGACCGATAAAGATTGGAAATTGTTAAAGTCAGTTGGAAATAGCTTACATTAGAATTTACCAAGTCAAGTTGACTTGAATATGTTTGTTTGTCCAATTTTAGACACCTTCATTCATATCTCTCTCTTGATTTGATTCCAATTAATGTAGTTCAATTTTTCATGTGTGGTCCAAAGTGGAAATAAATACATCAGAGCTTTAAAGTCATGGCAGTAGGGACATGCAATTACAATGACAGAGAGGAGAGGGACATTCATTTTTTTACCCCTAGTGGTGAGGATTCTACACTTCTATAAAAGTGAAATGTTAGATTTCAAATGGGAAAAAAATTCCATTTTAGGTCTTCTAGGCTTTGGTAGGGGCCAACACCATGTGTATTTATACCCACCAACTTTAAGTTCGATTCGCATTTAAGTTTCCAGTCTCAAATCATTTGTTCTGACGTTGTATTTCATCTCGTATGTGTTACGTATATGTATGTATATAACTTGGGTTCTCGCTTCATACCACTAGTAGTTGTGGATAGCATCAATATTTGGGGAGGGGTCTCCCTTTTCCTTTATATTAATTAATTATGCACAATCGGTGCCAACATCCAATCTTACACACACTATAGGTGCAATCTCTCCCTCTCTCTTTACAAATTTATTTGGACTTAGTTTGATTAACAATGAAATATATCATTGGATATTGATAGAGATAAATATAATTATATATTTATCAATATTTCATTAATTTCTTTATGTTACGTCTTTATTAATTAGTTTTAATTGTTTCTGTCTAGATTGTTTAATTAAGGTAGGAGTCTTTATTTTTTTTAAGATTTTAATAGTATAAATAGGTGATTACGTTTAATATTTTAGGAGGTTGAATTGTGATAAGTTTTGGAGATTTTTCCTTATTTTTCAATACAAGTTTGAGTTGTGGTTGTGGGTAGAAGCGATGAGCAATTGTTGTTTTGTTGAATGATTGAGGGGGTTTGACACAATTAGATGGTGTGTGAGATTAAGTCAATCGAGTAGGATTTCGCAATAATGGCCTAATATATATGCTGACTGCAATTCTGTGTGACAAAATAGATTATGAATAATGTTGTCTGAAAGTAAATGTTATGTGGATCACATATGGTGATGGGGCTTCATGTTATCTGTACACTGAGTGGTCATATAACGGTGTCTTACAGCAGAACTAATATGCCTCGGAAATTATTATTTAGTGATTTAGTAACATATCTGCTAGTTTTCTTTCATTTTCAATACAAATAGTTGCAGAAAATGAGCTATAACACAATATGCAACTTAGACGAGCAATAGATTCAGTGGAATCGTGTGAACCTAAGATGCCAGAATACTTTTAATCCAACCCAACCCCATGAACATTGTATCCAAAGTATGAAATCGAATATGTACAAGCATAATTACACACTGCATTTGCAAGCTTGCCTTTTCATATTCTGACTGGTCATAATTTCATAGTCTATATTTTAATTTTAGCATCATTCTGAGCTTCTCATTGCATTTTTCGTTTCTTTCATTTGTACTTTTTTTCTTTTTTTGTTGGGCAATAACTTCTGTGACTAATAATTAAACTTTGTCACAGAGACAGTACTAGCTTTGCTTCGGCATACTGATTATTGCATCTCTGCTTATTCACCAGTAAGTTACAACATGCTGATTCCTTGTTTTAATTATTAGAGTGTATAGAGCTAAAGCTGGAGATGAATTAAAGTTCTGTCTTTTGTGTTTATATGTGAAATACACACATTAAAGCTGTCACTACTCACTAGTGATCGAATGCATATTTAAACTAATGATGTGATTCCTGTCTTGCCTCATGCTAAGAAGTAAGAACTGTAAACCGAGATTCAAAATTAAAACGGTATACAATGCTTAAAGTTTTCCTCTTAAGGCTTGGAAGTAGTCTGCCTTGAAATTTTGTGGTTCTCGTTTGAATTTCTACCAACAATGTTAGTCATATCTGATCCTATGCAAACATAAGTTGTCTTAAATGAATCAGATCCTTATATTAGTTATTTGTGAATCCACAACATTGACGCTGGCGGAATGGATCATGTCAGTTGCTGACGTGTGTACACCATTTCCATATCTGATCCATTCTCAGGCATATATAGCACACCAATGAAGGGCTCTTCTCTTCTGTACATTGGAGATTACTTTTCCTGATATATAGTTTTATTGGGCTCGTTGTAAGTTGGCATCCTAAAATTCAGGTTGATATGAAGAGAAGCATGGAAGAAGGGGAAAAAAGATTTAACAAATTATCTATTGAAGAACGCGGCAAATTTGATGAGGAGACACTTGTCAATGTCAACAGCATTAAAAAGCAAAGCTCAACAATCCTGAGAGCAGCTGGATTTAGCAATGAGTACATAAATTGCAGAAGATACACTAAAGGCGCTTCTGAGAGTGCTCCGGGAGGATAGGCATCGGAGTTTAAGAGGGATCATCTGCTTCTTCTACTTCTAAGCTCATTGTAGGCTACGAAATAGGCCAAACTTTAGTGTCTTTTAGATGCAGACTCGTATATCCTTTTCATTTCTATCTTACAGTTCAGTTTCAACTACATATTCTTGCCCTTCTATCAGTTTATCACTGTAACCTGTGCAATTTGATTCCACATGTGTGCATTAGCTTCTCTGTCCATGCTTTGTTATCGATGAAATTAAGATGTATTTTCGGTGAGGATATCATGAATAAGGCTAGGCCTTCCTGCTGTGAGTCTATGACATAATCTTCTTTAACTTCGCCTCTACTTGTTCTCGATTGCACTTGCTTTCTCATTGACTTGCCCTTCAAATTATTGTTTGCAATCCTATTTCTGTGCCACCTTTCGATATGGATTTAATTTGTTCTAAAAGAAAACATCAAGTGTTCTTGATCAGATCCCAGGAGAAAAAGCCATACTGTCTGTATTCTGGCATATAAATGAAGGGGTGGAAGAAGTCCTGGCGGATTACGTTCACCATGAAATGACTCGAACGTGGATCTCGATCTGTTTGAGACTGTTTGTTATAATCATGACCAAGGATGTTGTCGTGGCTGTTGCCGATCTTTGAAGGTAGAGTAGACGGGGGATGCAGACCATGGATTAGGTCGGCACGTATCCCGGCATTCAGAAACAAAGGAAATGAATAAAGTGACCTTGCTAATTACTGATCTCTATTTTTGAGAATGTATGAATCTTGGTTTAGATTGTTATTTAGATGCAAATGGCTATTGCTAGGCAATAAAATTATTTTTGTTTGAAATGTATGCTGCAAATAATCTTGACATTAATACAAAAACAGACAGCAAACAATCTCACTAATCTAACATCCAAAATTGCTAAATCGTCAATGAACGAACGAATACAATCACCACAGTAATTGATATATCAAAATTTTACACTGATTTCATTGGCAATCACATAGTAATATTATCTGAATTTCACATGAATTTTGTCTCGTCTACATTTAAACATCCTAATATAACATCGTCAAATTTAGGGGTTACATGATCCGAATTTTAACATACAGGTGCAACATGATCCAAATAGTCGAGGAGTGGAGCAAAATTGTCGAATAAGCTATTTGCACATAATAAAAATAACATAAATTATAAAATCACAAAATAAACAATATTTCACACAAACAAAACACACTTAGAAAATTTCAATATAATTTTACATGATTTTATTTTTTGCTAACACTCCAAAACCAGAAAAAGAAAAGAAAAGAGAAGAAAAGAAAAACTTATCAAACCACACTGAAATATCTCTGGCCTCCCAAGCTTTATTATGACACAATTGTTTAATTTGCTTTAGCTTCGAGAACCTGGAGCTGCTGGTTTTGTGAGCTTTGCCCATTTAACATAGAAATACACGTAAATATCATCCCACACACGTTCCAACAATCGGAAATAGGCGTACCTCCATGACTTCTTCAACACCAATGCAGTGCATGCAGCTGAAAATCCGACCGCATATCCCAAACTTAGGAATACGTATAACCACTTTATCTCCGGTTTCTCACCTTGTTTTTCCTCTTTTGGTCCATGGACCTCAGGGCTGCAACTCCTTGCTAACGGAAGGCCACAAAGATTGTTTCCCATAAAGCTTGAAGCCTCCAAGGTCGAGAGTTGGGTGCTTTCTGGTATTCTTCCTGTTAACTTATTGAAAGACAAGTTTAGATAGCTCAAAGAAGATAGAAGTGCAAAGCCATTTGGAATTTGACCTGACAAATAGTTTCTTGATAGATCAAGAGATTCCAATTGCTTCATATCTCCAATGCTCTCGGGGATTGAACCAGTGAAGTGATTTCCTGACAAGTTTAGTGATTCAAGTCCCGCTAAACTTGTCAACTCCTTTGGGATCTCTCCAGATAAATTATTCATTGAAAGATCAATATTGGTAACCAACCAAAGGATGGTGTTATACTCTAATTCAACTCCCTTTGTCATAACTGATACACTCTCCATAGGGAGCTTCTCTGGGCCAAGTGCACCCACGAAAAACACTCTAGTATAAAATTCATGCTTCAACACCATCTTTGTAGCCATCGCATTAAAATTACACACACACCTCGGAATCATGCCAGAAAATCGGTTGTTTGAGAGATCCAATATTTGAAGCGACTGTAGATGGCATATCTCTGAAGAAATCTCACCACCCAATTTGTTTGAGCGTAGAATGAGAATTCTCAACTTGGGTAAGCTTGTACCCATCCATGTTGGAAAGTTTCCATCAAGATTATTATGGCTGAGATCGATCTTCAACAAATTTCTGCACTTATGCAATGATAAAGGTATTTGGCCTGAAAACTTGTTGCGGTAAAGACTTAAAGACTCCAACGATGCAAGAAATCCTATGGAATTTGGGATACGCCCAGACATTGTGTTATTACCTAAATTCAAATATATCAGGTATGGCCATTTCTCCCAGCAATCTGGCAATTCTCCACTCAATCGATTTCCCTCCAAATGAAGAAGCCCCAGTCCATAAGTTTCAAATATCGTGTCACAGAGAAAGTTGGATATGCCCTCAGAAAACAAGTTATGAGACAGATCCAAACTGAACACATTTTCGTCTAATCGAGGCAAACAACCACTGAATTTGTTAGAACTCAAGTACAGCTCACGAAATGCCCATTTTGTAGAGCTAATTATATGTGGAATGCTGCCGTTAAGATTGTTGTTGGATACATTCAAAAACCGAATACCCAAAAACGAAGCAGGAATATTACCTGAGATTCCAGTATTAGACAAATCAAGATCTTCAATGTTCCTCTGCTTCTGAATCCATGCGGGTATCTGCGAGCCTTCGCCCAAGCTCCATGACCCAAGTCCAAGTACCAAAAGTTGGAAGGGTGGAATCCAATCTGGGCCTACATTCAAAGTTATGTGATTTCCAGAAGCTAAAAAATACATCAATTTGGAGAGAGAGGTGAAATGCCTTTCAGTCACAATCCCTTCCAGCTTGTTATTGTCAATGTCAAAATAAACCAAATTCAAAAGCTGACCCAGACTCTCATGAATATTTCCGGTAAATTTGTTATCACGTAGAAACAATCCATCCAAAGATGATAAATTTACTAGGCTGATTGGAATTGCACCTGCCAATGAGTTAGATCCAAGATCTAGCTCTCTAAGACTCGTAAATTCTCCAAATTGATCTATTAGATGGCCAGAAAATTTATTACTATCCAATCGAAGCTCTTCCAAAGAACGTAAGAAGCACTCGGACATACTACCAAATAAATCTTGTACCTCTCCTTGCAACTCATTGGAAGATATGAACACTGACTGTATTCTGCACAAGTTTGTGATTCCTTTTGGTAATTTTCCTGAAAGCTGGTTGCGAGCCAAATCAACGGTCTGAAGAGAGGTTAGATTGGCTATATTGTCAGATATTTTACCGTGCAGGTCATTAGAACCCAAACTAAGAAACTCCAAGTCTTTACAAAAGTAAATCCAATCTGGAATACTTGAATTAAAATTATTGAAAGATAAATCAATATGCTGGAGTTTGGTGGCATTGCTAACAGTTGGAATTTGACCTATGAAATCGTTGTAACTTAAGTCGATAAAAAGAAGATTGTTGAGTTGAAAAACCCATTGCCGGACTGGGTCTGGGAGACGAATATTATCGTATTGATCAATATCGTGATTATAAGAGAGATCAAGTAATGTTAGAGATGTACTAAGATTGACATTATTCACAGACGACGTGAAATCTAGACCGCAGGCATCGAATTCTACTTCCAGCAAAGAAGGGAGATTGTTGATCACCTGTGCCCAATTGTTTGCTCTGCTGAGGTTCACAGACCCCATGTCGAGATACTCCAATTTAGAAAGCCCTGACAACCATTCTAGGCTATCCACCGCATTCATGAAATTATCACCATAACCGCTCAAATTTAAGGCACGTAGATTTGAAAGATTCCCGATAGTATGGGGAATCCTGCCGTGAAAGTGAGCTCCAGATAAATCTAAATACTCGAGGTTTTTGAGCGAGCCAATGAAAGAGGGGATGGTTTCTTCAGTGAAGTTATTTAGGCTGAGGTTAAGATAAGTGAGATGCTTGAGATTGAGCAAAGATGGATTTATCTTACCACTTAAATAACATTGATCCCGCAAGTTGCCTTGAAGACGGAGTTGATGAACATGGCCACTTGAGTTGTTGCAAACTACACCTTTCCATTTGCAGCAATCAACTTCACCATCCCAGGAAGAGAGTAGATGGCAGTCATCTTTCAGAGATTGCTTCAAGGTTAGGAGTGAATTTTTTTCAATTTCTGGGCAGAAAATGGGGTTGCTATGAATGCAGTAGCTCAATTTAATGGAGGCTATGGAGAAAATGGAGATTAAAAATAAAACTGAATGGATTGGTTTGCAGACACTCATCGTTTGCAGAGTCTTGGAATTAAATAAAACAGGTTTGTTATTTGTTTATTATGTTAAAGAGACACATGTATATATAATAGAGCAATTTGTAGAACAGACAATTAAGTCAAGTTGACATGAAAGAAAGCAATTTTATTTGTGGAAATTTTTGTTGTGGTGTCATTTTTCCACAGCAATAAATAAGTATCAACATTTATAGAACAGACAAATCAAGTTGAGTTATGAAGTTGAACAAGTGTTCCGGGGCCTATAGATTTTTGTTATTTACCGCGTTATCTTTTTGTCCAAAAATAAATGTTTAGGTCACAAATTTCGGCTGGCCAAAAAAATCTATCGTGACACTTCAATTAACATATTGTGACACTTAGTTGTGATATTTCGAAATCGAAATTATTTTATCAGTCGGCCGATAAAGATTGGAAATTGTTAAAATCGGTTGGAAATAGCTAACATTAGAATTTACCAAGTCAAGTTGACTTCAATGTGTTTGTTTGTCTGAATTTTGGACACCTTCATTCATATCTCTCTCTCTTAATTTGATTCCAATTATTGTAGTTGAATTTTTCATATGTGGTCCAAAGTGGAAATAAATACATCATGAGAGCTTTAAAGTCATGGCAGTAGGGACATGCAATTACAATGACAGAGAGGAGATGCATATTCATTTTTTTACCCCAGTGGCGATGATTCTACACTTCTATAAAAGTAAAATGTTAGATTTGAGATGGGAAAAAATTCCATTTGTAAATTCGCATTTAAATTTCCCGTCTGAGATCATCTGTTCTGACGTTGTATTTCATCTCGTATGTATTACGTATATGTATGTAACTCGGGTTCTCACTTCATACCACTCTAGTAGTTGTGGATAGCATCAATTTTTGGGGAGGGGTCTCCCTTTTCCTTTATCTTAATTAATTATGCACAATTGGTGCCAACATCCACTCTTACACTCACTATAGGTCCAATCTCTCCCTCTCTCTTTACAAATTTATTTGGACTTAGTTTGATTAACAATGAAATATATCATTGGATATTGATAAAGATAAATATAATTATATATTTATTAATATTTTATTAATTTCTTTATGTTACGTCTTTATTAATTAGTTTTAATTGTTTTTGTCTAGATTGTTTAATTAAGGTAGGAGTCTTTATTTTTTTTTAAGATTTTAATAGTATAAATATGTGATTACGTTTAATATTTTAGGAGGTTGAATTTTGATAAGTTTTGGAGATTTCTCCTTATTTTTCAATACAAGTTTGAGTTCTTGAGAGTTCTTGAATTGTATTTGCGTGTTATTGTTCGAGGTATAGCTTCCGCCTGCACCAGATATTAGACTCAGATTTAACTTCGATGAGTACAATGTTTAAAGTTGAAGTTTGACATGGCGCGTCCAAATTCAACTGATGATGCAGAAGATGAAGTTCGTAATGAAACTGATGACAGTCGACAGAACCATAGCTTTAAATTTGAAAATTTGAAAAAACTCAGCATCAATGACTGTTCTGGTTGTGGGTAGAAGCGTTGATGAGCAATTGTTGTTCTGTTGAATGATTGAGGGGGTTTGACATAATTAGATGGTGTGTGAGATTAAGTCAATCGAGTAGGATTTCGCAATAATGGCCTAATATATATGCTGACTGCAATTCTGTGTGACAAAAGGGATTATGAATAATGTTGTCTGAAAGTAAATGTTATGTGGATCAAATATGGTGATGGGGCTTCATGTTATCTGTACACTGAGTGGTCATACAGCAGAACTAATATGCCTCGGAAATTATTATTTAGTGATTTAGCTTTACTAGTATCTTAACACATTGATGAAACTGGTTTTTGTCCCAGCCACGTGTGCCCTCTCGATTTTCTCCTACTGATAAATATTGTAGCAGGACTAGTTCAGTTCTAGCTAGTGTGGTTCCAACTTTTCCCTCTTCCATATCCCTTTTTCGTTTGATCTTCTTATGCATATCATTGGATGTATCATTGTCAGCATCTTTGAAGTTCTTCTTGAATTCTAGCTTGAATTTAGTAGTAGGCTACTACATAGGCCTAACTTTAGCGCCTTTTAGATGCAAACTCGTATATCTTTTTCGTTTCTATCTTACAGTTATGTTTCAACTACATGTTCTTGACCTTCTATCAGTCTATCACTCTAATTTGTGCCATATGATCCCACATGTGAGCATTAGCTTCTCTGTCCATGCTTTGTTATCGATGAAATTAAGATGTATTTTCGGTGAGGACATTATCTTCTTTGACCAAGCCTCTACTTGTTCTTGATTGCACTTGCTTTCTCATTGACTTGCCCTTCAAATTTTTGTTGCACCCCTATTTCTGTGCCACCTTTAGACATAGATTTAATTTGTCCTAAAAGGAAACATCAATTGTTCTTGATCAGATCCCAGGAACCAAAGCCATACGGTCTGTATTCTGGCATATAAATGAAGGGGTGGAAGAAGTCCTGGCGGATTACGTTCACCATGAAATGACTCGAACGTGGATGTCATTCTGTTTGAGACTGTTTGTTATATTAATCATGACGAAGGATGTTGTCATGGTTGTTGCCGATCTCTAAAGGTAGAGTAGACGGGTGTGCTCATTTTGAACTCAACTCACGGGGGATGCAGACCATGGATTAGGTCGGCACGTATCCCGGCCTTCAGCAAGAAAGGAAATGAATAAAGTGAAGCAATCCTTGCTAGTTACTGATCTCTATTTCAGAATGTATGAACCTTGGTTAAGATTGTTATTTAGCTGCAAATGGCTGTTGCTAGGTAATAAAATTGTTATTTGCAAATCATGAATGATGCAGCTCTATCCAATTGCTGCATTTTGGCTTGCAACGTGTTCTTGCTACACAATTCTTTCGAGTTTTTTTTTTAATGTATAGGATAAAAGAGCCTCCTAAACGAAAATTATTTTTGTTTGAAATGTATGCTGCAATGTGAAATAATCTTGAGATTAACAGCTTCTCGTGTAAAAATCCACATGTTTGTAGCCAATATAAAATCACCTCTGTGATTGATAATATCAAAATTTTACACTGATTGCATTGTTGATTGCAATCAACATGATCCAAATAGTCGAGGAGTGGAGCAAAATTGTCGAATAAGCTATTTGCACATAATAAAAACAACATAAAGTATAAAATTACATAATAAACAATATTTCACACAAACAAAACACACTTAGCAAATTTCAATATAATTTTACATGATTTTATATTTCGCTAACAGTCCAAAACCGGAAAAGGAAAAGAAAATAGAAGAAAAACGAAACTAATTAAACCACACTGAAACACCTGTCCCAAGCTTTATTATGACGCAGTTGTTTAATTTGCTCTAGCTTCGTGAACCTGGAGCTGCTGCTGATTTTGTGAGCTTTTTCCATTTAACATAGAAATACACGTAAATATCATCCCACACACGTTCCAACAATCCGAAATAGGCATACCTCCATGACTTCTTCAACACGAACGCAGTGCACACAGCTGAAAATCCGACTGCATATCCCAAACTTAGGAATACGTATAACCACTTTATCTCCGGTTTCTCACCTTGTTTTTCCTCTTTCTGTCCATGGACCTCGTCTCCATTACTGCTGCAATTCCTTGCTAACTGAGGGCCACAAAGATTGTTTCCCATAAAGCTCGAAGCCTCCATGGTCGAGAGTTGCGTGCTTTCTGGTATTCTTCCTGTTAACTTATTGAAAGACAAGTTTAGATGGCTCAAAGAAGTCAGAAGTGTAAAGCGATTTGGAATTTGACCTGACAAACAGTTTCTTGACAGATCAAGGGATTCCAATTGCTTCATATCTCCAATGCTCTCGGGGATTGAACCTGTGAAGTGATTTCCTGACAAGTTTAGTGATTCAAGTCCCACTAACCTTGTCAACTCCTTCGGGATCTCTCCAGATAAATTGTTCATTGAAAGATCAATATTGGTAACCAACCAAAGAATGGTGCTATACTCTGATTCAACTCCCTTTGTTGTAATTGATGCACTCTCCATAAGGTCCTTCCCTATCATGGCATATGGAGGTTTGGAAATCATTATAGTATAAAATTCATGCTTCAACACCATCTTTGTAGCCATCGCATCAAAATTACACACACACCTCGGAATCATGCCAGAAATTCGGTTGTTTGAGAGATCCAATATTTGAAGCAACTGCAGATGGCATATCTCTGAAGAAATCTCACCACCCAATTTGTTTGAGCGCAGAATGTGAATTCTCAACTTGGGTAAGCTTGTACCCATCCATGTTGGTAAGTTTCCATCAAGATTATTATGGCTGAGATCGATCTTCGACAAATTTATGCACTTATGTATTGAAAAAGGTATTTGCCCAGAAAACTTGTTGCTGTAAAGACTTAAAGACTCCAACGATAAAAGAAACCCATGGAATTTGGGATACGCCCGGACATTGTATTATTGCCTAACTTCAAATACGTCAGGTATGGCTATTTCTTCCAACAATCTGGCAATTCTCCACTCAATCGATTTCCCTCCAAATGAAGAAGCTGCAGTTCATAAGTTTCGAATGTCGAGTCACAGAGAAAGTCGGATATGCCCTCAGAAAACAAGTTATGAGACAGATCCAAACTGAACACATTTTCGTCTATTCGAGGCAGAGAACCACTGAATTTGTTTGAACTCAAGAAGAGATGGTGAGCTCCCCCATTTTTAAAGCTAATTATATGTGGAATGCTGCCGTTGAGATTGTTGTTGGATACATTCAAAAACCAAATATCCAAAAACGAAGCAGGAATATTACCTGAGATTCCAGTATTAGACAAATCAAGAGAATCAAGGTTCCTCTGCTTCTGAATTCATGCGGGTATTTGCGAGCCTTCGCCCAAGCTCCATGACCCAAGTTCTAGTGTCTCAAGTTGGAAGGGTGGAATCCAATCCAGGCCTACATTCAAAGTTATGTGATTTCCAGAAGCTGAAAAATACGTCAATTTGGAGAGAGAGGCGAAGTGGCTTTCAGTCACGATCCCTTCCAGCTTGTTATCAACATTTGTAGAACAGACAAATCAAGTTGAGAAGTGTCCCGGGGCCTATAAATTTTTGTAATTATTTACCGCGTTATCTTTTTGTCCAAAACCAAAAGTTTAGGTCAAAAATTTCGGCCAGCCAAAAATATCTATTGTGACATTTCAATTAACATATTGTGACACTTAACTGTGATAGTTCGAAATCAAAATTATTTTATCAGTCGGCCGATAAAGATTGGAAATTGTTAAAGTCGGTTGGAAATAGCTTACATTAGAATTTACCAAGTCAAGTTTACTTGAATGTGTTTGTCTGTTTTTTTAGACAGCTTCATTCATCTCTCTCTCTCTCTCTCTCTCTTAATTTGATTCCAATTAATGTAGCTCATGAATTTTTCATGTGTGGTCCAAAGAGGAATTTTGCAGCAATGTTTTCCAATTTTCCAACCCAAATTCCCATCCAACAGTGAATTATTTTACAATTAACCATATTTTTAAAATTTTGTCTAGCAACTTTCAAAATAGAACTCCCAAAATATTCTACATTAATCAATTTTTATATTTATCTTCATCATTGAATTTTTTTAGGTGTTCTTTACTTTGATAGATATATATTCTAATAGTTCAGCTGCATATATCATTTGACATGTCTTCTTGGCTCAGTCAAAATTATCCGAGTCCGACCATAAATAAAGAAGTTGAAGTTTAGTTTCTATAAATTTAATTGAAACTACTTGTAATCATATGAATGAAAATGAACACATAAACTTCAATGAATAAATTAAAACTTAGTATTTTGATTGCAGCAGATTTTGTTATTTGCTTTCCCAAATTAAACGCAACCTATATTTCTATGGAGCTATTTATAGAACAGACAAGTCAAATTGACATGAAAGAAAGCAATTTTAGTTGTGGAAATTTTTGTTGTGGTGTCATTTTTCCACCGCAATAAATAGGTATCAACATTTGTAGAACGGACAAATCAAGTTGACTTGAACATTTTAAAGTAAAAAACAAAGAAAGTCAAGTGAGAAATTGTAATGTGGAGGGTATGTAACTGACAAGTGTCACAGGCCTATAAATTTTTGTAATTATTTACCGCCTTATCTTTTTGTCTTGAAACAAAAGTTTAGGTTAAAAATTTCGGCCGGCCAAAAAAATCTATCGTGACACTTCATTTAACATATTGTGACACTTAACTGTGATAGTTCGAATCGAATTTTATCAGTCGGCCGATAAAGATTGGAAATTGTTAAAGTCAGTTAGAAATAGCTTACATTAGAATTTACCAAGTCAAGTTGACTGTTCCGGTTGTGGGTAGAAGCGTTGATGAGCAATTGTTGTTTTGTTGAATGATTGAGGGGGGTTTGACACAATTAGATGGTGTGTGAGATTAAGTCAATCGAGTAGGATTTCGCAATAATGGCCTAATATATATGCTGACTGCAATTCTGTGTGACAAAATGGATTATGAATAATGTTGTCTGAAAGTAAATGTTATGTGGATCACATATGGTGATGGGGCTTCATGTTATCTGTACACTGAGTGGTCATATAACTGTGTCTTACAGCAGAACTAATATGCCTCGGAAATTATTATTTAGTGATTTAGTAACATATCTGCTAGTTTTCTTTCATTTTCGATACAAATAGTTGCAGAAAATGAGCTATAACACAATATGCAACTTAGACGAGCAATAGATTCAGTGGAATCGTGTGAACCTAAGATGCCAGAATACTTTTAATCCAACCCAACCCGTGAACATTGTATCCATAGTATGAAATCGAATATGTACAAGCATAATTACACACTGCATTTGCAAGCTTGCCCTTTCATATTCTGACCGGTCATAATTTCATAGTCTATATTTTAATTTTAGCATCATTCTGAGCTTCTCATTGCATTTTTCGTTTCTTTCATTTGTACTTTTTTTCTTTTTTTGTTGGGCAATAACTTCTGTGACTAATAATTAAACTTTGTTACAGAGACAGTACTAGCTTTGCTTCGGCATCCTGATTATTGCATCTCTGCTTATTCACCAGTAAGTTACAACATGCTGATTCCTTGTTTTATTAGATTTTTTTCGGTTGGAGTGTATAGAGCTAAAGCTGGCGATGAATTAAAGTTCTGTCTTTTGTGTTTATATGTGAAATACAAACATATTAAAGCTGTCACTACTCACTTGTGATCGAATGCATATTTATTTAAACTGATGATGTGATTCCTGACTTGCCTGGTGCTGAGAAGTAAGAACTGTAAACCGAGATTCAAAATTAAAACGGTATACAATGCTTAAAGTTTTCCTCTCAAGGCTTGGAACTAGTCCGCCTTGAAATCTTGTGGTTCTCGTTTGAATTTCTACCAACAATGTTAGTCATATCTGATCCTATGCAAACATAAGTTGTCTTAAATGAATCAGATCCTTATATTAGTTATTTGTGGATCCACAACATCGACGCTGGCGGAATGGATCATGTCAGTTGCTGCTGCATGCTTCGCCGTGTGTACACCATTTCCATATCTATCCATTCTCAGCCATATATAGCACGCCAATGAAGGGCTCTTCTTGCTTACTTGGTTGGTTATTTCTTCCAAACTTTTTCTTCTTGCTTGGTTATCTGGAATTAGCAATGAGTACATAGTTGTGCCCTCTCGATTTTCTCCTTCCGATAAATATTTTAGCAGGACTAGTTCAGTTCTAGCTAGTTTGGTTCCAAATTTTCCCTCTTCTGTATCCTTTTTCGTCTGATCTTCTTATGCATATCAGCCTTCGATTGATTAAACAGATATAACACTGCAAATCGTATGAGGTGATAGCAGAAGTAAAACAATTAGCTAGCTGAATCAAACCCAAAATACATTAATGGAGATAGTCAACTATATTATCCACTCAACAATTTCAGAAGCAAACCAAGGGAGAGAATCATAGTAATATTGTAAACTGCATTCTTAAAAATCATTGGATGTATCATGTTTCAAAACCATTGGGGGTAAGAAATCATGTATTCTGCAAGTAAGTCATGTTTGCAACTAGACGTGGAGTACGTAACAACTTCGCAATGGCTCTGTTCATGTAAAAAGATAACCATAGATCAACTCAAAGCATTCACAACGAAGGAGAAGGCCAACTTAATTATAGTAAATGGAAACTAATAGTACTAACGAATTATAATATGAATATAGTATATTAGATTACATTATTACATTTAAAAAATACAATTATTATATTTCTTATAAATATTATGGATTAAATTATAGCATTACCCTTAAATTAAATATATAATAAGTAAACCAAATCTTGTAAAACAATGCTCTTTTATAATAGTAGTAGTTAAAAAAAATAAATTAAATTATTTTGCTTTCGAGTGGTATATATAGGGCTTTGGCCATAATTTATCTATAGCCTACTATATCTAAAAGTAGGATAGACACTATAAATAAAAATGCTAAGTTTTCCCACCTAAATGTACTTTCTATAAATGGAAATATAATATTTAATAATTAATTAATATTTATATTTCATATTTAGTTAATTATATAGTCATTCAATACTTGAATTTCAATATTATAAATTACTTATTTATTTTTGCAAAGATAATGTTTTTCATCAAAATTTATTTTACTGATAGGATGAAAAACAAAACTAATTCCAAATTTAATTTGTTGAATTTAATCCTAACGTAACATCATCAAATTTAGGGGTTAGATAATCCGAATTTTATAACATACAGCTGCAACATGATCCAAATAGTCGAGGAGCGGCGCAAAATAGTCGAATAAGCTATTTACACATAATAAAAACAACATAAATAATAAAATTACAAAACAGACAATATTTCTCGCAAACAAAACACACTTAGCAAATTTCAATATATTCTTACATGATTTTTTTTTTTTGCTAACAATCCAAAACCGGAAAAAGAAAAGAAAAACAGAAGAAAAACGAAACTAATTAAACCACACTGAAACATCTCTGGCCTCCCAAGCTTTATTATGACACAGTTGTTTAAATTGCTTTAGCTTCGTGAACCAGGAGCTGCTGCTGGTTTTGTGAGCTTTGCCCATTTAACATAGAAATACACGTAAATATCATCCCACACACGTTCCAACAATCTGAAATAGGCATATCTCCATGACTTCTTCAACACCAACGCAGTGCACACAGCTGAAAACCCGACTGCATATCCCAAACTTAGGAATACGTATAACCACTTTATCTCTGATTCCTCACCTTGTTTTTCCTCTTTCTGGACCTCATCTCCATTACTGCTGCAACTCCTTGCTATTGGAGGGCCACAAAGATTGTTTCCCATAAAGCTCGAAGCCTCCATGGTCGAGAGTTGAGTGCCTTCTGGTATTCTTCCTATTAACTTATTGAAAGACAAGTTTAGATGGCTCAAAGAAGTTAGAAGTGTAAAGCCATTTGGAATTTGACCTGACAAAGAGTTTCTTGACAGATCGAGAGATTCCAATTGCTTCATATCTCCAATGCTCTCGGGGATTGAACCTGTGAAGTGATTTCCTGACAAGTTTAGTGATCCCAGTCCCACTAAACTTGTCAACTCCTTTGGGATCTCTCCAGATAAATTGTTCATTGAAAGATCGATATTGGTAACCAACCAAAGGATGGTGTTATACTCTAATTCAACTCCCTTTGTCATAACTGATGCACTCTCCATAAGGGGCTCTTCTATATTAATTGCAGGGCCAAAAATATCTGTAGTGTAAAATTCATGCTTCAACACCATCTTTGTAGCCATCGCATCAAAATTACACACACACTTCGGAATTATGCCAGAAAATCGGTTGTTTGAGAGAATCAATATTTGAAGCGACTGCAGATGGCATATCTCTGAAGGAATCTCACCATCCAATTTGTTTGAGTGCAGCATAAGAATTCTCAACTTGGGTAAGCTTGTACCCATCCATGTTGGTAAGTTTCCATCAAGATTATTATGGCTGATATCAATTTTCAACAAACTTCTAAATTTATGCATTGAAAAAGGTATTTGCCCAGAAAACTTGTTGCCGTAAAGACTTAAAGACTCCAACCATACAAGAAATCCTATGGAATTTGGGATACGCCCAGACATTGTGTTATTACCTAAATTCAAATACCTCAGGAATGGCCATTTATCCCAGCAATCTGGCAATTCTCCACTCAATCGATTTCCCTCCAAATTAAGAAACCCCAGTCCATAAGTTTCAAATGTCGTGTCACAGAGAAAGTCAGATATGCCCTCAGAAAACAAATTATGAGACATATCCAAACTGAGCACATTTTTGTCTATTCGAGGCAAAGAACCACTAAATTTGTTAGAACTCAAGTACAGCAGGTGAACTCCAAATTTTGTAGAGCTAATTATATGTGGAATGCTGCCGTTTAGATTGTTGTGGGATACATTCAAAAACGGAATATCCAAAAACGAAGCAGGAATATTACCGGAGATTCCAGTATTAGACAAATCAAGAGCTTCAATGTTCCTCTGCTTCTGAATCCATGAGGGTATCTGCAAGCCTTCGCCCAAACTCCACGACCCAAGTCCAAGTGTCTCAAGTTGGAAGGGTGGAATCCAATCCGGGCCTACATTCAAAGTTATGTGATTTCCAGAAGCTGAAAAATACATCAATTGGGAGAGAGAGGCGAAATGGCTTTCAGTCACAATCCCCTCCAGCCTGTTATTGTTAATGCTAAAATCAACCAAATTTGAAAGCTGACCCAGACTCTCAGGAATATTTCCAGTAAAGTTGTTGTCATCAAGAATCAATTGAACCAAAGATGATAGATTTCCTAGGCAGATTGGAATTGCACCTGACAATGAGTTAGATCTAAGATCTAGATATCTAAGACTCTTAAATTCTCCAAATTGATCTATTAGATGGCCACAAAATTTATTACCATCCAATTTAAGCTCTTCCAAAGAACCTAAAAAGCACCGAGACATACTTCCGAATAAATCTTGTACCTCTCCTTGCAACTCATTGAAAGATATGTCCAATGATTGTAAACTGCACAAGTTAGTGATTCCTTTTGGTAATTTTCCTGAAAGCTTATTGTAAGCCAAATCAACGATCTGAAGAGAGGTTAGATTTGCTATAATGTCAGATATTTTACCGTGCAGGTCATTAGAACTCAAACTAAGAAACTCCAAGTCTTTACAGAAGTAAATCCAATCTGGAATACTTGAATTAAAATTATTGTCAGATAAATCAATATGTTGGAGTTTGGTGGCATTGCTAACAGTTGGAATTTGACCTTTGAAATAATTGAAACTTAGGTCAAGAAAAAGAAGATTGTTGAGTTGAAAAAACCATTGTGGGACTGGGGGACCAATGTTGGATGGGTAAAATATCACATGATGAGAGAGATCAAGAAATGTTAGAGATGTACTAATATTGACATTATTCACGGGCAACGTGAAGTCTAAACCGCAGTCATTGAATTCTACTTCCAGCAAAGAAGGGAGACTGTTGATCACTTG
The DNA here is from genome assembly GCA_026008535.1 of Perilla frutescens. Taxonomy (NCBI): domain Eukaryota; kingdom Viridiplantae; phylum Streptophyta; class Magnoliopsida; order Lamiales; family Lamiaceae; genus Perilla; species Perilla frutescens. The sequence goes on along the minus strand of BRKX01000024.1, from coordinate 253,958 downwards.
TGCCCAATTGGTTGCTCTGCTCAGGTTCAGAAACCCCATGTGGAGATACTCCAATTTAGAAAGCCCTGACTGGAAAGAAAGCAATTTTATTTGTGACTTCATTTTTCGATCCCATAAATAAGGGTGGTAGCAATGCAAAACACAAAAAACTCAATTTATTCACCACCACATCAAAAAGCAACTTTTACCGATCTATCAATATAATTCTAAATTCAAAAAGCAACTTATCAATGGTCCCATGTATACACATCATAATATATATATATATATATATATTCATATTCATATTCATATTCATGTTCATAGGATTTGGTTCAAATGACAACAGTGCTTCATATAGGAACGTGAGAACAATGCTTGTTTAGTATAATTTGAGTGCTTTTCTTACTGTATTTTGATGTAATTTTTTAATTTTTATTTTTAATGCTTTTGTTTTTGTATTTTAGTACTAAATGTTTTAGTATCAAAATAAAATAAGAAAATCACTAAAATTACACTAAACAAGCATGTTCTCACGTTCCCACACCAAACTTAGATCCTATTATAACCAATCCCCATATTCATATTCAGATATATATTCTCCTTATTTACAAATTACAATACTCATTTTATATATTTAACTTAATTTAATAATTTATTTAATTTAATTTCATGATTTTTTTTAAATCCTATATATTCATATTATAATAGAAAAAAATTGAGCAAATAAAATTGAAGTGTTGGCTACAGTTATATATTTACAATACATAGCGACATACTATATATATATGTATGTGTATAATATATAGTGATATATATTCGTGTGTGCACGCGCGCAAATGAGGAGAGGAAAAAGAGAGAGAGGGAGAGAAAAAGATTTCTGTGGTGCAATTTGTAGAACATAAAGTGAAGTTGACTGCAAAGAAAATAATTTTATTTAAGTCAAGTTGACCGGAAAGAAAACAATTTTATTTTTGGAAAATTTTGTTGTGGTGTCATTTTTCCACTCCAATAAATAAAGGAAAATTCTACGGAACTCTATAGGACACTACCCTTGTGTTTTGAGATTGTGACGTTACATGTGGCCTTTGCTTTAAATAAAAATATTTAATTCAAAAACAAATTTTACTAACCATAGTTAGTTGTTTTTGACTTCTTTCTATTGTATTTTTTGTCTTTTAGTGTAAAGTATTAAATACAACATTAAATAAAGGTAAAGTACACATAACATAGTTCCATAATAGAAGAATAGCGCTCTACCCTTGCACAAACCTTACTTGCCAACAAGAAATTGAGTATATATGTTTCTATATATATAATTCTATTTTTTTATATTTTCATTTTTTAATCTCCAATTGAGTATATATATGTGTGTGCGCGTGCGCGCGCGCGCATAACTGGAAATATATTACAAAATGTAGGAAATGAATAAAGTGAAGCAATCCTTGCAAATGACTGATATCGATTTCAGAATGTACGAATCTTGGTTTAGATTGTTATTTAGATGCATATGGCTATTGCTAGGCATTAAAATTGTTACTTGCAAATCATGTATGAATTTTGGCTTGCAATGTGTTCTTGCTGCACAATTCTTGAGTGTACGTTTTTTAAAAGAACCTCATAAACGAAAATTATTTTGTTTGAAATGTATGCTGCAATGTGAAATAATCTTGATATTAACATCTACTTGTGTAAAAATCCACATGTTTGTAGCCAATATACAAAAACAAACGGCAAACGAACTCACTAATCTAACGTCCAAAATTGCTAAATCGTCAATGAACAAAGGAATACAATTACCACAGTGATTGATAATATCAAAATTTTACACTGATTTCATTGGCAATCACATAGTAATATTATCCGAATTTCCATGAATTTTGTCTCCTCTACATTTAAACATACTAATGTAACATCGTCAAATTTAGGGGTTAGATGATCCAAATTTTAACATATAGGTGCAACATGATTCAAATAGTGCGTAAAATAGTATAATAAGTTATTTGCACATAATAAAAACAACATAAATTATAAAATTACAAAATAGACAATATTTCACACAAACAAAACACACTTAGCAAATTTCAACATATTTTTACATTATTTTAATTTTTGCTAACATTCCAAAACCAAAAAAAAAACGGAAGAAAAAAGAAACTAATTAAACCACACTGAAAAATCTCTGGCCTCCCAAGCTTCATTATGACACAGTTGTTTAATTTGCTTTAGCTTCGTGACCCTGTAGCTGCTGGTTTTTTTAGCTTTGCCCATTTAACATAGAAATACACGTAAATATCTAAAGTACATGTTAACAAAATTATCATACAAAAGTAACACAAAAGAAATAATTCACTATCTAATCTACCTACAGGTGGTGGTGGCATGAATAATAAGTGCTACCTTAATTTTGAGCATGAGCTTCAACCATTGTTACACCAAAATTACCAATTTGCTCAGTCTTGGATGCAAAACGCACCCCTGCCAACAACCTTGATGAAATTCAACAAATTAAGACGAACATATTTAAACTTGTAAGATTCACTCCATCTTGATAACAAAGCAAAAAAGATCGATGAGTGCCCGCCATTATCTAAAAGCTTTGAGAAGTGGATAGAAAAGAAGGTCACAGAGAAAGTCATCGGTCGGAGAAAATCCGTCATGAATTTTCAGGTGAAGAAGCTGCGAAAAGATCAGGACAATTTCAGTTGGAGCTCCTCCGATTCGAATGGCGGCGCCGCCGCCGCCTCCGCTGGCTTCTTCTCCTCGTCGAAGGCGGAGTCGCTTCATTGAATGATTTTATTCTGAACCGAAGAATTGAAATTGGAGGTTTGTTGAGTTGTAGAGAGAGAGATGTTGGAATAGCTAATTACAGAAATAACCCCAGTTCATAAAAAGTTGATAATATTACGAGATTGCCACCACATTTTTTTAATCTGGGAACAGATCTTGGCCGTTAAAATAAGCGAGATATGTGGCTGAAATTGGTTCTCAATTCTCATATGGAAGTGTGGTTCTCACATGATCTCATCTCTCTCTCTCTCTCTCTCTCTATATATATATATATATATATATTCACAACAGTGCTTCATATAGAAACGTGAGAACAATGCTTGTTTAGTATAATTTGAGTGCTTTTCTTACTGTATTTTGATGTAATTTTTTAATTTTTATTTTTAATGCTTTTGTTTTTGTATTTTAGTACTAAATGTTTTAGTATCAAAATAAAATAAGAAAATCACTAAAATTACACTAAACAAGCATGTTCTCACGTTCCCACACCAAACTTATTACAAATTACAATACTCATTTTATATATTTAACTTAATTTAATAATTTATTTAATTTAATTTCATGATTTTTTTAAATCCTATATATTCATATTGTAACGCCCTAGTCCCACTAGGACCAAAACGTCACCAAAAGACATGCATACATGCTTACGTGATAAATATTTTTCAAGAAATTAAATTAACTTTATAACTAATTTATAAACGGACAGCACCTCAACTTAAAAATGTTCAAACCATGCACTCAGGTGCTTTCAAAGTCAACTTTCAACAAAGCTTTTCAAAATCACAAACTCACATATAACCAAACTATGACCTGTCAACAAGAAAATACACATAGCCAATCATGTCTCTCATTCAAAAACTCCACGGTCAACCCTTATATATATTCAAAATACTTGTATATACAGTCAAAATTGACCACAGAGGTAAACAACTTTCAAATTTAAAGGTTTTGCAGAGTATCAACGAAAGCATTTAATATTTAATATACAAATATAAGTTTAAAGATGGTTTTAAGCAAAAATCATACAAGGGTCAACCATTTAACCCACTCCAACAGCTCGCCCTCAACCAGCTTGATCTCCAGGACCTGAAAACATTTGAAAATATTACTCAGTGGGCATTTTCATTCGTCCAAGTCATACTTTAAAATCAATCATAAACGTACTTTATAACATAGTTTACTCTTCTTTATTGGATGAGAGACCCGATGTGATCACATGATATTTTACGGTTACTTATCTAGACATTTAGTCACAAAGTAAACCGTCTTGCTTGTAAGTCGGAATTCCTCTATGCATGAAGTCTCAACACATCCAATCATTGCGTAAACAATGCTATTAAAACATTTAACATGCTTTTCATGGACGAATTTAAAATATAGTTGTGAGTTATAGAAAAACCCACCTGGATGATCTCAATATGCAGTGCAGTTTATGTGTGAAATGCTACTATGCTCTCCGATCGTCTCGACCTACAAAATTGGAATTCTAACTTAGACTCCTCAAATAGGTCATAAGGATAATAACTTAGATCCTAAATAATTTAAATTAGGATTTCCTATGCCTTGGGATCGTTTGGAATTGAAATAGAGTCAAATGAGCGAATAATGCGCATTTGACGGATTGAATCAAATTAGCAATTCTATTTGAAAATTTATCAACATTTCTGGGCTGAATTGAACAAATACAAAAGGTAAATTGGAATTCCATGACTAGCAGGAAGTTTGGTTTAGTACCTAGGAGTGAATTATAATATTTAGAATTTCTTTTAGGAAGAATATAACATTTAGAAATTATAGGGCTAAATAACTTTTTTTTTTAAATCCCAATTTAATTCTCAGATACTAAACTAGGAATCGAAGAATATGAATATAAAATTAGATTCATTTAATATTTTATGGTCAAATTTGAAATTAAATAAATCAAATAACATTGAATTAAAATTAAAGAAACATCGAAGAATAAAAACTCACCTTCCTTTTCTTTCCTTTTTTTTTTTCTTCCTATTTTTCTCCTTCAATTTTTTTTTCAGGTTATGCTTCTGATTCTTTTTTTTTTCTTCTTTCGATTTTCTCTCTCTTTTTTTTTTTAATCATCCTAACTTCTATATCAAGCCACCACCTAATATATATATAACAATAGGGAGCCACACATGTACTTAACTAGTACACTATTCAATTCTCTTTGCTTCCCAAATGGTTAAACATAATTGGTTGTAAAATTTTATATTAACTTACATTTTTATTATTATTATTATTATTATTATTATTATTATTTTAATTTTATTGCAGCAACCTTACATATATACACATAACATTACTCCTATACACGTGTATATTATGTACACTTACTTTGTTAGATAGATTCCAAAGGGCAATAATAGGATGTTCCAAACTTTTCCAAATAGATTTTAATAAATTGATATAATCTTAATTCACTTCTCCAATAGACATATCCTATATGTATTTTAATTATGAGCTTGTTAAGATTGGCATTAATAGAGGGGCCGAGAAGTGGGTAATTAAATTGGGCTTTATAGAATAAATTGATTTCAAAATATTTAATGAAATAAATTTCATTGGAAGATCAAATGAAGTTCGAATTGGATGTTATTGGTACCAAAACGATCCCATTAATATCTATTTTTATAATATGATTTCTAATTTTTAACTTAGAGGCTCAACTAAGGTCGAGACTTTTCTTAGTCTTATTGTGCCTCTAAGCCCGTAATTAACTAGCCAAAATAAATTGGGTTCTAATTTCATAAAGTTTCTACCTTATAAAATAAATTTAAATACTATATTTTTTTTTTCGGGGTGTTACACATTATAATAGAAAAAAATTGAGCAAATAAAATTGAAGTGTTGGCAACAGTTATATATTTACAATTCATAGCGACATACTATATATATGTATGTGTATAATATATGGTGATATATATTCGTGTGCGCGCGCGTGCAAATGAGAGAGGAAAAAGGGTGAGAGAAAGAAAAAAAAAAAAAAAGTGGATGATGGTGGCCGACCAAAAAAAGGAGGTATGGTCCGGAGTCAGATCAAAAGCAAAAGCAACCTACATTTTTTTGGTGCAATTTGTAGAACATAAAGTGAAGTTGACTGCAAAGAAAATAATTTTATTTAAGTGAAGTTGACCGGAAAGAAAGCAATTTTATTTTTGGAAATTTTTGTTGTGGTGTCATTTTTCCACTCCAATAAATAAAGGAAAATTCTACGGAACTCTATAGGACACTACCCTTGTGTTTTGAGATTGTGACGTTACATGTGGCCTTTGCTTTAAATAAAAATATTTAATTCAAAAACAAATTTTACTAACCATATTTAGTTGTTTTTGACTTCTTTCTATTGTATTTTTTATCTTTTAGTGTAAAGTATTAAATACAACATTAAATAAAGGTAAAGTACGCATAACATAGTTCCATAATAGAAGAACAGCGCTCTACCCTTGCACAAACCTTACTTGCCAACAAGAAATTGAGTATATATGTTTCTATATATATAATTCTATTTTTATATTTTCATTTTTTAATCTCCAATTGAGTATATATATGTGTGTGTATAACTGGAAATATATTACAAAATATAGGAAATGAATAAAGTGAAGAAATCCTTGCAAATGACTGATCTCGATTTCAGAATGTACGAATCTTGGTTTAGATTGTTATTTAGATGCATATGGCTATTGCAAGGCAGTAAAATTGTTACTTGCAAATCATCTGTGAATCAGCTCTATCCAATTGCTGCATTTTGGCTTGCAATGTGTTCTTGCTGCACAATTCTTGAGTGTACGTTTTTTAAAAGAACCTCATAAACGAAAATTATTTTAGTTTGAAATGTATGCTGCAATGTGAAATAATCTTGATATTAACATCTACTTGTGTAAAAATCCACATGTTTGTAGCCAATATACAAAAACAGACGGCAAACGAACTCACTAATCTAACGTCCAAAATTGCTAAATCGTCAATGAACGAACGAATACAATTACCACAGTGATTGATAATATCAAAATTTTACACTGATTTCGTTGGCAATCACATAGTAATATTATCCGAATTTCCAAGAATTTTGTCACCTCTACATTTAAACATACTAATGTAACATCGTCAAATTTAGGGGTTAGATGATCCAAATTTTAACATATATACAGGTGCAACATGATTCAAATAGTGCGTAAAATAGTCGAAAAAGTTATTTGCACATAATAAAAACAACATAAATTATAAAATTACAAAATAGACAATATTTCACACAAACAAAACACACTTAACAAATTTGAACATATTTTTACATTATTTTAATTTTTGCTAACAATCCAAAAAAAAAAAAAAAAAACGGAAGAAAAAAGAAACTAATTAAACCACACTGAAAAATCTCTGGCCTCCCAAGCTTCATTATGACACAGTTGTTTAATTTGCTTTAGCTTCGTGACCCTGTAGCTGCTGGTTTTTTTAGCTTTGCCCATTTAACATAAAAATACACGTAAATATCATCCCACACACGTTCCAACAATCCGAAATAGGCATACCTCCATGACTTCTTCAACACCAACGCAGTGCACACAGCTGAAAACCCGACTGCATATCCCAAACTTAGGAATACGTATAACCACTTTACCTCGGGTTTCTCACCTTGTTTTTCCTCTTTCTGTCCATGGACCTTGTCTCCACTGCTGCTGCAACTCCTTGCTAACTGAGGGCCACAGAGATTGTTTCCCATAAAGCTCGAAGCCTCGAAGGTCGAGAGTTGGGTGCTTTCTGGTATTCTTCCTGTTAACTTATTGAAAGACAAGTTTAGATGGCTCAAAGAAGTTAGAAGTGTAAAGCCATTTGGAATTTGACCTGACAGAGAGTTTCTTGACAGATCAAGAGATTCCAATTGCTTCATAGCTCCAATGCTCTCGCGGATTGAACCTGTCAAATGATTTCCCGACAAGTTTAGTGATCTCAGACCCACTAAACTTGTAAACTCTTTTGGGATCTCTCCAGATAAATTGTTCATTGAAAGATCAATATTGGTAACCAAGGAAAGAATGGTGTTATACTCAAACTCAACTCCCTTTGTCGTAAGTAATGCACTCTCCATAGGGGGCTTTGGTGGAGGGCCGAGAGCAAGGTTAATTATTGATTGACGTGTGGAATAACCCCAAAGATCACTAGGGTAAAATTCATGCTTCAACACCATCTTTGTAGCCATCGCACTAAAATTACACACACACCTCGGAATCATGCCAGAAAATCGGTTGTTTGAGAGATACAATATTTGAAGCGATTGCAGATGGCATATCTCCGAAGAAATCTCACCACCCAATTTGTTTGAGTGCAGAATGAGAATTCTCAAGTCAGGTAAGCTTGTACCCATCCATGTTGGTAAGTTTCCATCAAGATTATTATGGCTGAGATCGATCATCAACAAATTTGTACACTTATGCATTGAAAAAGGTATTTGACCAGAAAACATGTTGCCGTAAAGACTCAAAGACTTCAACGATACAAGAAACCCTATGGAATTTGGGATACGCCCGGACATTGTGTTATTGCCTAACTTCAAAAACATCAGGTGTGGCCATTTCTCCCAACAATCTGGCAATTCTCCACTCAATCGATTTCCCTCCAAATGAAGAAGCCACGGTCCATAAGTTTCAAATGTCGTGTCACAGAGAAAGTCGGATATGCCCTCAGAAAACAAGTTATGAGACAGATCCAAACTGAACACATTTTCATGTATTCGAGGCAGAGAACCACTGAATTTGTTTGAACTCAAGCAGAGATAGCGAGCTCTCCCATTTTTAAAGCTATTTATATGTGGAACGCTGCCGTTGAGATTGTTGTTGGATACATTCAAAAATTGAATATTCAAAAATGAAGCTGGAATATTACCTGAGATTCCAGTATTAGACAAATCAAGAAAACCAATGTACCTCTGCTTCTGAATCCAAGCCGGTATTTGCAAGCCTTCTCCCAAGCTCCATGACCCAAGTTTAAGTGTCTCAAGTTGGAAGGGTGGAATCCAATCCGGGCCAACATTCAAAGTTATGTGATTTCCAGAAGCTAAAAAATATATCAATTTGGAAAGAGAGGCGAAATGTCTTTCAGTCACAATCCCCTCCAGCTTATTATTGTCAACGCCAAAAACAACCAAATTCAAAAGCTGGCCTAGACTCTCAGGAATATTTCCAGTAAATTTGTTATCATTAAGAAACAATTGACCCAAAGATGATAAATTTCCTAGGCTGATTGGAATTGCACCTGACAATGAGTTATATCCAAGATCTAGATATCTAAGACTCTTAAATTCTCCAAATTGATCTATTAGATGGCCAGAAAAATTATTACCATCCAATCCAAGCTCTTCCAAAGAACCTAAGAAGCACTCAGACATACTTCCAAATAAATCTTGTACCTCTCCTTGCAACTCATTGGAATATATTTCCAATGATAGTAAATTGCACAAGTTAGTGATTCCTTTTGGTAATTTTCCTGAAAGCTGGTTGTAAGCCAAATCAACGGCCTGAAGAGAGGTTAGATTCGCTATATTATCCAATATATTACCGTGCAGGTCATTTGAACTCAAACTAAGAAACTCCAAGTCTTTACAGAAGTAAATCCAATCTGGAATACTTGAATTAAAATTATTTTCAGATAAATCAATACGTTGGAGTTTGGTGGCATTGCTAACAGTTGGAATTTGACCTATGAAAGAGTTATAACTTAGGTCAAGGGAAAGAAGATTGGTGAGTTGAAAAAACCATTGTGGGACTGGGTTCAAATTCTCATTATAAGAGAGATCAAAGAATGTTAGAGATGTACTAAGATTGACATTATTCACAGGTGACGTGAAGTCTAGATCGCATTGAACGAATTCTACTTCCAGCAAAGAAGGGAGATTGTTGATCACCTGTGCCCAATCGGTTGCACTGCTGAGGTCCACAGACCCCATGTTGAGATGCTCCAATTTAGAAAGTCCTGACAACCATTCTAGGCTACCCACATTGAAATCATTATAACCCAAATTTAAAGCGCGTAGATTTGAAAGATTCCCAATAGTGTGGGGAATCCCGCCCTGAAATCCAGCTTCAGATAAATCTAAATACTCGAGGTTTTTGAACGAGCCAATGAAAGAAGGGATGGTTTCTCCACTGAAGTAATTTCGGCTGAGGTCAAGATAAGTGAGATGTTTGAGATTGATCAAAGATGGATTTATCTTACCACTTAAACATCGATCCCACCTGTTGCCTTGAAGACGTAGTTCATGAACATGGCCAGTGGAGTTGTTGCAAACTACACCTTTCCATTTGCAGCAATCAACTTCACCATCCCAGGAAGAGAGTAGATGGCAGTCATCTTTCAAAGATTGCTTCAAGGTTAGGAGTGAATGTTTTTCAATTTCTGGGCAGGAAATGGGGCTACTTTGAATGCTGTAGCTTAATTTGATGGAGGCTATGGAGAAAATAGAGAGTAAAAATAAAACTGCATGGATTGGTTTCGCGACACTCATCATTTGCAGAGTCTTGGAATTTAATAAAGCAGGTTTGTTATTTGTTTATTATGTTAAAGAGACACATGTATGTATATATAATATAGTCTTGTGAATTACATTTTAATTTACTTTCCCAAATCAAAACTTACATTTCTGTGGAGCAATTTGTAGAACAGTCAAGTCAAGTTGACTTGAAAGAAAGGAATTTTATTTGTGGAAATTTTTGTTGTGGTGTCATTTTTCCACCGCAATAAATAAGTATGATCATTTATAGAACAGAAATGTCAGGTTGACTTGAACATTTTGAAGTAAAAAACGTAGAAAGCTAAGTGGTAAATTCTAACATGGAGGAGATTTAACTACAAATGTCTCGGCCTCATAAATTTTTGTTATTTACCGCCTTATTTTTTTGTCCAAAAAGAAAAGTTTCAGTCAAAAATTTTAGCCGGCCAAAAAAATATACCGTGACACATTAATTAACATATTGTGACACCTAATTACATATTATAACAGTTTTAAATTGAAATTATTTTATTAGCCGACCGATAAAGATTGGAAATAGTAAAAGTTGGTTGGAAATAGCTTACATTAGGATTTACCAAGTCAAGTTGACTTGAAAGAAAACAACTTCATGTATGAGAATTTTTGTCAAGATGTCATTTTTCCACCCCAACAAATATGTATCAACTCGAGGTATGGGACTGGTTACTGGTTGTCATATTGCAGATGAGATACTCTTCATTAGGGCTGTGAAAAAATATCACCATACCGTACTTGAACTCAACTCGGGGGATGGAGACTGTGGATTAAGTCGGCACGTATTCCTGCCTTTAGTAAAAAAGGAAATGAATAAAGTGAAGCAATCCTTGCAACTGAGTGATCTCTATTTCAGAATGTAGGAATCTTGGTTTAGATTTTTATTTAGATGCAAATGGCTATTGCTGGGTAATAAAATTGTTACTTGCAAATCATGTGTGAATCAGCTCTATCCAATTGCTGCATTTTAGCTTGCAACGTGTTCTTGCTGCACATTTCTTTTGAGTTTTTTTTTATGTATAGCATAAAAGAACCTCATAAACGAAAATTATTTTTGTTTGAAATGTATGCTGCAATATGAAATAATCTTGATATTAACATCTACTTGTGTAAAAGTCCACATGTTTGTAGCCAATATACAGAAACAGACAGCAAATAATCTCACTAATCTAACATCCAAAATTGCTAAATCATCAATGAAGGAACGATTACAATCACCACAGTGATTGATAATATCAAAATTTTACACTCATTTCATTGGCAATCACATAGTAATGACATAACTCAACCATAGATATATTAACCCAACCACAGAGAGAGAGAGAGAGAGAGAGAGAGAGAGAGAGAGAGAGAGAGAGAGAGAGATCAATCTCTTGGCTAATTGCTTACCTGCCCTGCCCTTCGGGAGTATCATTCGCTTGTATCCTTGCGCTGCAGTTTAAAGACCGGGTGAGTTAACATTAGATAGCAAATCAATCTTGTGATTCAATGATATACATACAGGCCATAATCGAAAAGGCAATGACAAATTGTCTACGAAAAAAGAAAATGCACCACACTTTTACAAGAGAGTCGGCACAAGATCATAGCTTAGTAAAGCAAACTTAGAGTACAGAATAGAATGACAGAAGGCACAAACAGATAAAGCAAAAACCTCATGATGGGATAAAAACTGGCAAAAAAAAAATACAAAGATTGACATCATAGGCTCATCAGGTGTATAGATTATAGAATAAGAATGAAATGAAATACATAACATATAAAATGTATGTCTTACCATTCGTTTACTGATGTAAGGCTGTACTGGAATTACCGCCTCCGATTGATTATCAGCCTCTTGGGTTGCTTTATTCTCCATCTGGAATTCTTTTCTAGATTTTTTTCTTGAGCCAGACTGCCACACTCTACCAAAATTGGGGAGCCAATTAGCATCGAAGTTGTTATTAACTCGTTCCCCTCTCCTTTCCATCTCCAACTCAAGTTTTCGTCTCTCTGCCCATGCAGCTCCAACACGTTTTGGGTTCAGTTTTGACTTCCCTGCTCTGGAAGAAACAGTTTCCTTGGTTTCTGGTCTCTGTGCAAGATTGAGCTGATCTCCTTTTGTTGCGTCCATCCATGGTGGAGGTGCTCCAGTGTGAACATTTCCTTCCAAAGCCACTTTAGCCGTAGAAGAAATTTGTGTCAAATTCACCAAACCTGCAGAGAAAAGAGGGTATAGGAGAAAATCCATTCATGAAAGACCTTTAAAAACCAGTAGCTCTACAAAGTGGCATCGCCATTACAAAACAACTAGCATGAGAGATTTTGAGGTGAACAAAGGCAGGAGAAAAAAGTCATGGCAAATTAACCAATTACCTGGAGATACCTCTCCATTTCCTACTCTTACTCCTGAGTAGACCTGCTTGAGAAACATTGGTGGTAACAAAAGATAATCTTTGCTAATTCCAAGCAGAAGACTGAAGAGTAACTATGAGGAATCTATCAAACGAAATGAACAAAACTGTCTCACTTGATATGCTAAATAGTAAACTTACAGATCCATTACTGGAATAACCATAAGATGAGCATTCCCTAGCAAGAGAATTGGAGCCATGCTGATTATCAATGTAACCTAGTAAACACATAAAGAAATATATCACCAATTCTACAGGAAACTTGTGATAACTGGAAGTATATTAATAGCTGAGTAACCCTTTTACTATCAAGTACAAAAAGAATTATATATATGAAAACCTGTTGAGTTCTTCAAGTATTGGGCATCTTGTACTTGGCTGCCTTCAGATATATTATGCAATGAAGGGCCAATCTCTGAGACAGAAGATGATAATATCGAACTGGACAATTGAGTTCTCTCATCCGTATAGCTATGTAAAGGTACAACATAATTTGGAATGTGAAATTTAAGAGAATTGAAGTTATTTTTGCTAGAACTATTAACAGATTCAGCATTATGTTCATTGTGGATATTATTCAAAGGTCCAACTGATTGCTCTTTAGCAGCTTCCGTCTTCAATAACTTGCACTTCTTCTCCCACTGAAAGAAAAAAGAACCAAAAGGGTTACATATCATTAGACAATAAAACAGATATAACACTACAGATCGTCTAAAGTGATAGCAAAAGTAAAACAATAAGCTGAATAAAACCCAAAACATGTTAATGGAGATAGTCAAGTAACTATATTATCCACTCAACAATATCAGAAGCAAACCAATGGAGAGAGTCGACAATGCTACACCATCCAAGAGAATAATAATGCACATGCCATACTACAACCTGAGCAATTACACTAATGTAAACTGCATTCTTAAAAATCATTGGATGTATCATGTTTCAAAACCCCTGGGGTAAGAAATCATGTACTCTGCAAGTAAGTCATGTTTGCAGCTAGACGTAGAGCACGTAACAACTACACAATGCTCTGTTCGAGTAAATCAATAGATCAACTCAAAGCATTCACATCAAAGGAGAATCCAACTTATCATAAAGCAAATCATATCAACAATGGAAAACAACAATCTTCAATAATTTTCAGCAGTACCTTGGCATAATCCGCCTCAGCAATGCGAAACAAATCAACACGGTCCATTCCACCTCCGTATTTCCACATAAACCCCTTCACTCTCTTCCAGTGCTCCTCGCTGGCCAAATGCTCGACCGCATTGCTACTGATAACCTCAAACACATTTAAAAAAAGCAAATAACAAATAACAGCAGCTGCAACATCAGTATCACCACGCAAAACCAAAGCAATGAACAGCGTAAAATTATTGAGAGTTACCGACCAAGCGAATTGGCTATCGAGCTCGAGAACATCGCAATTGCAGAAGATACACCAAAGGCGCTTCTGAGCGTGCTCCGGGAGGATAGGCATCGGAGTTTTGAGGAAGAATTTGACGTCGGAGAGCTTCGATTGGAAGCGCGAGAGGAGGTTGGACAGTGAATTTTTGTGGCTGGGCAAATAATTGTGACGGCGGCCACGGTTGTGGTTCAATCTACAAACCTCGCAGAATTCGAATTGTTGCTGCTCGCTGTTGCTCTTCTCCTTCTTCTTGTGATTCATGTCGGTTAGGGCTTGCGATTATGAAAAATTTGAAGCGAATTGATGTTTATACCTCAGATTTATGCTCCTTGTATTGTTAGAGAGCCATATAAAGCCGCGCGCCACCACAGATGGTCGTCGGTGGCGGAGCTCCGCCGTTAAAGGAAGCTAAAGGAATTTGCGTTTTGGGATTTTTCAATATTTGAGACTTTCAGCTATTTATACGCTCCAATGAGACTGTTTTTTTTTTTCCTAAGAAAAACTTTTATATATAGTTGTAAACTTTTTTAGAATTTTATTAGGTGTAATCTTGTCTAAAACCACATATATTAATTTTATTTTTAGACCTAATTGCCAAAACTATACAAATTTTGAACAATTTTACAATTTAAACACGATTTTTAATATACTGCGATAATATTTTAATATTTTGATTGATGATTCAGATGGAATCGATTTTGAAGGTGTCAATTTTACTACAAATCAAAAAATTGAATTATATATTTTTGCAATGTTGTAAAAATCGTGTTTGAATTATAAATTCGTTCAAAGTTCTTGATTTTTTTGATAGGTGGCTCTTTATTTTATGTGGTATTGTTAATATGTTAGTGCGGATAATATGCACTTCTGTAAAAATAAATTAAAAAAATCATGATTTTGTTTTAGAGGACACATGTCGATGTAATCGAACCAAATCGAGTCGAGCAGAGTATTAGCATTATCGAGCTCGAAGCTTAACTTGATAGCAAATTCGACAAACTATAGCTCGATTATGTATAAATATTACATAAAAAATTATATTTATTCAATTTTAAATAAAAACAATTTAATTATTAATGATATATATGTAAAAAATTAAATTATTTAGTATAAAATTGTAATTGCCTTAAACCTCGATTAGGCTCAATAAGGCTTGTGAGCTCACTATTATGGAACTCGAGCTTGAGCTCGGCAGTTATTCGAGTAGCTTGAACTCGAGCTCAACTCAACAAACCTTGATAAGATTTTGAGTTTTCATTGAATTGATCCCGAGTAGGCTCGACTCACTCACTTACACCCTCTACATGTGACAATCCTATTCAGTAAACAAAACAGAGTCAATGAGTGTCAAAAAACTGGAACTCAACTCAAGTTGAAACCTAGTTTTTAAGGTATTGAGAGAAATTAGATGCAGATGAGTAAAAGATGAAATAAAAAGTTGGAGAGATAAATAATCAGCAACTCTTACCATATTTGGAAGCAGTAATTCTTAGATGAAAGAAATAGAATTGCAGATTTGCACCCTCATTAACCAATCAAAATTCAAAACTACTAATTTCTCAAGTTATCTGTGGAGAAGTTAATACAATCAGAAGCTGCTTTCCCAAGCTTAATCCAACTAAACCCCTTCTTCCCTACTTCACAAACATATTTACTCTGCAGATTTACCGCAAAAAAAAAGTGTAGCAATGTACCTCATTTCTTGTCTACCAAAACCGGTGATGACGAGACGAGACAAGCTGATCACCTTCTGAAACCAAAGAGGAGTAGTAGTATTTGAAGCTCATAGACCTCTCAAGAACCTCCTTCATCTACGGATGTGTATGCCTGAGAAGAAGACAGATACGACGGGAGTGTAATAAACTTATGAACGAAACCTAAATGCTTTGAATTGAGGCAACAACTGCTTACTGTCTGCTTTATCATATATTACAATCCCACTTCTTCCATTTCAAAGTGCAAGTATAATCTTCAGTCCACAAACCAGCTTGTCTGAATCATAAAAAAATTGTAAGAGTTTTTCAATCCGATTCAACCTCCCCAAAAGGTTAGCTATGCATATATGGAATTGAATGACTAATACAGACCTGCAAGATGAGTGTGAAATGTTACCATGATGCATAAGTTGTGATCAACTCTTTGAAACCAAATTTACCAATAACTAGAATCGACCTTGCTGTAACCTCGTTCCTTTTTAACACTTCGCTTGTCCATGATCATCCTGATTTCATCTGCATCATTCCATCTTTCCGCATCTGCATACATATTGTACAGCAAGACGTAAGGGCCAGAACTCTCCGGTTCCAGCTTCATCAATGCTTCGGCTGCAATTCTTGCAAGCTCCACGTTGTTGTGGACTCTACAAGCACCCATTAGTGCCCCCCAGACAGCCTTGTCCGGCTCAACTGGCATCCGGTTAATCATATCCATTGCCTCCTCGAGCTTCCCATGCCTACCGACTACATCCACAAGGGACGAAAAATGTTCCACTCTTGGCTCAATTCCAAAGTCTTCAACCATGGATCTGAAATACAACCTGCCTTCTTCCACTAGACCACCATGAGCGCATGCGCTCAAAACTGATATGAATGTGATGTACGTTGGTTTCACTCCAAAGCGTTTCATTGTTTCAAAAAGCTCCAGTGCTTCCCTTGCAAACCCGTGTGCTGCGTATCCTCCGATCATAGCATTCCATGAGATTACATTCTTCTGAGATTTCATCTCATCGAAAACTGCCCTAGCTTCGGATATCACCCCACATCTCGCATACATGGTAATGAGAGAGTTATATAAAGCGATATCTGGTATAACTGTCTTCGACACCAATTGATGAATTTGTATTCCTATATGATGGGCTGCAGATTCAGCACAAATGCTAAGAAGCGAAGACAGAGTATGTCTGTCGGGTTTCTCTCCTTCCACCTGCATACAAACAAACAGTTCCATTGCTTCTTTGAAGCCTCCATTCTTTTCATATCCAGCTATCATCGTATTCCAAGAAACCTGATTCTTCTGAGGCATTCTTCGGAAAAAATCAAGTGCAAGCTCCATCTTCCCCGCCTGTGCAAATCCCGAGATTATTGAATTCCATGACAACGCATCCGGAGTTCTCATTTCATAGAAGAGTTTCATGGCAGCTTCCATATTGGATGCATTAACATAACCACTAATCATCGTGTTCCACGTAACATTGTCTCTGTTCTCCATCTCATTAAACAGCTCATTTGCAGAAACCATATCCCTAGCTTTTATATAGGACATGATCATTGAGTTCCAAGAAACCACATTCCTTTCAAACCTCGAATTTCGCCCACTTCCTCTATCACTACACTGGGGAATCTGATCAAAAAGGCGCCGAGCATCCTCAACTCTTCCCTTCTGACCATATCCAGCAATCAAAGTATTATAAGCATGAACCAAGTCATCTCTCACCTCTCCCACTTTCCCATATTCTAACAAAACCTTTTCAGCCTCATCGAGATCATCATTCTGAATCAATCCAGACACGATCACACTAAGAGAAGCAGCATCTCTCTCCGGCATTCCTTTAAAAAGCTCACAAGCTCTCTTCACATCACCATTATCCAAGAACCCCGTGATCATCGCGTTCCAAGTAACCACATTCTTGTCAGGCATACAATCAAACAACCTGAAAGCATCATCAATCCTCCCATTCTTCGCATACCCACTGATCATAGTGTTCCAGGAAACAACATCCCTCTCAGGCATTTGATCGAACAGGTGCCTTCCTTCCTCCACATACCTCCTCCCCCGGCACGACATGTAACCCAAAATCATCAAATTCCACGACACCCTATCCCTCTCAGGCATTTCATCGAACAGCACCCGCGCATTCGCAATCTCGCGGCGTTTGACGTAGCCACTGAGCATCGAATTCCAAGTGACGGTGTTCCGCTGCCATAAGCTATCGAAGAACGCTCTGGCTTCACCGAGACGGCCGCCGCGGATCAATTCAGAGATCTTTCTATTAGCAGAAATGATCTCCGGAGGGGCTTGAGACAAACTACCTCTCAGAGTTGAGAATAAAAGATTACCATGGAGCTGAAACTTCCGTCTGCTCCAGAGCCTCGGAAGCATCAATGGCAGATGGGTGCAGGCGGCGGAGGAGGCGGTGGTTGGTGGCGGAGACGCCGGAGATGAGCTGGGATTTTTGTGAAACAGAATTGAAGGTATTTTATTTGTATTTCTATATTAAAAAGAAAATTAATTTAATCATATAAATAAAGAATTATACAAATTAATTTATTTTGATGATGCCATGCATGAGTTATTAATAAAAGAGTATCCAATGCACTCGTGCTCGACAATTCATGCTCGTGTAAAGGATGTGATTACATCAGAATGTGACAATATATTCAAGATAAATGAGAATCCAATACACTCATGGTCGACAAGAGCATGTGATTATATCAAAATGTGAGAAGAGTTTTACTTTTACATGTTAGCTTTCTTTTTGCACGTTAGACTTAGCTTTGCTTTTGCATGATTGAGACATATGTATTCGGGTTTGTAGGAAAAAAAAGTAGCGAATATTCATAAAATACATTACTCATATGTGAGAGAAAGACATCTCACAATTACAAATACAATAGTTACATGTGAGGAAAATACATCTCACAATTACAAATACATTAATTTTAACCATACACAAGCGCAATTAGTTTGCATTTCATCTATTCGTCTTCTAGAGATAAATGATCTCTCGCCAACAATGTGTTCAACATTCTTTTTTCCATCTTCATGGAATTCATTTGTACCTTTTGGAGTTTCTTAGTAATTAACTCATTTTCACTGTTTGGGGCGAGACTCAATGCACGAAGTTCTGCAACAATTTCAATTGCACATTGTATTGCCTTACATTTTCCATTCTTTTTTTATTTATCTCTACCTATTGGACGATAAATAATCGAACCTTCATTGAAGGAATATGATCCTCCCCGTCGTCCTTGATCTTTTGGTCGTAAACTATACCACTCCACCACTAACCAATCACACCATCACTATTTGTTCTTTGTGAATACAATGCGTAGAACTGTCAAATGAGCCGGGCCGGCCACTGGCCAAATTTAATAAGGCAACTCAGCCGGGCCAGGTCCAAAAAGCTTCGGGCCTAAAAATTCATGGGTCAGTCCAACCCGGCTCGCCCGTGGGCCAAAGACTAATTTCATTTTTCACTGAATCGGCCCAACCCATTCGGGGTCAATGTTTATCGGGCCGAAAACATATGGACCTATAAAATTGTGGCCCAAAAGCAAGCTAGGCTAGACCGATTTTGACACCTCTAACAATGCACTTGCAAGAGCAGCAAAGATCGAGATTCAAAAGCTAAATTCACTCTACCAAGGAACATCCATGCTCAAATTGTACTAGATTCCTAGTATTCATTAATATCCTCAACTGACATGGTATTACAATTTACATTTACATCTACAATTCTTAACAGTCGATCACACAACTTGAACTCATCATACGCCGTTTACGACCTCGATCGAATCCCAGAAGAAGTTTGTTTTTGTCTGAGGAAAAGCTCTAATCGCCAGAAGCTTTACCTTTCCTGTGAAAATGGCCGCCAGAAAAGTATAATAGCGCTGACTCACCTGTTCTGCAGCTCAAGATCTCGATAGGTATGCCACTTATCGTATCTTTGATGCCCGGGTAGCACGGGCCTAAGTCGAGGCGCAGACGTGCACTTCATGCAGCAGCATCCTCTGAAATCATCCACACATTCTAAACAGCATCTGCAAGAGGCACACGTCCACGGTTATCACGAGTTACAAAAAGAATGGATAGTTCTAAACGCTATGCAAGGAACACGACGTGTATCAGATTGTCTCATTACTCGACTTCATGATGGTACCATCTCCGGCTAATATCAAAGAATCCGAGCAATGTTTCACTCGGAACAATTTGTGAGGAGATTTCATACATCATGTAGGAAAAACAGAGAGAAGAAACTAAAATTATAAATGAAACTTACAGAAAGAGCAGGTTGCAATCAAGATTCGCGCAGTTGCGGTGCCTCAGCTCGGATACTTGAGACCCACATACGTAACATTTAGCAAACGAATGAGACTCTTCCTGCTTTTCAGTTGCCTCAGCACGGATTTCTGGCTTGTATGTCGAAGGTGGTAGAGAGAGACGAGCATCGAAAACAAAAAGATTCCCGGTCCATCCAATCGGACCTTCATTCTCAAGATAATGAGAAACACCTCCCTCTAGAGTATACAATCGTTTGAAACCCTGTTGTCTGTCACAGAGAGAGAGTGTTAGGAACTTCAATCCAACAAATTTTCACTTGAAATGAAATATTTAGATACAAGCTAGGATCATCACTATGCAAAAGCTAAGATAGACCTAAGAATTGTGGAGTATACGTCGCAGCGGATTCCACCTGTACAGTACATCAATACATCTGTCTTCTCTTTATCAGCATCAGCTAAAGGGTCTGAAGGTCTAACCTGACAAAAGAATAGTGCAAAACATGTTTAATAGTTAAGAAAGCCATGTTAACAAGACACGGTAATCCAACTGAAATTCGAAGAACCAAAGAAATCAGTTATTGTTTTCATGAATGTCAAAGACATAACACATGAGATATATTCAGGTAGTGATTTGATAGCAAGTTCGAAGATGGTCTTGCCTCAGTCTCGGGTAAGCCAAATGAAGTGCTCCGGAAGCAATCAACATCAGGACGCTGAGCACCCTGGAAGTGACCGACATCCCATTCATAACCTAATTACAAAACAATAGCTTTTTTTAAGTGATTTACTTCATATTACCTAGATGATACCTAAAACAGAAGCAAAATTCAAGGAAAGTGAATTTATGTTGTCACATAAATCGATCAAACTGGTGAAAGACGAACGACAAGGAATGAGAACATATGCTACGGGCATATTCCCAAGTAGCTAAAAGCTCATTATTTCCACAAATAAGAGAAACCTCGGGAATACAGCTTAGTCTACAATTTACATGAAAAGACTAAAGCATGCATCATAACTTAGAGTTCAGACAATGTGATCCAGGAAACTTGAAACATACGTAAGAAACTCAAGCAGATTGATGCAAGCAGAAAGACTTAGTTTTGACTTAAAGGATTGTACCATTTCGCACATCAAGTAGAATGAAGTTGGAGTTCGCCGTATCTGATGAATTTCCAATCTTATTTGCTTTTTCCAGCTTGCTCCTCCACTCAGAAGGTTTAAGAGGTGTAGCCCGCATTGATGGATCAAGCAAAGGGAGATGTGAAATGCCCTCTTCCAACTATCATGAGAAATAGGTATAAAGATGACTATTCTGCCGTATAAATACAATGAAAATGATAAAAACTTCAGCTCCTAAGTCCTAGGATCTATCATCTATGTAACAATCATTAAGTTCACTTCAAGAACATTAAGAATCAAAGAAGGTACTAGAAAGCCAATATGGGTGTGTGTGAGAGAGAGAGCGAGAGAGAGAGAGAGAGAGAGAGGTTGCCACCATTTGTGGAACTTACTCGAAGAAAAGGTATTTCAATCCAAAACTAAGAAAATTTTAAACAATTAGGCCTATATATATATATAGCTTGCCTGTACAAGTGATGGCTTGTATCGCAGTTTCAGTTTTGGGAAAGCGTGGCCGTTTATAGCCGGTGAGATCTGAACCAATATGTCAGAAAACCTGTGATCTTCCTTAACCCATTCAACATATGCAAGAGCTTCTTTTGATGGCCCGCTGTACTGCAATAGATGGAGCATCAGGCAATAATCAATCAACAAATATGCAGAAAAAGCATCACTCATAGTCACAGACGAAGTAACTCTCCCATTAGCTAGCCCAGCCATTAGTATCACTTATTCACTTCCATACTTTATGACCAGCAAAACTTGCATTTTGATAGGAAACCACACTAAGATTGCGGACAACACACATGAGAGGAAAAAAATATAGAAAAAATGAACTAGCACATATATTTGAAATAACATAGGGAAGGAAAGATAGAAATACCTGGGCATTAATCCCTTGTTCGTTCAAGTATATACGGCCATGTATATTACGATCCTAAATTGAGCACCGAAATGCACATAGTTAGTAGCTGGCAATGGCAATGGCAATGGCTCCAAAATTAGCATGAACAAAACAAAAGTTGATTCATCATGTGTCAAATAAAACAGAATCTAATTCAAAAACATAAGAGCTCCTCCTCCACACTGGAAATACAAGATTGAGCCAAATTTGGAAAAGGCCAAGTTTTAGGCAACAAGATTTTTCTTTTTTTCTTTTTTTTTTTCAAGTGGCAACTAGATGAAATCATATGCTGCAGAAACTGGCATTTGTCTCTGGTAATTAAATCACATATTCTGCTTCAGTTTTTCTCTACATTTCTTCCATTTATCTAAAAAACAAGCAATTTAGGCAACACTACAAATGGGCAAAAATGCAGTAGACCATAAACTCAAAACATCACAACTAATACAAAATTCACCCAACAAAATAAGATTTTTCTTTTTCTTTTTTTTTTCCTTTTTCTTTTAAGTGGCAACAAGATGATGTCATATGCTGCAGAAACTGGCAGTTGTTCTTGGTAATCAAATCACATATTCTACTTCAGCTTCTCTCTACATTTCTTCCATTTATCTAAAAAAAAAAGCAACGTAGGCAACACTACAAATGGGCAAAACAAAAATGCAGCAGACCATAAACTCAAAGAATCACAAGTAATGCAAAATTCACCCAACAAATCATCACCAATAAAATGAATGAGAGAGAGAGAGACCTTCATAAAATGGAGGTGTTTAGAGAGCACCTCTTGAGGGTCTTCGACAAACACAAACCGATAAAAATTGACCACAATGAACTCATCATCCTCGTATAGGTATTCATTAGCAGAAGCAGCAGCTGCCTTCGCCTCCAGCCCATTGCCACTGGAAGACGAAGACGCATAAAGATTGAAACTTTTTCCATAATTCCAAGAAAATTTGCAGCCAAAATTAATTTTATGGCTACGAGAAGTGAATGAATGGGAGAGCCGTTGAAGGGAAACGATGCGTGGTGTAGGATTTGGTCTGGATAAAGGGGTCGAGGGGATTGGGGCGTGATAGGCAGCAGCCATTTTTTATGGCCACCAAACTCTCTCACTTCTTCAATTGCAAATTTGTAGCTCAACTTTTTCACTATTCATGCCAACACAAACATGAGAATTGAGATGGGTTCTTCTTCTTGATTCCTAACCAAAGATTATTTTGTTAGCACTCCAATCAAATCAAAATGCATCTTATATAGTTTTTTTTTTTCTTGCATATTCATAGTTATGGACAATGACAAATTAGATTGTGATATCTATATTTTGGGGTTTTTGTGTTTTTTTTTCTTTTTTTCAAATATAGTGGATTTTTTAAAATTAACAAAATAGTACTTATTTTTTAAAAAAATTGTAAATTTAATACTTGATCAATTTTATGGCTCGAAAATCATGCGCAACCGATTGTATTTTAAGATTTATTGATTGGATAAATTTTTTAATCAGTTAGAGAAATATAAATATTAAAATACAATAAATTACGAAAAAAAATGGATTGTATAATTGATCAATTTACAATTTTTTGAAAAAATGGGATACTATTTTATTAATTTTGAAAAATTGGGCTATTTTTGCACAAAAAAAATACAAATTTTAGGTATGAAAGTGTATTTTATCCTAAATTAAAAGGAAAACACACACCCAAAAAAAAAATCACTTGTATATATACGGATTTAAATTGGTTTATCAAAGATTAAATAAAAAACAAGGTTTATTGGGAAAAAAAATAGAGGGTGTTTTGCTAAGTTTATATTTGCATTTTACAAAATGTTTTTATAACTAAAAAAGTTGTTTTTTAAAAATAAATTGTGGAATTGTTTGGATAATTAATATAGCTTTTAAAATGCTAATATTGTACTTAAACAATTATTCAAATCAAAGTATTTTTTAAAAAAATAAGATATTTTAAGAAAAACATTACCAAATGAAATTTAACATTTAATGATCATGCATCTATTCCTCACAAAAGAAACTTTAATTTATTGTCTCATCATTGAATGATTTTTTCCCCTTTTGTCTAATCAATCACAAGATTCTCACGAAAAAAATGTACTTTATATCATATATGCATGTGTTAAATAATAATAATAATAATAATAATAATAATAATAATAATAATAATAATAATAATAATAATAATAATATTTTAATAATAATGAAATCAGTTATGAGTTATGACCCCGCTTCATTCGCCAATAACTACTTTCAATTTATTTCCTAATTTCACGAAAATTTAATTTGCAATCTCTCCTAAAAAGCAAGAAAAGGGAGATTCCAAGCGTGTTACATGCATTATTACACGACTTTATTTTCTTTCTTCCAAAGAATACAAAAAATTTTAAGGATTTCAGATTATGTTCTTTGTCTGAAAGGACATCCTTAAAGATCTTTGCCCATAATTTTTTTTTTAATTTTTTTTTCTCACAATGAGCTCTGATGAAGGATCCTCTATATCATCTAAAAAGGTTTCCAGAAAGCCCAGATGTAAATTTCCTTTTTTTTTTTTTTTGCAGCATTTTTGTTAAATTGGTATATATTTTGATATGATTGTTGATTTTGTTGCCATGTTTAATTTTGCAGATTCAAGATTCACACAGCAAGAGCTTCCGGCCTGCAAACCGATTCTAACTCCTGCATTGGTACGTTCCTCGATTTTTATCGATTATATAGATGCTACACGTGATGAAATACACGAGAGGGTGTGGATGCATGATTACGTGTTAATTAATGAATGCAGAATTGTGTGTGATCCACGTTGTTGTATGTAAGTTCTTGATTGTTTTGCATTTTTTTTCTTTTTCAGGTTATTGGAATTCTCATCTGTCTTGCCATAATCTTCATTCCAATCGGTTTGCTCGCGCTTTCTGCATCAGAAAATGTAATCTTTTTTTTTTTGTATCACTCTTCATTATCTGCAGATTGTCTTATTTTTAGCTAATTTTCATCTCTCTCTCTCTCTCTCTATCTATCTATCTATCTATGACAGCTGCACAATGTTCATTCTGTGAAAACATTTGAGAAAATGTAGTCTTTTTTGTATAACTCTTCATTATCTGCAGATTGTCTTGTTTTTAGCTGATTTTCATCTCTCTCTCTCTATCTCTCTCCCTCTCTGAGACAGCTGCAAAACATTCATTCATTCTGTGAAAACATTGAGAAACACACATATATGGAGGGAATGGATCTCTCTTAGTTTGGAGTAGAATTGATCAGAACAAGAATGTGATTGTTGTATGTATGAATGTGGATGATGATGAATTAACCCCTTTCTTTGACATATATGTAGGTGGTTGAAGTTGTGGACCGTTATGACGACGTGTGTGTCCCGTCTACTACCCCGAAAGTCGGCTTCATCAGAGATCCTGCAACAAACAAGACCTGCATCAAGAGCTTCACTGTTAGTAGTCTAATCTTCAATATTGATTGATGACTAATTTGTAGGGTCATTTTTTATGGTCTTTGCATTGTCGATTCTCTTGTTTCGTGGCCTCTCTCTCAACTACTCGACACACTGCAGGTCCCGAAGAAGATGAGGAGCCCAATATATGTGTATTATCAGCTTGACAACTTCTATCAGAACCATAGAAGGTTGGTATACAAAATCATGATGCATATATATATATATATATATATATATATATGTGTGTGTGTGTGTGTGTGTGTGTATGTTTCTTTGCAGTTGGATCAGCACAATTCTTGAACTTAAATGAGCCATGATTTGTGATGTAGATATGTGAAGAGTAGAAGTGATCGACAGCTGTGGAGCCCGAAAGCTGAGACCAGCACCAAGATATGTGAACCAGAGGGGCAGATAGGTGATAATAAGCCCATTGTTCCTTGTGGGCTTATTGCTTGGAGTTTGTTCAATGACACGTACACGTTAACCAAGAATGATGCTGCTGCTATACAGATTAACAAGAAGGATATTGCTTGGAGAAGCGATAGAACTCACAAATTCGGTGCCAATGTCTACCCGAAGAACTTCCAAAGCGGCCCCTTGATTGGGGGTGGAAAACTCGATGAGAGTATACCTGTTAGTATTCTTGAAAACTGTTCTGCTTATTTTCTTGCAACATTGATTTTGATTACATGTATATGTTGTGTTAAGCAAATGGGATCACTAATTGCCTAGCTCCTTCAATTTGTCTATACAATTCTTCCAAAATGGCACCTAGATTTGAAGTGGGAAACTCAATGAGAGTGAGTATACACTTTCTATTTCTAGATTTAGATGGATTTTTGAACAAATTAATGGGATTACTTAAGTTTTCTATGCAACTTCCAAAACAACACCTTGATAGAGGCTATATATATATATATATATATATATATAGACACAAACACACTCTCTTTTCTGCTTATTTTCTTGCAATGTTGAGTTGCTGTCATATGTTTTGTTGGTTGGATTGATATTTATGATTTCTAGATTTAGCTGAATTTTTGAACAAATGGGGTCACTTAAGTTTCTATGTTCCAAAACAACACCTTGATTGAGAATTGAGACTACACACACACACACACACACACTTTCTTTAATCTTCTGCTTATTTTTTTGCAATGTTGAGTTGCTGTCATATGTTTTGTTGGTTGGATTTTGTTGCAATATTTATGATTTCTATATTTATATGGATTTTTGAACAAATGGGATCTCTTAATAATCATTAAGTTTTCTTGATTGAGGGTGGAAAACTCAATGAGACCATACACACACACACACACACACACTTTCTTTATTGCTTATTTTCTTGCAATGTTGAGTTGCTGTCATATGTTTTGTTGGTTGGATTTTGTTGCAATATTTATGATTTCTATATTTATATGGATATTTGAACAAATGGGATCTCTTAATAATCATTAAGTTTTCTTGATTGAGGGTGGAAAACTCAATGAGACCATACACACACACACACTTTCTTTATTGCTTATTTTCTTGCAATGTTGAGTTGCTGTCATATGTTTTGTTGGTTGGATTTTCTTGCAGTATTGATATGATTTCTTGGTTGAATATATTGGTAAAGACATTGATTTGGTATTGTATGATGAAATATTTGATTACACTTAAGTTTACTATACAACTTCCAAAACTAACACCACCTTGATTGAGAGTTGAGGCTATATATGTACATATACAGTTTGTTTTGTGCTTATTTTCTTGCAATATTCATGATTTCTTGGTTGAATATGGCATTGATTTGGTATTTTATGATGTACTAATGTGATTGGATTTGCAACTGCAACCAGCTGAGCCAGCAAGAGGATCTGATGGTGTGGATGAGGACTGCAGCGCTGCCCTCGTTCAGAAAGATATACGGGAGGATTGAGACAGACCTCGAGGCCAACGAGAAGATCACCGTGACAATACAGAACAACTACAACACATACTCCTTCAACGGGAAGAAGAAGCTCGTGATCTCAACCGCCACATGGATTGGTGGGAAGAACGATTTTATAGGCAGGATGTACATGGCAGTTGGTGGAACCAGCTTAGTTCTTGCTCTTGTTTTCTCACTTCTTTATGTCTTCAAGCCAAGGTATTAGTATCTATCTATCTATCGATCTATCTATTTTCTTTTGATTCTAGTCTCCAATGTTCGTGTTTTTCGTGTTCGTGCAGGCCTTTGGGGGATCCCTCCTATCTGTCTTGGAACAAGAATCCAATCTTGGATTGATGGAATGTGTTAGTTCACATTTTGATGTTAACTTGTGGCAATGAAGTACTGTGATTCTCTCTCATGTTTGGAGAGGGAGAGGGAGAGAGAGAGAGAGAGAGGGCTAATGCAGTTCTTGTAACATTTTTCATGATGGGATATATTGCAATGTTTTTTTTTTCAGTGCCAAGAAATTCATGGCTAGCAGAGAATTTCTATGCATATATTTTTCAAGATTTCTGTTTGGAACTCTTCTATTTAACTCATGTTTTTGTGCTTCATTGTATTGCAAAGTGGGGTTTGTTGTAATGACATGAAATCAATTGATTATTGGGTCATTTCTTTGAAACAATACATGCATACATACATATATACATAAAATAAATAAATAAATAAATAAATGTATACATATATATGTCCTTTTTTTATCACAATTAAGCTCACATCAAGAATAGTTTTCTAGCAAATAATATGAACTTTAGTTTTTATTATTTAAATAGAATATGTTGCAATTTAGACAAGTCTTTTAAAACGTTACAATAATGATCCTACCTTTTAATTTGTAGCAAAATAGATATATTAAAAAAATTCGACGCTTAGCAAATTGATGTTGCACAATAAAAAAAATCATTAATATTTGATACTCCAAAATTGAATTAATGTGTACATGTCGAAAAAATATTTCGACATCATAATTTCAATGATTGGTACAAAAATTGGGGCTTCTAAATTTACTACAAATTAAAAGGTTGAATTATTATTATAACGTTTTAAAAATCGTGTTTAAATTGCTAACTCGTTCAAATGTGAATATTTTTTTAGTAATTAATCATTTCTATATGTAAAATGGAATCCGATAGCCTTCGAAAATTCATATCCAAATGTAGAATAACTACAAATTTTGATCTCAATTTTCCAATATAATAATATGATAATAATGTGTAGGTTTTTCAATTTTTAGGGGTCAAAATGATTATATATAAATTAAATCCCACAAATGAGCTATTAACGCTTTTACTGGGGTCCATTTGTAATAAATCAATTTTCAAACAGTTGAAGAACCCTAATTACAGCAAGATAGGGGTTAAAGGAAGAACCCTAATTATTTTTGCATCTAC
This sequence comes from Perilla frutescens, assembly GCA_026008535.1. Classification (NCBI taxonomy): domain Eukaryota; kingdom Viridiplantae; phylum Streptophyta; class Magnoliopsida; order Lamiales; family Lamiaceae; genus Perilla; species Perilla frutescens. Next base: position 225,011 of record BRKX01000024.1, on the reverse strand, counting down.
AGAATCTGTATTTCATCCCATTATAGTTGCGGAAATCACTGCTTCTTTTTTACTATTTGCTATTTGATTCCTCAAAAATTACTATTTTGAGTCTGTAGCTGAAAAATGTTGGACGAGAAAAAATTTGACGTGCAGTTGAATTTGTGGGCGCTTCGAATTCCGCGGGAGCACTGCAAGCTCGCAACTCGTATTCTAAATGGGTGTGTTTCAGATGAATAGTAACCTCTGTATTTGTTTTAGCTCATATGTTTTCACAAATTTTACTGTGGCACAGATTAATTGTTGATTTTCTGTTTGTGAAGATATTTACTTGACAGACCACGCATCAAACCTGTAACCGAGGATCCCACGTCTGACAAGAATCGTTGCGTGATATTATCTGAGAAAATTAAAAGTCCTGGTATTAATATTTTTTTGTGGGATTTTTACAGTTTTGCATAAACAATTTAAGATTGTTGTTTTGAATTTTTGTATTCTTGTACGCTGATGGTTGTTGCTTTGGAAAATGCTCACAGAGTTATCGGAAATCCCTGTTGGCAAAGTTGATGAACTGAAAGAGCTCTTTGAAATCGAAGTAGTTCCGTATTCAATGACACTTGGTTATTCGTATTGGAGTGCAGGTACATTATCTATTTTATGCAGTTTTACAAGACTAGTAGCAAATTTTAACCATTAATGATTGTTTGTTAATGTTAAGTTCAAACCAGGATACTTTATAGGAAGTGATTGTGTTCTTTCATTCCAGGTTCAGTTGTTCGATTTGTGTCTTGTACTTTGTCCAAATTTGTTATCTTTCTTGTTTTCCTTTGCACAGCCTGAGTCTTTGGAAAGTGTAAAGAAGTAAATCAGCTGTAAATTTATGTGATAGTGTTTACTTCCGGATTGCTTGATGCCTTATCTGTTTTGCACTACCTGGTCATTCTTCAACTTAGTATATCTGGATGATATGTGCATTGAATTTGGCTGAAGTTGTAGAGGTTGAGTTGTGTTCCCTTCCTTGAATTGCAGCTAGGGCTCATGGCGATTATTTCATTCTTGTGATTACATATTACTATGGCTGCATGCCATTTCGGATGACTGAAATCTGATGGCGTGCCAAGTAATCAATTATCATTCTTTGATGATAACTTTTTCTCATAATTGTGTTACAGACCATATACTGAAGCAGATTCTGCCACCTGGGGTCGAAGTACCTTCATCATTTGAGACAATAGTTAAGTATTTTATGTTTTAGCCTTCTTGCTTTGATTTTTCAGCTTTACATCTTCTGTATTATTTAGGTCACCATGTTGGATGGTTTTTGTTCTGTATTTGTTTTATGATGATAGATGTTTTGTCATGGGAATTTTTTTTTATCTGATGTTGGTTCTTTGCAAATAGAAGATTGGCTTGTCAGGTCTCTGATAATGATTGTGATTTTTACTTGATTCTTTTGCAGGTCATGTTGCCCACCTCAATATATCGGATGAGTTACTCCCATACAAGGATGTTATAGCAAAAGTTATCTATGATGTATGTTCTTATGCTGCCTACCCATCTTCTTGTTAACCTTCTCATTACTTATGCTGCAAATATTATTTTTGCATGGTGTCAGATTTGGATCTGTGAAAGATCAATAATCAAGTTTCTGCTTTAGTGAAATTTAGATCCTTTTCTTTACAATAGTAAGAGTGAGGTACAAAATATAAGGATGTTTATACTCGAAGTACTTGAGGATTGGTTGTCTAACTTGTATATTTAAAAAATCTGTTAGATTATTAGTATGAATAACCTTACGTTATTAGTCCGGGAATCTTGCCATGTGCCTTTAATGTCCCCCCTTTTTTTCCATATGCAGAAAAATTACCCACGAATCAAGACCATTGTCAATAAAGTTGGATCCATAACTAATGAGTTTCGTGTACCAAAATTTGAAGTACTGGCAGGAGATTCGGATACGGTTACAGAGGTGAAGCAGTATGGAGCAATCTTCAAGCTTGATTACAGTTTAGTCTATTGGAATTCTAGATTGGAACATGAGCATTTAAGACTAATTTCGAAGTTCCAGGCTGGGGATATTGTGTGTGACATGTTTGCGGGCATTGGTCCATTTGCTATTCCAGCTGCACAAAAAGGATGCCGAGTGTATGCAAATGATTTAAATCCGGATAGTGTTCATTACCTGAAGACTAATGCAGAAATCAACAAGGTTTCTGATCTTGTCCGCACCTACAATTTGGATGCACGGAAATTTATTTCTTCACTAATGGAAGTACCTTCAAGTGATGGCTGTCTGGAGTCAGATAAAGAAAACTTGCAGACTTCTGAGAAAGGGGACATGCCTCATAACTCTCAGACAAAGTTGGAAGGTAGCTGCTCAACTGGTAACATGCTTTAATATATATATATTTTTTTTTTGGTTATTAGTTATGAGCTATTAAGTTAGATCTTTAGATCTCTTGAAGGTTCTGTGGCAGAACCTACAGGTGAGAGTGGTGCTGATTTTGAAAGTAATGAACTGTTAAGAGCAAAGGATGAAGGAAATATAGCCTCTGTAAAAAGACGCTCTGAAAGTTTGCTTGAAGGTATGGCGGGCTTGGAAAAAAGTCGAATTGCTTTTAAGTTGGTGCCACCAGTAATATTGCAGCATAACATGCCGTCACACCTTTATATAACTGCTAAATCCATTGCTCCACGCTACTACCTGCAGAAAATGGAAACTGTCTTCCTGAAAGGAAGAAAAGAAGCTCAAGTAAGAGTGTTAGAGGATCACAGCCTTTTAATGCCAAACCATGGGAGCACTTTGATCATGCCATAATGAACCTACCTGCTTCTGCTTTACAATTTCTTGGTAACTTTCTCCTTTCCCGACTTTCTCTTGCTTGATTGGCATACGTGTTTGGCGATGATCATGTTTAAAGCGATTGCTCAGTTTCTTTAGATAATCTATCGTTTTGATGCATGAATTGGGGCCTGTCTTGTGTTCGCCCCCGACTTTCTCCTTTTTCTTTAGTTTGAGAAAATGTAAGGGGAAGATTGAGGAATTGAGCACTTAAATATGATATTTCTGCAGATGCTTTTAGAGGTATTATCAACAGAAAATACTGGAAAGGATCTCTCCCATTGATCCACTGTTATTGCTTCATACGATCAAATGAAACCGAGGATTTAATAAAATCAGTATGTTTTTTCCAGTTCTGCTTCAATACTACACTCATTCAACTTCATTTGGTCATTCCATCTAAAAATTGGAGTCCGTTGTCGCTCTTCAGGTGGCCGAGGCTGCACTCGGTGCTAGTATACGCGATCCAACATTTCACCGGGTTAGAGACGTCGCACCAAACAAGGTATAGACTCTGCATTAATGCTTCAATGCTTCTTACATGATTCATGAAATTAAGATTCAGAATTTTTTACTTCTCATCTTCTGCAGGCAATGTTCTGTTTAAGCTTCAGGTTGCTGGAGGAAGCGTGCAGTGACGATGCTATTCCTGCTTCGTGATGGAGGTACGACGGGCTTCGAAGAAACGACGATCAAACTACTTCATTATCAGACCATCAGATGCAGCTGCTGCACCTTGAATCTCTTTTTTTTTTTGTGGGTACAAAATGTTATAGGCTTCCATATTTTTGCACATTATTTCTTGGTTTTTGTAATGGGTGAGAAAAAACTATTGATGTAGATTGTTGAAGATGAGGTGCATTCCAAAATCCTGGTAGATAATAGGAATGTTTTAGTTTTATGTATTTTTTATTTTCTTTAAATCGAGTCTTTACCACTTCTACATATTGAGTTCTTTTTTTTTTCTAGTCTTAAATTTGATCCTAGCATGAGAACATTAACTAATAATAATAATAATAATAATAAGAATAATAATAATAATAAGGAAAATTGTTGATTTAAGATCTGAAAAATGGGTAATTGATAGATTACAAGATCTTAAAGATTGAAATTATCAATTCAATACAAGACCTAAAAAATAAAAACTATCAATTCAGAACCTAAAAAATGATAATTGTCAAATTAGGACATCAAAAATCATGTTTTTCGGTTTCTTTTTATTTTTTAATAATTTCTTTACTATATGTAATAGATAATTAATTAAGGAAATTTTTGTTAAAAAATAATATAAAATTAATTAAAAATAAAAAGAAATTAAATTTCATGATTTTTGAAATCTTTAGTTTTCATTTTTCAAATCCTGAATTAATAGTTTTCTCCTTAATAATAATAATAATAATAATAATAATAATAATAATAATAATAATAATAATAATAATGGTTTGTAACTTTCGACAAAAATATTTGAATTTATAGTTAATTAAAATATAATATAGTATTTGTGCCCTGAATATTAGAATATAGCTTTTCTTTGAAACGACGTCGTAGCCACCCTTCTTCCCAAATGATGCCCTAATTTCTGCAATTCAATCCACGTACAACTTGTTAAAGCTTGAAACAGTCATCTCCATGAGAAATTGAGTGAAAATGGGAGGCACCAACACTGCTTCCAGCTCCCATTTGCTCCTCCTTTCGCCTAACCACATCAGAAAACAAGCAAACACCATCATTACATTTACACCCAAAGCTTCATCATCATCATCATCATCTTCAGAAAAGAAGGAAAAAATCGAAATCAGAGTGTGCACAAACAGGACTTGCAGAAAGCAAGGCTCTTTGGACGTTCTGCAAGTTCTTTCCGGCATTGCGCCGCCATTCGTGACGGTGAACTCATGCGGGTGCCTCGGGAGGTGCGGCGCCGGCCCCAACATCGTGATCTTGCCGGATAGTGTTTTCGTGGGGCACTGTGGGACCCCCAGAAAGGCGGCGGAAGTGATGGCGATTGTGTGTGGAGCTGACGATGAAGTTAGTGGTGGGGACAAGTGTTTGGAGGCGCTGGCGTTGAGGAAGAGAGCTGAAGATGAGATGGGCCGAGGTGATTTTACGCAGGCTTGTGGTTTGCTCTCGCAGGTATAATTGGAATGTGGTTCTTGTTGTTTTTCAGCTCTTGACTGTACATGATTGTGATCCTTGTTTTTGGAGCTGTAGTTTGTGGGAATGTGGTTCTTGTTGTTTTTCAGCTTTTGATTACTGCATATGATTGTGATTCTTGTTTTTGGAGCTGTAGTTTGTGGGAATGTGGTTCTTGTTGTTTTTCAGCTTTTGATTACTGCATATGATTGTGATTCTTGTTTTTGGAGCTGTAGTTTGTGGGAATGTGGTTCTTGTTGTTTTTCAGCTTTTGATTACTGCACATGATTGTGATTCTTGTTTTTGGAGCTGTAGTGTGTGGGAATGTGAATTGGAGTTTTGATTCTTTGTTATTGAGGTTTTGATATAACTGTTTGGGGTGAGGTGAGTTGAGAGTGGAAGCTGAAGTGCTGATATTCGCGAATGCCTCGTCTTTGCAGGCTATAGAGCTCAAACCATTTGGGGGTTTGCATATAATATACAAGGAAAGGTTTGTGGAGCTTTAGCTTTATTCATTTCATTTCCGGATTGGAGTCATTTCGTATTTGCAATGATGTAATGAGAACACGAGAATTTGAGATATTATGTAATGCCTCGTGATGGCATTACTTCATATGAAACCTGCTTTGTGATTCCACCTATATTGGAATACGTAGAAACTCAAATATTCGACTTGAAGAATACACTCAATGTATTTGAATACTATGTGGACCTCATTGAACTCTGTATTTTTTATCAGGTCAGCAGCAAGGTTGGCAATGGGAGACATAGATGGAGCATTTGGGGATGTTAAAGAGGCTTTGACAATCGCACCTCACTACTCCGAGGTAAGTGTTTAGCTGCTTTTATGGTTGTGAAGGTGAGGAATTCTTTCTCGTGCTGCAAATTCCTGAACGAAACATCATTGACTGTGTGTTTTTACTAAAAAGGAACTTTTGTTCTTGATATTCGTATGTTTATTCTTAGGTGAGAACCAAGGAAAATAATCAGGAATGATGGTGATTGATTATTGAGAGTTGTACAAGGAATAAAATTTTACGACATGGCTATTCCTTTTCCTGAATTTCACAATCATAATGTATTGGGCAGATTTTACTAAACTCGTCTGAACAATTCCCTAGCTTTACGGCTCTTACCTGCCTAGTGTATGATTTATTCGCTATACCCAAATAAATATATGCATCTTATTCAATCTGAGTGTAGTTTATCCAATTTTCTACTTGCGTTGTTCTGCACTCATTTGAAACACAACAGGTCGTCAAAAGATTCATCAATTTACATTTTACAGGCCTATATTTGCGAAGGTGATGTTTATATGGCTATGGATCAATTTGATGCCGCTGAGGAGTCTTATTCAATTGCTTTAGATTTAGACCCATCCATCCGTCGTTCCAAGTCATTCAAGGTATTGGGATTTGTCCGAGGAGTATATTGTTTCTCCCCACCCTTCCACACAACATGAAAACATTTTTCTAAAATATCATCAAATATTTCCAGTCATCCTGAGATAAATAGAATATATTTTCTCATTGCAGGCAAGAATCGCAAAACTTCAGGAAAAACTAGCTCCTGCAAATTTGGGATGAAGCTTCTTGGCGATGGAGTTGGTTGTACGAGGCAATTGAAACCGAACTAGTGCGTAGGCTTTATTCTCCTTTATTCTTTGTGCACACTTATATATAAATGTTGCATAGTTAACTCTAGAAATTCGAAACTATGGAGATCAATAAGAACATAGCTTCATTTCTTGCATATATGTATTAATAACATATCAGAGCAGAAACTGTAACACTACATATATCGACATATATTAGCTAATGCTATATAATACTACTGCTCATATCGAAATTGTTTGGATAGGATTGTTGTTTTCTGTTTTCCATGTCTCAGGTACTAGCAGCATCAAAGTGAGAACCACACTGGAACAAATCGAACTTCTTAACCTTGTCCCACAACTTAGAAACCTTTTTACCTTCAACATCACCATTTGGATTCTGATCACAATTTGAATTCTGATCCCCAGATTTCTTGACATTGAAGCTGAAGCATTTACTCAGTCTGATAGCACCACCACCGGCACCTACTCGGAAGCAGTCTTCCAAGTTCACCTGGTCTCCACCCTTACTCTTCGTCCCTTTAGACATGTTCTTCTCTTCTTGTTTCACAAGTTGATCGTAATATTCCTTGTTCCTCTTTTCCAGCCCGTAAATCTGCCCCTGAAGATCCTCAATCTTCCGACTCAGCATGCAAACCCTGTGATCCTCCCTCGTCTTCAACACACACCTAGCTAGCTCAGCAGCCTTCCTCTTCAGAAACATGGATTCAGAGGCCAGCCCCGTGTTCTCCTCCACCAACGCAGACACTCTGTAACCCAATGTCGCGTTGTCATTCAGCAGAATCAACCTCTCCGACTCCAGCACATCCAACAAGTTCTTCTGCAGCTCCATCTTCCTAGATGACTCGCTCCACCGCTTCTCCACCACAGATAGCTCATTCATGATAACATCATACTCGACCGCCTTCATAACTAAGTCTGCAACAACCATATCAGCATCAATCTCTCTAGCTTCAACGGGAGGTGCAGTCGGAGGCTGGAAAGACAGTGAGCTCTCAGCATCCGAATCAATGACTTCTCCTGCATCCCCTTCATCAGGCTGAGTGGTGGCATCTTCAAATTTCTGACGGAGATTAGGGGACGAGCACCGGCTGTGAGGCTTTTGCTGCTGCTGGTTCTTGGCGAGCGCTTGGCAGTAACGGTCTGCCAATGAGAGGTAGCCATTGTACAAATCATCGAGCAGTGCCAGCAGCTGGGGGCGCTCATGGTAGTAAGAGTTAGCCCTTTCAGCAAAGCTATCAGGACTGTTTCCTTTAGGTATTTTCCTTGTCAGCATCTTCATTTTCTCATCCAAATCTATTCAAAACCCAAAATCAATTGCATTAAATGAAAGATTTTGGTCTTTTTCTGGAATGAAAACAATTGAAAACTGGTCCCGGTTTGAGAAAGATAAAGAGTTCATTTGAAATTCAAATTGTCTTCATATAAACCTTGTGGGCCTATAATTGTGATGTGTTTAATTTCCTAACCATCTGTTTGAATTTTTGCAGGTTCATTTAAAGCAAAAAAATGCCAACCATATTCATGCAGTAAAGTAAATATATGGCTCATTAAATTCCTAGATTTTTCCTGGTGCATTTCTTGATTGAGACATGGTATGGATCCAGCTTGAAATATGGGGATGAAGAAGGAAACACGGTGCTGTGTGTGGACTTATGCTGATGAGTCGAGTTGAGTCGAACACAACAGAGTCGAGTCGTGCACGTAAACATTACGTGCCCGGCTCAGACTTGAGGGTGTTTGGATTTATGCAATGAAAGAGGCATCAAATCTGACATACAACACATGGGATTAGAAACTGATAAGCCAAATCAGAATCAAATCATATTCCATCTGTAACAAGGCAGTAATAAAAGCTACTTGGCCAAAAGGGTTCAAATTTTGAACATTGGAAAAAAGTAGGAGCTGGTAAAATATGTGCTAAAGAGGGTAAATTTTGTAGCTTTGTAGATACAAACTTTTTTGGGACTGTATTTTTGTGTAGGGGTTGAAAGTGACTTCTCAAGATTTTTTTTTAACTCAATGAAGCAGAAAAGCAAATGCCTAGACACTATCATGGCCCCACTTTTTCTAATCGAAAATTCAAAATCTCATCTTTTTTCTTTCACTAGGCTACAATGGAGTTAAATCTTGGAATCTCTCTCATTTCCCTTTTCAACTAGTGTTTTGATTTATGAATCTCCATGATGCTTTTCACATAGTTTTCAAATTTGAATGTTTAACCAAAAAAAGGTGTTTTTAGTTTTAGTTCTTACTAGTGAAATCAGCTATTTTGTTTGGAGCTTTTGTAATGAGCATCAAGAATTCAAATCTTACACAAAAAAGGAGAGAGAGAGAGAGAGAGAGAGAGAGAGGTGATGCATAGTTAATCTTTTTTTACCAGCAATGGCGCAGAGAAGCCAGGAGGGTTTGTTGGAAGTTCTTCGCCGGCGAGAATGGTGATTTGAGGCCGCCGCCTCTCCGCCACCAGTTTTCTCAGCCTTTGCCACCATTTTCAAAGACAAGGACCCTACACCATTAAAAACCTTGAGCTAAGAAATTAAATGTTGCATAAACTTCACATCTTCATGTTTTAAATAATGATCCCAGAATACAGTACATTAACTGTCACACTATAAATACATACATATATATATATATAGAGAGAGAGAGAGAGATAAGGTAGACAAGGTCATAAATCAAAGCAGAGAGAAGAGAAGGTCTAAATGCGAAATAGTGATGATACAGTAGTGCATATCTCATGTCATAAATACGATATAAACACATTACTATGTGTGAAAAAGTCACCACCACCAGAAATATTCAATATTCAATTCGACATAAACAACACAATGAATGAACTTTGTTTTGCTTCTTAATTTCATAAATTCAAACCTCCATTTTCTGGGCTTGTTTCTGGTTGAAAAAACAAACAAACATACATCACTAAAGATCGAAGCTTTGCATGAAACAAAGCGTTTGAACTTGAATTTTTTTTTCTTGTTTGAACAAAACACACACACAAGCAAAAAATAGAAAGAAAAGAAAAGAAAAATGCATACTGCAATTAATGAAGGTGAAGCTCAGCTCAGCTCAACATCAAGTGAGAAGAAGAAACGAAATGAAGTGAAAGATTACATATTTCATACCTAATAGTTGTGAATTTCTCAAGAAAGTCTTCTCGAGCAGCAAAAACACACAGTGTGGGTGAAAAGATTTGAGAGTGTTTATATGCGTAGAGATGAAGGAAGCAGGAGCAGGTTGTGTAGGAGTTGTAGAGAGAGAAGTAGGGACATGGAGGTGGTCAGAGCCTGCTTTTAAGAGAGAGAAAGGGAGAGAGAGGAAAACCCGCTAAGAATGATTTGAGTGATAGCCAATGGGTGGACGACACATCACTGTCATGGCCGTACAACATTTAATGCATTAACGTTCTTCTCTGAAATGGAAATGGAAGCTAGAAAAAGTAGGACAACCTTTCTTCCTCTTCCTCAGCTGAATAATGTTCAATCAAATGAAATGACTTCTCTCTCTCTCTCTCTCTCTCTGAAAAAAAATAATTCACTTATGTGAGAGTATGAAGATTTTGAGGCATTGACAAAGAATTTGATCTTGCAAAATGATTTGATTATTTATTTTTAAATTTCTGTGTTTGGTTCAATTTTGAGAAAATTTTGGAAAGTAATTAGAATTCTGAAAAATATTAATTTTGAATTTGTGTGTTATTCAATATTTTCAATTTTTTTTGAAAAAAATTGACCTCTAATTCAATTTACGATTTGCTCGTCTCTTTCAACCCGTCGTGGCTCAATCATGATTTTTTGAAAAAAAGATGTTAATAGGGGTGAGCAAAAAGTCCCGAAACCTGAGAACCGAATCGAACCAAATTAGTTCGATTTTTTCGGTTCGGTACTTTTCAAAATTCAGTCCGGTTCGAGAAATTTTCTAGTGAAAATTCAATTTCCGATTTCGGTTCAATCGAGATGGAAAATACCCGATTTGGACCAAAAACCGAATCTATATATATCAGTGAAAAAATTAGGAACTGTTAAATTCAGTTAGAACGATCCCTTTTTTCAAAAATTGATGTTTAAATCATGATGATTTTGAAAAGACGGGAAAATTAACGGTTGAATCAGAAGTCAATTTATTTTATAAAAATTTAGGGTTGTTGAATAACACCCAAATTAAAAATTGGTGTTTAAATTGTTTAATTTCAAAATTCGTGTTAAATTTACAACTATGTCCGAAGTTTCATAATTTTTAATGTTATTATTAACCCTATTATTATTGATTATAGATAGATGGACACCATATTATTTAACATTTCCCTTTATCTAAATAATTAATGTTCATCCAAATAAACATTTAACATAGTTCAAGTATTTTCATCTACAACTTAGATAGCTACATAATAATAATATTTCATTTGGCCAACATTAACAAGGCATTGAATGTTGGAAGTGCATCATTCCTCCTATAAAAATATGAATTTACAACTATATATCTACACCTGTAATTTTATTTTATTTTTTGAGTTGACTACACCTATAATTTAGTGCCAAATTAATTCTTAAAATCTACTAATTAATTATTGCAAAATTCTCCCTGAGTTGAAAATTTTGAGAAAAATGTATTTTATAATTACAATTTAATTTCAAACATTTTGATAATTAGAATTTAATCCCCAATGTTTTGATATTTTAACATAAATGGCTCAACATTTAATAATTATAATTAAATTTTGAATGTTTTGATATTTTAACATTTTCAGCTAGAAAATTTCTCGAACCAGACTGAATTTTGAAATTTTGAATGTTTTGATATTTTAACATAAATAATTTAACATTTTTCGGCGAAAAAAACCCATTTCGATTGTTTTTCAGCAAAAACGTCAATTCAGTATATAGGTTAACCAAAAATAATACTTTCATCCAAACATTGAAAATTAAATTGTAATTAGTCTAAGACAAAATATCTATCAAAATTTTGAATAGAAGTTATCTCTTTTGAAATTCATAGCCATTCTATGTTCCTTCTATTTACAAGAAGAAAATACAAATTGATGATAGATATTGTACCTGATAAAATACATCAAATAGATAGTATAAGTAAACAGATAGTCACAATTTGAGTAAATTAAAGAGTCAAAATCATCTATGAAATTGAGCAGTGAAAAACCATTCAACATTCTGCTAAATTGCTGTTTTACATATATATATATGAATGTATATATCCAAGAATGCAGCCCAGAAAGAAAAATCCCAAGTTACAGAGATTAAGCATGCCAGATAAATTCCTTCTCTTGATTCAGCATCAGTTAACGTGTGACATCCCGTGGTGAAATAACACGACGAAAGTTAAATCTTGCTCGATAATTATACTCACTCTACTCGGATGCCCCGTATCTGCATTTAACTTCTTCCCCTTCTATAAGCCTCTCCACAGCATCAGATGGTAGGCCGACCAGCTCTAGCGTCTTCTCCCACACTCTATAAGCAGTCTCGACGTTGTGTGCTTCCTCCGAAGGGTTTGCAGGGCGGCAATCATGATTGATGAAAGCACAGACGGGCCAATCTTCCGATTTCAGTGACTCACAGTAGTCCACGAGTTGGGGATCAGTGGCTGCGAAAAGTGTGCTTCTGGAGCCTGTAATATTCATACAATGTTCTTACTTAGCTGCTGCATGATAATATAAAGAGGCCAATTTCGACTAAAATGTTCAATGTATATCGATTAAATTGGATCAAAGCAGGCGTCATCAACAATTCTAAACTGTGAGGACATTTACCTTCTTCAGGACTGAAGATAAAATATGGAATTAAATGGTAACCGGCTTGAACAACCTTCGGAAGATCTCTAGCCTGCGTTTATAATATAAAGATACAGCTGTGAACTACTATGATACATGGATGAAATTAAGTAATCGATTAGTTATATGATACAGTTTTTTTTTTCCTGTAATACAAAATAAATTATGTTTTCAGTTGATGAGAACTTTAATGGCCAGGAGCTTGTAAGATGTCAGAAACTTACGACATTCGTGTGGACTATTCCAGGAGAAACACATGCTATGTTTATTCCCGTTTCAGTCGGCAGCCTCTTGTTAAGGACACTGCTGAACATGATCTGCATTCACAAATCTAAGGGCCATGAGCAAAACTAAAGACCATGGAGCAGTGCCAGTGTTTAAGGAAAGACATAACTGACAAAAAAAAATGATTTTGTTAACATGCATATCATCTGTCCCTCACCCAAAAGAATTTATAGCAAAATTCAATACTAAACTGGAGAAATTTTGGAAAAGAGACACAAGAAAGAGATATTCAAAGCCACCAATAAAATGGATTAACCAGCTGGGAGAGTTGACTAAAAGATGCAACCCAACATAAAAGAAGAAACAAGAATTTATGCCAATAGATAACTGCTAAAATTTAAAGCAAGCATTTGAAAGTACCTGTGCTAGTTTACTGCTTGAATATCCAATCATACTAGTAAACTTTCTTTTACCAGATGTAACATTCATGTCTTCTGGATCAACAAATCCTAAGTTATGCATCTGCACATACACAAAATGAATTGATTGATTTGAATCAGTTAATTCTAATACCGTTGTTCCTACTGTTCCTCATCAGATAATTCTCAAAATGAAACTAAACCCACAAAATAGAAAGTTCTCATCAGTTAATTTTGATACTGTATTTCCTCTACTCGGTTATTTGCTTATGAATGAACCAGTAACAGCAACTTCTCATCTTACAAATAAGCAAAAACAAATGAAGAAGGCTTCTTTCTGCAGGAAATGTGGATACTTTCCTTACACTGGTCTATCCTCACACTGAATAAAAGTACATGTTTTAGGATATTTTTGTCTGGAATAGTTTTTTTATGCACAAGCGTATAATTCACATATCCTCATAAAACTTACAATAGAATTCACATTGACAATGCGGCTCGGCGAGCTTCTAATTAGGGAGGGCAAAAGCAATATTGAAAGCAGTGCTGGGGCTAGATGGTTCACTTGCATATGTTCTTCATAGCCATCCCTTGAAAACTTTTGTGGTTCTGGATAGAGCAATAATGGAATAAGGTCAACGAAGATTCAGTATGTTACCTTATTTCTTTGCTTGTAATAAGAAATAGAACAGAATATGGACGAAAAGAAGCTAAACAATCAATTGAAAATAGAGGTATTTGGGTATACCAAACATATGTTATGAGGAGCAAATACACTAAGAGAGCAAACTAAAAGGCCGACACTCAAAATATAGGCTAGACAAAATTGGCTTCGTCACAGCCAAACTAAGGACAATATAAAATAAATAGTGTGCCTCTGTGTGTGTTTTTCTTCTTATTTTGGGGGTAGACAGACTCTTCACAAACAAACCTCCAATGGAAAATATCCCAGCATTGTTGATGAGAGCATGAACAGGTCCTGAACGTGCATTCCAAGCGCTAGCGAATCTCACAACAGACTCCAGAGACAGAAGATCAAGTTCCATAACCTTAAAATGCACAGCAGTTAATTTTCCCTTCAACTCACTGATACTAAATAAAAATGGCAGAACCAATCCAAACCTAAAAATCCTAATTTTGGAATCAGATAAATAGACTACAGCTACAATTAAGAACTTGTATATTTCTAAATACGGGAATTGTTAATTGGATTCCTCAAGCAGACTCCATAAAATAAAAATGAAAATCCCAGTATTTCCTAATAAGTTTATGGATTCTCCATGACATTATTCCAACCACGAGTTTAGCGTATTCATTAAGTACCTCGATATTAAGAGGAAGACCCTTTCCAGACCAATCTTCTTGCCATTTCTTTATCAAATCATTAGCCGCCTTCGGATTTCTTACTGCCATTACAACATGCCCCCCAGCTTCTGCCAATTGCCTGTGCAATAACGAAACTAAAATTAAAAAAATTCGAACTCATACTTCATATGTACGAAACCATCGTGCAAAATGCTGACTGATAAATGCACGATGCAAATGATTCAATCTCAAATGCAGCAATAGTAAAACAACCACTATAGCAGCAAATAGCCAAGACTAATCAAAAGAACTCTGCAACTTCAAAAATCTGCCACCAATAACCACACTTCTGCAAGATTTTCCAGATAAAACACTCCGTCAAACAAATCCATCTTCATTTCCCCAAATCACTTCTCATTTCAACAACCACATCATAAGGTGGCAAAAGGCAGCACACGTACTCACTATTCCATCCGCATGAACCCTAATCAACTCGATAACAGCTGAACTAAGGATCTAACTACTAAAAACCGTCGATGAAAACAATAACAGCAAAAAAGTAGCAGCGACAGCTGAAGAAAAACCTGGCGATTTCTTTGCCGATGCCGGAGGTGGAGCCGGTGACGATGAACGTGAGATCATTAACCGGCGGCAGGGGCATTGGATTCGGAACATTGCTGGCGATGATTCTCTGAAACAGCATCTCGTAAGCGAGGTAGAACCACCCCATCAGCCACTCAATCCACCCCAATTTCTCCTTCCTCGCCTTCTGCTCCGCCGCCTCCTGCGCCGGTTTTCCGTTATCCGCTCCCTTCTCCGACGAAGACGAAGGCGACGCCATTCTCACACACAAACGCACGCACTCTGCTTTGCAATTCAAATTGTATGTATGTATGTATCTATCTATGTATGTATAGTTTGGAGATTCCATAGAAACAGCTCAAACACACAGTGTATCCGTGAGTGTGTCTGGGCCGTTGGATTAGATTTCCATGATCGAATCGTGACCGTCGATTGCTTGTTTACGCTGGAAGATTCCGTTGTTTTTGTTCTATTGTTATCTTTAGAGAGAGAAGAATCGTGTTCCTCTTTTTGTTTTGTTTTGTGTTTTTTCAAGATAAGGAATCACGATTTTATATTCACCTTTTACAATAAATAAATATAATTACAAAAAATAATGTCTGAAATTAAAAAAAAATGTTGAAAATATTAATTAGATACCTGAATTTGTGTAGAAAATCAATGTTTAATTTATGTATTTTTTACTTAATTTCTTTGATACTTGATAGGATTTGAAGTGCATTTATTAATTTTAAATTATTGCATTTCCTTTCTCAAAAAAAAAAAGAGTAGAAAAAGAGGCATATTATTCTTTTAACCTTTTTGTTTCTATTTTGAGGGGAAGTTTGAATAATATTTATTTTTTCAGAATTTGATAGTATTTCTCTGTGCGATGCACAAATAATAATTTTTTTTTAAATTTATAATATTGTGAATTTTATATGTTGTGCTTACTCTTTAGAAGAATTATCAATCCATGATCTGAATGATGGGTAATCTATCGATTTAGGACATGAAAGATGAAAATCTCAATCCAGGACTCGAAAGATGAAAACTCTCAATCCAGGACCTCAAAAATCACGAATTTTGATTTTTTTTTTTAACTTTTTAATTAATCTTATATTAATTTTCAATGAAAATTCCTTCATTAATTATCTATTAAATCTAATAAATAAATTTTTAAAATTAATTAAAAAATAAAAGTAATCAAAATTCATGATTTTTGAGGTCCTGGATTGATAGTTTTCATCTTTCGGGTCCTAGATTGAGAGTTTTCATCTTTCAGGTCTTGAATTGATAGATTACCCATCTTTAAGGTTCTGAATCGACAATTCTCCTAATTTTTAAAAATAATAAAACGATGTGCACATGTGTTAATTAATTAGATAAGAAGACCATTTTTGTGTAGTTACGATAAACAAAAAGAAAATTAAATTTTTGGAACTAAATGAAAATCCATGTTAGAAAGATCGAATTGAAATATTTCAAATGACACGGTTTTATAAAAAGCAGTATATAATTGTCCAAGATTAAGGAACATTTGATTTCTTTGAATATATGATAGGTATAAAAAATAGAATTAGTTAATTATTTTAAATGATGAAATTGAAATAGAAAAATAATAAAACATCATCATCATCATCATCATTATTATAGTGCAACATAAATGAAATCTATTTTTTTTTTAAAAAAAAGGATTTAAAAATACAAGAAAAATTCATAATTTAAAAATACAACAAATAGTGTAATACAATAGAAAATCTCATGTGTAATTAGGGGTACCTCTCTATATACACTACAATTATTTCTCTATACACTTTATTTATATATTTACTTTAATACACATTTATTTGCTTCCTATATTTACACTTCTTTGAATGTGAAAACTCATTCATGATGTAGCCTTTTTATATTGGACCCCATCATTAACCTAATATTAATTGGAGGAAAAATTTAAATAGTCAAGTAATCACTTTTTAAAAAATAATATTTTTAATCATTATTACAAAAAAAAATTACAATACTTTTAGTTCTATATTTATTTATTATTAAAGATTATTAATTATTTATTTATATATCAATAATATTAGGAACTTTGAATAATATTTATTTATATATCAATAATATTAGGAAAAAAAAAGATTATATTTATTTATCTAGGAAATGAAAATACATACTAGTAACAACAGAAATATACATAACAAAAAAACAATGCAAATTCCTTAAAAATTGAATGGGAGTTCTACTTTTGCATCCCTGCAATTTGTACAATTTAAAGAAGCGTGTCTCAAATATTTAACAACTTTTGGCCAATTCAAAACACGATTTTACAGTATACCACCGGCGTTCTTGCTTTTAGCCCACAAATATTAGCAAGAAAAACAACAGGCCTATCCATTTTGATCAGACATCTACAAGAAGATCTTGATGCATTCATCATCATCCAACTCTTCCCAGCAACCCCAGCAGCTGTTCTTCCATTCTGACGGTTCACGACGAGATTACTCAAACACGAACCATTGATCATCTGCTTCTCTTTCTGATCAAGAACTGTTCCCACATTATCAACTTGATCCCTGTCTGAGCCATTGATGCAGATCTTCTTAGCCTCACTCAACAATCCAATGGCTCGCCACGCATCAGCGACGAGCTGCATTGTTTTCTTCTGCGGACGAACGCCTCTCTCCTCCATGACTTGGAGAAACTCCTCTGCTTTCCATGGCTGCTTCGCTTCTCCATATCCCCATATGAGAGTTTCGAAGGTTTTTAAGTTCGGGGATACGTCCATTTCACACATCTTCTCGTATATTCGGAGGGCGTGCTCCATTTTCCCAGCACTGCACCATCCACTTATGATGGTAGTGAACAATACTTCATTAGGATAAACCACCCCGGATTCGACCATGAGCTGCAGGAGTCTCTCGGCCTTTTCAGGCTCCCGAGCACGTACGTAGCCTTTTGCAAGGATGCTAAATGCATGGACGTCGGGTTCTATCCCGGACTTAGCCATGTCATCAAATATTGCTTGGCACTTGTCCATGAGTCCAAGGGAACTCCAGGCATTCATGATAGTGCTGAATGTTACAACATCTGGTTTCACACCGAATTCTTCCATCAAAGACAGTGTCTGCACAAGCAAGTAAATGGTCATACAACATCACTCACTGAGGTAAACTAAAGTAAAGGTTAGATATATAGATGATGTAGCAAATTCACTGTTTGAATGATGTCAAGTAAAACTAGAGATTCTTTCTTAATGCGAAATTTACGAGGTTTTTATTGTGCAGCTTGGGAGATTATGTTTTGAGTATCCTTCCTTGTACTGTTTGAATTAACTCAGGTTACAACAGTATAAAGACTTGACTTCAGACGAGTGTAGTCTAAAATCGAACATCTTGCTGCCGGAGAGACAGAAGAAGAGGATTTCGGAACCAGTTTAAACAGTAAAGACGTACGAGATACTAAACAAACCTCCCCCGGCTAACTGCCACAGGGCCTTATAGGCCTCGGTGTGAATTTCGGGTACCTCTCCGGCTATGATAGTGGATCATGGAAAATACCTTAAGCCAAGTTTGTTTCAGAAAATTTAGGATAAATATTGTACATTCAACAACATCATATATCATGAGACGAGAAAGAAAAGCTGCTTCCTAACTTAAACTTCCTATCCAACGGGATTAGAGAGGCCCGAATGTAGCAAAATGATCAGTGACACAGCAAACTTAATGAAGAATTCATGTTCCTTCAACAAGTGGAGTAATCTGATGCAAAATGTTTCTAGAAGGATCATATATGGTCAAGAAAAACTAGATTAGGTTAACATAAAGACTTTACCTCATCAACCCCACCAGGGTCATTATTTTCCAGAAATCCTTTGATAAGGGAATTGAAAACAACGAGATTTGGATGCACTCCGAGATCCTTCATTCTGTACAAAAATCTCAATGCATCAGTCATGTTTCCTTCCTTGCAGTAACCAGTGACAATAATGCCACAAGTGCGCTCATTTGGTTCCACCTTTCCCTTTTGCATCTGGAAAATCATAGCTTCAGCTCTGCTAGTTTCCCCTTGTTCGGCATAGGCCTTTGCAATCGTGTTGTATGTCACAGCATCGGGTTTAACTCCATCTGAAATCATTCTATAGACAATATTCCATGCTTCCTCAATATCACCCTTGTTACACCAAGCTCTTACAAGAATATTGTATGTCCTATCATTTGGTTTCATATCTTCTTTTTGCAACATCATATCCAATAGTTTCAGAGATTCTTCAGGCTTACCTATGATTCCATACCCTTTGATTAACGTGTTGAAGGTGCTAGTTGTCGGCTTACACCCTTTCTCCTTCATTTTCTGGAATATTCTCATCGCCTCCTTCATATTCCCAGATTCGGAGAAAGCATTGATCATTGCATTGAAGAATATCGAGTCAGGTTTAAGCCCATCACGCTCTATCTTGGAAAGGAGAGATGCAATCGACTTGAAATGCTTTAGCAGTGTGAGAGCAGCCAAAAGAGTAGTGTATGTTACAAGGGTAGGCCGGTGCCCCTCCTCACTTAAAGCTTTGAAGATGACACGAACTTCACGAGGCTTCCCTCTCTCTATCAGAACATTCATCAACTTAGTTCTTGAGCGAACTGTTTGGCAACTAGTATTGCTCGAGCAGGACGGGCAGGGAAATTCACTACGAGAACTTAACGGAGCTGAAAACGAACGGATGTGCTTCTCTTGTATGTGAGGCTCCTGCACAAGCAACACATGCTGGATGAAGAGCAGAATGAGGCTTTTTCTAAAGTTCAAATGTTTTAGGCATCCTTACAAACTTTCCCCCAAAACCTATATCTAAAGTTCAAATTCTATAAGGCCAAGACATGTCCAAGGATGTATATATATAACATGAACAACTAATTAACAATGAGTTTGGATGAAATGAGTTGATAGAGAAGTATTACTGTCATGTTTAATGCCCGGACTTCAGAGGAGGTGCTCGTCGTCATCGCCCCATTCTGCTGCTGTCCTACTGCTCTTGACTGAATCTTTTCTCTACTATGATCTCCCATGTCTGAACTCTGAAAGAGAGTGAAAGAAGCATTTGAAACCCATCATAGTATCCTAGTCAAAATAGGGAGCATCCTTCTCATTTTGGAGATATCCTACAAATTCAAGAAAAACCAGTCATTACCAAGCAAAGAAGCATCATTGAAAAGGGAATTCTTCACTGGATTCACTAGGGAAAGCATTTGAAACTGAACTAAACGAAAACCAGTTGGGCTAATCCCAAATTGATTTTTTTCAAAATGGGAATTATTATATAGATAGAAATTGCATCTGTATTTCTCAAAATTTTACAACACAATCTTTAAATCTCCACACTTCCGCTCTTGAGCTCTCAAGCTCAATCTCTCTCTAGTTTTTCTCTCACTATCAAAAGCTCTTAAGCTTCTTTTACATGGTATCACGAGTCCAGTACCAATGGCGAATTTGCCTTCATATCTCTCTTCTTCCTCTGTCATTCCTCAATTTCAGCCTCTCTCTCTCTCTCTCTCTCTCTCTCTCTCTCTCTCTCTCTCTCTCTCTCACACACACACACACACACACACACACACACACATCAAATTACATCAATACAAGCTGGTCCCAAATGCCAGATAAAACGAGGAAAATCTTGATCGAGCATCCAAGAAACCTCAGTTAAATTAGCAAAAAAAAGCAATTAGCTTTACTGATTCATCAATAGACAGAACCCAGAAATTAAATTAACGGCACTGCACAAGTCAACCACAACAAGAAATGCAAGAAAGAAACATCCACAAAAACACACTGCGCAAGTTTGTGCGAGAGAGAAATACACTGAATTAAGGAGGTGGGTCGGTGTACCTGAGGATGAAATTTGCATGGAAGTCGAAATACAGAGTCTTGTATGGCAGAGAGAGAGAGAGAGAGGCATAGTGTTATTACAGTTGTAGGGGCAATGCAATTGCATCTTATCCACATAATATTGGCAAATTGATGCTACACCATACATATGTTCTTGGAAACAGACGTGCATCTTTCCTGTTCAATGAATTTAAATAAATATTAACAGTGAAATTAGTGATTTGAATTTAACTTCTTTAACTGTCAATTATGGTTACATATATATGAATATATGATTTTGTTAAGTGGTTTTCATGCATAAGATAGCATTAATATTAATATTCTAACAATTGCATGATTTGGAATTTGGAGGAAAAAATTTACATATTTTTTTCAAGAGGGTTTTTAAGGGGAAAAATAAAACTCTTCACATCCCTCCAATTTTTCTTTGTTTATTAATATTAATATTAATAATAATAGTCGGAATAATTTTAATATTAAGCTCTTCGGAGTTCGGCTTGAATTGAGAAAAGATTGTTCGAAATTCATTTATTTTCTAAACGAGCCTTGAATCGAGCTCAAATAGAGTAGTATTCGGCTCAAATTGCTCGCGAACATGTTCATGAATACGATAAATATTTCAAACTAGTAAATTAAGTAAGCTCCTTCTTCGAGCTCAAGCTTGAATATGTAAATTAAACAAGGCTTTTTTTTTTAGCATTTGAGCTCGGGCTCAATTAGTAAATTTTTGAGCATTTCACGAGCGAATTCGAACATGATAAATATTTGTCGAGCTAAGCCTGAACAAGCGAGAAAAAACTCGAATTGAGCTCAAATTTGAATATTCATTAACGAGTTGATACATCAAACTATGTTCGGTTCGATTCGATTCGATTCGTTTGCAACCCTAAATACAGTAAGTAGGGGTGGCAATTCGTGCGCGTCGGGTCGTTAACGGGTCGACACGATAACGACACGACACGATAAGGCCAAACACGAACACGATCCATTAAGAATCTGCTCGACACGAACACGAACACGTTCCGTTATGTATAAACACGGACACGACACGAACACGAAAAACACGATTTCTTATCGTGCCGACACGACACGATAGAGACACGAGAAGAACACGAACACGATAATGACACGATATAAAATAACTAATAGTATATATTTAATTAAAATTATAATTTAAATAAATAAATTTTAATTCAAATAAATAAATTTTAAAATAAATAATTGAGTTTTAACTAAAATTTTAAATTAAATAAATATTTTAAACTATTATATATAATTAATATATTTATTTATGTATTTATATAATATTAACGGGTTACACGAACCCGACACGAACACGACACGAAATTTTCGTGTCCTTATCGGGTTGACACGATAAGGACACGAACACGATAAGACTAAACACTAACCCGTTAATTTCATTCTCTCTCTAAAGAGAGAGAGAGAGAGCAACTACTTACCTACTAAAAGATTCAACATTGCAAGAAGCTCCATTAATATGTGCAACTAAATCTACAATGCCCATCAAAATATAAAAAAAAAAAAGACCATGATCATTAATGTTAAAAAACTTAACAATCAAAAATCCAAAACACAAGGCAAATTAAACAAACCCCTAAACAAAATAACTCCCTTTTTTCTGTTCGATGACAAGAGTAACTCACAACCGCCACACTAAAGTTCTCGCTTCATCATATCCAAGAACCTCTGATCGGACTCTTGCCTCTGTAATCTCATATCCCGGTTGAACTTCTTGATGAACGCTTCAACCTGTTGGTTAAGTTCATCGAGACCAACCGAGGGATCTCTCCTGATAAGGCCGCCTATGCGCCTTATCGGGGGATGACTACCCTCGTTGAACGTCTCCAATTTCCTCAACTCCTTCTGGGTCGTAGAACTGGTCAGATCATCCTCGATCCGTACACTCCTCGGTGGTACGGATTCACTCTTCGTCAACTTCTTGGTTTTCGACCCGATTATCGCCTTCCACGTGGACTCCATCGTGTCACCTCCCTCGCTTTCTCTCTCATCTCCCTCCTTTTCTCTCTCATCATCTGTTTCCTTCACAGAATTAACGTTGCTACAATCATCAAGATGATCTCTACCTTGGCACAAAGTAGTTGAGGTGGAGCAAGATTTCTCATCATCATCATCATCATCAATATGAGATGTTGATAGTAATGCTGCTGTTTCCGGCGGCAGCGGTGGCTCCGCCTCCACCGCGGTGGCTTCATCATCCCAACGCGGTGGTGGGAGGTCGTGGTCGTGGAAAATGGAGGTGGCGGCGATGAGCAAGACGACGGAGTTGATGATGATGCAGATATACAGAGGAGAAGAGAAGAAACACCTGAATGAATTCCAAAACGCTGCGAGATTTGGGAGAAATATGTCGTACAAAAATGGCGTCGCCATTAGCAGAGTGGAAATGAGACCTGCTGAAAAAAATAGCAGTTTCAATCCCTTCACCACTGCTGAACTTTCTTCAAACAAAAAAGCCATCAAAATTAAACAATCAAAACTTGATGAAAAAGCTTTTCTTTTCCTTTTTTTGTGAAGATTATAGAGGAGAAATCAGAGTTTCTAATGCATTTTGGAGAGAGAGAGAGAGAGAGAGAAACTAGTACTTGTTGCAGCTCAAAAAATGGCACAAGTAATAAACCAGAACCACCATTAGTTTTTGGAATTTTAAAAGAAAAGGAGAGAGAGAGAGAGAGAGAGAGAGAGAGAGAGAGAGAGAGAGAGAGAGAGAGAGAGGATTTAACAAGATTAATATTGAATAAAGAAATTGATAGATAATTATTCCATTCTTGATTAAAAGTGTTAACCTCTCCTGTCCTGTCCCTTTTAATTTGAACTTTGTTTGATTAAATTAAAGTGGTTTTAAAATGAGGAACAAGTTCAACTAATTTGTAGATATATACTAAGGTTTATTTAAAACTTCTATATATGTGTATGTGAGTGTTAGCTTCATATTTAATCTTGTCGTTTACTTCTAATTTCGATATATACATATATACATATATATATATATATATATTCAAGACATAACACATGCATATATATTAAAGAATAATGATGTGATCATTTTGTACACTCAAATAATATGCATTAGTGATCATATCAAAATACTTAAGTAAAATTATTTGAGCTGGCTAGATAGAAGATTTCATGTATACATATACATATATATATATATATATTGATAAATGTTCAAATTTGGGAGAGCATAAGATAGAGGATGAGAAGGAGCCTGTCTGCAGAAAACCAGAAAAAAAAAATTGAAAAAATTAAAAAATAATCACCAAACTGTTGTTGCCAAGTTGTCTCAAGGGTCCATCAAACTTTAGCAAGTCTAATTATTCGAAACACCTAATATATATATATATATATATATATATATATATATATATATAATGACAACAATTTTAATTTTAATTTGGGGGGGGGGGGGGTGTGTACAATAATGAGGAGTATGTTTCATGAATATTTGTTAAATTTTTTTCCTCCAAACTCCAAAGTATTGAAATTAATTTGGTGCAAGAATAGATTAATTAGAGGGCATTGTTTTGTTTAGTACTAACAACTCGTGTGATTAGTATTTAATTATAAAAATATTCAATTTCAAACTATACTCCCCAACTGCGACAACTTCATACGAGGGTCACATTTTATATTATATTCTCTTTAAAGAAGAATAATGAATAACGGAAATACATGCTATTTTTAATTACCAATGAAAATTAAAGATCGTGATCTCAAATTTCAAACCTATATATATATACATATATATTAGAAGTCAGATAATTATGCAAACTTACAAATCATTGCCGAAAGGATATGATCATGTCTAGTGTTAGGGTAGTGAAAAAAGGGATTTTTTTAAATTTATATATATTTATAGTTCGAACTAAAAATTAATTATCAAAACATTGACCAAATTCAAATTCATAATAATTCGGTCTCGAATTCATTGTTATGCCAACTAAACATCATAATAATATTAATTAAGCTAGTGGTTCATATATATATATGGTCTCTAGCTAGTACTTATATATAAGCATATGAGGATCAATGTAACTATAACTAAATAATATGTAAGAACTAAGAAGTGTACAGACATATACATATATACATGCATTATACATACATATATATATATATATAATAGTGGTGGCTGGTGATGGTGGCGGGCCACCACGAGCGGCCGCGGCCGCGGCTTTTGAATTGTTTATAGATGGTTGCATTAAGGAAAAGCCATCTTGAAATGAAAGATTGATATATATATGTCAACATATAGGGCAAGGGTAGGGTAGGGTGGCTATATATGTTTTTCTTGTGCATGCCTCTATTCAAAATTTACCTCATGTTTATAGTGTATTTTTTTTTTTAAAACACTAACGCAATGTATCGGGGTACGATAAAAACATTAATGTCACAACGTTAAATTATCAATTGGTATTTGGATCTCAATTTGAAGAAAGCTCGATTCAAGATTAGAGTTTTAATAAATGAGACGATTTCGAGCCTCAATTTTGAACGAGTGGAAATATTTTGAAGTGAAGTTCGAATCTAAAAGTATTCGACTCATTAGATCTTGCTCATTTATAATAGTAAGCTTATGTTTAGCTTGTTTATGTGCTTTTTTTTTTTAATTTCAATCACACACGCACATACTACTTGAGATTTTCTATTACATTCTTGTGTTACAGTCCGTATTACACTTTCAAATTATGAGTTTTTTATGTAATTTTTTCTTTGAATTATATTTTTTGTGATTTAGTTTAATTTTAAGATATTTTTTTAGGGTTCACTACACTCAATTAGAGTTTATAATTATTTTTTAGTATTTAATTTTTAATTAATAATTCATTATTATGGCTAATTTATTCAAAATTAAATTTTATCACATTTTTAATTATTTTTATTGATAAATATTGACTATGACTATTTATGTTAGAATTAATTTTTATTTTATAATAAATATTATTAAAATCATAATTTTGATTGTGAAACACACGTAAGTGTAACAAAAAATTTGAAATATATATATATACATACATATATATGTGTATGTATGTAGACCTAGCTCTTAGCTAGATATTTGAAAGTGCAGGGTAGCATCCCAACCACCTCAAGAATAGAATAGGACTATTCCATGATGTTAAAATAGTTGTGAATAATTGTGGTTCTTTATATATACTTTATGCACTCCAAAATAATAATGGAAGTAGACAAAGGAAAAGGGACACTCATCACTCATGTCTTCTTGTTAAAGATGATAAATATAATTATTGATCATTGTATCTTTCTCTAACTATTTATAATTGACAATTTTGATTCAATGGGGCACTTCCAAGTGTCTATCAAACCAAGTATGGTGGAGAAAATATAAAGATAAGGATACCAAAAGCGCATATTGAAATTTGAATGGACCTCACCACAAGAAAATTGTTAAAGAAGACTTAAGAATATTTATTGTTCATTTAATATATATATATATATATATAAGTTGGTTATAATGAGCACTGTATTTGGTGTGAGAACTGCGTAGTATTATGTTTATTTACTACTTTCGTCCCAATTATATAGTCCACTTTATCCTCGCACGTAGATTAAAAATATTTATGAAAACAAGGTATTAAAGCTTAACTTCCTATATTACTCTTATTTAAAATTTATGACTTTAAAAAATTTAAGTGGTTGGTTTTTAATTTCCAAGACCTAACAAGGGTATATTTGTATATTATTGTGAAAATTAATACTATTTATAGTTATGAAACTATATAATTGGACACCTCAAAATAATAATAGGGACTACATAAATGGGACAGATGGAGTATAATTTTATTCCTTATCTTAGTGTGTTTTGGTGTTAATTAACACTAAATGCAATTAGCAGTACAACACAACAAGATAAGTAATAAAAAATTACCATTAAAGCACAATAACATAAGCAATAAAATTATAGTACACAGGCACAGTGCTCACGTTCTCACACCAAGAAGAGTGCTCATTTTATTGTGTTTTACTGCTAATTGTATTTTGTGTTAATTATTACTAAAAAAATGCACTAAGATAAGCAATAAACTTAATACTCTCTTCGTTTCCATTTAAATATCATTTTGGATAAACGCACACAAATTAATAAAATAATCAAATTATCTAATACACCCTTATGTGAATATATTAAATGAGTTAAATATATATGTTTGAATGTATTAAATGAGGGCAAAGTGAGAAAAATGTAATTTTTCTATCTCGAATTTGTAAAATAATATTTTTTTAAATAAAATTAAAATATTAGAATGATATTCATTCAGAAACGAAGAAAATAATAAAAAAACATAATGCACAATTCTCACACCAAACACAGTGCTCGTTATAACTCACTCATATATATATATATATATATATATATATAGGGGTGTCAAGTACGGTATACCTTATTTTTTTTGCCATACCTCATACCTTATCTTAATTTTCAGTATGTCAAAAATTATACCGTTGTCGTACATTAATTCAAAACCCCTCAAGATTGACAAAATCAAATAAAAAGGTATGCAAGTAGTTAATGAGCAACATATGAATTAGTGAAGTAGAAGATGAATGTAGGGAAAGCCGACAAGCATGCAGTGCATGAATTAGTTTTTGTGAAGAATGGGGGGTCAAGCTAGCTATTAATGCAGAAAACAACTTGTGTGAATATATAAAGTATTTATTCAAGTGACAATAATTAATTAATTAATTATCCATGTAATGTAATAAAATATAATTAGTGACCATTTTAATTATTATTATGTCCATTTCTTGTAGGGCCCATTCAAGAAATGCTTGCCCTAGCCAGCCTGCTGTTTCTTTATCATCACTTGGTATCATTACATTAGAATAGTTGTAACTGTTCACTCGTTTCATTAGCCTTTTGAGTTTGCCGGGTCAATTATTATAAATTGTGTGTTTGTATATTTTTGCAAGAAAATGTGACTTATAATCGATCCCACAAATCTTAAAATGACTAGCCTTTTTTTTTATTTAACGTGTCGATTATAAATTGTGTGTTTCTATTTGAACGAACAAATCGAATTTAATATTCTAAATTAAAACAACAGAGGGAGAACAACACACACATATTACAAACATTAAAACATATATATTTGCTGACTGACGAACTCCATTTTTGGCCTTTTAAAGCTAGAAAAGAAAAGTTATTACAAGAAGAAACTGACTTTCACACATCCTTACAAAACACTGTTCTTTCAGCTAACAACAGCTTTTGTATTTTGTGCAATTCATTAACAACATCTACCATTGACATTCTGTCACTGGGTATTTCCTTCGAACATGAAACTCCAACGTTTAATACACAAGTCATACAATCCTTGATCTTACCATTTTTCATCTGTTGTCCAGTTTGAGACAGCGGATCCCAGAGTTCCACCACATTGTCCAGTAATGCAGCATCAACAAAACTACGAAGATTTTCATCACCCTCAAACAAATCATCCGTCGGTCTTTTGTTCGTGAACATCTCCAAGAGAACAATCCCAAAGCTATATGCATCCCCCTGAGTCGAAACAGACCGGTTCGTGCCATATTCTGCATGTAATGTTGATAAGAGAACTTATGTGTATATGAATACCAGGATCATATTCGGAAGTGTGAGAATTCGAGATGGCAAAATGAATTCTTACCTGGAGGGATATAGCCTAAGGTACCTCTAATTCCAACAGAACTACTGCTTCCATGTGATGAGGCCGTGTTTGAAACAATCTTGGCTAATCCAAAATCTCCAACACAAGCAGTCATTTCGCGATCCAAGAGAATGTTGCTCGGTTTCAGATCACCATGAACAATAGGTGAATCTGTACCAAAGTGAAGGTACTCAACTGCTTGAGCAATATCAATGGCAATGCTGAGCCTCTCTGCTATGCTGAGCTGTCTTCTTTCTTC
The DNA here is from genome assembly GCA_026008535.1 of Perilla frutescens. NCBI lineage: Eukaryota > Viridiplantae > Streptophyta > Magnoliopsida > Lamiales > Lamiaceae > Perilla > Perilla frutescens. Next base: position 196,323 of record BRKX01000024.1, on the reverse strand, counting down.
CTCTTGATCCCTGCTATGGTACAGCCATTTTTCTAAACTCCCATTAGCTTTAAACTCGTACACAATTGCTTTGAAATCGTTGCCTTGAAAGTCTGTACTTTCACAGACACTCAATATTCTCACCAAATTTCTATGGCGTATGCCTCTCAGTGCATTGCATTCCGCTGCTAAGCTCTTTGAGGCCCCTCTAACCAGAAGATTGAGCACTTTGATGGCTACAAATGTCTTCCCATCATCTAGAGTTCCTTTGTAAACGGATCCGAACCTCCCAGCGCCAACCAAATTACTCTCCGAGAATCCACCAGTTGCTTTTAGGATATCACCATAAGACAGCCTCATAACATTGGATGATGACAACATAGAAGAAGTCTGGCTTTGTGGCGACGCTCTTTGCTTGTAATTGAAGAATACTAAAATCACAAGGCATAGGCCTCCAGCAACCACTGTTGGGATCAAGATTTTCATCAGCAAAGTTGACAAGTTTTTCTTTGAGGATTCTACTGCAGGGCAAGGAGGGAGCTTCAAATCCCAAATTCCTCCACATAATCCTTCGTTTCCATCAAGAAAAATCGAAGATCTGTTCTTGAACACCCCCGCAGTTGGGACTTGTCCATGCAGCATGTTTAAAGACAAGTTCAATTTTTTAAGGTTCAGCTTCCCCATAAAACTTGGGATTAGACCAGAAAAGTGATTTGCTGAGAGATCCAAGTCTTGTAAAACCACCAAAGTTTTCAATCCCATAGGTATTTCTCCTTCAAGTAAATTTCCTTGTACATACAGTTTTTCCAAGCTTATGCACTTGCTCAAAGAGTTTGGAACTAGTCCAGACAATTTGTTATTAGACAAGTCCAACTCCACGAGGTTCGTCAAAGAACCTACTTCATCTGGAATTGAACCCTCCAAAGCATTGGAAGAGAGATCAAATGCAATAGAAATAGGTGAAAGCTGGCTCATGATGTCTCGTGGTATAAAGCCACTGAAACTGTTATGAGAGAGATGTAACTCCAGCAAGTTGGTGCAGTTACCCAAACTAGGTGGTACAATTCCTGAGAGGTTGTTATGGCTCAAGAACAAGCGACTCAAGAAACTGAAGTTTCCAAAGGAAAGCTTCAGTTCACTGGAAAACCTGTTGCTTTCCAAATAAAGGTACATCAAATTCGAGAGCTTCGCCATCTCCGGAGGGATCGGACCATTGAGATTGTTGGTCTCAAGTCCAATTGATTCCAAGCTGATAAGGTTTCCGATACCTGATGGAATGTTTCCATTTATCTTGTTCATACTTAAAAATAGGTTTCGAAGGTTAGTTGACAAATTGGCTATTGACTCTGGCAATGAACCAGTAAAAAGGTTGTCGGCAACACTAAGATCCTCCAAATTGGTGGAATTGGTCAGTGATGAGATAAAACTGATATCATCTTCGATCTAGTTTGATTCGAAGACGAATTCTTGAAGACGAGTGAGCCTTCCAGCTCTTGGTATCGGTCCAGTAAACTGATTCTGGAGGAAGTTTATATACGTAAGAAACGAAGCATTATTCGAGATGGAAACTGGAATTGGACCACTGAATTGGTTTTGAAACAAATAAAGACACCTTAAATTTGGAAGTGTAACTCCTATGTTAGAGGGTATGACTCCATGAAGTAGATTTTGGCCGACCATGAAACTTCTGACAGTAGACATGTTGAATAAAGCTGAAGGAATGCTTCCAGTTAAGTTGTTGTAACCGATTTGGAGAAAGTCCAGAGATGGGAGATAGGCAAGTGATTCTGGAATATTACCTGTCAAACTGCACTGTCCTAAAGATAGCCGTATCAGTGATGTAATATTTCCAATGGATTCTGGGATTGATCCAGAAAGTTTGTTTAAGGACAAGCCTAGACTTCCAAGTGTGGAAATTGAACCGAGCTCCGGAGGTATGATTCCGGAGAGATCATTGTCGATGAAGTTAAGATAAGCAAGATTTGGACAATGAGACAAGTTTCTTGGTAATGAACCAGAGAAGGAGTTATTACTGAGCTCCACAAACTCAAGCCTTCTTAAGAGAGAGATTTGTTCAGGAATAGGGCCATGGAAGGTGTTGTTTTGGAGAATGATGATTCGAAGAAAAGAGAGGTTGCCTATATGAGGAGAGAGGGATCCCACCAACCCTTGAGACATCAAGTTTATCTCGATGACTCGATCTGGGTGCCTGCGACTGCAACCAACGCCAGTCCAGTTGCAGAAATGATCTGTCGTTGTTTCGCTCCATGAACTGAGAGCTCCGAGTGGATCAAGATCAATGGCGGACTTGAAGGCTAGCAATGAAAGTAAGTCAGTTTTATTGCCGGAACATGTGGTTGGTTGAGGGAAGAAGAAGACAGAAGAAAAGATGAACAATAATGCAAGAAATGTTGTGGAATTTGCCATACTTGCTTCCCTGATCATGATCATGATCATGATCATGGCTTCTTGATGATGATCAGCAAACAGCCAAACACACAGCACACTGCATCCATCCATTTTGATTATTATTATTATGTCCATTTCTTGTAGGGACCAATTCTAGAAATGCTTGCCCTAGCCAGCCTGCTGTTTCTTTATCATCACTTGGTATCATTAATTACATTAGAATAGTTGTAACTATTCACTTGGTTCCTACCAAAAAAATTGAGAATGACACACGTCCTTAGCCTTTTGAGTTTGCCATGTCAATTATTATGAATTGTGTGTTTGTGTATTTTTTCAGTTGTCTATGACTCTATGGAATATAATGAACCAAAGACAGAAACCATTCACACTCCGCAGCTGTTTACACAACAAGGGACTAACCCAAAAACATCTAACATACCACATCATATGATCCAAAATCAAAAATCATTTCTTGAAAGAGAAAGGCAGTAAAAACTCCAGCAAATCATTTTTTTATAAATTCAGCTATTAAACATACAAAATCTTACCATGTTTCTGGCGCTTCTTACCACCAAATTCGTCCAGAAGCAGATATTTTGAGGCTTTCCTGTTGTATTTGATATATAAACAACTGAACCATCAGACATGAAATTCAGAATTTGAAGGACTCGGTATTTTTTGTCTTTCTACACAACAATCTCAATCAGAGGCAAAAAGGGATCATCAGATAAATGCAATCCGCTTGCAAAATTGCAACAAACAAGTGACAGTCCAGTGAGTCCTCGGTCACAAATGAATTTGCATTTTATAAATACGTGATAAAGAAAGCTGACCGCAAAAGTACTCGACCAAATGATAGCCATTCCAGCTCAAGAAAATGCTAATCATAAACACCAATACTAAGGCGAAAATTATGTGGCAGTATGTTCGAATCCAATTGACAAACAACAAACAGAGCATACAAAACTTATACTTGTACCGAGTTTTAATGGTATCCATACAAACAACTCAGTTATCTAAGTCATTTTTCAGCTGTCTACGGAATATAAAGAAAGCTGACCGTAAAAGTACTTGATCAAATGATAGCCATTCCAGCTCAAGAAAATGCTAATCATAAACACCAATACTAAGGCGAAAATTATATGGCAGCGAATGTTCGAATCCAAACGACAAACAACAAACAGAGCATACGAAACTTATACTTGTACTGAGTTTTAATGGTATCCATACAAACAACTCAGTTAACTCAGTCATTTTTCAGCTGTCTACGGAATATAAAGAAAGCTGACCACAAAAGTACTCGACCAAATGATAGCCATCCCAGCTCAAGAAAATACTAATCATAAACACCAATACTAAGGTGAAAAATCTGTGGCAGTGAATGTTCGAATCCAAACGACAAACAACAAACAGAGCATACGAAACTTATACCGAGTTTTAATGTTATCCATACAAACAACTCAGTTTGCTCAGTCATTTTTCAGCTGTCTATGGAATATAAAGAACCAAATCCAGAAATCTAGCATAACACATCATATATCAGTTAAAAATGCAATAAAATTTCTTGAAATAGAAAAAAAAGAAGCTATTCTATTTTTATGAATCCAGCTACTGAAAATGTATAATCTTCCTAGCATGAAAATCTGGGAATTCATTCGTCTACAAGCAGAGATTTTGATATAGCCGAATCATCAGTTCAGACATGAAATCCAGAATATTAAAGACTCGATTTTTAAATTTTCTTTCTACACAACAATCTCAATCCGGGGGGAAATTGCAATAAACAAAGCAAGAATTTCCTTGAATCGAAACGACAAATCTGAATTATCAATGAAAAATTACGGTTGAGTGTCGACGGCAGCTTCACTAGGGGTCTTGGCGGTGATAGAGAGGGCGTGGAGACCGGAGTTGAGCTCGTCGGAGAGGAGTTCGTAGACCATACGGTGTCGTTTGACTAGGTTTTGGCCGTGGAATTTGGCGGAGACGATTCTCACATTAAAATGCGTCTCTTGCGCGCCGCCCTCCATTTCTCTTACGGCGGCGTGGCCGGCATGCTGGTGGGAGACGTCCTCCACCTCCAAAACGGCGGCTTGCAGTGCCGTTTCGAGCTTCGTCTTGATCCGACTGGCCCTTGAAATCGCCGCCATGCGCGATGCCATTTGCGAAAGCTTCTTTCTTTTTTGTAAAATAAAATTATATATAAAAAGAAAATTGCAAAATCATAGGATTGTCATCCAAATATCCACGTGTATTAATTAAATTAAATTTAATGAATTTATTCACAAAATCTCTCTAACATAGCTGTAAATGAATAGAGTTGCTCGCGAGCTATTCGGAGCTCGACTCGAAAAAAGCTCGTTCGAAATTCGTTCATTTTCTAAATAAGTCAAGCTCGATAAAATTATCGAGTCGAACTCGAACAGAGTAGTATTCGACTAGGCAAACTCGTGAATATATTCGAGCTCGAGCTTAATCGAACATGTTCATAAATATTTCAAACAGAGTAAATAAAATAAACTGTTTTTTTCAAACTCGAGCTTGAATATGTAAATTAATCGAGCTTTTCTTCGAGCATTCGAACTCAGGCTCGTTTAGTAAATTTTCGAGCATTATATATTCTATACTATCTTTATGGATATTTATCACTATTTAAAATTATAGGCAAGCAATGTACATGTTTTTAGGCAAAATATCTTGTTACTCAACCATGCAAAAATATAGGTAATCGATATAACGTGGAAAAAGATACATACGTGATAATTTTTTATTACGAAAAAATTAATTTTCTGATATCGAAAATACTAAAAAACATTCTTCCTCGTCCTAGAAAACCATTTCACTTTGCATTTCTGTCTTAGAAAATCATTCCTCATCCCATAAAACCATTTCACTTTGAAAAAATGTAATGATTTTAGGGAAAGGGGTCTGGCAGACCCCTGAACTTTTTTTTTTTTGTCCATTGGGCCCCTCCATCAAGCCCTTCTTGACGGGACCGTTAGTTCGACCCAAAACGATGTCGTTTTAGGGTTTATTCGAATTAAAAAAATTCTAAATTCAATTGAAAATGCACCCAACCCATTTTAATAGAAACCCAACCCGACTAAGAGATAAATCCGCACAAAAATTACTGGACTTTCAATCTATTTCTTATTTGGTAAAAGGGTCTCGCAGGCTCCTGAATTTTTTGGCGAGAGTCTCGCAGGCCCTGAACTTTTCAACGTTTATAATATTCCATTTCGACATTTATAATATTGTAAGTATGTAACTGATAAATCGAACAATATACAATAATAGAGATATAGATGGTATACAATATTTTTAATTTGTCATTTTCATGATATAATAAATATGAATAATAGTAATCTATTAACATTGTTAAAGATTTCTTGGTATGAGTAATATTATATATATATATATATATATATATATATATATAGATTTTGCATGTCTAACCAACTAGGTCACAACTCAGAAGCCATTTTTCTAAAATTTAATTTACAGATTAAATATATACATAAAATTAATAAAATTTCAGTTTTCACCTAAACCAACCTAACTGACGACTATTTTGATTTCGGTTCGGTGCTTACCTTAATTCGGATCGGTTGAGGTTTATACATTTTTGGTTTCGGTTCACTTCGGCTTGGGGGCATTGGTTCAGTTTGAACCGAATGCTCACCCTATTCCCCTCCACAACCTGCATGCAACACTTGATCATTACTCAATCTCACCACATTTTCTCATTATATATATATCTTTAACAACCCAAATCCAACTTCTTTCTTCACTGTATGCAACATGCACTACCATTTTGGCATCAAATTAATACAGCCTCGACTAACCTCGTAGCGATGCCCTAAAATCGGATGTTAAAGCCGATTCAATCATTCATGTAAGAGCATCAATAAGTAGATAGTAACAAGGAACAGTTCCAGTATTCAACCAGGTTACCAGATTCAAGAAAACCAATCCCTCGAACAATATTCATACCAGGGCATCTCATGCATGCACAAAGTTTTTGTTTTCTTCATTGTTTGAAATATGCAGTAGTAAGAAGCCTAAGCCAGAAGTTAATCCCAGATGCAAATGACTTTCAACAGATTCTCAATAGACACAAATAGAGCAATGACAACTTTCAGGCGCTCGACTAGAACTTAACTTACTAGTCTCTGTAACCTAGTAAGTTTCAGTCCAGTGAAGTCACAAATGAATTTCATTTAATCAACAAGTGAGGAAGAAAGAAGAAAGCTGGCCACAAAAGTAATCGAACAAATGGTTATCATTCGAGTGCAGGAAGATGCTAATCATAATACATTAATACCAATGATAAGGGAAAAGTATCGTGGCAGTGAATCTTCGAATTCAAATAACAAATTGAGCATATGAACAGATACTTTTACTGAATTTTAGTGTTAACCTTACCAGCAGCAACTCAGTTAGCTCAGGCATTTTCAGTTGTCTATGACTCTCATGGAATATAATGAACCAAAGACAGAAACCATTCACACTCCGCGGCTGTTTACACAACATGGACTAATCCAAAAACATCTAACATACCACATCATATGATGCAAAATCAAAATTCATTACTTGAAAGAGAAAAGCAGTGAAAACTCCAGCAAATCGTTTTTTTTTTTGTATAAATTCAGCTACTAGACATACAAAATCTTACCATGTTTCTGGTGCTTCTTACCACCAAATTCGTCCAGAAGCAGATATTTTGAGGCTTTGCTGTTGCATTTGATATATAAACAACCGAACCATCAGACATGAAATTCAGAATTTGAAGGAGTCAGTTTTTTTTTGTCTTTCTACACAACAATCTCAATCAGAGGCAAAAAGGGATCATCAAATAAATGCAATCCGCTTGCAAAATTGCAAGAAACAAGTGACAGTCCAGTGAGTCCTCGGTCACAAATGAATTTGCATTTTATAAATACGCGATAAAGAAAGCTGACCGCAAAAGTACTCAACCAAATGATAGCCATTCCAGCTCAAGAAAATGCTAATCATAAACACCAATACTAAGGCGAAAATTCTATGGCAGTGAATGTTTGAATCCAAACGACAAACAACAAACAGAGCATACGAAACTTATACTTGTACTGAGTTTTAATGGTATCCATACAAACAACTCAGTTAGCTCATTCATTTTTCAGCTGTCTACGGAATATAAAGAAATCTGACCACAAAAGTACTCGACCAAATGATAGCCATTCCAGCTCAAGAAAATGCTAATCATAAACACCAATACTAAGGCGAAAAATCTATGGCAGTGAATGTTCGAATCCAAACCACAAACAACAAACAGACCATACGAAACTTATACCGAGTTTTAATGTTATCCATACAAACAACTCAGTTTCCTCAGTAATTTTTCAGCTGTCTATGGAATATAAAGAACCAAATCCAGATATCTAGCATAACACACCATATATCAGTAAAAATGCAATATAATTTCTTGAAATAGAAAAAAAAAAAAAGCGTACTATCTTGTTGTTGATTCATGAAGCAAAGAAATCTTGAAGGCCCCTTCCAGCAAAAAGCGTATCAGAAATCTGGGCCAAAACGGCATTGACAGTGAGCAAAACGACACTGGAGCCGGCGATGACCCCCAGCACAACCCCCGTTGTTCTCAATACTTTATTGAAAGCAGGCCACTCAATTTCTCTTATTTCCTCCACCACCCCGCTCACGAATCCCGACTCCTTCCCCTCTCTCTCCTCCATTGCTTGCTTTATTTCCTTCCCCAATTCCGTCATTTCATCGCTCTCCCTCGCCGGAATCTTCTCTTCGCCGTCCGGGCTGTTTTTTCGGATTGTGGTCACGCTGCGGGGCTTCGATGCAAATACTGGGAACGTAGGGGCCTCTTTGCTCAAGATTGTTGTGGGTTTTGCTACACGCCTGGATTTGGGGGACCTCACGCTCATTGTTGAGGGGAAGCCTGGCTGGAATTGGCCGACTGAAACTGCCATTCTCTCCCTCTCTCTCTCTGTGTAATGTGTGTGTGGGTTTGTGGGAAAGAGAGAGTAGAGTATGCTTTTATTGGGTCGGGTTTCTATTAAAATGGGTTGGGTGTATTTTCAATTGAATTTAGAATTTTTTTAATTTGAATAAACCCTAACACGACGTCGTTTTAGGTCGAATTTAAGAAGGACTTGACGGAGGGGTCCAATAGACCCAAAAAAAAATTCGGACTCAATTGAGCCAAAAAAAATACAAGGACCTAAGGAGGTCCCGTCAAAAAATTCAGGGTCTGCGAGACCTTTTTCCCATGATTTTATTATGATAAATGATTTAATGTTTAAATCTATCATGTCTAAATATCATTTTATATACTTGTATTTGTTTATAATTTTAAAGTAAAAAGATTATAATCACAAAATTTATGATAAAATAATTGGTGGCTCACATATGCAAATCTCCCCTCTTTTACTCGAAGCAATCAAGTCCCGACGCATGACTTCCAAACTACCAACACTTGTTGTGTTATATATATATATATATATAGAGAGAGAGAGAGAGAGAGAGAGAGAATTGTATGTGTAACAAAATCATATTATGACCATTATAAGTCGGCATTTCTTATTCCACGTAGTCATAATTAATTATTTACGTAACACATTTAAGACTTTTATAGCAATACTCAATTTTGGGGTAAAAAATCGATTTAATAAGTGCGACTTTAGTTGGCATTGTATGAAATTGGAGTTGCTATTTAAAGCAGAGAAATCATTTTTCCCCACGATCTATTTATTATCCACACGTTTTCTTTACACGATTTTGTTTACCATTTCTCTCTCTTCTCTCTCTCTCTCTAAGATCATGTCTGCGGCGGGAAATGCGGGAGGCGGAGAAGGCGGCGCAGCCGCTCAGCAATACTTCTGCTACCAATGCGAGCGCCATGTCTCCATCAGTCCTCCAACCTCACCTACCGACGAGCTCGTTTGCCCCAATTGCCATGGCAGCTTTCTGGAAGAATCCGACACTGCTCCCCCCTCAAACCCTATCCCCGATCCCTTCTTCAACGCCGCCTTCCCCAATTTCGGCGGACTCCCCATCATCTTCTCCTCTTCTTCAGCCGCTCCCGGCGCCGGAGGCGGCGGCGCCTCCTTCACGATCTCGTCTGGCGGCGGCGGCGGAGTGGGTGCGGGCGGACTTGACGATCTCTCCTCGCTTTTCGGCAATCGATCTCCGAACGAATTCAATCCGTTTTCTTTTCTGAATACTTACATCAACAATCTGCAGGCGAGGGGGGCGAATATTCAGCTCGTTTTCGATACACCCGGAGGCGGCGGTGGGGGCGATAGGCTCCCGACGAATTTGGGGGATTACTTCATCGGGCCGGGATTGGAGCAGCTGATTCAGCAGCTTGCGGAGAATGATCCGAATCGGTATGGGACGCCGCCGGCTTCCAAGTCTGCGGTGGAGGGTTTGCCGGATATAAAGATTTCGGGGGAAATGTTGGAGTCGGATTCATCCCAATGCGCGGTGTGTAAAGATAGCTTTGAGTTAGATGAGGAGGCGAAGCAGATGCCGTGCAAGCATATTTACCATAAAGATTGTATACTGCCCTGGCTCGAGTTGCATAATTCTTGCCCGGTTTGCAGATACGAGTTGCCCACTGATGATCAAGATTATGAGAATCGGAAGAAGGATGATAGTGATGGGAACAACAATGGCAGCAGTAATTTGGGATTCGGGGCAGCTGGTGGGAGTCAAGGAAATAGGGATGATAGTAATAACAGTCAACAGAGTCCAAGAACAGTGGAAAGGAGGTTTAGGATATCTTTGCCCTCGATTTTCAGAGGTTTTGGCACTTCAGCGGAGACGAGCAGTAGTGGAGGTAATGAGGGAGGAAATAACAACACCAACAACAATAGCACTGGAACATCCAATAGGGGTTCAGGAGCAGGAGCAGGCGCGGATCAGCAGGCTAGAGAGGAGGACCTCGATTGAAGTACGTTGGTGCTACTTTCATATTTTCCTTTTTCTCGTGTTGATTGATTTACTACCCTTGTTATGATTTACTGTCTGAATGTAGCTGTCTGAATGTAGTGATAACAAGGCTTTCGTTTTTTTAGCATACGGATAATGTAGTTGCTTAGAGTCTATTGTCGAAATGGTTATGATCAAGTCTGGAAGACAGCTGAGATCTTTTTGATATTGTGAAATGGTTATCTTTATTTGATTGTGTATATGTGCTACATATACTTAACCTTTTGAAGTTTTGCATTGATCAAGAAAATAATCCATTCATAACTTTTACTGTATAATATATATTTGTATCAAGTATGTTTTCATATTATGCATGTGTGAATGTGAATGATGGCTGCTGAAAGCTTGTTTTTAAATGTAAAGTTTAGGGCACATTTTGAAATACATTTCACACACTAAATCCTTCGTTTGTGCACAGGCATGTCTGTATTGTGTATCATCCGGCATAAAGCCCAAGAAACAGAACCTTAACGAGATAGCAATAATTCTGAACCTAAGTGCTTGAGTAAAGTATACTTCTGTAAGAACTCTTTAGGGATATATGCCAACCTAAGTCGGAGATTAACCACAGCAGGCAATCAATTGTGTCAAGAAAGGAAACGGACAACGTCCGATAACCGAACTTCAGTTATACCCCACTAGTAAAGTCACCATCTTGACTGTTTTTTTCTGCACTTAGTCTGAGTTGTAACTTGGATAAAAATTAGTAATTGTTTGCAGAAATGGTTTGTGATGGTTCAAAATAGATGGCTATGTATGTTTTGGCAAGGAATTTAGGCTGGTTTTGGCAAGATGATAGTTATTTTCAAATGCTTACCAAACCTCTGCACACTACAATGCTGATCAGGAATTTTGCTAAATTCAGTTTGGTTTGGTTTATAATTTATTCGGTTTTGAATCTACAAATTGAATTGCAATTTGGTTTGGTACGTGCAAAAAGAAATGTCGGATAAAACCTAGCCAACTAAAAATGTATATATATATTTTATAAAATTATATATATAGGGTTGGGTTCATATGAGAAAAAATCTTGATGTGAGAAATGAGAACATTTCTTGTCTTACTGATTAATTGTTATAATTTTATTGCTTAAAATAGTTTATTGATTAATTGCTATAATTTCACTGCACATGTGAGAGTAATTACGCAATGAAATTATAGCAATTAAGCAGTAAATTACACTAAGATTAAACAATGTTTTCATATCTCACACCAATAAATATTTTTCACCTAAACCTCTCTCTCTCTCTCTCTCTATATATATATATATATAAACTTTAGATTCTTCATTCTCTCACCTCAGCCTCTCACACGCCGAGCGCCAGTCTTAATTCTCACCCTTACTTCAGATCCTCCATTGCCTTTTCAATTTCAGATCGGTATCAAATCTAGATGTAGATTCTTTAGATTTGCAATGAGCATTATTATGTGTATGCTGAATGTTATGTGCGGGATTTGTGATGGCTTTCCTTTACCGTGACAAATTTGGTGAGTTTACATATGGAATTTGGCAATTAACTGGGAAACTGAGTTTTCTGACCAAACTGAACATTACAGTTTGGTTTCTTCTACATGGTATAAATTTAAGGTTTCTGTTTTTGGTCATTTAATGATTTGGTTGGTTGGGCATTGTATTTAGGTGTTTGTTGGTTGATGTTTATGAATGGCATTTGTAGTGTTTTATTTACTATAGTTTTGTTGTGTGTCTTCTTGTATTTCAGGAATGCTGGCAGCTGATAAACGTGCTTAAATATCAACTATGAAGGATTATTATTATTATTATTATTATTATTATTATTATTATTATTATTATTATTATTATTATGTATACACACAACACAAATGTATTTGATCAAATGATTGATTTGTTACTGCTTTCTCCTATGCCCATACCCATCAATAAAAGTAACCACAGCCCAACCTAGTTTTTCTCTCTTTTTTATTTTATTTTATTTTAAATGCTAGAATATATATATTTCATATTTATGTAAAAATTGCCAATGCAATCATCTTGCACGTGATAAATATAAATGATGCTTCATGTAATAACCATTCTATCAAATTTATAAATGTTTAAAACATTGCAACTACGTAAAAGAAGTAGTTTCCAATTATAGTAATAATAATTAGGTAAAAGAGAAGAAAAAAAAAATCCAGAAATTCTGGAGCCTTAAATATTACAAAATGAGAGAAATCCAAAATGGTCAATTCTCCTTCCTATGCATAAGCTCAGCACTGCGTTAACATTTCGTAGTCCCGCGAGAAGAAAAACAAACAAAATAAAAATCACCACCTATTATTTGGTGGCTTCACCTTGTATATTCTAACTATCCAGTTCGACGTCGTAAACGCCTCTTCTAAGTGCTCTAGCTTTATGTCCTTATTCCCGATCTCGACTCCCCGTGCCCTGTCGTACCTGTGTCACCGAGGGACGAAGAATGCATCGTTATGAATTATGATGATGATGATGATGATGACGATGGAATGGAATGGAATTTTTGGAATGTTAATTGTGAAAAAAGAAAAATCTCAAATTGCTTTCCATTGACTGGCAACGCAAATACAAATAATTAAAGACTTACCCTGGAGGCTTCCCATACTCTGTTGTCAGCTCACCGAAACGATAATAAGATAGCTTGTACCTGAGCAAGGAGTCACGCATATCGAAAAACACAATTAATGAACAATATCCCGGCACGGAACAAACATCAGAAGCGAAGAACAATTCTATTCTTATGCAACAGCAACTTTATATCAGCACTTCAGAGTAATTGAATCCAAGATGCAAGTGATTTCAAAGAGCCAGTTGCGAAATTAAGTTTGTACTACGTAGACATACTATCTACTCCATTACAGAAACAAGAAAGCACGAGAATGTAATTTTGGCGCATAGGATGCATGTTCGTAATAACAAGCAGGAATGAGTATAGTTTTGAAACATTAAGATCCAGATCCTAAAGTATAATAACCATCATGAGACAGAAAACGGAATCACCCACTAATCCTGCAATTGACTAATAGTATACTCGCATTTCGTCACTTCATACGAGTAACACTGACAACAGAGCTGCTAAAGAGTTTTCAGTACGACAGCCTTGACAGAAAAAATAAGAAGAGATGTGTTTTTTCATAAATGGTTTCCTATAATAATTTCAATAGTGATAACAAAACCAAAGATATTTATGGTAGCAAGACATGCAATGAAACTAGCACAAAACATGATAACATTTCATCATACACTTACATAGGAAAGTAAACTTACATTAAACAGTTCAACATCTTCGGAGCTGCACCTTTGTCAACACGATACTCTCCATTAACAAGGTAGTCTGGTTCCTTAATTACAGGAAAAACTCCACCGCCAATTCTCACCATCCACAAAAATCTGAGATGAAATGATACGTGGTTATATTAGGTTAACATAAGTTCTGAAACTATCAGAAGTAACAATCAGCACAAGAAAATAAACTTGAAAGCAAATTCTACACCTCTCCTATCATACTGCAAGAAATCTGACCCAAGATTTGTTAGATGAAACAGAACCACAAGGCATATCAGTATGGCAAGGGAAAAAATGTAAGCAGGAGACAACAAACTAGAGGACTTTAGAAGATCCAAATCTTTAATTCTACATATAGAATTCTTACTTGTTAATATCATCGGAAGAATAGCCAGTAACACCTCCAAAAACAACTAAAACATAATCAACATCAAGTGATCTCATAATCTCATACGCTTCATCTTCATAGGATGACATAGCACGTCCAACGGTAGCAATGTGTGTGTTATTCCAAGTATTGTTATCAACAATCACTGTTCTGTTCCCCATGGCTGTGATCTGATAACCATAATCCCACCAAGACATCACCTTGGCATCTGGAGGAGTGTTCTGTCTTAGCCAAAAATATGCTTCACGGTAGTCATCAAATATCACCCTATTGCCATTGGCACCTCTGGCAGCCAAGACAATAGATGGAGATGAGTATGCCTCTGATGTAACCCACGTACAATGGATAACATATCTGCTAAGCAAGTAAAGTGCTCCAACAAGCAAGGCAATAGCACCATTTCTTTGGAAAGGTGGAGATTGATCTAGAGAGCCCTGTTTGAAAAACAACGACAAGATAAGCATTGTGGTGGAACTTTTAACTCTCACAAGGAATTTACACTAAAAAATTCACCAAAAAAAGTCAAGTGCGGTAGCTTTTTAAGAGGTGACCTGTCCATTTTCTTCATTAACATGGAGCCAGTAATGGTAAGTTAAAGTGTACAACACATTAATACAAGAATCATATACACCAATAAAAAAAAATAGTTAAATATTTGCAGAACTTCACCATGAACAGTTACAACAATCAGAAACACTGTACTGTACTCTAAACAACAGAATGTAGGATAAAAAATTCAAATGTAACGCAACGTGATATGGATATTTAAAAGTAAGCATCAGATGCCCACCTTAGATGAAGCTTTGGTGCTAGTTGTCCCCTTACCAGAGCCTGCAGGAGTAGACTTGCCCTGTGCCCTCACCAGCTGAGTTAAATTCTTTATAGTGGCTGATACTGCAATAGCACTAGTTAGGCATACTGCAGGTGTTGCAACAAGAATCAACCGCACCATGACTCCAGCAAAGTACATACTAGTGAGACCATACATCACTATGAATATTGTGGCATCTGACAAACGTTTGAAGCAGAAATACAGACCAGCTGGGAAGAGAATCAGCAATATATGAAAATCAAACATAAAGGAGGACCAGGCTGTTGGCTGATGCTCGGAGACGGATGCAATTATTGGAATGTGATCCTTTGCATAAGTTGGGTCCAGGAGAGAATAAAACCGACCAGTCCATGGAGATATATAACCAGAAGCTGTGCCAACTCCCAGAGCTATTGCACCCAAACCTACTGCACTAGTCACTGTGATCCTCAGGAATGAGTGGAATTTCTTTGGGTCATTTAGCATGTATTTGACCCAATCTAAGAAGTAGAACACCTGCACAAGATAGCTGGAAGTTAGTGTAGCATTAATGATACAACATAAGACCTTCAAATGGTTGCTCTGCAGACACAGTTGAGATGGTAAGTGGTAACAAGAATGGACAGATGGTTTCGTGCATATAGCTGTTGGACACCACTGCCAAATTTCCAATCACCTTATGTTTCTAAACTTAGTTGGATTAGGAAAGAGACATGATGGAAGACAAGCAATAGAGGACCTCATCCTTGGTATCCTAGCAGATATATCAAATTGTGCAATAATAGCAATTAATTTACAGAAGCAGGGAAGCAATCAACATCAATTTCTCCAATTGAAGGAATGTAATTAGCTTTGATGCTCGTGTAAGGAAACAGACTTGCATAATTGCTCTCGGAAGCTAAAAAAGCATACCTGCATTAAGAAAAACACACCCATTGCGGCCATGTGTTCTCCAGACTGGACATGCTGAAATCCCACAAAACGGATCTGCATCGCTAGTAGCATTCCCAGCACATACATGCAATTGTAAGCTACATATAGCCTCATTGAAAATCTTCCAATAACCAATAGAACCAGCACGTATAGTGGGATCAGATTAATAATGAACACATATCCACCCCAAGCTGAAACCATGTAGAAGTACCCGAGCGCTGAGCCCAGGGCCCAAGCAAGTGAGCCTGTATTCACTGCCTTAACAAACAGATAGAAAGTAAGCAGCAGGGCGAATATGGCAACACCCTCGTTGTCATATGATCCCGCCACCGACCTCGAGATATACCCAGGGCAAATGGCAATTAACGCAGCCGCAAGAAGTCCAGCTCCGGAATCCCATAACTCTTTCCCAAAGAAGTAAGCTACAACAGTGGTGTTGGCAGCAAAAAAGGGTGCAGTGAGCACACAAACTTCACGAATGTGAACAGCAAACCTGTTAGTGATGGAGATGATCTTCAGATCTCTACATAAATTAGCGCTCGGTTTTGAATAGAAGATTAATAAGCCTAGTGTGTGGAGATTCCTCTTAATATTCAAGAAAGGGAGCAAATTCAAACCCTTTTCCTGGACAGTACCAAATAAGCGGGCCCAATTTCATACAAAGTTAAAAAAGAAAAACCTTTAATCTAGTATTAAAAAAAAAGGTACCTGAGAAAACGAAGAGTCCAGTAAATGAAGGCAGCGGTGACCATGAGGCCAGGATAGAGAGTCCCTCCGACAATCCTGCCCAAGGGATACCAGCTCTCGTAGTCGAACCAGTTCCAGAACTCATAGAAGCCGTTCTGAGTCAGGTACTGAGTGACTCGGTAATTGAAGTAGGGGTCAAACTCGTGGATCATGCTCTCGTAACGCAACACACTGAAAAGGCGAGTGATGAACGCCAAAACGTAGACCAAGCCGAGGACGGAGACGCGGATCAGGAGCTCCTGCTGCTTCGTCTTCAGCTTCATCGATTTCAGCAGCGAGCTCACGCCGGGAGACGACAGCAGATCCGCCGCCGATTTCTCCATTTTAGCTGCGCCCATTTGCTGGATCCGATCCGATCCGATCAGAATTGGGGATTGATTTTGTATATTTGGGGGTTTTTGGAGAGAATTCGTTAAATCTTAATTGAGGTAGAGATCCATCTTCACTTCACATTCAGTTATTAAACCCTAACTCTCTATATCTAATTCTTCCTCCCACTCCATTTTTTTTTCTTTTTTTTTTTTTGGGGGATAAATTTATCATCACACAATTTAATATGAGGTGAAATTAGGATTTAATTCCCAATATTTGAGACTTTCTATAAAAATAATCCACCGTTTTAATAATAATAATTTAATTCTCTCAACATTTGAATATTCTAACAGAAATAACCCAACGTTTAATATTAACAATTTAATTCTCAACGTTTGAACATTTTTAACAGAAATGATCCGATATTTTAGGCGAAAAAACTATTTCAGATTTTAATCTAATTTACTCACAAGTGAGCTAGAGAACCCGTATAAGTGACTGATATTTTTGTGCTAAAAAATGACCAAAATGAATATATTTTTTTGCCTAAAATATCGGGTTATTTCTGTTAAAATGTTTAAACGTTGGGAAATAAATTATTAATATTAAACATTGGGTTATTTCTGTTACGATATCCAAACGTTAAGAATTAAATTATAATTAGTCCCACTATTTATTATTATTATTATTATTATTATTGTTGTTGTTGTTGTTATTATTATTATTATTATTATTATTATTATTATTAGGAAGTCTTTGGACTATATTTGTCTTTTATGTAGAAAAAAAAAAGCATACTGCAATTATTTATTTTTAATATCAAATCATATTTTGAATCTTCTATTCCATATATAGTGTTCCAACCCGTGATCACGATCGAATTTACAAGTCTATTTTTCCTTTTTAATTTACTATTTTTAATTTAATTTTACACTTATTAATTATAGGTGACTATGCACAATTAGGATTTATATTTATTTTGTTTAGTATTAAATTATTAAAGAAATGGAGATTATTGCTTATTATTTTATAACTATAATTTATATTTTTTATATTTGAATCTTTTATTGATAAATATCAACATGTCAATTATATTATAATCTTTACCTAAATGCGTGCATATTTATATAGTTGTATTTTTTTTTTTATTGAGTGGACTGACCTTGTTTATGGTCAATAGCACACTAGGAGCCAAGCAAAGCTAATCAGACAATGCTAAATTTTGCCCAAAAAGACAGAATATATATATATATATATATATATATATATATATATATAATTGCTAATAATTTGACTACGTGGATATATTAAAATGGTATAAATAAATTACTAAAAACACCACAAAATCTATTAGAATGAATGCTTATGGCATCACCAACTCATAGTTGCATGCATTCATTCAAGCATATAAATAGTATACCACCATTGAATCTCTTACTACAGCACAACCAATTTGTCTCAAACTGCAGATCACAAAACTTGACATGAACACAAACAATAATAACTAATTTGCCTCTGCCAACCAAAATCTCTCTGTTTTTTTCCAGAACACCGATGAAGATTATCAAAATCGAGCTTTTCTTTTACGGGCAGTGTACTTCGAATCAGCTGGAACCGTGTTTCCCTTTCTGCGCATTTTATCCTTCCTCTTAAGAATCCATTCTCTTCCCTTCACCTTCTTGTTTAGTTTTTGCTTCTTCCTTGGCCTGTGTCTGTCCGACACAGAAACCTGCAGTGCAGAAACAACTTAGCATGATGCTTCGTGATGAGCGAGCTCAACAAGTTCGCTAAGCAAGTAAAAACTACTCACCGACTGATTTTCTTCATCCTCGCTGCTATCTTCATCATCAGAACAACTCTCTTCATCTTCCAGTTTCGCCTGTGGGGCGGCACTACTCAGAGATGGCGGACCACAGCTCAGCACCAGGAATTCTTTCCTTTTCTTGGTGCTGTAAAAATAACAGAGAGCTCCTGATTGTGTTGATATGTGGTTTTGGGGGTAGATTGAAAAAGGCAACTCTCATATATTTCACGTACCTATGTGGGTAATCGACAACGACACCCCCAGAAAACCCGGCTCGCATAGCAAATCCCAGGATCAACTCACGTTGTGCCAAATTTTCAGGGTATACTTGTAAGACTGCCCTAGCTCCTCTTGCCAAACATCTGTATAATGACCCGAAGAAGGCCCTAATATGATACAAGAATAATATCAGTCATACTACTGCAATAAAAGATATAAGAAAACGGATTGTTCACTGAGGAAAGCATGACTTAAACATGACAGTAGTGCAAAACAAGGACAGGGAGGTAAGAAATCACATACTTCAGTCTCAGACGTGGTTCATGAGATGATCGGTCAGCATTGCATAACCACTAGTTTGGCAAAATGAAAAGGTAAAATCAAATTAGCACTTAATCCAAAGCAATAGTTACAAAAGCTGAAAATGTGCTTCATCAAGGCCAACTACTGGAATATAAAATCTAAATGGATTGTGTAGATCTACAGCTAATAAATTATCAAATAAAAATTATAATGCTCAATTAGCCTAATATGCATTTGAGTAAAGATACAGAAAATCAAGTCAAGTACTACTTCCAGGACTCAAACAAATAGTTTACATAATCAAGACACTGACTGTACATGGCATGTAAAAGATGATATGTAATTGTAGTATTAGCACCATCCAACATCAAGGACTTGCATATGTTATGGTTCTTGACATTAGAGATGTGTGTGTGAGTCAGTGAGTGCATGATAAGAGTATACTGAGCTACCAAGATGTTATTAATATGCAAAAGGCATTTCATCAGTCATCCTCGACTGGCATTGTTTCTCTCATACACTAAAGGGTCGTTATTGATTGCATATATTATCTCCATGAAGAGCAAAGATATATAAAGAGTTAAAAATGAACCTGCACAGCAGAGATACTTATTGCGCCATCAATAACTCCAGGGCGAACCCCTAAGCCCTACATAGTTCATCATAAAACTGTTATGATCCACCATTGGGTAATGCCTGTTAAGAAGTGACGCTATAGACAGGATGGTAAACATCAAAATCCAGATTCTTATAGAATTCTTAACATACCATCAAAATCATATCATAAACATATAAAGGGTGTGTGTGTGTGTGTGTGTGTGTGTGAGAGAGAGAGAGAGAGAGAGAGAGAGCTGTGAACTGTGCAGTGTTGCTAGGTTCTTCATCACCCAGAACTTACAAGCATTTCATTCAAACTTAGATAAACAAACCAATCCACAGATTCTGGCTCTTTGTAAAGGTGGGTGAATCGCCCAAGGCATGGTTTCTTAGGTGATCTTGGAAGTGTTGTTATACATGAGGGTATGAGAAAAAAAATTGCTGACACTCCCTCAGAAGCAATAAAATAAGTGGGGACTCATTGACTGATAACAAAACACCTCTCAATTTCTAGAATTTCAAAACTTATAAACGTATAAAGGGTCATAAAATAAGCATACTCAAAATATACAACTGAAATATACAACAAGGTTTTGGCAGAGAAATGTAAGTTCATCTCAATGGCCAGATTTCATCATGAAGCTTACGTGTAAAAAAATTGGTGTTCATTTCGACTTACCTGACCCATGTCACCAAGTATAAGGTCACCCTCAGTTTCACGTTCCAATGCAACATCTGGATTTGTCAGAACAAATTAGTTAACATGAATAGAGCCAAAAAAAAGAGCTTTAGCAGAATATGTTTTT
The DNA here is from genome assembly GCA_026008535.1 of Perilla frutescens. Classification (NCBI taxonomy): domain Eukaryota; kingdom Viridiplantae; phylum Streptophyta; class Magnoliopsida; order Lamiales; family Lamiaceae; genus Perilla; species Perilla frutescens. The sequence goes on along the minus strand of BRKX01000024.1, from coordinate 175,737 downwards.
TAAAAGGTTTAGCAGAAACTAAATATTAGGATTAGTTGCAGCATACTTAGCATTGATTCAGATATATCTAGACCAATCCATTGGTGCCCACTCTCGGTCAATGTCTCCCCGCTAAGTCCTGATCCACAACCTGAACAAACCGGATATTGATGTTCTCAAAAAAGTGATAAAGATAAGAGGAAGAAGCGCACAAAATTTTCCACAATGCATCACAACATAGACTAGCGGCACACATCTTGAAGATCTGTATCAACCAAAGGTCACAACTTCTTTTGGGGAATAGGATTTGGAGTTCAATGTTATAACAGCACTAATCTAAGTCATTTATATTATCAAAATCTTAGCAGAAACAGTACTTGAGAGCGTACAAATAGACACAGTGCAGAAAAATGAGCAATGCAACTACAAGAAAGAATAAATAAATGTGAAATATTAAAAAAAGAACACACTTGAACATAAAATAGCTGGGGCAACTAATAAGGAAGCTACGAGAATGCGGAGCTCTTCAAATACTCATCAAAATCATACAACTTGCAGACAATCAAACACAACTAACTCAATTAATTATTTAAAAGCAGCTGTCACTGATTTGCAATACACATACGACCCAATTCACAATTTGCAATGTAGGAAAGATTCTAGCAACAAAAATCGAGCCCAACCCACCAACATTCACACCCACACACACACACACACACATATAAAGTAAATTACCAATATCAAGCAATAGTCTTGGAACGCCATCCTCAGGCAGAGCAAGAAGCTCCATTGCTCTCTCAGAAAGTTTTGCCTTTCCACATAAAACAAACCATCAAAACGATTAATTGATGTGAAATCTGCATTTTACTTTATTAAAAAAAAACAGATTTTTATTCAAACCTGAATATCGATTATGCGAGAAGAGGAGGTGTACTTGCGAGCTTCATCATCGTTGTAGAATATCTCCGGCGGCGCTTGCAACTCCGGTCGCGACGCCATCTTTTTCTCGCAACGACACTAACCGTTACTGCTGCTTCAACTTTGGAAATAAGCCCAATTTTTTTTGTGGGAGATAAACCCTAGCTCAACCCTTGAGCTATATTAGACCACCACCAATTTATTTATTTTTTTCACATTACTCCCCACTATTTTTTTCCAAAAAAAAAATGTATTTAATAAATATTCTAAAAATCCCTTCGTTTATATATATAATATAATCTATTAAAAAAATCAATTTTAGAAAAGGTGAATTACACTTTCTAAAAAGGATAGTATTATTTTTTTTTTATAATTTTAGTTATAGATAAATATATTTTATATCATTTGAAAATTATACTAGTATTTAGTTGTACTACTAAATTTTAGCTATTTTAATAATTTCCTAAGTTTTGTATTTTTTTACATATAATTATATTTTACATTATTTAAAAATTATAGTATTTGGTCAAACCACTATTTTAAAAAATTGATTATATTTTAAAAATAAAAAAAATTGTAAAAATAAGAATCATACACTCTTTTTTAGTAAGTGTAGTTCACTCTCTCCAAAATTGATTTTTTTTGATGAATTATACATAACAGAAGAAGGTTTTAGATTATTTGTTTAACACATGGGATTTTTGTAATTTTTCAGAAAAGCACAGGGGAATAATATAAAATTTGGCCTATTTTTTATAAGGAATTATGTAGCAAATTTTTTTTTTATTGGGAATTTTTTTATTGGTTTATTACTTTCACTTTATTTAGCTCTTAACTTTCGTGTAAGTCCCGGTGGGGATGGCCTAGTGGTGGAGTGAAATTGCTTGGAGACCAAAGGTTTCGGGTTCAAATCTCTTCAGTACCACAGGTCGGGTGTGTGAGTGTTAAAAAAAAAAAAACTTTCGTGTATAAAAAAATAATTAAACTTGTATACTTTGATATATATTTAGTACTTAATTTTAAAGTAAATCAATTACTATATTTAACCCAATATATACAATATAGTAATAGTTAGGAGGTGGTTTGTACTTATTTAGTTAACTTTTTTACATCGTGATGTGATATCAACGTAGATAGTGTGAAATGAAATGTAACACTAACGTTGTAATATAAATTTCAATACGAGTAATCACTATGCATAAATACAGTGTGTAAAAAAAGTTCATAAGAAATAACCTAACACTAGTTGAAATATTTAGCATATACAGTTAAGGCTGTAAATGAATAGAGTCGTAAGCTATTTAGAATTCGGTCCGAAAAAAGCTTGTTCGAAGTTCGTTCGTTTTCTAAACGAGTCGAGCCTCGAATTGAGCTCGGTAAAATTATCGAGCCAAGCTCGAATATAGCAGTATTCAGCTCGACCGGCTAGCGAACATGCTTGAGCTCGAGCTTTAATCGAACATGTTCATAAATATTATAAATACTTCAAACAGGTAAATTATATAAACTTTTTTTTTTTCTGAACTCAAGCTCGAAAATGTACATTAAATGAGCTTTTTTCCGAGCATTTGAACTCAGACTCGTTTAACAATTTTTCGAACATTTCATAAGTTGAGCTCGAACCGAATTCGAACATGATAAATATTTATCGGGCCAAGCTTGAATAAAAGGAAAATAGCTCGAGATTGAATATTCCTTAACAAGTCAAGCTCGATCATCATGATATTCAATATGATTTGATTCGTTTACTGCTTTATATACCGCATAAATAACAACGAGAAATGAAGGGTGGAATAGAGGATCTCGTCCGATAATAATTGCAGTAGTTGGCTAGTTACCGGTTATATGCAGACAAATCAAAAAGGTAGTAAAGCTAAGAATAGAAAATCCCCCTCCATTTTTCTGCGGCTGAAATTCGCTTAAAAATCATCACTCAGCTCAAGCCATCGCCATGCTCTGAAACTCTCTCCTGCTTCCATTTTCGCTTTCGCTTTCGCTTTCTCGAAAATGTCGATGGCCATTTTCTCGCCGAAGCTTCCAGCTCTCGCAGCTCACTCCCATGCCAAAACCCATCTAGGTTTCCGGCCTAATTATCTTCCTCTCAGTCCCATCAAAAAGCTTCATTTCCGACTGGTCGTGAGCGCTGACGTCGCCTCCGGTGTGTCCGTTACTGCTCCGGAGGAGACTCCTCTCACTTCCGATGAGGGATCTCTCGGTTCAAACGGCTCTCCGGCGGAGCCGGTGGTGGTGCCCGTGGCGGCGGAGCCCGTCAGCGGCTTTCAGGACAGTAGGTGGGTTGGAGGGACATGGGATTTGAAGCAGTTTGAGAAAGATGGCAAGATTCACTGGAATTCCGTCATTGATGCTGGTCCCTCTCTCTCTCTCTCATTGCTATATTATTATGATGTTCTATTAAAAATTGAATCTTTTAACAAGAGAGGGATAAGATTAGTTATGCATGTGTTTATTTACTATCACAAATTCCAATTTTATTGTATTTTATTGCAATAGAAGATGATTGATCACTGTTTGAAGTGTTAATAAAGGGTGGAATGCGTTGATGGATTTGGAAATTGTGGGATTAGTGAGCTAATACAATGTGCTTCTTTTTATATGAGCTGGTGATGTAAAGGCAACTGCTGCAGGAGCTCTTTCTTTCTTGCTATGTAATTCACATTGGCATAGTTGAGTTTGCCCTAGCTATTTTAGTCCTCAGCTTGATACAGATCGAGAATCTGGTTTAATCTTACGTACCTAGAGCTTAGCAAATAGCAATGGAACCTGTCTGGTTATAGAACTTTTGAAGGACCTTCGACATAGGTAGTTTACTCGACATCCCTTTGCCTCGGGATCTCATGGCAAAAGGAGACTTGGGACACGCACTTTCAATACATAATTTGTCGATTCATGATGAACAACTAGAAGAGATGAAACGAGCATAACCAAATATGTGCATTCACTGTGTACTTTCTTTGAGATTCCTCTCAAGGAGACTTAAAGCAAAATATTGGAGCTGTGGAGCATTTTCTTTCCTTATGATTGTACCTTGAGTCGAAGGAGTTGACACTTCCTAAGCATCTTGAACACCTTTGAAACTAAGCCCGTTTATTCGGGACTTTTGTTAGAAATGATCAGCTGGTGAAATTGACTTCTATGTTTGTTGCTTTAGTGAACCAATATCCAAGCATGACCATTCTCATCCAGTTCTTTTGATTGGTTCTGTTAGTTTCGTTTGAGAAGAAAATGTACGAGGCTCAACTCACTCTCGGTGCTTGGTGTTTGGACTTGTTTTTAGCTTTATAATCGGTTCTGATTCTCTTAACTAGTTAGCCCTCTCATTGATAAATGAGGCATCGCACCCTACTACTTAGTTTGCAAAAATTGTTCGTTGTTTTTTACTAGTTTGGACACCTACGGTCTGGTCATTCGGGTGTCCTAGGTTTATAATGCTGAATGTGGATGTTTGGATATTTGTTGCAGAGGTGAAGAGGAGGAAGTGGCTGGAAGACAGCCCACAATCATCAAGCAACGAAGACCCCGTGATATTCGACACTTCAATTATTCCTTGGTGGGCATGGGTGCAAAGGTTTCATCTTCCTGAAGCCGAGCTCCTTAATGGTTGGTTCTGCACATTTCCTTACACACCGAGTTCTAGAAAACCACCACTAGGTCGTAAAACTCCAGCAAGTTTATCAGCTAACGGCATCTTTTGTGCAGGTCGTGCTGCAATGGTCGGATTCTTCATGGCCTACTTTGTCGACAGTCTGACCGGGGTAGGCCTGGTTGATCAAATGAGCAACTTCTTCTGTAAAACGCTACTGTTTGTAGCTGTAGCAGGGGTGCTCCTCATAAGAAAGAACGAGGACATCGAAACGATCAAGAAACTGGTGGAGGAGACGACGTTTTACGACAAGCAGTGGCAAGCCGCGTGGCAGGACGAGACAGCAGAAAAGAAGTAGCTAGGGAGAGTCGCACTCGAACCATGTAATTCCTTCTTCTAGTGCCGGTTTTGTGTAACTCATAGCAAATTCTTCAGCTTCCAACACTCTTGTTAAGTGATTTTCCCCATCAATGACAAGTATTTATGTTGTCTGTTTTTTCTGTTTTTTTTTTTGTACGAGGCCCGTTTGTCCATTTTTATACTTTTGTCCCGAAGTTTCAAAGTTTTTGTGTAACTCATTACGAAGTTATTTTTACGGTTAATTACACATCAGCATCCAATGTTTGTTCATTTTTACATTTTTGTTCCAAAATTTCAAAAGTAACAATTCAGTACCCAACATTTGCATAATTAATACTTTTAGCACTAACATAATTTTTTGCCGGGCCAGCGTGAATTGTTGGAAATCTTACGGGAATTTTTATCCGATTTATTAAAAATAAGTGGAAAACAAATCTATCACCTAAATAAATAAAAACGATGCCATTTACAACCATTCACGTCATTATTTGGTCCGGCCGAAAAATTACTTTACTTTCTGAAAGTGTTAATTACTCAAATGGTTACTTTTAAAACTTGAGGATAAAAATATAAAAATATGTAAACGTTGGGTACTGATGTATAATTTACTCTCAAACTGAATTCAGCCATTATAATGCTATTGCTTTTCCTTCTTCAAACCACATTTGTTCATGATCTTGAACAAGTTTAGATATATATTATATGTATGTATATAATCCCTATTTTAAGTATAATATAATTTGGTTTCAGACAAAGATAATCCCACTAAAGATCATGACAAAGTTTGCTCACTGCTCAAAACCATGTATTAAAAAAATCAAATAGTGGTTGCCAACATCTCCATTTGGATAATATTTAAATATCAGTTAAGAGGAATAAAATAATTACATTTTTCCAAATTAAGTAATAGTCTTCATTTAAAATAAAAGACTGGGTTGTTAAAGCACTTAAGATTCTCTAGTCTCAACTTGTGTGTATCACCGTGTACCAAATCTCAAAATTATTACTTTTTTCTTCAATTTTATTTTTTTTTAATTTAGTATAATTTTACATTATTATTTAAAGTTTATTCCACCCAAATAGGGTTTATAATTAATTTTTAATATTTAATTTTCATTTTCAGTTAATATGATTGATTTTTGTGGATGATTATTCCAAATTTAGGGTATATAATTTTTAAAAATTTTAATTTTTAGCAATGAATATTAATTATGATTAGCTATAATATAATTAATTTTATTTTCATAAAAAATATTATTAACAATATACAATTTTAATGTTGCTACATGATTAACGCATATAAATCGAGACTAGAGGATCTATACTCGTCGTTAAAGTAAAAGGAAAATATTAGAAAGCATGAAGAAAAATGGTGTGATGTTGAATCAATTTCTCTTGGTGGGGGCCCTTAACCCTTACTACACACGCTCACTCCTTTTGACCATTGAAATTTTCCAATAAATAGACTAGTACTAAACTGAATTAAGTGGTGGGTAGTCCCCAAAATCAACCCAACGATTTCGATACTCGAATCGTGATCGTTCGTTAAAATTTATTCAATAAATTTTGTTCGAGTCCAAATTTTAAAATTTGAATGATTGTATGTTCGACTTATTTACAACCATGTGAAGTGGTAAAGCATGAAACATACTATTCTTCTCTTAGAACTAATATTAAAGAAGGCCCAAGATTTCATTTTCTATTCAGCCTTCTTTAATATTAGTTCTCAACATTTTTCAACGGTATTCAAGGAAGTCTTGTCTATAGCTTCTTCAACGTGTATCGAAGTACAAATGAAGTAGCTCACTCTTTAGCTATCCATGCTTCTTTTCTTTTCTTCTCCGAATTGTTGGTTGTCGAATTTTCCGACTTGACTTTAACTTGGCCAACGCGGACTTTTTAAGACAATTATATGAATTTTGATAGTTTTTCTCCAAAAAATAAAATAAAAATGAAATCTTGCTTGGCTTCAATTAATAAAAAAAAAAGAGAGAAAATTTGTTGGCCTTAACTAACTACTATAGTTGAAGTTTGGGGGGGTGGGGGGTGGGGTGGGGTGCATGACAGCCAAATGAGTGGGCAACAAATTCAATGCAATTCAAATTCAATTATAGTGTATTTAATTAATTTTATGTGGGGTAGCACTTTGATTTTCTTGGTCTTCTTCTCCACTTTTTTTTTTATCTTCTTTTCTGCAGCTCTATTTCATTATTATTTCAAGAGAATTTAAGAGAGATTTGGGAAGCAGCTAGCTAGCATAGCTGATGGAGAAATTGAAGGATTATGAGTTTGTGGAATATCAGTTTCCGACGAGCCCTACATCGGTGAAAATCGCATTAGACAACACAACATCTTCCTTGTCTGAACCAGTCAGCTCTTGCCAAAGCCCCTTCTCCTCTGATCATCATCATCATCATTCTCCTTCCTTTTTTACATGTATGTAATGTTCTCTCTCTCTCTCTCACACACACAAAATATATAACTCTGTTATTTTGGAATTAGTGATTAGTGGTTAGGCGAGCGGCTATTCGGGGCTCAATTCAAAAAAAGTTCGTTCAAAATTTGTTCGTTTTCTAAATGATTCGAGTTCGAGTCTTGCAAGCCGATCGAGCTCAAACATGGTAGTATTCGGCTCAGTCAGTCCGCAAACATGTCCGAGCTCGAGTTTAATCGAACATATGCACAAACATGTTCATGAATATTATAAATATTTCGAATGAGTAAATTAAACAAGTCTTTTTTTGAAGCCCGAGTTCAAATATGTAAATTGAACGACCTCTTTTTGGGTTTGATTAGTAAATTTTCGAGCATTTCACAAGTTGAATTTGAGCATGATAAATATTTATCGAGCTGAGCTTGAACAAGAAAAAAAAACTCGAATCGAGCTCGAGCAGTTCAACTCGGCGTGGTTCGTTTACAGCCCTATTAGTGGTAGGGAGTGGACGAGCTTGATCACGAGTTTGAATCCCACCAAAGCCTCGTACATCGACCCCCCCTAAAAGAAAGTAACATGTTTCTTGAAAATTTGTAGCAAGCGGGGAGATTTCGACAGGGAAAAAGCAGCAGAAGAAGAAACTCGAAAGGAAAAGTGAAAGTTTCGCCTACAGAATTCGGGAACATGGTATATATAATTACTAGGATTGATTAATTTGAATATGAATATCATGAACATGAACATGAATATGATGACGTTGCAGTGAGGCTGGGGAATAAGTTATCGGACACGGTGAAGGGGAAACTGAGCGTCGGGGCGAAGATCATAAAGAAAGGAGGCAGAGAGAACATTTTCAGAGACATATTTGGTGTGAATGATGATGAAAAGCTGCTCAAGGCTTCTCAATGCTATCTCTCAACAACTGCTGGCCCCATTGCAGGGATTCTCTTCGTCTCGACGCAGAAGATCGCCTTCTGCAGCGAGAGATCCATTCATGTTAACGTCGTTGTTCATTGTTCTTCCTCGGTTTCAGAGGAGCTCATCACTACGATCAGAACTCCTTACAAGGTGTAGTACTACTTATTAATATATTTTGTTCTCGTTTTGCCAAAATGGTTGATCGAATGTGCACATGCAGGTGTCGATCCCTGTGAAGAAGATAAAGGGGGCATATGAAAGTGAGAATGTGAACAATCCAGCCCAGAAATACATACAAATTGTGACTCAAGATAATTATGAGTTCTGGTTCATGGGATTTGTGAGATATGAAAAGGCTTGGATTAATCTTCAACGAGCAATTTCATAGATGCTAATTTATTTTTAATTTATATAAGTTAGTTTATTAGTATTATGTAATTCAGTTTGATCACACATGAATTATGTTATGTATAGTGTTTAGTATAGCTGCGGTTTGTGAAATTTTGTTTCCCAACTAATTTATTTGTTAAGCAGTCCATCTGAAATGAATATCTGACTTCTTTTAGTCACCATAAGTAGGGGTGTGTAAAATCGAATCAAAATTAAAAAAAAAAAAAAAAAAACGAATCAAATCGAGCTTTATGATTCGGTTGGTTTGGTAATTTTTTCTTTAATTTTGGTTTAGTTTTTAATATGAAAACCAAAATATAGTTTGGTTTGGTTCGGTTTCGCTTTAAGTAAAAAATATTTTGATTAAAACCGAACCAATCAATATATATATATACTATATTTATAATTTATAATTTATATTTCTAATATTAATTATACCTAAATTAATATATTTAAAAGGTATATACCTAAATAATATTAGTAATTCTAATATTTAGTTTCAATTTTCTAGTTTTAGAATTTTTAAAATATTTACTTATTTTCTGTAGATATAATTATTTTGGAAAAATAAAAATAATCATTGAAAATTCGGATAAATCGAAAACCAAACGAAACTAACCAAAGAATTATAGTTTAGTTCGGTTATATATATTATTTTGGTTGGTTCGATTTTATTTTTTCAATAATTTTTTTATTATTTTTGTTAGTTAGGCTTGATTTTGCACCGGACCAATCATTTACACACCCCTAACCATAAGGATGGATGATGAAGAGGTAAAATTAAATATTTTAATCTCAAAAAAATAATTATTATGAGTTAGATGTTTTTTTTGTTTGAATTGTAATTTTTGAAACATGTAAAGGAGTTTCCAAATGTTCTTTACATGTTTTGAAAACTCGTTTCCGAACTTATTTCATTAAAAAATATCTAATTCTTTTTCGAACGGGATAAATAGTAAAAAGCGTATCCTCAGACGAAAAGAAAAGGTAAAAATCAGTAAAAGTTAGTTGACAAAGACTTGTGTTAGACCGTCTAACGGGTCATGAACTGTTAGACGGATATTAAGATCCGACCCGGATCCGGGTCACAATGAAGTGTCACCAGATATGAAGCTAAGTATCACCAATCATGAACGGAAGTGTCACATACTATGAACTGAAGCGTCACCGGATATGAAGCAGCATAAGTCTTAATAAATTTTAATATTTTTTTAGTAATATCTTTAACTATTATATGAAGTCCTATCAATTGTAACGTGAAGTATCACTAACATAACAAGCATGTACAACGAACTATCACATTGAATTATTAAAGCAATTAACAATGAAGTGTCACCGAATATGAAGCTAGGTATCACCAATCATGAACTGAAGTGTCACATGTTATGAACTGAAAGTGTCATCAGATATGAAATACTTTTTAGTAATATCTTTAACTATTGTATGAAGCCCAGTGTCACGAGAGATGAAGCTAAGTATCACCAATCATAAACTGAAGCGTCACATACTATGAACTGAAGTGTCATTAGATATGAAGCTAGGATAACGGATCGGGTTATGATCCGTCTAACGAAAACGACCCGTTACCCCCAAGTTAGTTATTTTTGCTCGACGAGAAGAGGGGAGCAGTAAAAAAAAAAGCAGAGAACGAAATCCGCCACTTCCGCCATCACCACCGTTCTCGCTTCTTCCTGCCGCCGCCGCCGCCAACAACAACTCCGACCAAGACCACACTCGAATCGGCGACGACCGCGGATGTTTTTATTTTTTTGTGCGATTCGTATTTGATTTCGGCCGAGGTTTTTGGTTTTGTTGTGGAAATTGGAGCTTGGAATTTCAATGGCGACGGTAGGATTTTGAGGAAGATGATCGACTCGATGTCTTCTGCTCTTAGGATTTTTGTTCTCAATTTTTTTTTTTACTTTGCAAGGATATTTAAATAACTTCATAATTAATTAATTTATTTTGTAGTGTGAAGAACCATCCTTTTTAACGTATAGATATATATAAATAGAATTCCTAACACGATTCGAACAAATAGAGGGGAAAATACGCAGAGAAGAAAAAAGGTTAACGAAGCTCTCTCTCTCTATCTTCTACACTGAACCGGAAATCGTCTTCGTTCACAGACGGCGGATTCGTCCTGGTAAATTATCGGTTCTCGCTAATTGCAATTTCAGATTCATTTTTTATTTGATATATATTTTTTTTTCATGATATCAAATTTATGGCTGATGAAATTTCACGGCGCAGCGGTGTTGCAGCGAATTGAATGGCATTTAGCAGCTGTTTTCGTATGTATGTTAATTTCTTGCTCAGCTAGTGAAAAATCCAACTGCTACCCCAACACGCTCACTTCACAATTACTGCCTAAAAATTCGGTATGTAATTTGTTGTTTTCCATTGTTGGGAACTGCTTCAAACCTACGAAAAATTGTTTACTTCAGAATCCGGTTAATGATTTATTGCATTCTACTACACGTGGCAGGATTTGAAAACATGCCTCGTAAAGTGCATTATGGATTTGATTATGATGATGATTATGAAGATGACTATGATTACGATTATGATTATGATGATGAAGTGGAAGAAAATGGTGAGTCTTTCTTACCCTCTCTGTGTTGCCCCATAAAAGCACGATTTTTGGATGATCACTACTTTGGTTTTGCTTTTTGTTAGTTCAAGTCTTCTATCTCTTATATCTGCAATCTCCTTCGGCTAGAGTTAAAGACCTGTATAGTGTGAGTTTTTGTATTGAGGTGGTTAATATACCTTTATGCCTAAAAAGCTTGATGTTGGACTACTAACAGAGAGGAGAAACATGTGAAGATAAAGAGAGCCTGTTTCTCCTCAACTGAAATTTGAGAAACTAAATCTGATTTTTCTGTATTTAATTGATTGCACAAATATGACAGAAATTGGTTAAGAACAAGTTCTGTAGTGCGGTGGCTAGGGGTTTATTGTTGATGTACGAAAGACCTTCATTAAGTGGTTTATTATGGGTGCATATATTAAGATAGAGGTTGAAAACTGTTAGAGAACCATGTGTTCTTGGCTCTTGAAATATTTAGTCCATTATATGTGCCTCATGTATTTTTATTGGATTCTGATAGGTATGGCCACTAAGACGATGCCTGCAAAAGAAGCCAGCACCACAACTGCGGTCTGGCGATGCCCAATTTGTACCTATGATAATGAAGATAGTATGTCTGCCTGTGATATATGTGGGGTTTTACGCAACCCTTTGGTCAAGACTAATATTAAAACCGATAATATTGCAGGTATAACTGCACTTAACAGCATTTCCCCATTCTAATTTTTCCACGTTCATTTTTATTTTTTAGTTTCTGAACTAATAATTGCTTCTTTTTTCTTTTTTATCGAGTCACATGCAATAAGGGAAACACGCTGCCTTCTAGAGTTCTCACCTTTCCTCTTTTCAATGCCATTAAATTGTGTCAAAGTTATCATTGAAATCTATTCTAAGAAATTACCAATTCCGCCTAATCTGTCTTCTTTCTAATCATTATCATAGGCTAGTTTGGATGGTCATGCGTCTATTCTCTTCTCTCCATAGGTTTCATATTTATTTTCATCAAATCCTTCATAGAGTAGATACTTTCCATGCAGTGGGTGGCATGTGCAAAGATTCTGGAGCATCTGTAATGGCCAAGTCTCTTTTTGCATCATTGCCGCAACGTATGGCCAAAGCATCCATCCTTGAAGTGCAGAATGACGTTCCTTCCACAGATAACCACGTTAACTTCCACAAACTCGGAAATATGCATGGCACTTTTCCAGAATCCAGTAGTGCTTTTAGTTACCAAAATCATAAAAAAGTTACTATAGGTTGGAACAATTTCTAAGTCAGTTATCACCACTAGATAATCATGTTTTTGTGAAAATTGTTCCGTATACCATTAGATGATTATCTTTCTGGCAAAGATGGGATGCATAATATCTTCTTCTTCTTCTTGCTCCTTTTCTTTCTTCATTTCTTCTTGCTTCCTAACATTTCAGTTGATGATGGCAGCCCCTTTCAAATTCGATGCTCCTTCTCCAGATGATTTGGTGTCAAGTGGACTGCAATCACGGAAATTGAAATCTAAAGGTATATCCTTTAGCAGTTAGATTGTACAGTTGACTCTCTTTTCGGTAAATAAACTGCAAGAAGTTCAATTTTTTTTGGGGGGCCTAGGAAAGCCTAAAACCATAGAGATATTTGATCACCTTACAATTTGCTTTGTTTCTTACATTTATTTTTCAGGCAGTGAGAGGGACACAAGTGTTCCAGTTGAACTGTTGTTGGCTGCTAAAGAGCAAGAGTCCACTTCGACATCAGTAACAAGAAGGAGAAGTAATGGAGTTGGTGAGAAAAATGACACTCCATCCCGTGGAAACAAACCTGAGATGTCTGTTAGCAATGTGAACACTGAGGCTCTGTCTTCCAAAACTGGAAAAGCAGAAATAACTCGTGAGAGAAAAACGGCATCAATTTCTGAGTTCACTCCTGAGACATGGATGATTCCAGATACAGTTGAGGGTGAATTGAGCCAGCTAAATCTTGCAATCGTAAGTGTCTGCCAGAATGCATACCAAAGCAATTTATTCTCACCCTTAGCTTACAATTTATTGTGTACTCAGGTTGGCCATGTTGATTCTGGGAAGTCAACACTTTCAGGAAGGTTGCTTCATCTATCGGGACGAATATCTCAGAAAGAGATGCACAAATACGAAAAAGAAGCTAAACAACAGGTAATGGCACTACCAAGTTTATGTACTTGACATAACTCTAAATTGGATTGCTGGATGTATATGTCTTTTTGCTGTTCGAGCAGGGAAAAGGATCTTTTGCTTATGCATGGGCATTGGATGAAAGTGCTGAAGAAAGAGAAAGGGGTATAACTATGACGGTGGGCGTTGCGTTTTTTACTTCTAGAAAATATCACGTTGTGTTGCTTGACTCCCCTGGACATAGAGATTTTGTTCCGAACATGATCTCTGGAGCAACACAAGCAGATGCTGCAATTTTGGTGGTTGATGCTTCAATGGGTTCATTTGAAGCCGGCATAGATGCTACCGGAGGGCAAACGAGGGAACATGTACAGCTAATTAGGAGCTTTGGAGTTGATCAGATCATTGTTCTTGTCAACAAAATGGATGTGGTTGAATACTCAAAGGAAAGATTTGATTTTGTGAAGCAGAAACTAGGGGCATTTCTCCGTACTTGCGGTTTTAAAGAGTCTTCTATTTCATGGGTTCCAGCAAGTGCCATGGAAAACCAGAACTTAGTTGCAAAATCTTCTGATGCACGGTTGTCCTGGTTAGTAGCTGGCTCTGCTGCTTGTTTTCTCTTTGCATTTTCCACGTTTTTTTTGTGTCATGTTATGCATGCCTTTTAATTGTGCTTTCACCTTAGTATTTAACATGAGAAGCAGCACAAAAGATGTCTTCCATTTTTTCTTGCTATATCCGTGTTACCTTTTTACTCAATTCTTTTATGCATTATAAACTTAAGAAAAATATGTTTGACAGCTTGAATTTGTATAGAACTTTTAACCGTATCTCTATCCTTGTGATCTGGCAACATGCATAATCTCTTATCATTGGTTGAAGGCAAATTTTACAGTGCTCCAGTGCATGATATAAATTCTGCCTTTTTATTGGGGGAAGAGCTTTTATTTATTTGGCGGGTGTCATTGTTAGATGTTTTGATTGCTATGCATTTCTGCCGCATGCTATATCATTCTAGAAGTGTAGATTGAATATATGCGCAGACACATGGCTGCCACAATATTTGACATTCTTGTGGAGTATACTCCTATTTGAACCTGTGCAACCTTTTCTTATTTTTATATGCAGGTATAAAGGACCTTCTTTGATGGATGGAATAGATTCTCTCCAACTTCCTGCAAGAGATTACTCCAAACCACTACTACTTCCTATATGCGATGTTAAGTCACAATCCCAAAGTCAGGTGTCTGCATGTGGGAAATTGGAAAGTGGAGCTATTAGATCAGGATTTAAGGTACATGGTTTTGTAGCTTGTTATATTCTGGTGAAATTAAATATTTGGTTTAGGTGAAAGTATGATCCATTCATAATTATGACATCATTCTTCTTGAGTTCCTTTATACACTTCAATCTAGTGGCCTTTTGCACTGTATTCAGGAGTGATGTTATAATTTGTCGACTGCATGTCTCTATTAGACTAGAATGGGAAATGCTTAATTGTAACTGCAATTTTGGCTCCATGTCATGATTTCAGATGATAATAATCTTAAAGATTGCCCATAGTAAATGAAGGCATTAAATAAAGTAGTTTTAAGATTTGGGATTGTAGGATTTTGATCTGTATGCTTTGTAAACTATATAAATTAAAAGTCCATTCGTCCGATCTTGGTTATTTTATTAAAGTTCTTTATGTGTTATTAGGACCGTGCTTCTACTCTGCCCTAGTTTTTCCTCCCACCATCATATGTAATTTGTAGGTTGATGTGTTTCATAAATTATAGAAGATATCTAATGAGATTACTGATGGCTCCATTTATTTAGAGCACTGACTATTTATCTTCTTCACTAGAGATGTAATCCGTATATTTAACATTCCTTGCATTTCTGATTTTCTTTGTGTTTTTGTTTTCGCCTTTTTTTGGGGAAATGGGAGGATACTCACTCGTGTTGTCACTTCTTAGTATTTTGTTCTAAGAATACTTTTTGGTTACAGGTATTGGTCATGCCTTCAAAAGAAATAGCAACCGCCCGCTCGTTGGAACGGGACTCCCAGCCTTGTAGTATTGCGAGAGCTGGTGACAATGTTACAGTCAATTTGCAAGGTACTGAGGGCAATCGTGTAGCAGCTGGAAGTGTGATATGTCACCCTGACTACCCAGTTCAAGTCGCAAGCCAGTTGGAACTGAAAATTCTTGTCCTTGAAATTTCGACCCCGATTGTGATCGGTTCTCAGGTTAACATTAACAAACACTAAACGATGTAATTTTATAGTTTATATTGTTTTGGAAGGAACTGCAACATGATTTATTTATTTTTTGCAGTTGGAGTTTCACATACACCACGCAAAAGAGGCTGCAAAAATTGTGAAGATTTTGTCACTGCTTGATCCAAAGACAGGGAAAGTGACAAAGAAGTCGCCAAGATGCTTATTGGCCAAGCAGAATGCCATGGTTGAGGTTGGTGCAAAAATTCACGTCCCAATTCGTGTTCATTCGTTCTTTTTTTTTCCTGCAAAAATGATATCGCGAGTGCAAGAAAGAGCCATGTCATTGGTTTTCTTGTTTTTTTGTTTATGCATTACTTGTTCGTCGCAGGTGGCTTTGCAAGGTCCCGTTTGCGTGGAGGAGTACAGTAGTTGCAGAGCTCTGGGAAGAGTGTTTCTTAGAGCATCAGGAAGGACGATTGCTCTTGGTCTTGTGACTCGAATCATTCAGAGGGAAAACTAGTTTTGACGTTTTATGATTCGAGGATTATTTGTGACAAAGTATCGAGTTTGATGATCCAAATTAAGTTGTTGCAACTCATCGAATGTAAAAGCATTGGTGGGAAATTTTGTTCATTTCATTTATTGCAAATTTCTCTCTTTCGAAATGGAAATGTTTTCGTTTCTTGAGAACATACACACAGAGACAATAGCACGACACAAATCTCTCTCTCTCTCTCTCTCTCTCACACACACACACACACACACAGAGATATGCACAAAATTTAACATTTGCTGCCGAGAATGAAAATGCATAAAATTTCTATTACCCGAGACTAGTTTAGTTTGTCAGTTAATTGTGAAATGACAAAATTACAGTGAGCTTTACTATGCTTTAGAGGCAGGCAGTGAAAAATCAATCTTCTCCACCATTTTCTGTGTCTTCTGATTTCCTTTTTGCTTGCTCCCGTTCTGCACGAGACACAATCCGTAATGAGCACAGAAACGCAAAATTCACGAGTTAAAGGATGATTTAAGCTTTCGAGCAAAAAAGATTTACTCAAGGAGATAAGCTGAGTTCAGGAAACACCTAATGTTGTTGCCAAGGACACTATGACTGCTCAACAAAATTTGATCCAGATCGACCATTACTAAAGCACATTGATTGAAACGAGGATACACCGGCAACATTGATAGGACTTGGTTGTCCCTCACTCATTCAAAAATCGAAGACACAATGGCAAAGGGGGGCACACAATAGTTATAGGCAAAATCCCAATCCATTAAAACTAGTTTTCATCACATATCATATTTTTTAAAGCATAATACATACTGATTTTGCAAAGCCTCCTTAGTTTTAGTATCAAGAAAGTGATATAATCAAAACATTCCTTACAGGTTTAAATCGTTTCATCCTGTATCATGTTTATGAAAGCCATTCCCTACAGTTTTCTCTAGAGAAGCAAAGTGTATATTTTTCCTGATTATGTTCTCCTAGAATCGAAGATCAACATGGTGATAAAAGTAGCAATATTTTCAGGGTGGAAGAATTCACATCCATCATAGCAACCACAAGCAGCTACTCAGATGATGAGCCAAAACAAGAAGAGAAATTTTCCAACAAAAGACAGGCCTATTTTTAAGGTAAAATAACTAAAAATATCATCACCGGCATTGGGCTACACTAGCTCAAGTATTTACCTAAAAACATGATTCACCGACAGTCGGCCTCATATAACATTGTACCACATTATCTATAGTTGAAAAATCTTAGTATTAAGCTGATCTAGAATGTCTTTGAGCAATATCCAAGTCTTAAATTTATAATATATAAATGATGAAGAAAGATTAGAAATGGAAATGTATACATATATACATACCCATGAGTGTCAGCATAGCCTTGTGAGTGCGTCTCTCGAGCTTGTCAAGCCGTTTCTGCACATCCCGCCTCAGGTCCCAATTTGGTTTCTTTGGTGCTATGTTGAGAAATGGGTCCTGAAATTTTTATTTATTTTACAATTTAGTAATGATAAAGAGACTGAGACTGAGACTGAGATTGAGACTGAGATTGAGAGGGAAAGTTGAAGTACCTCTCTTTCTCTCTCGTCCTGTGGTGGTGGAGGAGCTGCGAGTATAGGGTCTTCGAATTTAGGCAAAACGGGTGGTGCGAGTTTACCCTCTTGCAGTTGCTTGTCATGAGGAAGGTAGTTCCGAAATTTCATATTCACATTCGCATTCGCATCTGCATCTGCATCTCTGGGAATAATACAGATATAACTGACTCATCAGACCAACAACAACAACAACAACATGATAATTGCTGATTGCTATTTCTATTTCTATTGATGTATGGATTCATTCGGGGGAAAAAAAATTGTAATCTTACGCATTTTCTTCTTCATTTTGATCGTCGTCGGGAGTGTTGAGGAGTTCCTGAGCAGCTCTAAGGGCTCTCAGCTTCTCTCTGCGAGCCGCCGCCGCTGCCTCAATCGATTCCTCTTCTCCGCCACCGCCCATCGATTAACTTTCAATTAACTCTCTGCGCGCGCGCTCTCTCTCTCTCTCTCAATATTGAATTCAATTCAATTCAATGCCCTAATCACTAAACCCTACCCGCCGAACCATATTATTTTTCCTTTACTTACATATATAAGGCAAAGACTTCACTCACATGGGCGGGCCATGAGTTGATCCGACCCGACCCGCCCGGCACGCTCCGGGACAAAAACTTATCATAAAAAGTAACTCGGGTAACATTAATATGTATGATAACGCATAATCTGAAATATATCATTTCACGTGTGACATGATGGCTTGACGAGTTGACGCCATCCTCCGATTTATCACCAACAGTCTGTTCATGGTTTCAAATTCAACGATAGCAAATAAACACGCGAGTTGCACTCATTACGGTACTTAACCCAACACCTTACCGCACCAGCTGATGCTAGAGCTGCCAGATGGGTCGGGCCGGATCATCCCAGCCCGAACCCACATGCCAGATTTAATATTTCGGCACGAGCCGAAGTGTTTCAGGTCTGAAAATTTATGACCCAATCTAGCTCGAAATTCGGGCCGGGTCAGGTCGCCCGCGGGCCAAGGGGTAGTTTTCTATTAGTTTCCTTGCCCGGCCCGACCCAGCTCATTTAAGCCAATGTTTTTTCGGACCGGCCCAAACACATTTCGGGTCTATAAAATTCTAGCTCAGTCCAGCCAAAATAGGGCTGGATCGGACCAGACCAATTTTGACACCTCTAGCTAACACCTATTCTGAATTTTTTTTGGGCTTAGGCCCGCGGCCCACCGTTGGTCCTAAGTCCTGCTTTATAAATAAATATAGAGACCATAAAATTTTTATCTAGTTAATTACGCAAAAGCCCCTCACATTTTGATAAATTGTGTATGATATCTCCTTATAGCAACAAAAAGTCA
Source organism: Perilla frutescens (assembly GCA_026008535.1). Taxonomy (NCBI): domain Eukaryota; kingdom Viridiplantae; phylum Streptophyta; class Magnoliopsida; order Lamiales; family Lamiaceae; genus Perilla; species Perilla frutescens. The sequence goes on along the minus strand of BRKX01000024.1, from coordinate 156,768 downwards.
AGATTACCCTTCATACAAACTTGGTGTTGGCAATTTGTGGTGCCAATGTCCAAGTGAGTTTATGAAAATACGATGGAGTGAAATTTAAGGTATTAAGAATAGAGTAGTTCATCCAAAATATACTTACAATTAGAGATTGGAATATTAGAATTTGTGCTCAAATAATGTATATGTGTGTATGTATATATATATATATATATAATGATAATATTAATCTCCTTGCACAAACCTGTACGTATTGAAAAATTGATAGATACAAAATTAGTAATTGAGATATTGAAGGTCCTAGGATGTACAAGAAGCTGTACAAGAACATTTATTAATTTACACATAACAATAAGTTCTATAATGTGGGTGTGGGTGTGGCCTTACATGAAGCCTTATTGTGTCCAGGTTCCTTACATTTGGAACAAGTCACTGTCCTCCTATCTGGATCATCCGTTTTACTCTGCTCCTTCTTCGGCAGATTCGGAGACCGGGCCACCGGGGGAAGCACCTTCACTTCACCTGAATCCTCGTCGTCTTCTTTTTCTTTGGCCGGAGGCGAACCAATCCCGGGAATCGGGTTTATGGACCTGGAATATGTTGACCGGTAACTCTCTGAAGTGAAGTATCGCGAACAGAAGTCGTACACGCACTTCCCCGAGCAGCTGAAAGCGGCAATGGCATGCCGACAAGGTAAGCCATTAGCTTTCCATTCTAGGCAAGTGCATTCCCACTTCTGAATGTCCACAACATGTGTAGACTCGTCGTGAACCTCAAATAGAACATCCGACGAGATGAACACTCTCAGACTGTGCGCGTTCAGAGCTGCTTCTTGTATCCTTTCTTCCTTTGATGGAGTCAGTTTTGTGGCCCACGTGCTCGACTCCATTTGCCGGCTATCTATTAGTTGGCTTATCATATATACCAGCGCTTCTATCTTCTGCATTATAGTTGATTCTCTAATTTCTTCCATCAGCTTGCTGTAGGGCTCTGCTACATTCTGTACAATGTAGTTATATTGCTCACCTCTAAAACTCAAACATGTCCAATGTTCTGGCTCAATCTGCATTACCCAATCATAAGCATTTGGAGAAATCTCCTTGATTTGTTCAGTGCTTCTGGTAAAACCGCTAAGTCGAACAGCATGTGCAGCAGCCAAAAGTTTACCTGGTAAAATGCCCCTTCCTTCTCCGTTGAATGGACCCTTCAAGCTTCTCTTGAAACTTTCCAAGAGATGATAAATGGAATAACCATGGTAAGCATTATCAAATATCTCACGCACAGATTTTTCTAGCCCCTTCTCCCTATCTGAGACAAAAGTCAAGGGTGAAGAAGTTGATATGGCAGATTTTAGTTGCTCCAGAAACCAATGCCAGTTGTCCTCGTTTTCAGTGTCAACTATCCCGAATGCAACTGGAAAGAATCCATCATCGGCATCAACTGCAGTCGCTGTCAACAAACTTTCTTGGAATTTTGATTTCAGCGAAGTAGCATCCAGAAAAAGAATGGGACGGCAGACATTCTGGAAGCTTTCAACACAGGAAAGAAAAGAGACAAAAAGGCATTGGAGTCTTTTCTCATCATTAGTTTCCAGCTTCACAAAACTACCGGCATTTGTCTCCACCAACTTTTTGCAGAACCAAGGCAAGCGATTGTAGGAGTCTTTATATGAACCCTGAAGTTGCTCCCGAGCACCCTCTATCCCACGCCGTACTTGTGTATACTTCAATTGAATCCCAAAGTCCCGAGAAATGCTTCTAGCAATTTCTTTGGGTTTGTGATGTGGGGAATCTCGCAATTTGTCCTTTATAACACTTACCAACAGCTTCTTTGCTGGATGAGCATTCTTCCAGGATTCCCCTCCACATGTATGTGAGTTGTTGAACTTTTTAATCCTAAATGACTGAGAAGCAGGAACCCAAGATGCATGGATACTCCATGAACAGCCTTCCTCAACACATATGCCACTTGCACGATTGGAGTCGTTTTTTTTTAATTTGTAGACAAAGCGGTGAGCTATAGCATACTTTTGCAGGGCCTCTCTAAACTCTTTCACACTTCCGAAATCCTGTCCAACACCAGTAATGCAATCTTTCCACGAGGCAACTAATTTTTCTGGCAGACCATCATCAGGTAAATCGATGTGGGATGAGTTGTCAAGATCATCTATCACTGCAACAGTATCTCTGGAGTGTTCCAAGTCATCAATGCCAGCTAAACTACTGCCTCCTTGGTTATTTTTTTTCCGCTTCCTCCTGTCCACATCATTCTCACTAACAGCAACAATAGTTGGACCATTGGCACCAATCATCCATGAGGCAGTTCGCCTCCTCTTTTTGACAGTATCTGCTGGACTACCACTCATGTCTAAACCTACTGGACTCTGACCAACGTCAGAATTAACACCTAACCGTGGCTTATAGTCAGAATCATGGTCTGCACCATGTCCAGAAGACACGGGTGAAGCTGTATATGTTTGACCAGGGCTTGAGTTTTCTGCAGTCTTATCGGCTGTTGCTGCATCAGGTGAAGTGTTAGCATGGCAAGCCAGATTTTTAAGGCTACTGGCAATTGGAGAAGCAGCAGCTGTGGGTGCAGGAATATGGTTTACTGTCTCAGCCAGTTTAACACCACTGTCCCTGCAGGTATCATTCATATGTTTACTGCGACGAGTTCAAGATTATTTACATAGGATATTGCGGTTCAAGACAAGTTAGACTAAAATGGAAAACTTGTAATGTTAAAATAGAAGTAGACGCTGAACAACAAGCACGACAGTTGCGCACCTGCTTGCTTGTACTTTAACAGCATCATGGTCAAATCCTTCTTTTCCATTGACAAAGATATCAGCAGTTACTGAATTCCCATGATAATCAATCATTCTCTTCAGGTCTTTGTCATTTCTTAATATAATGAGATTTCTCCTATTTCCTGGAAGGAAGTATTTGATAGAAATGGTTTTCTGATCCAAATTACACATTTCAGCTAACTTTAATTTTAGGTCACCGAACAGGGTTTCATGATTGATATTTACAGCATTTGCCTCTGACCCTTCATATGACAAGGTGCCATCATCCTTAGTTATGAACTCACCACCAGACTGGCAAATTAGTATAAGCTTCCCCTTTGCCATGGCATGTATCTTCTGGAGATCAAGAAAGGCATTAGACAAAGAAGGAATGTTAGTGTGTGTGTGTGTGTGTGCGCGCGCGTGTGCATATATTCTGTTTTCTGTGGCATGAACCTCACTTAAATCTACTACAACCCTTCCCCAGGAAATCACAAAAAACAGACACAGGTAAAAGTATGACACTTCTCTCTTTCTTTTTCCCGGCAATTGGAGCCATACATATTCATTATGATTTTGAGATAATATATTCGTTTAACTTTTTGTCCCTTTCAGTTTCACTTTGCTATGCACTCAACAGATTCGATCATCAAATGTGCTGTCCATGTAATGTGATTGAGCAAATGACACAGCCTTCGAGCTGATGAGAGATTCATGCGCTCTTCTTAAGACAGAGAGGACAGTAATTTGGTTTAACAGCCATATGTCTCACATGTCAATCAGAAAGAGAAAAAAAAAGGTTCTGCAAATAAGTTTAAAATATCACAATTATTTTATCCCGATGTGCCACAATGAAGCAAGTAAATATGATTGCTTCAACTCAAACATGCACACACGAATTTGAAGAGAACATAAACAAAGAAATAAATAGGTTTCAACATCGTCTATGCATGGGGATATAATGGGTTGGAGGTGATGAAAGAGCAAAAGAGTACTGCACACTGTTACATAATCAGTGAACAGGCACCACTCACAAACTATTTTGCACACACGTGGCACTTATAAGCAATATCTCCGGATTCTAGGAGATATTGAGTGCACGTATCCTGAAACAAAAAATATAAGTCTCCGGTCTTCCCTAGAGCTCACGTTATGGAAATAACAAGATACGAACTGCCATTTGACAAGCATATAAGATCTCACAAGTGCCAAGGGAGGCTAACAATATAAATTTCTATAGGAATACAAAATATTCTCTCTGAAAACCCATGATCTGCTGATCATCATCTAATTCACATGTTGAGCATACAAATCGAACAGCGGAACCACTAAGTCATCTAAACATCTGTTGCATGGCTTATTCCACTTTATTTCTTTTCCTGTTCTAATCAAAAGGAGACACTGCGATTTAAGGTCATCTAGATCGATCATCGATATTCGTTCTCCAAAATACGTTCAATAACACTCAAATTCAAACGAAAACACACTTGAAGGTAAAGGGTGAAGCGTGAAGAGCAATGCGATGACACCCGAATTCGAAATTGAACACAAAAAAATAACACGATCAGCATCAACTCAAACATTCAAGAAAAAGCTGAGAGTCCATCGTTAAACTATATATAAGTCAACCCAAAACATGACAATCAATAACTGCAGCAAAATTACGGAAACACACACCAAAAAAAAACAATGCAGGAAAAACAATTGTTGATGTTACCAATACCGATCAATCAGTTGATTAAGCAGCAAAAAAAAAACACAGGAACAATTACATAATTAAATAAAAAATAAAACTGGGGTGTGGAGTTGAAATTAACCTGTGAGGAGGAACGAGTGATGCGAGAAAGTTTGGGTGTAGGGGCGGGCGATGAAGGAAAACCCTAGAAATGGGGGCCGATTTCTAATTTGTGAGAAGTCGGAGATAGGGGCCTTCTACGTGATTAAAATTCCGAAGTTTGGAGGGTCAAAACGCAATTATGCAGCTATGTTGGGGTCCTTTTGCTGAATATCATAAATAATTTTTGAGAAAATATTTGGAATTGTGAGGCTTTCCGGCTTCCAGTTTTCGTGATTTCGGTTTCGGTTCGATACAAAATTTTCGGTTCAGTGCAAATTTGATTTTAAAATTTCGGTTCGGTTTGAATCGTTTAAATAATTAAATATTGAATAAACTAAAATTTTGTACTAAAAAAATAAATTAAAAATTTGCATTAATGTCGAAATTATATACGTACACTTCTCATTGTTTTCTTTTATTATATACTACCTCCGTTTCATAATGTTTGTTGTTTTGTTTTTTTTATCTGGAATTAAGAATTAATTTCGTGGACAAATATACTCATCCCTTATATATGCCATAAAATCTAATGCATCTATATTTTCCTAAAAAATAACAATATTTTCTCTCTCTATATATATTTTTCTCTCTTCATATATTATAGGTAAGTTAGAATCAAAAAATCTTGTAGGATTTGAGAGGGTTAAAATTGGGAGAGAGGATGTCAAATTATATAAAACAACAAACATTTTGAAACTAAAAAAAAACCTTAAACAACAAACATTATGAAACGAAGGTAGTATATTAGATTTTCAGCCCTATGTATATATACATATACACATAGGGCTGAAAATCTAATTAAATAGCTCGATACTCAGCTCATGTTCGTTCGTTAAAAGTTCATTCGAGCTCGATTTGATAAGCATATCAAACAAGTTTGAACATAATTTTATGTTCGATAAAATTTAAAACTCAGCTCAAACTCGAGCTCGATAAGTAAAACATGAGCAAATATGAGTAAAAATATCAAATTACACGAACTCGACTCGTGTTCGGCTCGATTAAAGCTCGTTTGAGCTCGACTCGATAGATAATCAAACAAACTCAAACATAAAATTTAAAACTTGATATCATTTCAAACAAGCTTGAACATATGTGTGTTCGGACTCGGCTCGACTCATTTACACCACTATATACACACAAACACTATCAATAAATTACCTTTTCTTGGGTGCGATAAATACCTATGATTGCAAGAGCCCGACATGTGTTAACCATTTATATAATATATATATATATATAATATCATGCATAATTATTAAAAATTATAGACTAAAATAATCTTACAAATATTAATTAAAAATCTTATTATAGAAAAATTCACACAAAGTATAGTAACTAATTAAAGAATATTTTAGGTATTGAAATTTTATATTGAATCTATTACACCTAAACAAACTATATACTATTATTATATATATATATTTTAATACAACAAAATAAACATGATATCGATATCTTACATGGTATAATACATAACATGTTAAATATATTCAACCTCGTACCATATTGTCTATCAAACGAGAATAAAAAAACAATCCAACTACCTTGGACAGTGGTCTTGCTGCTCCCATTTGAGTATAGACAAAAACTTGGAGTAGAAAAACTTATGTACATAGACTATATATCATATTTATAGATATATATATACACACATACAATTAATAATAGTTTCTCAAGAAATCCGAACTACTAGGTGAGAGAGGGATAACTTTCAAAAGGTGTGCAATTAAAACGAGAAACAAACATCATTTGGGAAGTGGTTCTAATTGTACATAATCTATTATTTTGAATGAAAATGTGAACTTATAAATAATCCAAACTATTTAATCACTCAAAGCTATCTGGGATACACATCAAGAGTTACATAAATGCAAGTTTGAATGGTGGATATAATGTTAATTTCCTTTTCTCACTCAAAGGAAATAAGGCACTCCAGTTCTGGGTCCTCGCATTTGGTTGTTCTCCTCCGTCTCAGTGAAGAACTTCACTTCTCTCTCCTAATTCCCACAAACAATGATCAACTTAGAATGCAAAGCAAAACACAGGGGGAGAGAGAGAGAGAGAGAGAGAGAGAGAGAGAGAGAGAGAGAGATTAGAAGTTGGCTACTACCATATTCTCATTGAAGCTCAAAATGGATGCAACGTTTCCACAGCGGTAACAATAATTTGGTGCCGACCACACCTTCACCGTACACAGCAGAAAAGTGGGAAAATAAGGAAAGCTGACGGAGGGAAACAATTTCTAGGATGGGAAATTCACGTATAACCACGACAGAGATTAGCAACTCACCGTTACAAGTCCCTTATCTTGAAACATGTATTTCAGACCTTCTTGGACGAGTTGGTGGGCACGGCAAACAAGATCAAGTTTGTTAATATGATTGAACTGCCAAAAGTAGCAACTACATTAAGAAGATTCATATTTCCAGACATGCCGGACAATCGAAACGTCTACTAAACGAGGTAGTCTTCGCAGTAATAATTCTTGATAGTGCTTTTACATCTAGTTGACTCACCTCAGTTGTAACCCTAGAGCCAAAAAGCCAACCAGCTCCTCGAGGACTAACTGCCCATGTCTCGATATCTTCTGGATCACTCCACATTAAGTCACAGAAGGGCCCTTCATGGGGGATTTCACAGTTCCGTTCAATGACACGAATCTGGCATGGAAAAAGCAGCAGCAGATTCCTAATTACATGGAGTCTTTATGCTAGAGAGAACATATTCAGTCATCAAATATCACATTATTTGATTAAGAGCTGATTAAAAAAAGATAACGTTCCATAGAAAAAAAAAATATGCAGGGCATTCCACTCTCGATATATGTAGCCATCTCTCTCAGCATACTTTTTTTTGACAAAACCTAAGAATGTACTAGCATACAACTACATCAACTTAAGTTTCGTTGTGATGAAATGCACCTAAACAAATAGCTTAGAAGATGATCATGTCCCAACCTGGTCAATAGTTCTAACATCTGGGGATAGGCCACCATGCACACAAAGTACCTGAAATCCCAAAAGTGCCTTATTACCAACAGAGAAATCAATTAAAAGCAACAAAACTACTAACAGAAGGATTTTCTGTGGGGGGTGTGTGAGGAATAATGAGATATATAATCCATACCGTCCCATCTATGATTGCAGATAAAGTAAGATAGTCAAAAACATCTGTGCAGTATCGCCATGCGTTAGCATTCCCATATTTCCTCTGGCATTCATCATAAAATCCATAAACCTGCCAAATAACAAGCAAGTAGAAACTGAATACCTGCCAGTTTGCAGTAATGAGGTAGGCCTTGTTGAAATCAAAGTGTGGCTTTAGCAAGAGAACAAAAAGAAAAAAGACACCAAGTCGCATATAAATTTTTCTCCACATAAAAATTGATATCTTTCAATTCAACGATGAGTCTATCCTGCTTCAGGCCATCTTGTTTAGTCACAAGGCATCAACGCTTACTTGCGGTTGCATGTTCATTGACTTCTCTCAATGTTCCGTGCCTTTCTTAGATTTGTAATGCCCTCTTAATATATATGAGATACGGGATATGGAATATGGAGACACATCTTATCAGCTGCAGACATTGTGATCGCATGCATAGCCTCACAATGCCCAAAAAAGATGAAAATGGCTTCTTACTCGCTGCATCATGTCGGTGTCGGTTTACCAAAAGCAATTATATCCAACATTCTTGGCCCATCAAGAAGTACTTTACCTCTACACTCGAAGTGGCTTGTCCAAAGCATGATGGACAAAGTCATATTAGGGAACTTGTTGTGGATAGGTTCTCGGTACGTGATCTGAATAGCTGACTAGGCTACTCCACGCATTTGATCCCGAAACCACAACCACTCAATAGGATTCAAAATGCCCAGGCTTGAAGACCTCTAAGACGTGGAATAGTACTTTAAGGTTGTTTGTGCCTTTAATGACCAAGTCACAATGGCAATAATGTATCTCTTTGGGGATGCGGAAAATATTTGAAAATACTCCCCACCACCACACATTTTTGACTTACTACCCATGATATAGTAAGAACATAATAAAAGGGCCAAAAATGATTGCATGTGTGGATATGAAAGTTCTATCAATAGAAGCATTGTCTTTGACAAGGCAATTTTGGGGAAGAGTAAGTAGTTGGGCACTCGATCCCTTAAGACCTAGAGAATGTGTGACGCTGGGTCAGTGTTTGGTGCACCAACCAACTTGTCGCTCCTCTAGTTTAAGTTGGTTGGTTGGTGCACCAACCAACTTGTTGCCTAGGTTATACCTTTGGATTACCTCAAAAGGGAATTTTCTCTACTCCACTAAACTTTGCTATAGGCCATGTTGACTCCACTTTGTCATAAGGCGTGGAATTAGACCAAGGGTATCTTCATAGAAACAAGTCTCTTAGATCTTTCACATATAGGCGATCAAGAAACAGCCCCAAAGCTATAGAGAAAGATGTAGAGCGACCGCCCTAGGTAGACAACTTCACATAGAAGGCCTCTACAAGTCCATATTAGCTTTGATTTTGCTCCGCATAAGATCATTTTCACACCAAAGTAATACCCGATTTGAACATTTACGATATAGGTAGATAAAAATATTTATCAACAATATTCTAAGAAACATATTAATAGATATTGTTAGTCATGCGGTCATTTCCTTACTAATAAGAGGGAAATGCATCTAGGAACAAATATTTCGAGTCGACTTCCATGGAAAATTTAGATTTTCTTGTTAATGTTGCGATCATATAAAAGTATCAACTTTAAAGCTCAACAACTAAGTATATGTAAATTGAATTATAAGGAGGTGAGATCATAACGAGCATACCACGAGAGGAAATGGAATTTACATAATGAATTCAAAAGCATATGCATCTAAGAAAGCCAGGTGTTGTAGGTATGTTTGTATTAAGTCCAGAGCATTAATTCCCATAATGAATAGACTGACTCTATTTTGAAATTACCTAGCTTATGCTTGAGAAGGTCCCTCAGCTCCTCGATAGCACCTTAAGATTCATTTAGTTGGCATAACATCTTTCGCTCATGAGTCTCATCCATCCGCCGCTCGTCTAGACGTGAAGCCTTTTCTCATTATCATCTACCACCCTTTCTTTCCTCCCCGCTATTCATGCACGAAGAAATTCATATGTATGTTTGACTTCAATTGTAGGTGTATACGTAGGAGTATATCAGACACACTTACAATGTGGGGCCAAATACTGCAGTCCCGCTAGATACAAAACAGTGGCTGCTACAAGAATGAAATATTCTAAATCATTTGCTTTTGAAAGAATTGGAACCGTCAAGCCAATGATGCTAAATAGTTATTAGTAGAGCCCCTTATATCGTCGTATCATCATTACTAGGCCCTACCCCATGGGCTTGGGACATTAATGCGTGTAAAAAAAATAACTTGAGATCTAATGCTCAAACGGTATTAGAACCACCTCTAGGGTATCATCCACCGAAGCGGTTCTACACAGATTACAAATGCAAAGAGAACATCATGTCTCGAAGGAGGGCGAATATAATGCCCCACATCAATTGGGATGAATACCATAAACACTATGTCTATATCATAACACAAAACAAGCTCCCATGGTTCAATTCAAAAGTATTAATTCTAGGTCTATTTTTCTAAGCATACAAAAACATGCAGTCCACAACTTGATAAAGTTAACTATCCAACAACCACTCCTGGATGACTAACTATCCAAAGTTAACATCTACAACCAAAACTACTTCCAAAAATCTAACACACGAATACACTCACAGTCACATCACAAAAATAGAAACTTGTATCATTTCTCCAACTTGATTATTCAAACAAAACATTAAGCACAGACAAAATGACTAAATCATTACCAAGAAATCCACAACTAGGTGAATCTTTATATTTGTATTGCTGTCATCTCCTATCTTTGAAATGCTTTGGATAAGACTTAATACTCTAAAAACTAAATTATTTTCTGGACTTTTTATTCCAATGAGAGTAATAATTTTATGGTGCTTAATAAATGCTTTTCCATCTTCAACATAGTAATCTATGTGGATGCATCATCAAGTTGTCATAAATTATGTCGTTAATTTAAGAACTTACTAGTTTAAGTAACTATTTTATTTTTGGCTAGGAAACACACAGTCATTCAATGAGTTCAGCGTATAGATACCTGTGTTAGTTGCCTGCTTTCGTGATTTCCACGGAGGAGAGTAATGTTAGCAGGATATCTAGCACAATAACAAATAAATAAATAATTCACCAATAGGAAGTATGAACAAGCACCCTCTAAAACATCTATTTGAGACTTCTAACAATGTTGCCCAGAAATAATGTTATCAGCAAGTCCATTGAAATATCATGCGAAATAAAAACGAGGCAAGGAACAATAAGCTTCTTATGGATGCAAGTAATTTGGAAATTCTCATATTTGAAAACAAGCTAAGGACATTATTAACAAATACGTAAGGCAAAACAAAAGTGATCACCAAATTTCCATATTCAACACATACCTTGCTTTGAGAAGCAAAAGAATGGTGAAAACTTCTAGACTATTATAGCCACGATCAACAAAATCTCCCTGACAGAGAAATAAACAGTTTCATATGCAACACAAAATAGGAACGACATACATGTAGTACAAAATTTACCATAAATATGTAATTCGTCTCTGGTACATGACCCCCGGTCTGGAAAAGTTTCATCAGATCATGAAACTGCCCGTGAATATCCCCACATACCGTGACTGGACTATTGACAGGCTGAACATTTGACTCCTCGATCAATATCTCCTTTACCTAAGATTTATGAATAAAAGAGAAGTATCCATCAAATACGGTGAGAAACGAGTTCAATCCAACAGTTAGACCTGTTGAATTGCAACCATGACTCAAAGCAAGAAAGAAAAGATCATCTAGCAGTTAGCCTGCATGAAAACCTGCAGTACTGTCACTTTGGTAAGACCCGTAAAGGGTAGAGTCATCAATTACTACTAGGCACCAGTCATTCAACCCCCGAAAATACGCAGCTCCAACGCCAAACCCAAACTATCGTTCTGAATGTTGAATCCCCCACCCCCACACACACACATCCTTCCCCGGTCCAAAAAAAACTCCCAATGCAGAAACCTAAGTACTAGATCCTAGATGCGATGCGATGCACTTGTCTTCTTCCAATTTGATTAACGAATTCTTCAATTTCTTAAAAAAACTTGCTTGGAAAGAGCATATTATTTAAATACGATAAAAAAATAAAAGGAAAAGGAAAAAGGAGTATATACATATTCGCAGAGAAGCTGAAGCTCATCCTCGGACAAGTGCTGGCTGTCTTTCACCTTTGCTATCCATTGGTCCAAATCCATTCCTAAATTTTTTGCTTTCTCAATCAACTACAACTAATTCTCCGACGAATTCTAACCAGTCAGAAGCAGCAGCAGCTTTCTATGTGACGCTAGATGATTCTGCCTAACGGCGGCGTGAGCCGATCGGAGACCGCGGCAGGACCAGCGAGGCGGAGGCGGAGGCGAGGCGGGCGGAGAAGGGGGGAAATGCTCGTAATTTACACCAGATTCACTCACAGCCCTTCTGCCGCAGTAACATTTCAAAATCATTCCCAAAATATGTGCTTATTTTCAAAATTGTCCCTGCACTTTTCAATTTTCTCAAATGCTCCAACTATAATTACTCATCTGTGACACTTAGGTCCGTAAATGCACAGAGCCGCTCGTGAGCTACTTGAAGCTCGGTTCAGAAAAAGTTCATTAAGGTCTTGTTTATTTTGATGGATAAGGGTGGATTAATAAGTTATCATATGTTTACTTTGCATGATATTAAAATGGTGGATAACCAAGGCCCGTCATAAAATGAGTTTTTAGTGCCTATTTGTAGGATATGTATCCTACCTAAAAAGGTGGAATATGATTTATCCATCCTCTCTCGTCATCTAAACTATCTATCCATCCAATAAGAAATCCTTGAAATAAACGAGCCCTGAGTTTATTTATTTTTTAAATGAGCTGAGCTCGAACCTCGAATCAAACTCTATAAAATTACCAAGCTGAGCTCAAACATAGTAGTATTCGACTCGACCAGCACGCGAATATGTTCGAGCTCGGGCGTAATCAAGCATGTCCAAGAACATATTCGTGAATATTATAAAAATTTATTACGGATAGATTAAATATTTTTTTTCGAGCTGGAGCTTGAACTTGAAAATTGAACGGGCTTTTTTTCCGAGCATTCGAGTTTGGGCTAGATTAATAAATTTTTGAGCATTTCACCGGTTGAACTCGAACCAAATTTGAGCATTATAAATATTTGTCGAATAGAGCTTAAACAGGAGGAAAAGGGCTCGAATCGAGCTCGAGCTCGAATATTCCTTAATGAGCCGAGCTTAAACATTAGGGTGTTCGGTCAAATCGTTTCGTTTACACTTTACAGCCCTAGTGACACTAAGAGCGATTATCTCTAGCATGTCGATGCTGAATTGCATCAAAAAAAGATAATTCCAGCATCAAAAATTTCACACCAAGTATTATATCAGATAAGAATATTTTCCAAAATATTTCATTTTGTCATATACTATAAATATCAATGTCCTTAATAGTTAATGTGTTATCGTAAATAGTTTACTACTAAGTTAGTTGTAGTGTATTGAGTTAATGAAATACTTATTTCCATCTCGTGTGGGTACTAGGGCTGTAAACGAGCCGAGTCGAGTATTACTGAGCTCGAGCTCAGCTCGTTTAACTGCTCGTGAGCTCGAGCTCGACTCGAGCTTTATAATCGAGCTCGAGCTCGGTTCGAGAAGAAAAATATGTGCTCGAGCTCGACTCGAGCTCGGCTCGTTTAACTGTTATTCGAGTCTAACTCGAGCTCGAGCTTGATACTCGACTCGAGTTTGAGCTCGAACACTCGACTCGAGCTCGATCTCGATTACTCGACTCGAGTTTGGCTTATTAATGATATATTTGAGTCCAACTCGAGCTCGACTCGTTTATGTTATATTCGAGTCTGACTCGAAATTAAGCTCGGCTCGTTTATCTGGAACTAAAAAAAATCGACAATAATAACCCCGCATATTAACAAAATTCCTAAAATATTTCAAACAAAGTTCAACATACGTGACAAAGTCGAATATGATTATATTAGACAATATTATAATTTTGGTTTATTTCAAACAAAGTTCAACATACGTTATATATTTTTTTTGTTACTATTAGTCATTATTTTGATTATATTAGACAAAATTATCATTTTGGTTTATTTATATTTCTAACTTGATTGATTGAGGAATATTAATTTGTCAATATTAGTATTGATTTTGTTATTTCTTTTTTTTCATTATTATTTAAGATATAATTTGAAATCTAGGTAAGATGGATTATATATATATATAATGTTAGTGTTAATATTATCTCGAATATTGGATAGAATAATACTACTATGCTAAATTGCTAATTACTAATTAGTAATTACTATGTATATATGATATAGGATGTAGGATATATTCAATAATTTTGACTTTTGTTTATAAAAGTGTTATTATTACTCCTTAATTTTAAATTTTGACTTTGAAAATATTAACTGAGAGATGACAATTATTGATTTCAATTAATATTTCAGGTAAAATATATTTTTTGTTAGTATTAGTCATTATTTTTAATATTAGATAAAATTATCATTTGGACTTATTTTATTTTTATTACTTAATCGATTGAGGAATATTAATTTGTCAATATTAGTCTTGATTTTTTTTTTTCATTATTACTTAAGATATAATAATTTAAAATCTAGTTAAGATAGATTATATATATAGTGTATTAGTATTAGAGTAAATATTATTTCGAATATATGATAGAATAATATTACTAATTACTATGTATATATAATATTGATATACGATATATTCAATAATTTTGTCTTTTGTTTGTAAAATGTGTTATTATTGCTAATTAATTTAAAATTTTGACTTTGAAATATTAGTTAAGAAATAACAATTATTGATTTCAATTAATATTTCAGTTAAGTATAATTTTCTGTTAATATTAGTCACTGTTTTCATTATATTAGTTAAAAATATAATTTTATTTTATATTTATTTCTTAATAGATTGAAGAATGAAGAATGAAGAATGAAGAATGAAGAATATTAATTTGTCAATATTAGTCTTGCTTTTTGTTATTTTTTTTTCATTATTACTTAAGAAGATATAATAATTTAAAATCTAGTTAAGAAAGATTATATATATGTATATATACTTAGAGTATATATTATCTCGATTCTCGGATATATAAAATAGAGTAATATAAATATATAAATTACTGTTTACAATGTATATATGATATATTACTATTGATTTCGATAGTATTGTTAGTTGTTACTAACTTATATTGACTTTGATCGACTAATTGATTTTGTTAATATCAATTAAAAATTATTAATTTCAATTAATATTTCATGTAAAGTGTTATTTTTCATGATATTTGGTTAATATTAATATTTATTTTGATAATATAGTATTAAATAAAAATATTATTTTATTTTATATTTATTATTTAATCCACCTTGATCGATGCACATATATCAAATTGTCAATGAATTGAAATATTATTTCATTTCATAGTTTTTATTTAATTAATTGAGAAGTTTTAAATTTAATACCAGTAATGTTATTACCATTGATTCCATTTTATTATTAATTGGAAATTTTAACAAAATAAATTTTATTTTAAAAACATTAGAAAAAATAAAAAATATATATATTTCGAGTTTCAAATCGAGTATAGTTCGAAAGTTGTATCATGAACTAACTAAAGTAACTACTCGTGAGAACTACTCACGAGACTGCTCGATTAACTACTCGTGAGACTGCTCGATTAACTACTCGCGAGACTGCTCGATTAACTACTCGTGAGACTCCTCGATTAACTACTCGCGAGACAACTCGATTAGCTACTCGTGAGACTACTCGATTAAATACTCGCGAGACTGCTCGATTAACTACTCACGAGACAACTCGATTAACTACTCGTGAGACTACTCGATTAACTACTCGTGAGACAGCTCGGTTAACTACTCGCGAGCTTCACGAGCCGAGTAAGCTCGCGAGCTTCTAGAGCCGAGTAAGCTCGCGAGCTTCTAGAGCCGAGCACCCCCAAGCTCGAGCCCAGCTCGACAAAAAGCTTGATCTCGTTTAGCGAGCTCGACTCGTTTACGAGCTGAGTCACATTCGAGCGAGTTTTTTTCGAGTCGATCTCCGAGTATCTCACGAGTAGTTTGGCTCATTTACAGCCCTAGTGGGTACTGCCTTTAAATCACACACATCTATGTGAATTAAGTCAAGTGGTTCACTATTTCTTTCGATAGTTTGAAAGGACGGCCGAGTTGATTTGGCTTCAACATAAGTTCACACTTTCGTGTTGGGTCAATATGGAGCATAGGTATGCTTTTCATGCTCATTAACATGTGCAGTGTATTAAAGTTGACATGTCATAGTCTATCATGCCACATTATAGAAGACTCAAGCATATAAGCGGAAGTATTCACTTTATTTATCATAGCTAACTTAAGAGTTATTACATTGAGTTTAAAAAGTTCGTTACATTCATACCCCTTTTTGATAAACACTCCAGGTCAAAATGACCTCATCAGTCTCAAAGACAATGCGAAAAGTCATACTTATTTAACAATGAACCAAATACGAGATTCTTACGAATATCTCGAACATTCAACACATTGTTGAGAGTCAGCTCATTCCCTAAAGTCATCTTCAGAACCACATTTCCAATACCTTTGACATCGGATGTAGCAGAGTTCCTCATTAAGAGTTTATCGGTATCCACTTGTTCATCAAGGGAACGTAATAACTTCTTATTGGAACATATATGACGGGTATCACTCATATCAACTCGCCATTCCTGTGGGTTTGAACCAACAAGGTTCACCTCGGAGATCATCGCATCTAGGTGCATCTCTTTAATATCCATGGAGAGTTTTTCCACTATGTGTGCCTATTCGGCTTTGTACAATCGAAAGTCACTGTACAATTGAAGTCATGTGACCATGCTTGTCACAGTTGTAGCATTTTCCATTGAATTTTTTTCTTGAAGTTCTGTTTCTTTGGTGCTAACACTTTTTTCTTGTAAAATTAGGTTTTTTGTTAGAATTCCACCTTGAGCTTTCACCACGCTCCACCACATTTGCTTTAGCCACTGGAGGGGAAACAATCATTTGTCGTAGCTCTTGTTGGCTTGTTCAATGTGAAGTCTAATGACGAGCTCTTAGACATTCATCTATTTCTTCTTGTGAGTCGAATAATTCTTGAAATATTTCCAACTCGGCGGTAGCTTCGCTATGATAGCAACTACTTGGATAGTTTTTTTTTTTACCATCATTCCCTCATAATGAATAGCGTGCAATATTATTTGAAGTTCTTGCACTTGACTGATCACAATCTTTGAATCAACCACCTTGTAGTCGAGAAATCGACCTGCAAGAAACTTATTCGCTCTGACATCTTCGGTCTTGTATTTCTTCTCCAAGGACTCTCATAGTTCCTTAGCAATCTTGATTGAGGAATACACATTATATAGTGTATTCATCAAGAAGTTTATTACATAGCTTCAGCCAAGAACCTCGCAAGGTTCAATGTTGTTAAGTAGAACAACATCTTTTGTTGCCAACGTTTGAAATTCAAACCATTTAATTTCATCGGGTTGTCTGCATGATAGACATAAACATTGATAGCACCGATCCTCACATGGTAGCAGCGACGATGATGTTAGTAGTGATGTTGTTTGTCTGTTCACCAGATATGTTTGAAGCTAGCTGAACAAAACAATGTAACAACGTAATAACAACAATAGTTGAAGATCAAAATATCAACACATTGAAATTATTTAAATATCAAAATAATAGAAATAAATTTATAGAAACTCGAAGCCTGTGTTTTCTTATACCAAATTCGTCCCGTATGAGCGTTTGATTCCCAAGATATAACGGATAGACCGAAACTTCCTTCGACGAACTGAACACTATGCTGGAATTTGAACAAAGAGAGCTAGAATTCGAATTCGAAACTTTGAAGACATCCTTCAAAACACGAACTATTACCAGAACTCGAGTTTTCTTAAAGAGAAAATAAAGAAAAATGAGAATGTTTTTGGTGTCATTACAAATGAGCTTGAGACCACCTTTTATAGCCTCCAAAGTGAGACCTCTCACTTGTTCGACATTAAAACTCATGGTGTAACCTCCAAAATATAAAATGTTGTCGTTAGGGCAAACCTTTGTTATATAGGATTTTATAAAAATTTAGATAGGGAAATTTTCCTCACATTTTTTATATTTTCCAACCGGTTTTAGTAGTTGAAAATATATTAGTTATAGGGCGTATAATACACAATTCAACTTTAACAGGATAAACAAGCAATTAACGAATAAACAAGTTAAGGAAAACAGTAAATTGAAACATGATATTTATACGTTCGAATCAATTATTAGTTTTATGTCCTCACTATTCCGACTGGAATGTGACCAATATGCTTTCGGTGTAGATACACATATCACACAACTGATCAATTCATCTGCTCTCACTTACAACACTCAACTTAGACTGTTACTCTTCGAGACAACTCTCAACTCATAGTTTCTTACTGAGGAATTAAGTGTTATCCCAACTAAGGTTTATGATTTTTGAATATCCTGATGATTATATAAGTTTTGTTTCTTAATTACAACATAAGCATAAAAAATGAAGGCTTCGTCTTACAAAGGATTATGGAGTGCAAGAACATTTTGAAGGTTTAAATGCCTTTAATTTGTTCTTGTTCGTACAATTCACTCGTGTTTCATAACTCTTTCTCCAAGAAAGATCTCTTATTTTTAGTGCTCATTCTAATCTAGCAGTTTAAATTATCATGTATTGATCAATGTGACTTATTCTTCTTCTACTTCTTCTTCTTCATTTAGGATATGATCATTGATCATAACTCTTTGATTGGTTAATGAAGGCTTCATCACTTAGCTCAGATGGTTGTTTGTTGGTCCCGAAAATATAACACAAGTGATTAGAGAGGGAGTAAATAATCATGACAAAAAACTCACTTAATCAAATTATCAAAGTAAGCCAAACAAAGTGACAAATGATTTATCACGCTTGCGAAAAATACTTCCCAACTGAAGCCTTGCACATGGCTAAATCACAACTTCCGGGCTATTTAAGAGTCGAGAAATATAATTGAGGAAATATTTGTCGTTTCTTTTGGGCCTTTTTCCCTTCCTTTTTAATCGAGGAAATATTTGTTTCCTCACGAATGATCTAGTAGTGGAGTGGTGCAAAAAATTTGATAACAAATGTCTTAATTTCGAATCCCACCAACACCGCTAGGTCTTTCTCTCCGCGGCTAATTTTCCAATTGTTATTTAATTTTTTCTATATGAATTATAGACTATTACATTAGAACGAGGTCTATTAATGGACACATCAATAAGTGTGCACGTCGATAACAACTACGGGAAAGTCATTCAAAAAAAAAAGTCTCAAGAAATAATGGAGGAAATATTTGACCTTTACGGCCCAACAGTCCACCAGCCCAAACCACATCATTTTTGCCTTGAGACTTCAGAGTATGGTATCTGGTGCACACAGGAGAGAGAGAGAGAGAGAGGAGAGAGAGAGGATCCATATGAATCCCATCACGATCAGAGTAGTGTAGTTGCAGCTGGAATTAGACGAAAAGAGAAGAAAAACTACACAGCATTGTCATCTTCCATTCATCACTTCAAACAATTTTGATTAAAATGCTTCAGTTGTACACAATTTCGAACGGCCGAGACTATTTTCTTCAAATCCTAAAATAAACCTGAGAAACCCATTTCGAAGGAAGATAAAATTACAACGCGCGAGTTTCTGGAACGAGGAGCCACAACAAGATCAACGCACGGATCCACCAACTCTCTCTCTCGCCTTCATAGAATAGAGATCTAAGACTTTGCTTTTGTATCTCTGATGCCGCTGCTACATCACCGGATTAACTGAAATTTCATATTTAGGGTAATGCGCACTAATTGTTTTATATTTATTTACATTTATGATCGTTCTTGTATTTTTCTGTACTTTCGTTTTTGGTAATTTGTTGGGGTTTTCTGAATCACACTCGTTTACTTCAATTGACTTGAGTTTAGGGTTCAATGAAGAGGAAACCGGGTGAATTTCATATTTATTTTCCTTTACTGATTTAGAAATGATAGGAAATCAGAAAATCGACCTACTTCTGCATCTCATATACTTGTTCGGTTCTATATTCGTTCGAAATAT
Source organism: Perilla frutescens (assembly GCA_026008535.1). Taxonomy (NCBI): domain Eukaryota; kingdom Viridiplantae; phylum Streptophyta; class Magnoliopsida; order Lamiales; family Lamiaceae; genus Perilla; species Perilla frutescens. The sequence goes on along the minus strand of BRKX01000024.1, from coordinate 136,846 downwards.
AGAGATCATTTGAACTTTTTCTTGTTTTAATCATTGCTCCTCTTCAGCTCAGAGGTGAATAGAATTGAGGTTTTGAGTGCCGGACATCGAGATCAGTAATGGAAGGGTTGCAAGGAGGAGGAGGATCAGAGAGAGAAAAGCCCAACTCATCATCAGCCTCTGCACCTGTATCTGCTGTGGCTACTTTCTGGAAAGGTACTGTTCGCATAAATTCATCTTCTAACTTAAATTTGTTTCACAATTATCTTCTTGAGCTCCTACTATATTAACTAGACTAGTTCTTCCTGTCCTAGTCATAGTCAGTCAGTCTAAATGTAGTACTCACTGCCAAAACGCACAAACCACAACCCACAAAACACAATAGCCCCCTGCTACACCTTCGTAAACTATAATCCTCGAGTTTGTTACAGTATACCCAATTATGGTTGAATTCTCAGTTCCTTTCTGGTCGAAAACCCAACCTGTTGGTGGGGCTGCCACATTCCCTCTTCTGTGAACCTTTGACTAATTCACATTCTATCCATTTCTATATGTTCTTAATGGGATTGATATCTAAAGCATCATTGATATCCTGTGTGGTATTGCAGTATCAGCCATATGCTGATAATACTCGAACTCCCCTCTGAGATGATTCTGGGAATAAATTTGTATTATTTGTGAAGGCTATATTACATGTTGCATTTATTAATTGAGGGCACTATGAGAAGAGATGTTTGGTGTGTGATTATTCAAATTTTAAACATTCCTTCGTGCTCCTTCCAGATTTTGACTTAGAGAAAGAAAGGACCATCCTGGATGAACAGGGGCTTAGAATTGCAGAAAATCAGGAAAACAGTCAGAAGAATCGTAGGAAGCTTGCAGAGAGCACCAGAGGTATTGTCTTTCGCTTTTATCTTGTTCCGGTTTCTCATGCTGACTTCCATGTTTTTCCTAGATCTATGTCACGCCTTTAGTCAATCATCCTTTCCTTTAATTGATAGAGATCATGGATAAATTTCAAGATACCATTCATCTCTGTTTGAAAAAATTAACTCGTAACAGATTTCAAGAAGGCTTCAAATGAAGAGAAGTTGGTGTTGTTCAACTCTTTACTTAAGGGTTATCAAGAAGAGGTCGATAAACTTACCAAGAGAGCAAAATTTGGGGAAAATGCTTTTCTTAACATTTACCAGAAACTCTATGAAGCACCGGATCCTTATCCAGTTCTAAATTCAATTGCAGTAAGTACCCATGAACTGTTCTTCAGAGTCGTTCCTTCTTTATGGAATTAAACAATACTGATGCTTTATCCTAACCAGAACATGGGATGAACTTTTATTTTCATCATGAAGTAATGAAATTAAGTGCTAAGTTTGATATGAAAGCTTAGTGTAAGCAAATCTTTTAACCACTTGATAATGGTCTTTGAAATTTTGAAACATGTTGTCATCACATAGAAAACAATTCCTTAGTTTGAATCCAAATTTTTTAGGTTCAAATTGGCCCATCAAGTTTTAGGTGGAATTGATTGGTATTTTCCATGTAAAACTCAAGACTTTTCGACACTGTAAATGAATGTGCCTTTGTGTGGATTCTCTATGTTCTAAGTTAGGGTAAAGCTGGCAGTCCATTTCCTATTCAGTGCTACTGTCCACTTTCTCTGCATGGTGTTGCCATCAAAAACTTCATGAGTTTTTAGTCTGTCTTAATTGTGTTTATACTCTATATTTGCCTTTTGCATGTTTGTCACCTTCTTTTCTCATTCTACAGGAGAAAGATGCCAAATTGTTTGAACTGGAGGCTGAAAACAGAAAGATGAAGGTTGAGCTTGAAGAATTCCGAACGGAATCAACTCATCTGAAAAATCAACAAGCGACAATAAGAAGACTTGAAGAACGCACTCGCCAGTTAGAACAACAGGTCACTATATATATATATATATCTGTGTTCTGCATTTTGTAGGCTCTTGCTGTTAGCAGTTGTACACTTGTACTCGCACTCATTTGTGTCATGCTGCATTAGTTGGGTCGCCTTGAACACCAAGAAGTTACCCACAGTGTTGATCCTCATTTTCACTTTTCAAGATTCAAGGAAAAATAAGCTACTAGTATAGGTGTTGAGAAGTTTAAATGGTAGTGTCACAAAGGTATGGTTTTCTACAGTCATAAATCATAATGGGATTTTACATTTAAGGGGTGACTATAGAGTGGCCTATGGATAGGAAACAGATGTGCATTTGTCTTATCTTAAGAGTCTTGAGAGATTTAAATTTCTCTCTGTAGAAAGCCATTTTGTGAGGTCTTTTTCCTTGTTAAATCAAAGAACAATTGCTGCTGAGAACTTCTTGATCCCTCAAGCAGATGGAGGAATCCTCATCTGCATATGCACCAAGTGCCTTTGTTTGTAGATTATTTGAGTCCTATTATGTAAGGCCTAGTTGGCTAAAATGAGTAGATCGTGACATTGTGTCTTTATGTGTTCATTCTTTGATTTTTTTGGCACTTTGTTTTGCAATTCTTCTATGCGTATAGCTTTCCTTGCTTTGGAGTGGCAGCTGGGTTGTGAGAAAAGTCATTGATGGCCAGGGGTATCGTGGGCTACAGCCTACATAGATAGCTGTGTAAAATTCTTTTAATTCTTCCTTTTTTCTCCCTTTATTTTTGGAAATATGAAGAGTTTGGGTATTCATTTTTCTTCTTCTTGGGTGTTGGGAGAAGGGGGACATAAGTGTTAGAACAGGTAGCGTTGGGTGGAATGAGGACATAAGACTCAATCGATTGCAATGCCAGTAAACATTGAGTGTATTCTCTACTCGTTGGGAATAGGCTGCGTAGGTAAAATATCCCTCAATATGACAAAGCAGATATGAGATTGAAGTGAAGGGGGGCATAAGGGTTAGGACAGTTAGTGTTGGGTTGGAATGAGGACACAATACTCAATCGATTGCAATGCCAATAAACATTGAGTGTATTCTCTACTTGTTGGGAATATGCTGTGTAGGTAAAATATCCCTCAATATGAGAAAGCAGATATGAGATTGAAGTGGACTTCTTAATCATGATTCTGGTCCCTCTTCAGTCTATTCTGGCAAAGACTGTTGTGGTTTCTTCTCAGTGGAAAATTCAATGAAGATATTGAAGAACAGAGATAGTCCCTCTAGCAAGTTAAGTAAGAGTATTACTAAAACATCCTCTGAAGATATCGATATATTATGGTCCTATTCTGGGGAACCAGAAGTTCATTAGACGATCAATATTAGAGAAAATGACATCTTGACGAGCCAATGCTGGTGTCTAGTATGAGCCAACAACATACATCAGTTATGATCCATATAAAGAAACTTAGGTGTATGCTCAGGAAATGTTTGAATCAGTTATAACTTATAAGCATAAATGTTTTTCTTCTTTTTGCAATTATTGGATCATCTTTTTTACTTTTTGCAAATTTTCCAATTATTTGCCTTCAATATTGGCTGTAGTCCGGAAGACCTTGCAATTGTATCATGTATGGTAACTTTAAGAGAGCAGCATACTCTTTTATGATTCTCTTAATGCCGCATTCATGTTTATATTTCTTGATCTTGAAGATGGAGGAGAAAGTAAAAGAAATTGTTGAGATTAAGCAACGAAATTTGGCCGAAGAGAATCAGAAAACTATGGAAGTTCTAAAAGAAAGGTACTATATTCACTATGAGCTCCAATGGCATTTGGCTTTTAGCTGCCATCTCTTAGTAATTAGTATGAACAAAGATCTCAACATTATGTTGTTACTTTCCTCACAAAAGGGGGAAGAGGAAATACCATGTTATTTAGGGATATTCTTCATTTCCTTAGTCTGCGATTAAACTTGGATGTTATTATACTTTTCGTAGTTTACAAATAACCAGCTTTTAATTATAATAATTCAGGGAACGAATGCTACAAGATCAATTACGCCAAGCTCAAGAAAGTGTTTCCACTATGCGAAAACTTCATGAATTCGCACAGAGCCAGTTGTTTGAGCTTCGTGCCCAATCAGGTCAGAATGCTTTTCGGGTATTTGTCTTCTTTTCTTCAACATTACATCCATACAGGTAGTCGATGAGAGTCTATGCTACATATGTTTTTTTTACTATGTTAACTGAACCAATATTTTCATTTGTACTTTGTTTAACTCTATTGTTTGTTTTTAACCACAGATGAGGAGAGAGCTGGAAAACAATCAGAAGTCAATATTTTGATGGATGAAGTTGAACAAGCTCAAACTCGCCTTTTAAGCCTTGAGAGAGAGAAGGTAATGAATAGTTCTTTTGTGATGAGAAAATTTCTCCAATCTGAATTTGCTGAGCCATTTGCCTGAGAATGTCATCATAACTTGTAATAGTTTATCCTCTATCTATTTACTTCAGAGATGACCTTTGCTAGATATCACTTTGTCCGACAATAAGACTGTTGAGTTTGCCTTACCCATGCACAAGGCAAGACACCCCCCCCCCCCTCCCATGGAAAATCTGATAGTTGGTATATTGCAACTTTGTTGAACTATCTAATAGAAAAAATTCCATTTTTCCTATCAAAGTCATGCAATTTGCTGCAGTTTTATATATCTTTTTCTTTCTGTTAATGCACTTCCATCTTGCTTTGACATGAGGTTTGTTGAAAAAGTTGGGTAGGAGGAAAAAGTATTATAGTAATTTTTCAGGAAATGTATTGAATTTGATACTTTGCCTCTGTACCATTTTCCATAGCGATATCAATTTTTGATTTGCTTCTTATGCTGGTAGACTGGTGGCTTATAAGCATTAGTGCATTTTGATACTGAACAGCATGTAGCATAATCAGTAGACATTAGCTGAGTTAAGTCATAAATTTTGTGCTAAACAAAGGCATTTTGGAAAATATTGGGATGTTCTCAAAGTGCTGGCATATTTGCCATGTACTGTAACAGAAATAGATTATTCATCAAATCCCAATGTGTTTGAACTGACAAGCAATTTTACATAAGATTTTGCATCTCTCTATTTTATCGTTAAAAATGGTGTTGAGGAATTATTGGTGTTGCAGTATAAGTGAGAACTGGGCATTATTTGTGTATTCCCAGATAAAGAAACAAGAGAATTCATCTGAGATTAATTAAAACAATCCTCCAACTATGAAATATATTGTACTAGAGCGGGCTTCCTTGGATCTTTCTAAGTTTCTAATGGGGATGATACTAATTGACAGCTTATCTTGCATTTGTCAACAGGGCCTTCTGCGGTCTCAGTTACAATCAGCAAATGAAGAGAGTGGACATAGGAGAAGGTTTGTTTTTGGTATAATAAAGGCATAAGGATTTCTCGTTCTTAATATTGTGTCTTTCTAACCACTAATCTGAAGTCAACAAATGCATAAGATTATGCTTCTATCTTTTCCATTCTTGGAGTTTGGCTTCTTTTCACATTAAGGAATGACTAGCAAACAAGAACTACAACAGTACTGAAGTTATATGTTCTTATTTTTCACTGAGAGAGCCATAGCTGAAGCTGGACAATAGTATATTTTTTCTTTTTTGAAATATCTGCGGTAATTGGCATCAAAACTTTTTAGCATGTATATATGCTGAAGACAGGTCATAATTTAAGGGATTTACCAATGTTTCTGGATAAATTATTTAGAAGATAGCCATTTTCATCTACTCTCCAGCTTGAACTACATAAATAGAAGGGTTGTCTATATTTTGTTTTCTAATTAAGGGTAAAAAAGGGTAACTCTATTTGTACCAACCTAAACCTATATTTTTTTTTTATCCAAATGAGATCATCCACATCAATATTAATGGAGGGGAGCACATTAAATGCTGCAGCTAAATTATGTTACTTCAATAGTTGCCATCCAATTTTCCATTCTGCTCTAGGACTTGGAGCAGTCATTTTATTGGGTTGTGTATTTTCTTTTGACTCCTCCGATGATCTTGCTGCAGTGATAGTTTGGATGCAAACACCATACTTGAGAATTCTCTTAGTGCAAAGGAAAAGATAATCTCTGAATTGAATTCAGAACTGCACAATATCGAGACAACATTATCAAATGAGCGAGAATATAATTTGAATGAGTTGAAGAAGTTGAAGGCTTTGCTCAATGAAAAGGTGATGACTGGTTTTTTATTTTTATGAATTGTTTGGTTACTGGGTACTGCGAGAGGGGAAAAAAAGATTCAAGTATGGCAGGTTGATTAGTTGCATATTCAGAAGGCAAAAATTCCTGATAAGGCTGGTTGAACATTGAATCTCACTTAGCTCATAGAAAAGCAGAAAAATGATCTTGTATTCGACTATTAGCTGGGCAGCCTATCCTTGTTGTCGGACAATTTCCTCCCGGTATATATATCATTCCTCAACCATCCCCACAAGACAAGAATTTTAATATTTCTTCCTATTCTATTACGGGTTCTTTTCTCTATCATATTCTAAAGCATATAAATCAATTTGCCAGTACTTAAAAAACCATATGTGATTTGCAACCTTAAATTCATGTAGCTTAATGTAGATGAACAATAACCATTCGCTCAAAAATATACTGAATTTTCTCCTTCCAGAAGCTAAACATAGCTGTGCACTTGTTTCTCATGCATACTAGAAATTTTGATTTGAATCACGCATTAGCTAATCAGATAGTTTTGTCACGAAGGTCCGCTATGTGGTTACTAGTTAGGGTGCAAAAATGTAAGTTTTGCTCATGATACAAAATTTAGTTAATTACCACTGATCTTTTTTTTTTTACTAATAGACGATATCATGATTTTTTACTATCTACAACAGTGCTCTGGTCCAATCACATTTCAGTTATTGTCAATGTTACTTTGGAGTCCATTAGTTTTACAGACCTACTTTTCTCGTCACTTGTTATTGGTATTAATAGTTTCAGAATCATTTAATGTTCTTGGCTGCTTCTTAACTTAACAGTTAGTTCTAAGAGCGTTGCATGAATTGGTTATGTTACCAATTACCATGTATGACTAATGTTGCCATTAACAACCCTGCCCTCATTATATTTGGGGAAACTTCTGTATGCTTCAATAACCTATGATTTTCTGCTTGACTATTTTGTTCTTTCTATTTGTCTTTGTAAATGCTTAAAGTGCATTCCTGTCAGACATATCTTTAATTCATATTTAAGGCATCTTTTCATATTTAGTTTGGTTTGAGTATATCAATATCTCTTACCTGTAAAGCATGCACAGGAAGTTGAGCTTGAGGAGCTGAAAAAGGAGCTTCAGGCGCGACCAACTGAAAAACTAGTTGAGGATTTGCGCAAGAAAGTAAAAATTTTGCAGGTGATGTGAACTTGACTACTTTGATAGAATCGGTACTTTTGCTCACCGTACTTTGAGTGAGTAAAATAAGAGTACATAGAAAAAAAAATCTAAAAGGTCTTTAGGCTGGGAGTGAATAACATCTAATGTTAAATTGAAGAAGAGCTAGTATTAACAACTTATCAAATTCTAAAGAACTTTAATTTATACGGGGAGCCATGGTAGCACTGAAAGTTTTTATCTTTCTACGGGAAGGGTAACAGGTATCCAATTTGGAGCCTCTCTAAATGTAGAATGTGAACCTTTTCCGAACTTCCACCTTTTTGATCTACAGAATGATTTCTTGGTTAAGAGTTAAGACTAAGTGAAACAATAATTTGGGTATTTTCTAAACCTTTTATTGAAATCAAGAGGGTACTCACCCTAATGATGAATTTAGGTTTTAATAAATCCTCACACCTACAATTTTATACAGAAGATTGTGTTGAAACTATCACCAAGTGCACTCCATTGGTTTTCCATGTTCACCAACCACTGTTATATTCGTAGGCTGTTGGCTATAATTCAATTGAAGCTGAGGATTGGGAAGCAGCTACGAGCGGGGAAGAGATGAGCAAATTGGAGTCATTACTTCTTGACAAGAACCGGAAAATGGAGCATGAGCTGACTCAATATAAGGTACACACCGAGACATAATACTTGTTACTAATAGTTAAGATACTAGCTCTGAAAGAAGTTTCCAGGGGACACAGATCATATGGAGACTGTTAGGCTTTTAGATAATTTTTTCCAAAGAAGTTGCAATGTGGTCATAACCAGAATGCATGGTCCTGTTCAACCAGGAAGCAGCAGTTGGTACATTTCTACTGGCTAAAAGATGGAAACCCTCTTTTAGCTAGTTGCAAGCCAATTGATCCGATCAAAACAATTTGGTCTTCACTTTTTCTTTTTAATTTTTTATTCATCAAGTTTAAGGATTTATATTTGCTTAAATATATGTATATGTTATTAAATTTCAAAGTTGTAAATGTATTTTTTGTGGATTATCTATCTTTTTCCACCAACATTTTCAAACTTGATCTAAACCTCTTTTTTTGTGTTATTTTACTAACAAAATTAATGAAGTAGAATTAATTTTCACGCTTTAGTAATGTGATTGAGCTTTCACAATGATGCTAATGAAATATAATTAATATTCACTTGACCAAATGGATTACTGGGCGAACTGCTAAACCAATATTTGTGGTTTGATTTCTGGTCCCATTGTGAATTGGCTTAACTGTCTCAGTGTCTCTTTACTCTTAGGTTAAAATTGCAGAAAAATCATCTCTTCTGGAAGCAGCTGAAATTAAGGTTAAAGAATTAACAACACAGGTCAACGACCAACAAAGGCTTATCCAAAAACTTGAAGATGATATACTAAAGGTTAGTTCTTTTTATCCCAGTTCTCTTCCTGGACTTGTACTGCTGGTATTTATAACTATATGTTGTATAGTTATTCCCTATTGAAGTATGACTTCATATCTCCACTGGGTGTTGGTTATCTAGGGATCGAGATTATTTTGCCAAAGTCCTGGTAATTTAGATGTACTGCAGTGATGGCATTAATAGGTCATCACCATCAAGTATCTTAATTAACTACTTTAAATGCAGGGTTACAGTTCCAATGATAAAAAAAGTAGTTTTTTCAATGACTGGGACCTGACGGAGTCTGGAGGCACAAACCAAGTCGAGGTAAGTTCTGCATCATTCCTAGATCCTTATGCATATGCTTCGATTGATTAATATTTTGAGGCATCAAATATGTCAACTCAAGAACTCAACTCAGTGTAGCCATTTTTCTGTCGTCATAGTTTCTTTTGGATGGAAGCTAATTTTGTTTCGAATTGAGTCTTAATTGTAGGTGTTTTGAGCCTTTATGTGTAGGTTTTGAAAGTGTGGGGTTGTTCTCTGGGATGCTTGCTGACACCTTCACTCTACCCTGATAGGAAACTTAAGTTTATCCGGCAGGTCGGACCAATTGATAGAGTTGAGGGCTCGGCAGTGATCTTCAATAGATGATACCATGAAATATGCACTCGTCTTGAAAAAACTCAAGATTGTTGTGCTAATGATTTCATATAGTATACCTTGTCAAGCAACACAAGATTTGTTCTAAAGTTAACAAATGAGGGACTGTGGGGGAAGACATGCTATCTTGGTTTAGAAACATGCTAAATCTTGAATTGCAGTCATATCAAATGGTTCATATACTATATTCATATGACCTCTTTGTTTCAACTGTTGTGGCTAAATCTTTCCTGGGACAGAATGCAGAACAAAGGCGTGGTCCCTCTGATTTAGATCAAAGCTCTATGCTTAAGGTGATTTGCAACCAACGTGATCGATTTCGGGCACGGTTGCGGGAGACTGAAGAGGTCTGCATTCCTCTCACCTTTTTTTATTTGCACAGGGACTGGAGCATGAAGTGGTTACTCTTTTAGTTTTGTGTTCTGCTGTTCTAATTGTTAAATTAACTTGGTCCCAGGAAATAAGAATACTGAATGAGAAGATAGGAACTCTAACGACCGAGCTTGAGAAAACAAAAGCAGATAATGTCAAACTTTACGGAAAAATACGATACGTTCAGGATTATAACTCTGAGAAAGTTATATCCAGAGGATCAAAGAAGGTGCCTACTTTTAGATGCTACATTATATTTCTAAGCCAGTTTACATATCTTAATCTATCTGTGTCCTTATTTCAGTATGCTGAAGATGTGGAGAGTGGTTTTGGTTCTGATGTTGAATCAAAGTATAAGAAAATATATGAGGACGATATTAATCCATTTGCAGCATTTTCAAAAAAGGTGGATCATCTTTTTTCTCTGTTGTTTTCTTTGGTGTACATTCTTCTCCACTTTTGGATTGCTTCCTTTTCTTTTCAATGTATAAATTATTGTACGTGACATGTTTTTACCAATTAATTGCAGCTGATGGATAAACATGAGTTTTATTTTTCCTGTTCTTGCGCACATCTCATTATTTATAATATACTCTATAATTCTGCATTGTGGTTGCTTTCCACTCTTATTATGTTGCATTTCAATTTGTCTGTCGGGATGATCTCGAGTATCCTTTGGAATTAATTTGTAGATAAAATAACATTTCATATCTTTTGCTTGTTGCCAAAGACTGAGAATTGCTTTGTATTCTGTTAGCATCTTTTGTTAGATTGTGCTGTATAAAATCAAAGCTCTAGCTGTATGAGTTACAATATGCATGTTCTTTACACTTTTTCGATGTAGATCCCAGCTGATTTTCTTTTTACACTTTGAATGATGATGGAAAAAACAGGAAAGAGATCAAAGGTACAAGGAACTAGGATTGAGGGACAAAATTACCCTTAGCAGTGGACGGTTTCTTCTTGGAAACAAGTACGCTTCCTTATTTTTTGGATTTATTTAATGCGACTCAACTTGCTCAAATTCTGTTTCTCATGTATTCTGGTGTTGGCTCACTCTGTTGCCTGTTATGCGATATACTTCCAAAATAAATTAGTAGATGCTTGCCGTTTGGAATGCAAAACTGAAACGCCGAGTGCAATGGTGTTGGTAGCTGTACGAAATTTTAGTCTTAATTCTAATACCGAATTAATTTTGAGGATAAAATATTGAGAAAATCAAATTTGGGTTGGAAAAGAACACTTGGTCCTGCTATTTCTTGCTTCATCTATGTCATCATCATTAATCCAGCAGGAGAATTTCACTGCATGTTTGCAAGTTCTTAATTTTGTGATTGTTCATTCTCCCTACTTTTTTTTTCTGTATTCTCGATACCCCCGTTGTCCCAGGTCATCTGCATCAATACCGTAAGTTGACCCGTGAGATTTTGCAGGTACGCGAGAACCTTTGCGTTTTTCTATACCATAGGATTGCACGTACTGGTGTTCACCTGCCTCTACAGGATGTCTGCCTTAAGCTACCTCAGGTGACCAGAATTTCTCTCTCTCTCTCTCTCTCTCTCTCTCAGATATCTGGCTGATTTGATTTTGTGGGGTGATATGATATATATTAATTTGTGTTTGAAATTTGAGTGCAGCCATGGACCTGAAGAAACCCTCATTGGAGAAAATGTGGTTAATCTTCCACATCCTCAATGACCTCCCTCAATGCTTGTTGCTTTTGTCTTGTTTTGATATATATATATATATATATATATATATATATATATATATATATTCTGAAAAGCCTTTTGTATACGTAGAGATAGGTAGGAATGGTGAATGGAGACAGTGTATAATGAATGTCTTGTATAAATATGGATTAAAAGATTCAGAAATCAATATTGTTTACTCTTTTTTAGTGGAGTTAATAACGATTTATGCATGTCAAATATGCACGTGCAATCAAAGTAAATGTTAGGTTGAATGTCGGATTGGAAATTTTTCTATCGCCGCTAACTTAATTTTTTCAAGATTTTCCACTTTTTTAATCGAAAATCGAATGAAGTTGAATACAATTTTAATGTCGTTCGGAAATGATTTTTCGTGCACTTTGAATATGTTCGAAAACTATTTTCCAAACGTCCCATAAACATTCTAAATTTTCAGTCCGAACGAAAATGCGATTGTGCTCAAGTTCAAGATTTTTTTATCCAATTTTACCTTCTTCAATTTGAGTGGGGCGGAGCGGGATTTAGGTTGGACAGTTGTCGTCGAGTAGATTCAAGTACGGTGGTTGTCGATGTCGTCGGGAAAGAAGTTAAAAGAAGGGCAGGGCACCGGTTTCTTCTCCGGTTCAATTTTTTGGTTAAAATTATGATTATAAGTTTTTTTGAGTGAAGGATAAAAAGTATCTATTGTGTTGTAGTGTAAATAGAAACACCATCTAATTTTTTGCACTTAAAAGACTATCTTACTTGTTTAGGCTGCTCTATATATTATGATATGAACAAACAATTTTCATTTTTTACTATCTATTTTAAATAAAATCATATGCTTAGAAACAAAACATAAGAGGTGAGTTCCATGTGATACCATCTTACAAACTAAAATCCGTAAAACAGATAAAATTCAGATTCAAACACAATCAAACATTACCAAAAATTATAATGTGCAATTAAATATGATTTGAAATCCGAATCTTCACCGATCTAACACTTTCGACTCTTACCCTATACAAATTTTCGTCAAAGTAAAATGTTGTGCTATGAAGGAATATAAAAGGAATTTTAAATAATTTATTTTATTTTTTATTAACATAAAGAGGCATGAAGAGTACAATGGGATAGAAATAGAATCACCCATAATTGTAACTATTTTTTATTTTTTTTCCATTACAAACAAAATAAAAACCCCCTACCATTTTCAGTCCAATTAAAAATAATAATAATAAAAAAAAAGAGTGCCCTAAAACACATTTCAGATTACTCCTCAGCTAGCGGCGGCGGCGCCTTCATCTTCCTTCTGCAACCAAGCACTGTGGATTTCATCGTTGCAGATTGTTCGATCTGATTATTCCGGTCGTCTTCCTAAAACACAATTTCTTTCTGATACAGTGATATGGCTACTTTTGCCAGACCCGAGAATGCTCTAAAGCGAGCTGAAGGTGAGTTACGAATGAGCTGTTCCATCTATAATCTATTGCTGCTTTCACAATTTTTTTTTTGTTTTTGATTTTCTTGCCAAATTCCAAATATTGCAATGTCAGCCTCTCTCTTTTAATTTCTAAGATGAAGTATTGATAATATTACATTTTCTGTTAAAAATTCATGCTTATTAGCAATTCCGATGGTATTATTCATTTTGCAGATAATCAATTAACACCTGTCTGTCTTACTGTATGCGAGATGTGGATAAACTTACTAAATGTGCAGAATTTGATTTGTTATGCTTTTTTTTTTTTAATAATTTGGTTCAAGTTTCAGCAACCATAGAAGAAGAAGAATCTGCTAAGAGCTGAACATTACATATGATCCTTTTTTTTATTGTGATATGGATGGTATTATTCTTTCCTCAGCTGTAATTTATATGTAAAAACATGTTGATGATGCAGAGTTGATCAATGTTGGACAAAAGCAAGAGGCACTTGAGGCTCTTCATAGCTTTATTACCTCGAGGAGGTATAGAGCCTGGACAAGAACTCATGAAAAAATAATGTTCAAGTACGTTGAGCTATGTGTTGACATGAGGAGGGGAAGGCATGCCAAGGATGGGCTCATCCAATACCGTGGTATCTGCCAACAGGTCAACATTACTTCATTGGAGGAGGTCATAAAGCATTTCATGCAGTTGGCCACTGAGAAAGCTGAGCTTGCACGTAGTCAGGCGCAGGCCTTGGAAGAGGCTCTGGATGTAGATGACTTAGAAGCTGATAAAAGGCCTGAAGATCTGCTTTTGAGCTTTGTTAGTGGGGAAAAAGGTAAAGATAGATCAGACCGGGAGCTTGTCACTCCCTGGTTTAAGTTCTTGTGGGAGACCTACAGGAGTGTTCTTGAAATTCTGCGCAACAACTCAAGATTGGAAGCTTTGTATGCTGTAAGTTTCTTCCTTGTGTATATATTCAGTTTGGCTCGTGATGTTTGGTCTTATTGTGTCTGGGCACGTTGCCATGCTTCAAACTCAACATTTCTTCCCTGTGGCTTTTTTTTGTGTTTGTTTAAACTGTTCTCGCCTATTCAATGATCTCATGTTTATTTAACTTTTTATACAGGGCGGGATTTTCCTCTGAATTATGTTACTTATATGTTATTTTGTTCATGTTTTTATAGCATGTGTTTAAAATTTCAAGTTCTTATTTTGATGCGTCATAGGATCTTTTATTTATTTTTTAATGTTTTTTTCGCAATTTTTGTTAGTATGGCATTTATTGATCTTCAAATTTTTAATATTCAGATGACTGCACACCGTGCCTTCCAGTTCTGCAAGCAATACAAACGTACTACTGAATTTCGGAGATTATGTGAGATAATTAGGAATCACCTAGCAAACCTTAACAAATACAGGGACCAGAGAGATAGGCCTGATCTTACTGCTCCTGAGAGTTTGCAGTTGTATCTAGACACCAGATTTGAGCAACTGAAAGTTGCTACTGAGCTCGAGCTTTGGCAGGTTTGTTGAGTTATCTGTTTTTATGCATATAATTACATCCAAGTATTGCTAATAACATGTGCAACCCTTCTGATTTTCTCTAAGTCCTGGCTTTACTTATGTTTTGCAGGAAGCCTTTCGTTCTATTGAGGATATACATGGACTGATGTGCATGGTTAAAAAAACACCTAAATCTTCATTGATGGTTGTTTACTATTCTAAGCTATCAGAAATATTCTGGATGTCATCCAACCATCTTTATCATGCTTATGCATGGCTTAAGCTTTTCTCGTTGCAAAAAAGCTTTAACAAGAACCTGAATCACAAGGACCTGCAGATGATAGCTTCATCTGCTGTCCTAGCTGCACTCTCAGTAACCCCTTATGATCGCTCATATGGGGCGTCTCATTTGGAACTTGGAAATGAGAAAGGTCGGAGTCTCAAAGTGGCAGACCTTATTGCATTTGATGTTGAGTCTAAACCAGAGAACAGGGAAGTGGTAATATATGGACTGGCTGTATCTTTTTTTCCATCATATTATTTTTATTCTCTTATTTGTAACTATTCTCTTTTGTTCTTTTTCAGCTTTCGAGGTCCTCATTGCTCTTGGATTTGGTAAGCAATGCTTTTAGATGATTTCAAATTATTGTTTAGTCCTACAATTTTGAGGTTTAGATCCTATAATGTCACTTATCAAGCTGTATCTGTGATTCCAGAAAATTCTAAGTTCCTAGCTTTAGTCTATTGCACCTACTATTTTATTGATATGTCAGTTCATTCTTAACTTTCATGGGACTTTTATTTAGGTGGCCAAAGGTGTTATGAACTGCGTAACTCAGGAAGTGAAGGATCTTTACCATATTTTGGAACATGAATTTCTTCCTTTACACCTTGCACTTCAAGTACAGCCATTGTTAACAAAAGTTTCAAAGACTGGAGGTAAACTTGCTTCTGCTTCCTCTGTTCCAGAAGTACAGCTTTCTCAATATGTTCCTTCTCTGGAGAAACTTGCTGCACTTAGGTTGCTTCAGCGGGTATGTTTTACCTCCATTTGTCATGCTCTTCTTGCGCAACACTTTTGGTATTTTACATCATGCATGTTCTTTTTTGTATGTTCTGTATATTCAGGTCTCACAGGTGTATCAGACTATGACCATTGAAAACCTATCAAAGATAATTCCTTTTTTTGATTTTCCAATGGTTGAGAAGATCTCTGTTGATGCTGTCAAGAATAATTTCTTAGCAATGAAGGTGGATTACAGGAAAGGAGCAATTTTCTTTGGTAATAAGGTAACCATCTTATTTTTCATTCTTCTGCAGTAGCCAACAAAGCTTGACCTTTGATCTAGCAAATGACTTATCTGCTTGATAGGTATTCGGAAATTTTGGTGCGTAGTACACTTTTTGTCTATGTGGGAAACTGAATGCTCCTGCCCAATTTTGGAATGTCTTTTATTTCCTAAAATGACAAATTTTCTTTCTGCACTATACTGTCAGTCAGGGGCTCCACAAATGACTGGAAAACCATTATAAGATGTTTGATCTTCATTTTTTTGCCTTTACAAATGTAACCATCAATTCAGGAATCATAGTCTCTTACATTAGCATAGGAGGAAAACCTATGTGGATTCCTGCAATATTTTGAGGATTTAAAAGGCTTAATATATATATATATATATGTGTGTGTGTATATATATCCAATCTTTACCTTTAACAATATATGTCATTGGGGCTGGGTTGGCAATCGATGTTTTCTGACATTATCATGCTATCTCTTGAATTCCAATAACTTACGTAATGAATGTTTTCTCTTCAGAGTCTTGAATCAGAAGGCTTACAAGATCACCTATCTACTCTCGCTGAATCCCTTAGCAAGTCAAGGGTCATGATCTATCCTCCAGGGAAGAGGAGTCCAAAATTGGGGGAAACACTGTCAGAATTAGTAGAAGTGGTTGAAAAAGAGCACAAACGTCTACTTGCACGCAAGTCAATAATTGAAAAGCGCAAAGAAGAGCAAGAGCGTCAGTTGTTAGAGATGGTATGCCAATTTTTGCTTTGATAAGATGATGGCTTCTGATGAGTTTGTTAGTTGTAATTACAATTAGGATAAAATATCTAATTCAGTATCGTTGACTTTTATTATCTTAAAGGAACGAGAGGAGGAGGCAAAGAGGCTAAAAATACAGAAAATAACTGAAGAGGCAGAGCAGAAAAGGCTTGCCACTGAATTTGAACAAATGAAGCATCAAAGAATTCGCCGGGAAATAGAGGAACGTGAGCTTGAGGAAGCCCAAGCATTGCTGCAAGAAGCTGAGAAGCGGAGTAAGAAGAAAGGAAAGAAACCAGTCTTAGAGGGGGTGAGTGAAGTTATTCGTCCTGTTAGATTTCTTTGTTGTTTTGGTAACCTTGTTTTCTGAGTCAGCAGTTTTAATTTGGATTCAGGAAAAAATAACTAAGCAGACGTTGATGGATCTAGCTTTGAGTGAGCAGCTCAGGGAGAAGCAAGAAATGGAGAAAAAGCTTCAGAAGCTTGCAAAAACTATGGATTATTTGGAAAGAGCAAAAAGAGAAGAGGCTGCCCCACTTATTGAAGCTGCATTTCAGAAACGCTTAGAAGATGAGAAAGATCATCATGAGCGTGAGCAGCAGGTTTGAATGTGCCATCTTCATGGCTGGAAACTTCATTATTACTTGCCATTTTCTAATGATATTTGGCATGTATTATTGAATGCTTACATAAAAATTAACCCGTCTTATTCTTTTTCCCTATTTTGAATCTTGATGCAGCGAGAGATTGAGGTAAGCAGGCAACGTCATGCTGGGGACTTGGAGGAGAAAAGAAGGCTTGGCAGGATATTGGATAACAAGGTTTTCTTCTTCTATGTTAACTGATTTTAACTTTTTTTTCAATGAGGATATTGTTCTTACACTTGTCTATAGCTCATTTGGGTAGTTTTGGCCTCTGGATTATCAATGCTATATTTGCTGGATTTAGATGAAGGCTTTAGGTTAATTTTGTTTATTGTTTTAACAACCGTAATGTTCAATTACCTAGATGAGAAAACAAGACTTGACAGGATATTGAGGGTTCAAATCTTACCTTTCCTTGTATAGATTTGAGAACAGTCAGTATTGTGTTCCAAATCATTGGATCAGATGACTTTAAAAGTTTCACTTCTTTACATGTGTACTAAATGCTAGATTGACTTCATCTTGAAGCTTGAAACTGTTGTACACGTGTACTTAATGATAGATTGGATTAATCTTGAAGCTTGAAACTGTTGTACACGTGTACTTAAGCTTGAAACATTTGTACACGTGTACTTAATGCTAGATTGGATTAATCTTGAAGCTTGAAACTGTTGTACACGTGTACTTAATGCTAGATTGGATTCATCTTGAAGCTTGAAACAGTTGTGCGTAGAGCGTGGACTGATTCATCATTCCTTAATTCTTCATCTTGAAACTTGAAACCGTTGTACACGTGTACTTAATGCTAGATTGGATTCATTTGAAGCTTGAAACTGTTGTGCGTAGAGCTTGGACTGATTCATCATTCCTTAATTTGAGAATTGTGTTAGGGTAGCTTATCGCCTTATCCCATGTCAGACTGAATTCTATATTTTTTGGGGTTGCCCTCAGAATTCGTGAAAATGGAATAAAATTTGATCACAATCTGAAACTGTTACTAAGATTGAATGTTGAATTAGGACTTGCTTGGTTCAAATCAGCCTTAGAAGATTAAATATGAAATGAACTGATGAATCATGAATGAAGCCGATGTAAAGAATTTATAGTCTATTCCATATTTGTTGTATGCAATTGCCCATTTTGAAAGATCTTATTTCATTTGTTTGTTCTTAAATGTATGCCGCTCTGCCGTATTTAATTGGCATATTTTCCTGATCTTGTGCAGAATATTTTCCAAGAAAGAGTGCTGAATCGTAGGAGCGCCGAACATGACAGACTCAGGCAGGAAAGAGAACAGATGATTACCAACATTATCCAGGCACGAAAAGAGGAAAGGGAAGCTAAGCGGAAAATGATATATTTCCTGAGAACTGAAGAGGAAAGGCAGAGAAGATTGCGCGAAGAGGAGGAAGCTTGGAAGCTTGAAGGTACTTTCTGATTCAAATTTCAAACTGAGCATTTTATCCTTGTTGAGGGAAAAACCAAATACCTTTTTATACGTCAGTAGAGGCACTGTTCTTAATAATCTCTGGATAATGTGCCTGTAATAGCTCAAGTTTCTAGTTTCCTAACCAACCTCCAAAGCTAAATTTGCCATTTGGCTTGTGACACTTACTATTCTTAATCCTGTTGTGTTTATTGGGCTGATTTCCCGTTTCATCCATTCACTCGCATAATTCAGTGGGTAAAATGAATTGTTTTGACTTTGGATCACTGGATTTTGCAGAGATGGAGAGGCGAAAGAAAGAGGAAGCTGAACGAAAGGCCAAGCTGGATGAAATTGCTGAAAAGCAGAGGCAGAGGGAGAGAGAGCTCGAAGAAAAAGAAAGGCAACGAAGGGAAGAGATCTTGGGGAGATCAGCTGCAGTGCCCCCAAGGACCGATATTTCTGCCACACACCCAGTCGAGGCACCGCCTACTGCTGCTGCACCTGCACCTGCACCTGCAGCTGGGAAGTACGTGCCGAGGTTCAAAAGAGGGGCTGCTGAGGGTGGCCAAGCCCCGCCTCCAGCTACTGACAGATGGTCTAGTGCCAGCAGGATGGATGATCCAACCCCTCAACAGGGGGACCGATGGCGGGATGATCGTAGGCCTGCTGGTCCTGGTGGCGCAAGGACTTGGCAATCGTCCAGGGAACAGGAAAGACGACGTTAAATTGATGCCGGGGCTCCGTTGAGAAGGCTCATTTTTGGTACCATTGGCGTTTGCTTGGCCATGTTATACACATTGCTACTTCCAGCAGATTATTGAACCTTGAAATCTTGAAAGGATTTTATTTTAATTATGGACCAACATTTGAAAATTTTCAGGCTCTTTGGAAGACTTTTGTAATTTTGTTTGCATAAACAACTGGTAGGCCTATGAGTTGGCTTTCTGATGAAGAATTGAATCATTATTTAATATTATTATTGTTGTTTTTTTGTTGGTTTGCAGTTAATCAGTGGTCAATATACATAATTTTCGTTTAGTTTAGTTTTACACACTGATTTGTCTATTCTTGATACTTTGACAGCTGGTTTTTAAGGTGGTAATTTATTAATACAACTATTGAAACTTTGAATGTTTTTGTTTGTTTAAATATGTTTGGGAATCTATTGGAACTTGTGACATGTAATCAATCAAACTATCAAAAGTAGTCCATTTAAAGTGAAGAGAAGAGGGTGGCAATTGTGGTCAACTGGTGTTATAATTAGCCTAATATAATGGTATGGTTGGAGTCATTTAATTACAGTGTTTAGAAATATGGAATTCCATGAAAATTTTGAAAGTCACCTTGAGCACCCTACAAAATAGATCACGCTTGTGGTCTCAATTTGAAAACTCTATTAACTTTCATGTTTAAATACCAAAACAAATAATGAGATAAGAATGTTTAGAATAAGGGCAATCTATACATATATTAAAGTAAAATTGCATGGGTAAAATTGTCATTAAAAATGTCAAAAAAAGTTAATTTAAGATAATATTTCTGCCAAAAAATATTCAAGTCATGGAAGCAGTGAAGTGATAGAGTAGTTTTCTCAATGTTGTGTTGGGCTGTGTTCGGGCCATATTAATACAATTTCATTCTTTAATTTTTTTTCCCTTTCCCTTTTTTTTTTTTGCTTTCTCAATTTCTTCTTTTTGATTTTTTTCCCTTTTCGTTTTTTTTCTTTCTTCTAATGTATATTATCTTTTTTCATTTTTTTCCCTTTTAGTTTTTTTTCTTTTATTTATATTTTGGATATTTCTTTTATTTCTACACAATTCTTATTTTTCTTTCATTACTTAATATGTTTTAAATACATTATTAAACTCACAATTTATTTTGATAATTAACATTGATTCCTTTTCTTTCTTTTTTTTTCAATTTTTTTTCCTTTTCCTTCTATATTTTATTTTCTTTTTCGATCTTTTCTATTATATCAACTACTTTTTTTTTTCTTTTATTACTTGATTACTTCATATTTTTTAGGTACATCCATGATAGTCCAGAATTTATTTTGATTATTAACATTATTTCTTTTTTCTTTTCAATTTTTATTTTGACTTTTTTCCTTTTTCCTTTTCGATCTTTTCTTTTACTTCTACCCGTTTCAAGTTTTTTTTCTTCTAGTATTACTTAATATTTATTAGGTACGCATTATCAAGTCCATTTATTATGATAATTAACAGTATATTTATTTAATATTATAACTATTTTATTACTTCTGTTATTTTTTTTTATATTTAGATGTAGTCAAGTCCACCGTTTATTTTATTAATTAACATTAATCATGCCTATTTAGTATTGCCATTGTTGGTTATTTAATATTGTAATTGATCACATCAATATGCGGTCGGAGTGTAATTTTTAGGTCTTGGGTCAAGTAGTTTCAGGACTAAAAAATATTGGGCCAGCGCAGCCCCAAAAGTAAATGAGTATCATTTAAGCAGTTTAGTTTTGCTTCACAAAAATATCATTCTACCCATCGAATGTGAAAATTTCATATTTTTCTCACATTTGTCATCATTTTATACATTAAAACATTTATATTTGACTCATTAAATGTATTCACATAATGTTGTATAAGGTGATTTGATTATTTTATTAACTAGCATTCCGCCCGCGCGATGCACGGAATATCATATTTCTTCTTCTTTCTTTTTTTTTCTAATAATGAGTGATTCAATATGAAAAAGTAATTATATGATGAAAAATATACATGTTTGAATAAAAAATTATAACAAAGACATATATTTTTGTAAAATTAAAATGTGTTAAAATAAAGAAGTATGAATATTGCACATACGGGTGTTTGAACACTAAATATGGTAGCTTTTTAAATTAAAATGAACTTGCTTTTCATAAATGATCCGAGTGATATTTGAAATGTCATATGTTCATAATTTTATTTCATGATTTCATACAACGATTAATTAATATTAATCAAATAAATTTGAAATGCACTTGGGTGGCTCATCAAATGGGCTTTGATCATTTTTTCGTAAAAAATGTATATCCTAAAATTGAATCCCGACAGCTCGGTCGGTGCACTTACCCAGTGCTAACGCGTGACCTCATCACCACGCTCATTGTCCACGCTCATTGTATATATATATATATATATAATTATATGCTTTCAAATGTTAAATGTAATTATTTTTTTCAAAGATTAAATGTAATTATATTAGGATATCTAAAGAAGATATCTTTAACCAACCATATAATATTTGTGTAATTACATATAAATATTTTGAGTACATTTAAGATCCACAATATTTCTCATTCATTTATAATATGACCACACTCAAAATATTAATTAATAAATATTTAAATTCGTATAATGTACGGGAGAAATACTAGTTCTATTCATAGCCCATATTTCTCATTATAGCCCATATTTTTAAAAATATAAAATATTAATTTTATATACTATAATACCCCTTAGCCCCAAACTTAAAATCATAATAGCCCTACTTATTACAGACCACGGTGGCTAGAAAACTTAAACCCATACTTTTATGTTTGAATTTTTTCTTATTTTAGAAATCGACACTCGTACCTTGAAACATACAAATTAATTGAACATTAAAAAATTAATAGCAACATTATCAAGAGTTTTCTTCTCTTTTTGTTGATGAACCATTTTTTTTTTTTTTCTGTTAGATTTTTTTAACGAGTCGGGGGCTATAAGGTTTTATTTTTAAATCAAGTTTTGAAGTTAAAAGGTTACAAGGTAAATAAGTAAATTAATTAATATTTTTTATTATTTTTAATAATAAGAGCTATATTTAGAAAAAAGTGCACTCTATATAGAATCACCCTTGGAATAAAGATTCCTACTCTCCTGTTTCAAGACCCAAAGTTATATAAGCAGAAAGAAGTTTAGGGTTTCTACATACTCGGCTAGGCGATACAGAGAACATAATCTCCAGAAGTAGAAAAGTGAGCGATACCGATACAAATCACGGAAATACCGTGCCCTATTGATTTCTGTCCGATGTCGATGTCGGGAGAAGAATGGCCACCACGGTTGAAACCAATTCAGGAATCCGCCAAACATTTTTTTATGGGTCGGTACGCTAGTGCTATCGATTACGAAACTCATCCTTCCTTGTACCCTTTTCACGGCAGATTTCCTATCGAAAGGTATTCGAAATTCCTCAAAGAAGTTCGAGAAAGCAGAGTACGTATTATTTCATCTTAATTAATTTGCAATTCCAATTCTAATTGTCTTTTAATGTGTGTGTGTATATATATATATATTTACCGTTCATTCTCCATGATTAATATGTATTAATTTTTGTTGATGATTCATCTGATTTGCTCGTTCGATCGATCTCATTAATGTTTTAGAGTTATATACATATATGTTGAGTTAATTGTGATAATATATAATTTGGTGGTGTGGATATATTTTGTAGGGGTATGATGTCACAGTCCTCGCTCCGGGATCAGTTCTCTTCCCGGTAACTGGTGCACTTCTGGAACAGGGCAGAAGTCTTTATAATCAACAATGCGAATTTGTTGTTGACAAAATCAATGATCAGGCCAAGGTCAGTACACGTGTGTATGTATGTATATATATATAATATTGATCGATGATACATAGATATGTTGCATGCAGATGTATGGCGAATCATATGTGTACCAGTCACTTGTGAAAGTGGTGTCTCTTAATCTTCTTCGGATCAAACTGATGACATTTACTGTGAAGGAAGTTGAATCTAATGATTTGAAGACCGTTCGTGCATGTCTTTACTGCGAAACATCTAGGAGAATACACATTCACGGATGGAATTTCAAACCTGATGACAGCCCTCCACCAAGCTCATTTGACAGCCCTCCTCCACTAAGCCCAGAGAGGCAGCGCCCTCCAAGCCCAAAGAAGCAGAAGACCCTATGGAGGCAGAAAGGAGAAGGAGAAGGAGAACGAGAATGTACCCTATGGATTCAGAAAGGAGAAGGAGAACGTACCCTATGGAGTCTGAAAGGAGAAGGAGAATGTACCCAATGGAGTCCGAAAGGAGAACGAGAATGCTAAACAAATAGAACTAAAGCATTGGCACAGAAGACCAGTTAGCATCAAGGGGGGAGCGATGAAAATTGATGCACATGCATTCTAGAATATTTTAGAATATACTAAAGATGAACTTTCTAGAATATTTTAGAATATGCTAAATTATTCTTATGTATAGAAGAATCTAGAATATTATATATTCTTCATGTATAGAATATTCCAGAATATATTATTATTTAAGCATAATAGAATTCTCTAACATTCTCTTTGTAGTATAAATATAACCGTGTATCATTTGTAATTTGAGTGAATGAATAGAAATAATAAGCCATAAACATTCCATCATAATCCTACTCTCTCTCCGTCCCTTTGCTAAACTAGTCATACATATATCAAGTCATCCTAACCCTTCATACCTTATTACAATGTCCACCAAACCTCTACCAAATACCTTGCTCATACATATATCAAGTCATCCTAACCCTTCATACCTTATTACAATTTCCACCAAACCTCTACCAAATACCTTGCTCCACTTTGTTCTAATATTATCAACTTGTAATAGTTTATCCTCTATATATTAAATTCAGATATGACTTTTGCTAGATATCACTTTGTCCGATAATAAGACTGTTGAGTTTGCCTTACCCATGCACAAGGCAAGACACCCCTCCCACGGAAAACCTGAAAAACAAAAGGTGATAGTTGGTATATTGCAACTTTGTTGAACTATCTAATAGAAAAATTCCATTTTTTCTATCACAGTCATGCAATTTGCTGCAGTTTTATGTATCCTTTTCTTTCTGTTATGCTGCCATCTCACACCTCCATCCACTTTTGTCGGACTTCCTGCCACTTTCCCAGCCTCACCCGACTTCTTAAATCCAGCCATTTCTCTTTGAATATAATCAGAAGGAGCATTGTTTTGAGCGGCAGTAGGCTGGAGTTCAACTTCATTCAAAACACTAAATTTATTTCCAACATTCGGCACTTGTCGTGGACCAACCTGTGATTGTTTCTTCTTTCGACGATCAACCTGTTGCCAACCTTCATTATTCGAACCATTAATCCCTTTAGAAGACATAACCTGCTCATCTGAACCAATCTTATAAGACTCATGAGTAATAACAGCTCCCTTCCCTTTATCTCTATGTTGAGGACGAGACTGATGATGGTTCGCTTGAGATTGTCGAGAATTGTATTGACGATTGGAGGCCGGCGCATTACCTGCAACAACACAAGTATCCCTCCCATGCCCAATATGCTTGCACTCCACACAATATAGCGGTAATTTATCATAGATTACATGTTGAGACATCTTAATACCATCCAGATTTAGCACAATAGAATGAGGGTTTGATTTAGCAAGATCAATCTCAACACAAATCTTAGCAAAAGAACCTCTCGATCGCAAAGCAGTAGCATGTTCAATTTGGATGGGATTACCAAACATAGAACCAATTTTAAATAAAACACTATGATCAAATAAATGCAATGTCAATCCAGGTAAGGTAATCCAAATTGCAAATATAGAGGTCTCAAAAGCCGGGTTAAAATCCGGAGTCCATTTAAACACGCGCATGGGACAGCCATTAACATACCAAATTAGCAAAACTAAAGCACCTTTAAGCAACTTCACGTAATCAATTTCATGAGTTAACCTAATCAAGATGTGCCTAGCATTTAGGAAATACCAAGATAAAGTACCTTTGAGCTGAATATTTCGAAGAGCTTTGTCGATTTGAGCCGAGGTGGGAATAGCATGGGAGAATTTTCCTACAAGTGCGAGACCCATTCGACCTGCAAGAAAATCATGATCAGTCTTATTAAAAAACAAAACCGGCTTACCTTCTCGAACCTCCATCGAACCAATATCCTTAAGAGTTGCATGATTAAAAACAACGGGGCCATGTTGAGCAGTGGGGGCGCGAAGAGCATTAAGAAAGCCCATCTCTTTATCATTATCACTTCCTTCCTTATCTCGTCGACCACCAGACATATTAATCTTTTCACGTTGATTTTCATTTGCATGAGTAGGATGATCAATCATTTCAACGTCAGCAGAAGCCGCACCGATAGTTGAGGCTGCATAGGATCGTGTGGTGGCAGAATTATTTTGCAAAATGGGCTGAATTGGATTATTAGAGAAACTGGGCTGCTTGGAATTATTGGATGGGCTGGGCTTATTAAATATGGGGGCTTGGGAATTTTTTATTTGTGAAGGAAGGGGTGGGAAGTCTGACGTCTGCAAACCATTAATCAAAATATTAGAACTTGAATTAATAAACGAATCAGCAGGAGTTCGACTCACATGAGAAACAATACTAGGCTGAGTTTCCACATTATCCAAGTAAGCATGATCATCTGACTCATCACCACGTGGACCACTGCAGAATGTATGATTAGGCTGAATAGGATTAGGGTACAGATTTGGATTAATATAGGTATTATGGGTTATATCAGAATGGGACGTGCTTGAGCTAGGGTTCTGCGAACTAGGGTGATATTGGAGCGGCGTCGCGTGATCCAAATCCGGCAAGTTTGAAAAAGAGGCGGATTTTGTGGGAATATGATCATTCTTTCCCTCCATCTCCAAGCTTACCTTATCTATATCAGAAAGAACGGATTCATTGAATCTGGACCCAATAACATTACCATGCAAGCCAACAGACCCCTTCTCATGATCAAAAACGAACCCAGACTTCTCACCACCGCGATCTCCTTCAGTCGGAATCTGGAAATTTTCCTGGATATTTGCAGCAGATTCAATTAACACTTCTTCAACTTTAGACGATCCTTCTGGGTGAATAACAAGAGAACGATCACCAGTTACGGGAACTTCATCATCAAAAAAATATCGATTAAATTCCAACGCCGATAATCGTTCATCATCTTCCCGTTCCCGACGCAACTCCTCCTCATCCATAACACTCGAACCAGCATCTCCCCTTTCTGAATTCATAACCGAAATATCTCCTTCATCACAATAATTATTCAAATTATCATCATCCGATTTCAAAAAGCCTTCCTCCCGCAAGACAACACCCGCTTCAACCACTTTTAAAGGACGGACATCATGGCAAACTTCATTATGATCCGAATCCTCAACATCAACATCTTCAGATCGCAATTTATCATCTCTATCAACATTTTCACGTGAGGAAGTAGATGAAACACGTGAATTCTCTTTTTTTGATTTTTTCTTCAATCTTCTATTCTCTTTCGAAGATTCACGTTTCGACGATCCCTTAGAGACTTTCAAGGGGTCACGAGGATCCCTATTTCCCACCGGAGCTAAAGGAGGACGACTATTGATTGAAGAACCCGATTCAAACTCAAAAAGATCCGCCATGAGGCGGGTGACATGAAACTAACCACCAAAAAGGAAGAACAACAAAGAGAACGAACACAAAACTTTTTATAAAAAAATTGAAGGACACGAGGAACACGATGATCACTACAAAAAGGATGGAAAAAAGATGACTAAAACAACTAGAACACGAAAGAAATTAAAAGGAAAAACACAAAATCAAGCCAAAAAACATGCAAACTAAGGTCAGAAAAAGCGAAATCGGCATGAACACAAACAAGAACACTTGGAAAATTTTAGAGAGCATTTTCCAAGTGGAACCCCAACCAATGCAACACCCAAACACAACAAGAATTTCCCAACGCAACAAGAATTTCAGGCATCAGACACCTATGGAGAGAGTTATAGCCGTTTTACTGACGGCTGCCAGAAAACGGGGCCGAATCTGGCCGTCGGGCTTGATAATTTGATTCTTTTGGAAACCTGACGAATTAGGCCAATATAAGCATATGGTTTGATTCATAATTGATCCTAGTGTGCAAAAATACTAAACTCGATGAAAATCCCGCCGGTCACCCCGAGGCCAAATTTGGCCACCGGTACCCCTTTGGCCCGGGCTTGAAAAATTCATTTTTTGAAACCGAATGAATTAGGCTAATATAAGCATATGGTTTGATTCATAATTGATTGTAGTGTTCAAAAATGCTAGATTCGATGAAAATCCCGGCTGTCACACCGGGCCCGAACAAGACGTGACCGTGGCACTACACAAAATGTTACATTTTTTGAAATCAACTTTAAAACCTTGTAGAGGTTGACACAAAATGAGTTTCTAGGATTTTTCTCTTCTAGATGATAGATATTTGAGTTAGGGATCCAACGCAACAAGAATTTCAGGCATCAGACACCTATGGAGAGAGTTATAGCCGTTTTACTGACGACTGCCAGAAAACGGGGCCGAATCAGGCCGTCGGGCTTGATAATTTGATTCTTTTGGAAACTTGACGAATTAGGCCAATATAAGCATATGGTTTGATTCATAATTGATCCTAGTGTGCAAAAATACTAAACTCGATGAAAATCCCGCCGGTCACCCCGTTTGCCCGGGCTCGAAAAATTCATTTTTTGAAACCGGATGAATTAGGCCAATATAAGCATATGGTTTGATTCATAATTGATTGTAGTGTTCAAAAATGCTAGATTTGATGAAAATCCCGGCTGTCACACCGGGCCCGAACAAGACGTGACCCTAGCACTACACAAAATGTTACGTTTTTTGAAATCAACTTTAAAACCTTGTAGAGGTTGACAAAAAATGATTTTCTAGGATTTTTCTTTTCTAGATGATAGATATTTGAGTTAGGGATCCAACGCAACAAGATTTTTTTTTATATACAGGCATTCGGCACCATGCCTAGCCTGTATATAAATCACAAATCATCTCGTACAAAGTCATATATGGAATGTGTCCCAAAAGTGAACACACCCTTAGCCAAATACTCGAAATGGAAATAAAGCAGCAAATAAATGAGGATGCAACCACAGACCGGATGCTATCCCCAAAAGCCAACTGAAAAACAGAAAGTGGAGCACAGCCCAAGACTGACTGCAACTCCAAACTGGGAATAATAAGAAACAAATACAAGACACAAAAGTGGAACATCACCATCTAACTATATCGAAAACGAAAGTTGGGATATCCCAACTGATCCATCCTCACCAGGGAGAGCAGATATCGAGGAGCAGATCCCGGGTCATAGAAAGTAAGCGTAGGGGACTGAACCCCCCTACTAGCCAGAAAATCAGCTGCCCGGTTTCCCTCACGATGGATGTGTGAGAACTGAACATGTTGTCCGCGGCACAACATACAAATGGACGTCAACGTGTGCCGAGTCACAGCCGAACCGGGCTAGCCCGACTGCAACACCGATACCACTGAAGCAGCATCCATCTCAATCCAGATGTGATCTGAATACCGCACAGCGAGTCTCAGCCCATGAAGCAGTGCCTGGAACTCAGCATCAAAACTCGATGCGGCCCGCAGGGGCGCGTAGAAATCTGCCAAAAAAGAGCCAGTGTAGTCACGAACCAAACCGCCACCGCCTGCCGCCATCTGGAGATCAGTCGAGTAGGACCCATCCGTGTTGAGCTTTACCCACGGTACCTCAGGAGGGCGCCACGACACCATTCGAGACCGGAGAGATCTCGGAACAGGGTCTGTGACGGGCATGAAAGGCACCTGCGGATAGCAGCCCAACCAATGCTGTGGAAGGAGCTTCCCGGCCGAAACCAAAAGGTAGAGGTGGCGCTGAACCTGCCAAACAATGTGAGACACAAGGAAAGAAACACCGCGATGCTTGCGGCTGTTCCTCTCCGTCCAAATAAACCAAAGCGCAAGCCAAGGAATCAAAAAACTGATGTGCTTCAGAGAGGATCGTGGGAACAGCCCCCTCCAAAACCCAAGTGCCTCTGTGACTGTATGTGCAAGTGGTGCAGTGATGTGAAACCAAGACGCAACAAAAGCCCAAACCGATTTCGCAGACTCAGACCAAAGAAAGACATGCTCTAAGGACTCGACCTGCGGATCACGACAACACTGACAACGAGAAGCAAGGTGAAATCGACGAGACTGAAGACACACATCAATAGGGACTCGATCATGTAACAGACGCCAGAGGAAGACGGAAATGGTGGGAGTAAGGCAATCATGCCAAATGGACTCGAAAAGAGACCGATCGGGCCGTCGGTACCTGACATGATCCCATGCAGAGGTCAAAGAGAACTCACCAGTAGAAGTTAAATTCCACCGCATGCTATCCCTCTCCCCCCACAACATAGGAGTCCGGCTCAACGAATCAATCAGCTCATCAGATAACGCATAATGGTCACATAAAGTAAGCAAATGATGCACAGACCAAGACTCACCATCAAAATACCAATCAACAGGGAGGTGATCAAAAGTAGAAGCAGGACAAAAAGCAGATAAAGGCACATCATCAAACCACACATCATCTCAGAAGCTTACCTGACCGGCCCCCAAGGACCACCTGATATGCTCCTGAGCCTGTGCACAAACTCGGATAAGCCTCTTCCACACTCTGCTATCGGACTTACGCAACGGCACCCTCTCCGGATAAAGTGGGCCACATTACTTCTGCCGCATGTAACGGGCCCAAAGAGAATCCTGAGCCCTAAACCTCTACCATAACTTCCAACCAAACGCTGTGACCAGATCATCAAAACGGCGAATACCCAAGCCACCCTCAGACATCGGCAAACAGATAGTCTCCCAGCTGATCCAGTGTGTCCTCCTCTGCTCCCCTACCGATCCCCAGAAGAACCGGGCAATCATCTGCTCAAGCTGATGGATCACTCCCTTGGAAGGATCCATCACCTGGAAGATGTGAAGAGGGAGAGTGGCAAGAGTGCTCTCTATAAGAGCCAATCTACCACCAAAGGAAAGACGCCGATGGGACCAACCATGGATCCTGGCACTCAACCGCTGTTGAAGAGGCAAGAAAAGGGAACTCTTCATGTAGCCTCTGTAGATCGGGACACCAAGATAAATGAAGGCAACGCTCCACGCTGGTACCCACAAACTGCCTGAATCTGCTGCTGCCAGATCGGAGCAAACTTCTCAGTGATATAGAAGCTGCTCTTCTCCCGGTTCACCAGCTGACCCGAGACCTTCACATAATGATCAAGACACCCCATCAACCTACCCAAACCATCCGGCGAGGCTCTCGAGAAGATAATGATGTCATCAGTATAAGAGAGATAAGAAAAAGGGAATCCCCATTTCAACGTCTTAAACACCATGCCCGGGTCCCCACAAATCATACGGTCCAAAGTCCTCGATAAATAATCCACAACAAGCACAAACAAAGAAGGAGAGAGAGGATCTCCCTGTCTCAAACCCCGAGAGGAAGGAAAGAATCCCACCGGCGCCCCATTCACAAGAACCGAGAACCAGCAATCTCTGATGCACCTACTGATCATATCAACAAGAATCTGACGGCTGCAAGAAAACGGGGCCGAATCTGGCCGTCGGGCTTGATAATTTGATTCTTTTGGAAACCGGACGAATTAGGCCAATATAAGCATCAGACACCTATGGAGAGAGTTATAGCCGTTTTACTGACGGCTGCCAGAAAACGGGGCCGAATCTGGCCTTCGGACTTGATAATTTGATTCTTTTAGAAACCGGACGAATTAGGACAATATAAGCATATGGTTTGATTCATAATTGATCATAGTGTGCAAAAATACTAAACTTGATGAAAATCCAGCCGATCACCCCGGGGCCAAATTTGGCCACCGGCCAAAAGGGTACCCCTTTGGCGCGGGCTCGAAAAATTCATTTTTTGAAACCGGATGAATTAGGCTAATATAAGCATATGGTTTGATTCATAATTGATTGTAGTGTTCAAAAATGCTAGATTCGATCAAAATATCGGCTGTCACACCGGGCCCGAACAAGACGTGACCCTGGCACTACACAAAATGTTATGTTTTTTGAAATCAACTTTAAAACCTTGTAAAGGTTGACACAAAAGGATGTTCTAGGATTTTTCTTTTCTAGATGATATATATTTGAGTTAGGGATCCAACGCAACAAGAATTTCAGGCATCGGACACCGATGGAGAGAGTTATAGCCGTTTTACTGATGGCTGCCAGAAAACGGGGCCGAATCTGGCCGTCGGGCTTGATAATTTGATTCTTTTGGAAACCGGACGAATTAGGCCAATATAAGAATATGGTTTGATTCATAATTAATCCTAGTGTGCAAAAATACTAAACTCGATGAAAATCCCGCCGGTCACCCCGGGGCCAAATTTGGCCACCGACCAAAGGGGTACCCCTTTGGCGCGGGCTTGAAAAATTCATTTTTTGAAACCGGATGAATTAGACTAATATAAGCATATGGTTTGAGTCAAAATTGATTGTAGTGTTCAAAAAGGCTAGATTCGATGAAAATCCCGGCTGTCACACCGGGCCCGAACAAGACGTGACCCTGGCACTACACAAAACGTTACATTTTTTGAAATCAACATTAATACCTCGTAGAGGTTGACGCAAAATGAGTTTCTAGGATTTTTCTTTTTTAGATGATAGATATTTGAGTTAGGGATCCAACGCAACAAGAATTTCAGGCATCGGACCCCTATGGAGAGAGTTATAGCCGTTTTACTGACGGCTGCCAGAAAACGGGGCCGAATCTGGCCTTCGGGCTTGATAATTTGATTCTTTTGGAAACTGGACGAATTAGGCCAATATAAGCATATAGTTTGATTCTTAATTGATCCTAGTGTGCAAAAATACTAAACTCGATGAAAATCCCGCCGGTCACCCCGGGGCCAAATTTGGCCACCGGCCAAAGGGGGTACCCCTTTGGCGCGGGCTCGAAAAATTCATTATTTGAAATCGGATTATTTAGGCTAATATAAGCATATGGTTTGATTCATAATTTATTGTCGTGTTCAAAAATGCTAGATTCGATGAAAATCCCGGCTGTCACACCGGGCCCGAACAAGATGTGACCCTGGCACTACACAAAATGTTACGTTTTTTGAAATCAACATTAAAACCTCGTAGAGGTTGACATAAAATGAGTTTCTAGTATTTTACTTTTCTAGACGATAGATATTTGAGTTAGGGATCCAACGCAACAAGAATTTCAGGCTTCGGACACCTATGGAGAGAGTTATAGCCGTTTTATTGACGGCTGCCAGAAAACGGGGCCGAATCTGGCCGTCGGGCTTGATGATTTGATTCTTTTGGAAACTGGACGAATTAGGCCAATATAAGCATATAGTTTGATTCATAATTGATCCTAGTGTGCAAAAATACTAAACTCGATGAAAATCCAGCCGATCACCCCGGGGCCAAATTTGGCCACCGGCCAAAGGGGTACCCCTTTGGCGCGGGCTCGAAAAATTCATTTTTTGAAACCGGATGAATTAGCATAATATAAGCATATGGTTTGATTCATAATTGATTGTAGTGTTCAAAAAATGCTAGATTCGATGAAAATCCCGCCTGTCACACCGGGCCTGAACAAGACGTGACCCTGACACTACACAAAATGTTACGTTTTTTGAAATCAATTTTAAAACCTTGTAGAGGTTGACACAAAATGAGTTTCTAGGATTTTTCTTTTCTAGATGATAGATATTTGAGTTAGGGATCCAACGCAACAAGAATTTCAAGCATCGGACAACTATGGAGAGAGTTATAGCCGTTTTACTGACGGCTGCCAGAAAACGGGGCCGAATCTGGCCGTCGGGCTTGATAATTTGATTCTTTTGGAAACCGGATGAATTAGGCCAATATAAGCATATGGTTTGATTCATAATTGATCCTTGTGCGCAAAAATACTAAACTCGATGAAAATTCCGCCGGTCACCCCGGGGCCAAATTTGGCCACCGGCCAAAAGGTACCCTTTGGCACGGGCTCGAAAAATTCATTTTTTGAAACCGGATGAATTAGGCTAATATAAGCATATGGTTTGATTCATAATTGATTTTATTGTTCAAAAATGATAGATTCGATGAAAATCCCGCCTGTCACACCGGGCCCGAACAAGACGTGATCCTGACACTACACAAAATGTTACGTTTTTTAAAATCAACATTAAAACCTTGTAGAGGTTGACACAAAATGAGTTTCTAGGATTTTTCTTTTCTAGATGATAGATATTTGAGTTAGGGATCCAATGCAACAAGAATTTCAGGCATCGGACAACTATGGAGAGAGTTATAGCCGTTTTACTGACGGCTGCCAGAAAACGGGGCCCAATCTGGCCGTCGAGCTTGATAATTTGATTCTTTTGGAAACCGGACGAATTAGGACAATATAAGCATATGGTTTGATTCATAATTGATCCTAGTGTGCAAAAATGCTAAACTCGATGAAAATCCCGCCGGTCACCCCGGGGCCAAATTTGGCCACCGGTCAAAGGGGTACCCCTTTGGCGCGGGCTCAAAAAATTCATTTTTTGAAACCGGATGAATTAGGCTAATATAAGCATATGGTTTGATTCATAATTGATTGTAGTGTTAAAAAATGCTAGATTCGATGAAAATACCAGCTGTCACACCGGTTCCGAACAAGACGTGACCCTGGCATTACACAAAATGTTACGTTTTTTGAAATCAACTTTAAAACCTTGTAGAAGTTGACACAAAATGAGTTTCTAGGATTTTTCTTTTCTAGATGATAGATATTTGAATTAGGGATCCAACGCAAAAAGAATTTCAGGCATCGGACACCTATGGAGAGAGTTATAGCCGTTTTACTGACGGCTGCCAGAAAACGGGGCCCAATCTGGCCGTCGGGCTTGATAATTTGATGGTTTTGGAAACCGGATGAATTAGGCCAATATAAGCCTATGGTTTGATTCATAATTGATCCTAGTGTGCAAAAATACTATACTCGATGAAAATCCCGCCGGTCACCCCGGGGCCAAATTTGGCCACCGGCCAAAGGGGTACCCTTCTGGCGCGGGCTCGAAAAATTCATTTTTTGAAACCGGATGAATTAGGCTAATATAAGCATATGGTTTGATTCATAATTGATTTTAGTGTTTAAAAATGCTAGATTCGATGAAAATCCCGGCTATCACACTGGGCCCGAACAAGACGTGACCCTGGCACTACACAAAATGTTACGTTTTTTGAAATAAACTTTAAAACCTTGTAGAGGTTGACACAAATTGAGTTTCTAGGATTTTTCTTTTGTAGATGATAGATATTTGAGTTAGGGATCCAACGCAACAAGAATTTCAGGCATCAGACACCTATGGAGAGAGTTATAGCCGTTTTACTGACGGCTGCCAGAAAACGGGGCCGAATCTGGCCGTCGGGATTGATAATTTGATTCTTTTGGAAACCGGATGAATTAGGCCAATATAAGCATATGGTTTGATTCATAATTGATCCTAGTGTGCAAAAATACTAAACTCCATGAAAATCCCGCCGGTCACCCCGGGGCCAAATTTGGCCACCGGCCGGTGGCCAAAGGGGTACCCCTTTGGCCCGGGCTCGAAAAATTCATTTTTTGAAATCGGATGAATTAGGCTAATATAAGCATATGGTTTGATTCATAATTGATTGTAGTACTCAAAAATGCTAGATTCGATGAAAATCCCGGCCGTCACACCGGGCCCGAACAAGACGTGACCCTGGCACTACACAAAATGTTATATTTTTTGAAATCAACTTTAAAACCTTGTAGAGGTTGACAAAAAATGATTTTCTAGGATTTTTCTCTTTTTGATGATAGATATTTGAGTTAGGGATCCAACGCAACAAGAATTTCAGGCATCGGACACCTATGGTGAGAATTATAACTGTTTTACTGACGGCTGCCAGAAAACGGGGCCGAATCTGGCCGTCGGGATTGATAATTTGATTCTTTTGGAAACCAGATAAATTAGGCCAATATAAGCATATGGTTTGATTTATAATTGATCATAGTGTGCAAAAATACTAAACTCGATGAAAATCCCGCCGGTCACCCCGTTTGCCCGGGCTCGAAAAATTCATTTTTTGAAACCGGATGAATTAGGCTAATATAAGCATATGATTTGATTCATAATTGATTATAGTGTTCAAAAATTCTAGATTCGATGAAAATCCCGGCTGTCACACCGGGCCCGAACACGACGTGACCCTGGCACTACACAAAATGTTACGTTTTTTAAAATCAACTTTAAAACTTTGTCGAGGTTGACACAAAATGAGTTTCTAAGATTTTTCTTTTCTAGATGATAGATATTTGAGATAGGAATCCAACGCAACGAGAATTTCAGGCATCGAACACCTATGAAGAGAGTTATAGCCGTTTTACTGACGGCTGCCAGAAAACGGGGCCGAAGCTGGCCGTCGGGCTTGATAATTTGATTCTTTTGGAAACCGGATGAATTAAGCCAATATAAGCATATGGTTGGATTCATAATTGATCCTAGTGCGCAAAAATACTAAACTCGATGAAAATCCCACCGGTCACCCCGGGGATAAATTTGGCCACCGGTAAAAGGGTACCCCTTTTGCGCGGGCTCGAAAAATTCATTTTTTGAAACCGGATGAATTAGGCTAATATAAGCATATGGTTTGATTCATAATTGATTTTAGTGCTAAAAAATGCTAGATTCGATGAAAATCCCAGCTGTCACACGGGGCCCGAACAAGACGTGACCCTGGCACTACACAAAATGTTACGTTTTTTGAAATTAACATTAAAACCTTGTAGAGGTTGACACAAAATGAGTTTCTAGGATTTTTCTTTTCTAGATGATAGATATTTGAGTTAGGGATCCAATGCAACAAGAATTTCAGGCATCGGACAACTACGGAGAGAGTTATAGCCGTTTTACTGACGGCTGCCAGAAAACGGGGCCGAATCTGGCCGTCGGGCTTGATAATTGGATTCTTTTGGAAACCGGACGAATTAGGCCAATTTAAGCATATGGTTTGATTCATAATTGATCCTAGTGTGCAAAAATACTAAACTCGATGAAAATTCCGCCGGTCACCCCGGAGCCAAATTTGGTCACCGGCCAAAGGGGTACCCCTTTGGCGCGGGCTCGAAAAATTCATTTTTTGAAACTAGATGAATTAGGCTAATATAAGCATATGGTTTGATTCATAATAGATTGTAGTGTTCAAAAATGCGAGATTCGATGCAAATCCCGACTGTCACACCGGGCCCGAACAAGACGTGACCCTGGCATTACACAAAATGTTACGTTTTTTAAAATCAACTTTAAAACCTTGTAGAGGTTGACACAAAATGAGTATCTACGATTTTTCTTTTCTAGATGATAGATATTTGAGTTAGGGATCCAACCCAACTAGAATTTCAGGCATCGGACACCTATGGAGAGAGTTGTAGACATTTTACTGACGGCTGCCAGAAAACGGGGCCGAATCTGGCCACCGGGATTGATAATTTGATTCTTTTGGAAACCAGATAAATTAGGCCAATATAAGCATATGGTTTGATTTATAATTGATCCTAGTGTGCAAAAATACTTAACTCGATGAAAATCCCGCCGGTCACCCCGTTTGCCCGGGCTCGAAAAATTCATTTTTTGAAACTGGATGAATTAGGCTAATGTAAGCATATGATTTGATTCATAATTGATTGTACTGTTCAAAAATGCTAGATTCGATGAAAATCCCGGCTGTCACACCGGGCCCGAACACGACGTGACCCTGGCACTACACAAAATGTTACGTTTTTTAAAATCAACTTTAAAACTTTGTCGAGGTTGACACAAAATGAGTTTCTAGGATTTTTATTTTCTAGATGATAGATATTTGAGATAGGAATCCAACGCAATGAGAATTTCAGGCATCGGACACCTATGAAGAGAGTTATAGCCGTTTTACTGACGGCTGCCAGAAAACGGGGCCGAAGCTGGCCGTCGGGCTTGATAATTTGATTCTTTTGGAAACCGGATGAATTAGGCCAATATAAGCATATGGTTTGATTCATAATTGATCCTAGTGTGCAAAAATACTAAACTCGACGAAAATCCCGCCGGTCACCCCGGGGCCAAATTTGGCCACCGGCCAAAGGGGGAACCCCTTTGGCGCGGGCTCGAAAAATTCATTTTTTGAAACCGTATGAATTAGGCTAATATAAGCATATGGTTTGATTCGTAATTGATTGTAGTGTTCAAAAATGCTAGATTCGATGAAAATCCCGCCTGTCACACCGGGCCTGAACAAGACGTGACCCTGGCACTAGACAAAATGTTACGTTTTTTGAAATCAATTTTAAAACCTTGTAGAGGTTGACACAAAATGAGTTTCTAGGATTTTTCTTTTCTAGATGATAGATATTTGAGTTAGGGATCCAACGCAACAAGAATTTCAAGCATCCGACAACTATGGAGAGAGTTATAGCCGTTTTACTGACGACTGCCAGAAAACGGGGCTGAATCTGGCCGTCGGGCTTGATAATTTGATTCTTTTGGAAACCGGACGAATTAGGCCAATATAAGCATATGGTTGGATTCATAATTGATCCTAGTGCGCAAAAATACTAAACTCGATGAAAATCCCACCGGTCACCCCGGGGATAAATTTGGCCACCGGCCAAAGGGTACCCCTTTGGCGCGGGCTTGAAAAATTCATTTTTTGAAACCGAATGAATTAGGCTAATATAAGCATATGGTTTGATTCATAATTGATTTTAGTGCTAAAAAATGCTAGATTCGATGAAAATCCCAACTGTCACACCGGGCCCGAACAAGACGTGACCCTGGCACTACACAAAATGTTACATTTTTTGAAATTAACATTAAAACCTTGTAGAGGTTGACACAAAATGAGTTTCTAGGATTTTTCTTTTCTAGATGATAGATATTTGAGTTAGGGATCCAATGCAACAAGAATTTCAGGCATCGGACAACTACGGAGAGAGTTATACTCGATGAAAATCCCGCCGGTCACCCCGGAGCCAAATTTGGTCACCGGCCAAAGGGGTACCCATTTGGCGCGGGCTCGAAAAATTCATTTTTTGAAACTAGATGAATTAGGCTAATATAAGCATATGGTTTGATTCATAATTGATTGTAGTGTTCAAAAATGCTA
The DNA here is from genome assembly GCA_026008535.1 of Perilla frutescens. Classification (NCBI taxonomy): domain Eukaryota; kingdom Viridiplantae; phylum Streptophyta; class Magnoliopsida; order Lamiales; family Lamiaceae; genus Perilla; species Perilla frutescens. Next base: position 98,439 of record BRKX01000024.1, on the reverse strand, counting down.
GATTCGATGCAAATCCCGACTGTCACACCGGGCCCGAACAAGACGTGACCCTGGCATTACACAAAATGTTACGTTTTTTGAAATCAACTTTAAAACCTTGTAGAGGTTGACACAAAATGAGTTTCTAGGATTTTTTTTTGTAGATGATAGATATTTGAGATAGGGATCCAACGCAACAAGAATTTCAGGCATCGGACACCTATGGAGAGAGTTATAGCCATTTTACTGACCGCTGCCAGAAAACTGTGCCGAATCTGGCCTTCGGGCTTGATAATTTGATTCTTTTGGAAACCGGACGAATTAGGCCAATATAAGCATATGTTTTGATTCATAATTGATCCTAGTGTGCAAAAATACTAAACTCGATAAAAATCCCGCCGGTCACCCCGGGGCCAAATTTGGCCACCGGCCAAAAGGGTACCCTTTGGCGCGGGCTCGAAAAATTCATTTATTGAAACCGGATGAATTAGGATAATATAAGCATATGGTTTGATTCATAATTGATTGTAGTGTTCAAAAATGCTAGATTCGATGAAAATCCCGGCTGTCACACCGTGCCCGAACAAGACGTAACCCTGGCACTACACAAAATGTTACGTTTTTTGAAATCAACTTTAAAACCTCGTAGAGATTGACACAAAATGAGTATCTACGATTTTTATTTTCTAGATGATAGATATTTGAGTTAGGGATCCAACGCAACTAGAATTTCAGGCATCAGACACCTATGGAGAGAGTTGTAGACATTTTACTGACGGCTACCAGAAAACGGGGCCGAATCTGGCCTTCGGGCTTGATAATTTGATTCTTTTGGAAACCGGATGAATTAGGCCAATATAAGCATATGGTTAGATTCATAATTGATCCTAGTGTGCAAAAATACTAAACTCGATGAAAATCCCGCCGGTCACCCCGGAGCCAAATTTGGCCACCGGCCAAAGGGGTACCCCTTTGGCGCGGGCTCGAAAAATTCATTTTTTGAAACCAGATGAATTAGGCTAATATAAGCATATGGTTTGATTCATAATTGATTGTAGTGTTCAAAAATGCTAGATTCGATGAAAATCCCGGCTGTCACACCGGGCCCGAACAAGACGTGACCCTGGCACTACAAAAAATGTTACGTTTTTTGAAATCAACTTTAAAACCTTGTAGAGGTTGACAAAAAATGAGTTTCTGGGATTTTTCTTTTCTGGATGATAGATATTTGAGTTAGGGATCCAAAACAACAAGAATTTCAGGCATCGGACACCTATGGAGAGAGTTATAGCCGTTTTACTGACGGCTGCCAGAAAACGGGGCCGAATCTGGCCGTCGGGCTTGATAATTTGATTGTTTTGGAAACCGGACGAATTAGGCCAATATAAGCATATGGTTAGATTCATAATTGATCTTAGTGTGAAAAAATACTATACTCGATGAAAATCACGCCGGTCACCCCGGGGCCAAATTTGTCTACCGGCCAAAGGGGTACCCCTTTGGCGCGGGCTCGAAAACGGATGAATTAGGCTAATATAAGAATATGGTTTGATTCATAATTGATTTTAGTGTTCAAAAATGCTAGATTCGATGAAAATCGCGGCTGTCACACCGGGCCCGAAGAAGACGTGACCCTGACACTACAAAAAATGTTACGTTTTTGAAATCAACATTAAAACCTTGTAGAGGTTGACACAAAATGATTTTCTAGGATTTTTCTTTTCTAGATGATAGATATTTGAGTTATGGATTCAACGCAACAAGAATTTCAGGCATCAGAAACCTATGGAGAGAGTTATAGCCGTTTTACTGACGGCTGCCAGAAAACGGGGCAGAATCTGGCCGTTGGGCTTGATAATTTGATTCTTTTGGAAACCGGACGAATTAGGCCAATATAAGCATATGGTTTGATTCATAATTGATCCTAGTGTGCAAACATACTAAACTCGATCAAATATCCCGCCGGTCACCCCGGGGCCAAATTTGGCCACCGGCCAAAGGGGTAACCTTTGGCGCGGGCTCGAAAAATTCATTTTTTGAAACCGGATGAATTAGGCTAATATAAGCATATAGTTTGATTCATAATTGATTGTAGTGATCAAAAAAGCTAGATTCGATGAAAATCCCGACTGTAACACCGGGCCTGAACAAGACGTGACCCTGGCACTACATAAAATGTTACGTTTGTTGAAATCAACTTTAAAACCTTGTAGAGGTTGACACAAAATGAGTTTCTAGGATTTTTCTTTTCTAGATGATAGATATTTGAGTTAGGGAACCAACGCAACTAGAATTTCAGGTATCAGACACCTATGGAGAGAGTTATAGCCATTTTACTGACGGCTGCCAGAAAACGGGGCCGAATCTGGCCTTCGGGCTAGATAATTTGATTCTTTTTGGAAACTGGATGAATTAGATTCATAATTGATCCTAGTGTGCAAAAATACTAAACTCGATGAAAATCCCGCCGGTCACCCCGGAGCCAAATTTGGCCACCGGCCAAAGGGTTACCCCTTTGGCGCGGGCTCGAAAAATTCATTTTTTGAAACCAGATGAATTAGGCTAATATAAGCATATGGTTTGATTCATAATTGATTGTAGTGTTCAAAAATGCTAGATTCGATGAAAATCCCGGCTGTCACACCAGGCCCGAACAAGACGTGACCCTGTCACTACACAAAATGTTACGTTTTTTGAAATCAACTTTAAAACCTTGTAGAGGTTGACACAAAATGTGTTTCTAGTATTTTTCTTTTCTAGATGATAGATATTTGAGTTAGGGATCCAACGCAACTAGAATTTCAGGAATCGGACACCTATGGAGAGAGTTGTAGACATTTTACTGACGGTTGCCAGAAAAAGGGGCCGAATCTGGTCTTCGGGCTTGATAATATGATTCTTTTCGAAATCGGACGAATTAGGCCAATAAAAGCATATGGTTAGATTCATAATTGATCTTAGTGTGAAAAAATACTAAACTCGATGAAAATCCCGCCGGTCACCCCGGAGCCAAATTTGGCCACCGGCCAAAGGGGTACCCCTTTGGCGCGGGCTCGAAAAATTCATTTTTTGAAACCGGATGAATTAGGATAATATAAGCATATGGTTTGATTCATAATTGATTGTAGTGTTCAAAAATGCTAGATTCGATAAAAATCCCGGCTGTCACACCGGGCCCGAACAAGACGTGACCCTGGCACTACACAAAATATTACGTTTTTTGAAATCAACTTTAAAACCTCGTAGATATTGACACAAAATGAGTGTCTACGATTTTTCTTTTCTAGATGATAGATATTTGAGTTAGGGATCCAACGCAACTAGAATTTCAGGCATCGGACACCTATGGAGAGAGTTGTAGACATTTTACTAACGGTTGCCAGAAAAAGGGGCTGAATCTGGCCTTCGGGCTTGATAATTTGATTCTTTTGGAAACCGGACGAATTAGGCCAATAAAAGCATATGGTTAGATTCATAATTGATCTTAGTGTGAAAAAATACTAAACTCGATGAAAATCCCGCCGGTCACCCCGGAGCCAAATTTGGCCACCGGCCAAAGGGGTACCCCTTTGGCGCGGGGGCTCGAAAAATTCATTTTTTGAAACCAGATGAATTAGGCTAATATAAGCATATGGTTTGATTCATAATTGATTGTAGTGTTCAAAAATGCTAGATTCGATGAAAATCCCGGCTGTCACACCGGGCCCGAACAAGACGTGACCCTGGCACTACAAAAAATGTTACGTTTTTTGAAATCAACTTTAAAACCTTGTAGAGGTTGACAAAAAATGAGTTTCTGGGATTTTTCTTTTCTGGATGATAGATATTTGAGTTAGGGATCCAAAACAACAAGAATTTCAGGCATCGGACACCTATGGAGAGAGTTATAGCCGTTTTACTGACGGCTGCCAGAAAACGGGGCCGAATCTGGCCGTCGGGCTTGATAATTTGATTGTTTTGGAAACCGGACGAATTAGGCCAATATAAGAATATGGTTTGATTCATAATTGATCCTAGTGTGCAAAAATACTAAACTCGATAAAAATCCCGCCGGTCACCCCGGGGCCAAATTTTGCCACCGGCCAAAGGGGTACCCTTTTGGCGCGGGCTCGAAAAATTCATTTTTTGAAACCGGATGAATTAGGCAAATATAAGCATATGGTTTGATTCATAATTGATTGTAGTATTCAAAAATGCTAGATTCGATAAAAATCCCGGCTGTCACACCGGGCCCGAACAAGACGTGACCCTGGCACTACACAAAATGTTACGTTTTTTGAAATCAACTTTAAAACCTCGTAGAGATTGACACAAAATGAGTGTCTACGATTTTTCTTTTCTAGATGATAGATATTTGAGTTAGGGATCCAACGCAACTAGAATTTCAGGCATCGGACACCTATGGAGAGAGTTATAGACATTTTACTGACGGCTGCCAGAAAACGGGGCCGAATCTGGCCTTCGGGTTTGATAATTTGATTCTTTTGGAAACCGGATGAATTAGGCCAATATAAGCATATGGTTTGATTCATAATTGATCCTAGTGTGCAAAAATACTAAACTCGATGAAAATGCCGCCGGTCATCCCGGGGCCAAATTTGGCCACCGGCCAAAGGGGTACCCCTTTGGCGCGGGCTCGAAAATGGTTTGATTCATAAGTGATTGTAGTGTTCAAAAATGCTAGTTCGATGAAAATCCCGGCTGTCATACCGGGCCCGAACAATACGTGACCCTGACACTACACAAAATGTTACATTTTTTGAAATCAACTTTAAAACCTTGTAGAGGTTGACACAAAATGAGTTTCTAGGATTTTTCTTTTCTAGATGATAGATATTTGAGTTAGGGATCCAAGGCAATAAGAATTTCAGGTATCGGACACCTATGGAGAGAGTTATAGCCATTTTACTGACGGCTGCCAGAAAACGGTGCCGAATCTGGCCTTCGGGCTTGATAATTTGATTCTTTTGGAAACCGGACGAATTAGGCCAATATAAGCATATGGTTTGATTCATAATTGATCCTAGTGTGCAAAAATACTAAACTCGATGAAAATCCGCCGGTCACCCCGGGGCCAAATTTGGCCACCGGCCAAAGGGGTACTAACTTTGGGCCGGGCTCGAAAAATTCATTTTTTGAAACCGGATGAATTAGGCTAATATAAGCATATGGTTTGATTCATAATTGATTGTAGTGTTCAAAAATGCTAAATTCGATGAAAATCTCGGCTGTCACACCGGGCCCGAACAAGACGTGACCCTGGCACTACACAAAATGTTACGTTTTTTGAAATCAACTTTAAAACCTCGTAGAGATTGACACAAAATGAGTGTCTACGATTTTTCTTTTCTAGATGATAGATATTTGAGTTAGGGATCCAACGCAACTAGAATTTCAAACATCGGACACCTATGGAGAGAGTTGTAGACATTTTACTGACGGTTGCCAGAAAAAGGGGCCGAATCTGGCCTTCGGGCTTGATAATTTGATTCTTTTGGAAACCGGACGAATTAGGCCAATAAAAGTATATTGTTTGATTCATAATTGATCCTAGTGTGCAAAAATACTAAACTCGATGAAAATCCGCCGGTCACCCCGGGGCCAAATTTGGCCACCGGCCAAAGGGGTACTCCCTTTGGGCCGGGCTCGAAAAATTCATTTTTTGAAACCGGATGAATTAGGCTAATATAAGCATATGGTTTGATTCATAATTGATTGTAGTGTTCAAAAATGCTAAATTCGATGAAAATCTCGGCTGTCACACCGGGCCCGAACAAGACGTGACCCTGGCACTACACAAAATGTTACGTTTTTTGAAATCAACTTTAAAACCTCGTAGAGATTGACACAAAATGAGTGTCTACGATTTTTCTTTTCTAGATGATAGATATTTGAGTTAGGGATCCAACGCAACTAGAATTTCAAACATCGGACACCTATGGAGAGAGTTGTAGACATTTTACTGACGGTTGCCAGAAAAAGGGGCCGAATGTGGCCTTCGGGCTTGATAATTTGATTCTTTTGGAAACCGGACGAATTAGGCCAATAAAAGTATATTGTTAGATTCATAATTGATCTTAGTGTGAAAAAATACTAAACTCGATGAAAATCCCGCCGGTCACCCCGGAGCCAAATTTGGCCTCCGGCCAAAGGGGTACCCCTTTGGCGCGGGCTCGAAAAATTCATTTTTTGAAACCAGATGAATTAGGCTAATATAAGCATATGGTTTGATTCATAATTGATTGTAGTGTTCAAAAATGCTAGATTCGATGAAAATCCCGGCTGTCACACCGGGCCCGAACAAGACGTGACCCTGGCACTACACAAAATGTTACGTTTTTTGAAATCAACTTTAAAACCTCGTAGAGGTTGACAAAAAATGAGTATCTACAATTTTTCTTTTCTAGATGATAGATATTTGAGTTAGGGATCCAACGCAACTAGAATTTCAGGCATCGGACACCTATGGAGAGAGTTATAGACATTTTACTGACGGCTGCCAGAAAACGGGGCCGAATCTGGCCTTCGGGTTTGATAATTTGATTCTTTTGGAAACCGGATGAATTAGGACAATATAAGCATATGGTTTGATTCATAATTGATCCTAGTGTGCAAAAATACTAAACTCGATGAAAATTCCGCCGGTCATCCCGGGGCCAAATTTGGCCACCGGCCAAAGGGGTACCCCTTTGGCGCGAGCTCGAAAATGGTTTGATTCATAATTGATTGTAGTGTTCAAAAATGCTAGATTCGATGAAAATCCCGGCTGTCATACCGGTCCCGAACAATACGTGACCCTGGCACTACACAAACTGTTACATTTTTTGAAATCAACTTTAAAACCTTGTAGAGGTTGACACAAAATGAGTTTCTAGGATTTTTCTTTTCTAGATGATAGATATTTGAGTTAGGGATCCAACGCAATAAGAATTTCAGGTATCGGACACCTATGGAGAGAGTTATAGCCATTTTACTGACGGCTGCCAGAAAACGGTGCCGAATCTGGCCTTCGGGCTTGATAATTTGATTCTTTTGGAAACCGGACGAATTAGGCCAATATAAGCATATGGTTTGATTCATAATTGATCCTAGTGTGCAAAAATACTAAACTCGATAAAAATCCCGCCGGTCACCCCGGGGCCAAATTTGGCCACCGGCCAAAGGGGTACCCCTTTGAAATGGGCTCGAAAAATTCATTTTTTGAAACCGGATGAATTAGGCTAATATAAGCATATGGTTTGGTTCATAATTGATTGTAGTGTTCAATAATGCTAGATTCGATGAAAATCCCGGCTGTCACACCGGGCCCGAACAAGACGTGACCCTGGCACTACACAAAATGTTATGTTTTTTGAAATCAACTTTTAAACCTCGTAGAGGTTGATAAAAAATGAGTATCTACAATTTTTCTTTTCTAGATGATAGATATTTGAGTTAGGGATCCAACGCAACTAGAATTTCAGGCATCGGACACCTATGGAGAGAGTTATAGACATTTTACTGACGGCTGCCAGAAAACGGGGCCGAATCTGGCCTTCGGGTTTGATAATTTGATTCTTTTGGAAACCGGACGAATTAGGCCAATATAAGCATATGGTTTGATTCATAATTGATCCTAGTATGCAAAAATACTAAACTCGATGAAAATCCCGCCGGTCACCCCGGGGCCAAATTTGGCCACCGGCCAAAGGGTACCCCTTTGGCGCGGGCTCGAAAATGGTTTGATTCATAATTGATTGTAGTGTTCAAAAATTCTAGATTCGATGAAAATCCCGGCTGTCACACCGGCCCCGAACAAGACGTGACCCTGGCACTACACAAAATGTTACATTTTTTGAAATCAACTTTAAAACCTTGTAGAGGTTGACACAAAATGAGTTTCTAGGATTTTTATTTTCTAGATGATAGATATTTGAGTTAGGGATCCAACGCAAAAAGAATTTCAGGTATCGGACACCTATGGAGAGAGTTATAGCCATTTTACTGACGGCTGCCAGAAAACGGTGCCGAATCTGGCCTTCGGGCTTGATAATTTGATTCTTTTGGAAACCGGACGAATTAGGCCAATATAAGCATATGGTTTGATTCATAATTGATCCTAGTGTGCAAAAATACTAAACTCGATGAAAATCCCGCCGGTCACCCCGGGGCCAAATTTGGCCACGGGCCAAAGGGGTACTCCCTTTGGCGCGGGCTCGAAAAATTCATTTTTTGAAACCGGATGAATTAGGCTAATATAAGCATATGGTTTGATTCATAATTGATTGTAGTGTTCAAAAATGCTAAATTCGATGAAAATCCCGGCTGTCACACCGGGCCCGAACAAGACGTGACCTTGACACTACACAAAATGTTACGTTTTTTGAAATCAACTTTAAAACCTTGTAGAGGTTGACACAAAATGAGTTTCTAGGATTTTTCTCTTCTTGATGATAGATATTTGAGTTAGGGATCCAACGCAACTAGAATTTCAGGCATCGGACACCTATGGAGAGAGTTATAGACATTTTAATGACGGCTGCCAGAAAACGGGGCCGAATCTGGCCTTCGGGTTTGATAATTTGATTCTTTTGGAAACCGGACGAATTAGGCCAATATAAGCATATGGTTTGATTCATAATTGATCCTAGTGTGCAAAAATACTAAACTCGATTAAAATCCCGCCGGTCATCCCGGGGCCAAATTTGGCCACCGGCCAAAGGGGTACCCCTTTGGCGCGGGCTCGAAAAATTCATTTTTTGAAACCGGATGAATTAGGCTAATCTAAGCATATGGTTTGATTCATAATTGATTGTAGTGTTCAAAAATGCTAGATTCGATGAAAATCCCGGCTGTCACACCGGGCCCGAACAAGACGTGACCCTGGCACTACACAAAATGTTACATTTTTTGAAATCAACTTTAAAACCTTGTAGAGGTTGACACAAAATGATTTTCTAGGATTTTTATTTTCTAGATGATAGATATTTGAGTTAGGGATCCAACGCAACAAGAATTTCAGGTATCGGACACCTATGGAGAGAGTTATAGCCATTTTACTGACGGCTGCCAGAAATCGGTGCCGAATCTGGCCTTCGGGATTGATAATTTGATTCTTTTGGAAACCGCGCGAATTAGGCCAATATAAGCATATGGTTTGATTCATAATTGATCCTAGTGTGCAAAAATACTAAACTCGATCAAAATCCCGCCGGTCACCCCGGGGCCAAATTTGGCCACCGGCCAAAGGGGTACCCCCTTTGGCGCGGGCTCGAAAAATTCATTTTTTGAAACCGGATGAATTAGGCTAATATAAGCATATGGTTTGATTCATAATTGATTGTAGTGTTCAAAAGTGCTAGATTTGATGAAAATTCCGGCTGTCATACCGGGCCCGAACAAGACGTGACCCTGACACTACACAAAATGTTACGTTTTTTGAAATCAACTTTAAAACCTCGTAGAGGTTGACAAAAAATGAGTATCTACAATTTTTCTTTTCTAGATGATAGATATTTGAGTTAGGGATCCAACGCAACTATAATTTCAGGCATCGGACACCTATGGAGAGAGTTATAGCCGTTTTACTGACTGCTGCCAGAAAACGGTGCCGAATCTGGCCATCGGGCTTGATAATTTGATTCTTTTGGAAACCGGACGAATTAGGCCAATATAAGCATATGGTTTGAATCATAATTGATCCTAGTGTGCAAAAATACTAAACTCGATAAAAAATCCCGCCGGTCACCCCGGGGCCAAATTTGGCCACCATCCAAAGGGGTACCCCTTTGGCGCGGGCTCGAAAAATTTATTTTTTGAAACCGGATGAATTAGGCTAATATAAGCATATGGTTTGATTCATAATTGATTGTAGTGTTCAAAAATGCTAGATTCGATGAAAATCCCGACTGTCACACCGGGCCCGAACAAGACGTGACCCTGGCACTACACAAAATGTTACATTTTTTGAAATCAACTTTAAAACCTTGTAGAGGTTGACACAAAATGAGTTTGTAGGATTTTTCTTTTCTAGATGATAGATATTTGAGTTAGGGATCCAACGCAACTAGAATTTCAGGCATCGGACACCTATGGAGAGAGTTATAGCCATTTTACTGACGGCTGCCAGAAAACGGTGCCGAATCTGGCCTTCGGGCTTGATAATTTTATTCTTTTGGAAACCGGACGAATTAGGCCAATATAAGCATATGGTTTGATTCATAATTGATCCTATTGTGCAAAAATACTAAACTCGATAAAAATCCCGCCGGTCACCCGGGGCCAAATTTGGCCACCGGACAAAGGGGTACCACCTTTGCGCGGGCTCAAAAAATTCATTTTTTGAAACCGGATGAATTAGGCTAATATAAACATATGGTTTGATTCATAATTTATTGTAGTGTTCAAAAATGCTAGATTCAATGAAAATCCCGGCTGTCACACCGGGCCCGAACAAGACGTGACCCTGGCACTATACAAAATGTTACGTTTTTTGAAATCAACTTTAAAACCTTGTAGAGGTTGACACAAAATGAGTTTCTAGGATTTTTCTTTTCTAGATGATAGATATTTGAGTTAGGGATCCAACGCAACAAGAATTTCAGGTATCGGACACCTATGGAGAGAGTTATAGCCGTTTTACTGACTGCTGCCAGAAAACGGGGCACAATCTGGCCGTCGGGCTTGATAATTTGATTCTTTTGGAAACCGGACGAATTAGGCCAATATAAGCATATGGTTTGATTCATAATTGATCCTAGTGTGCAAAAATACTAAACTCGATGAAAAATCCCGCCGGTCACCCCGGGGCCAAATTTGGCCACCATCCAAAGGGGTACCCCTTTGGCGCGGGCTCGAAAAATTTATTTTTTGAAACCGGATGAATTAGGCTAATATAAGTATATGGTTTGATTCATAATTGATTGTAGTGTTCAAAAATGCTAGATTCGATGAAAATCCCGACTGTCACACCGGGCCCGAACAAGACGTGACCCTGGCACTACACAAAATGTTACATTTTTTGAAATCAACTTTAAAACCTTGTAGAGGTTGACACAAAATGAGTTTGTAGGATTTTTCTTTTCTAGATAATAGATATTTGAGTTAGGGATCCAACGCAACTAGAATTTCAGGCATCGGACACCTATGGAGAGAGTTATAGACATTTTACTGACGGCTGCCATAAAACGGGGCCGAATCTGGCCTTCGGGTTTGATAATTTGATTCTTTTGGAAACCGGAAGAATTAGGCCAATATAAACATATGGATTGATTCATAATTGATCCTAGTGTGCAAAAATACTAAACTCGATGAAAATCCCGCCGGTCACCCCGGGGCCAAATTTGGCCACCGGCCAAAGGGGTACCCCCTTTGACGCGGCCTCGAAAAATTCTTTTTTTGAAACCGGATGAATTAGGCTAATATAAGCATATGGTTTGATTCATAATTGATTGTAGTGTTCAAAAATGCTAGATTCGATGAAAATCCCGGCTGTCACACCGGGCCCGAACAAGACGTGACCCTGGCACTACACAAAATGTTACGTTTTTTGAAATCAACTTTAAAACCTCGTAGAGGTTGACAAAAAATGAGTATCTACAATTTTTCTTTTCTAGATGATAGATATTTGAGTCAGGGATCCAACGCAACTAGAATTTCAGGCATCGGACACCTATGGAGAGAGTTATAGACATTTTACTGACGGCTGCCAAAAAACGGGGCCGAATCTGGCCTTCTGGTTTGATAATTTGATTCTTTTGGAAACCGGACGAATTAGGCCAATATAAGCATATGGTTTGATTCATAATTGATCCTAGTGTGCAAAAATACTAAACTCGATGAAAATCCCGCCGGTCACCCCGGGGCCAAATTTGGCCACCGACCAAAGGGTTACCCCTTTGGCGCGGGCTCGAAAAATTCATTTTTTGAAACCGGATGAATTAGGCTAATATAAGCATATGGTTTGATTCATAATTGATTGTAGTGTTCAAAAATGCTAGATTCGATGAAAATTCCGGCTGTCACACCGGGCCCGAACAAGACGTGACTCTGGCACTACACAAAATGTTACGTTTTTTGAAATCAAATTTAAAACCTCGTAGAGGTTGACAAAAAATGAGTTCTAGGATTTTTCTTTTCTAGATGATAGATATTTGAGTTAGGGATCCAATGCAACTAGAATTTCAGGCATCGGACACCTATGGAGAGAGTTATAGACATTTTACTGACGGCTGCCAGAAAACGGGGCCGAATCTGGCCTTCGGGTTTGATAATTTGATTCTTTTGGAAACCGGAAGAATTAGGCCAATATAAGCATATGGATTGATTCATAATTGATCCTAGTGTGCAAAAATACTAAACTCGATGAAAATCCCACCGGTCACCCCGGGGCCAAATTTGGCCACCGGCCAAAGGGGTACCCCCTTTGGCGCGGGCTCGAAAAATTCTTTTTTTGAAACCGGATGAATTAGGCTAATATAAGCATATGGTTTGATTCATAATTGATTTTAGTGTTCAAAAATTCTAGATTCGATGAAAATCCCGGCTGTCACACCGGGCCCGAACAAGACGTGACCCTGGCACTACACAAAATGTTACGTTTTTTGAAATCAACTTTAAAACCTTGTAGAGGTTGACAAAAAATGAGTATCTACAATTTTTCTTTTCTAGATGATAGATATTTGAGTCAGGGATCCAACGCAACTAGAAATTCAGGCATCGGACACCTATGGAGAGAGTTATAGACATTTTACTGACGGCTGCCAAAAAACGGGGCCGAATCTGGCCTTCGGGTTTGATAATTTGATTCTTTTGGAAACCGGATGAATTAGGCCAATATAAGCATAAGGTTTGATTCATAATTGATCCTAGTGTGCAAAAATACTAAACTCGATGAAAATCCCGCCGGTCACCCCGGGGCCAAATTTGGCCACCGGCCAAAGGGGTACCCCTTTGGCGCGGGCTCGAAAAATTCATTTTTTGAAACCGGATGAATTAGGCTAATATAAGCATATGGTTTGATTCATAATTGATTGTAGTGTTCAAAAATGCTAGATTCGATAAAAATTCCGGCTGTCACACCGGGCCCGAACAAGACGTGATCCTGGCACTACACAAAATGTTACGTTTTTTGAAATCAACTTTAAAACCTTGTAGAGGTTGACACAAAATGAGTTTTTAGGATTTTTCTTTTCTAGATGATAGATATTTGAGTTAGGGATCCAACGCAACTAGAATTTCAGGCATCGGACACCTATGGAGAGAGTTATAGCCATTTTACTGACGGCTGCCAGAAAACGGTGCCGAATCTGGCCTTCGGGTTTGATAATTTGATTCTTTTGGAAACCGGACGAATTAGGCCAATATAAGCATATGGTTTGATTCATAATTGATCCTAGTGTGCAAAAATACTAAACTCGATGAAAATCCCGCCGGTCACCCCGGGGCCAAATTTGGCCACTGGCCAAAGGGGTACCCCTTTGGCGCGGGCTCGAAAAATTCATTTTTTGAAACCGGATGAATTAGGCTAATATAAGTATATGGTTTGATTCATAATTGATTGTAGTGTTCAAAAATGCTAGATTCGATGAAAATCCCGGCTGTCACACCGGGCCCGAACAAGACGTGACCCTAGCACTACACAAAATGTTACATTTTTTGAAATCAACTTTAAAACCTTGTAGAGGTTGACACAAAATGAGTTTCTAGGATTTTTCTTTTCTAGATGATAGATATTTGAGTTAGGGATCCAACGCAACAAGAATTTCAGGTATCAGACACCTATGGAGAGAGTTATAGCCGTTTTCCTGACGGCTGCCAGAAAACGGGGCCGAATCAGGCCGTCGGGCTTGATAATTTGATTCTTTTGGAAACCGGACGAATTAGGCCAATATCAGCATATGGTTTGATTCATAATTGATCCTAGTATGCAAAAATACTAAACTCGATGAAAATCCCGCCGGTCACCCCGGGGCCAAATTTGGCCACCGGCCAAAGGGGTACCCCTTTGGCGCGGGCTCGAAAAATTCATTTTTTGAAACCGGATGAATTAGGCTAATATAAGCATATGGTTTGATTCATAATTGATTGTTGTGTTCAAAAATGCTAGATTCGATGAAAATTCCGGCTGTCACACCGGGCCCGAACTAGACGTGATCCTGGCACTACACAAAATGTTACGTTTTTTGAAATCAACTTTAAAACCTTGTAGAGGTTGACACAAAATGAGTTTCTAGGATTTTTCTTTTCTAGATGATAGATATTTGAGTTAGGGATCCAACCCAACAAGAATTTCAGGTATCGGACACCTATGGAGAGAGTTATAGCCATTTTACTCACGGCTGCCAGAAAACGGTGCCGAATCTGGCCTTCGGGCTTGATAATTTGATTCTTTTGGAAACCGGACGAATTAGGCCAATATAAGCATATGGTTTGATTCATAATTGATCCTAGTGTGCAAAAATACTAAACTCGATGAAAATCCCGCCGGTCACCCAGGGGACAAATTTTTTGGCGCTGGCTCGAAAAATTCATTTTTTGAAACCGGATGAATTAGGCTAATATAAGCATATGGTTTGATTCATAATTGATCGTAGTGTTCAAAAATGCTATATTCGATGAAAATCCCGGCTGTCACACCGGGCCCGAACAAGACGTGACCCTGGCACTACACAAAATGTTACATTTTTTGAAATCAACTTTAAAACCTCGTAGAGGTTGACAAAAAATGAGTATCTACAATTTTTCTTTTCTAGATGATAGATATTTGAGTTAGTGATCCAACACAACTAGAATTTCAGGCATCGGACACCTATGGAGAGAGTTATAGCCGTTTTACTGACGGCTGCCAGAAAACGGTGCAGAATCTGGCCGTCGGGCTTGATAATTTGATTCTTTTGGAAACCGGACGAATTAGGACAATATAAGCATATGGTTTGATTCATAATTGATCCTAGTGTGCAAAAATACTAAACTCGATGAAAAATCCCGACGGTCACCCAGGGGCCAAATTTGGCCACCGGCCAAAGGGTTACCCCCTTTGGCGCGGGCTCGAAAAATTCATTTTTTGAAACCGGATGAATTAGGCTAATATAAGCATATGGTTTGATTCATAATTGATTGTAGTGTTCAAAAATGCTAGATTCGATAAAAATTCCGGCTGTCACACCGGGCCCGAACAAGACGTGATCCTGGCACTACACAAAATGTTACGTTTTTTGAAATCAACTTTAAAACCTTGTAGAGGTTGACACAAAATGAGTTTTTAGGATTTTTCTTTTCTAGATGATAGATATTTGAGTTAGGGATCCAACGCAACTAGAATTTCAGGCATCGGACACCTATGGAGAGAGTTATAGCCATTTTACTGACGGCTGCCAGAAAACGGTGCCGAATCTGGCCTTCGGGTTTGATAATTTGATTCTTTTGGAAACCGGACGAATTAGGCCAATATAAGCATATGGTTTGATTCATAATTGATCCTAGTGTGCAAAAATACTAAACTCGATGAAAATCCCGCCGGTCACCCCGGGGCCAAATTTGGCCACTGGCCAAAGGGGTACCCCTTTGGCGCGGGCTCGAAAAATTCATTTTTTGAAACCGGATGAATTAGGCTAATATAAGTATATGGTTTGATTCATAATTGATTGTAGTGTTCAAAAATGCTAGATTCGATGAAAATCCCGGCTGTCACACCGGGCCCGAACAAGACGTGACCCTAGCACTACACAAAATGTTACATTTTTTGAAATCAACTTTAAAACCTTGTAGAGGTTGACACAAAATGAGTTTCTAGGATTTTTCTTTTCTAGATGATAGATATTTGAGTTAGGGATCCAACGCAACAAGAATTTCAGGTATCAGACACCTATGGAGAGAGTTATAGCCGTTTTCCTGACGGCTGCCAGAAAACGGGGCCGAATCAGGCCGTCGGGCTTGATAATTTGATTCTTTTGGAAACCGGACGAATTAGGCCAATATCAGCATATGGTTTGATTCATAATTGATCCTAGTATGCAAAAATACTAAACTCGATGAAAATCCCGCCGGTCACCCCGGGGCCAAATTTGGCCACCGGCCAAAGGGGTACCCCTTTGGCGCGGGCTCGAAAAATTCATTTTTTGAAACCGGATGAATTAGGCTAATATAAGCATATGGTTTGATTCATAATTGATTGTTGTGTTCAAAAATGCTAGATTCGATGAAAATTCCGGCTGTCACACCGGGCCCGAACTAGACGTGATCCTGGCACTACACAAAATGTTACGTTTTTTGAAATCAACTTTAAAACCTTGTAGAGGTTGACACAAAATGAGTTTCTAGGATTTTTCTTTTCTAGATGATAGATATTTGAGTTAGGGATCCAACCCAACAAGAATTTCAGGTATCGGACACCTATGGAGAGAGTTATAGCCATTTTACTCACGGCTGCCAGAAAACGGTGCCGAATCTGGCCTTCGGGCTTGATAATTTGATTCTTTTGGAAACCGGACGAATTAGGCCAATATAAGCATATGGTTTGATTCATAATTGATCCTAGTGTGCAAAAATACTAAACTCGATGAAAATCCCGCCGGTCACCCAGGGGACAAATTTTTTGGCGCTGGCTCGAAAAATTCATTTTTTGAAACCGGATGAATTAGGCTAATATAAGCATATGGTTTGATTCATAATTGATCGTAGTGTTCAAAAATGCTATATTCGATGAAAATCCCGGCTGTCACACCGGGCCCGAACAAGACGTGACCCTGGCACTACACAAAATGTTACATTTTTTGAAATCAACTTTAAAACCTCGTAGAGGTTGACAAAAAATGAGTATCTACAATTTTTCTTTTCTAGATGATAGATATTTGAGTTAGTGATCCAACACAACTAGAATTTCAGGCATCGGACACCTATGGAGAGAGTTATAGCCGTTTTACTGACGGCTGCCAGAAAACGGTGCAGAATCTGGCCGTCGGGCTTGATAATTTGATTCTTTTGGAAACCGGACGAATTAGGACAATATAAGCATATGGTTTGATTCATAATTGATCCTAGTGTGCAAAAATACTAAACTCGATGAAAAATCCCGACGGTCACCCAGGGGCCAAATTTGGCCACCGGCCAAAGGGTTACCCCCTTTGGCGCGGGCTCGAAAAATTTATTTTTTGAAACCGGATGAATTAGGCTAATATAAGCATATGGTTTGATTCATAATTGATTGTAGTGTTCAAAAATGCTAGATTCGATGAAAATCCCGGCTGTCACATCGGGCCCGAACAAGACGTGACCCTGACACTACACAAAATGTAACGTTTTTTGAAATCAACTTTAAAACCTCGTAGAGGTTGACAAAAAATGAGTATCTACAATTTTTCTTTTCTAGATGATAGATATTTGAGTTAGGGATCCAACACAACTAGAATTTCAGGCATCGGACACCTATGGAGAGAGTTATAGCCGTTTTACTGACGGCTGCCAGAAAACGGTGCAGAATCTGGCCGTCGGGCTTGATAATTTGATTCTTTTGGAAACCGGACGAATTAGGACAATATAAGCATATGGTTTGATTCATAATTGATCCTAGTGTGCAAAAATACTAAACTCGATGAAAAATCCCGCCGGTCACCCAGGGGCCAAATTTGGCCACCGGCCAAAGGGTTACCACCTTTGGCGCGGGCTCGAAAAATTTATTTTTTGAAACCGGATGAATTAGGCTAATATAAGCATATGGTTTGATTCATAATTGATTTTAGTGTTCAAAAATGCTAGATTCGATGAAAATCCCGACTGTCACACCGGGCCCGAACAAGACGTGACCCTGGCACTACACAAAATGTTACATTTTTTGAAATGAACTTTAAAACCTTGTAGAGGTTGACACAAAATGAGTTCCTAGGATTTTTCTTTTCTAGATGATAGATATTTGATTTAGGGATCCAACGCAACAAGAATTTCAGGTATCGGACACCTATGGAGAGAGTTATAGCCGTTTTCCTGACGGCTGCCAGAAAACGGGGCCGAATCAGGCCGTCGGGCTTGATAATTTGATTCTTTTGGAAACCGGATGAATTAGACCAATATAAGCATATGGTTTGATTCATAATTGATCCTAGTGTGCAAAAATACTAAACTCGATGAAAATCCCGCCGGTCACCCAGGGGACAAATTTTTTGGCGCTGGGTCGAAAAATTCATTTTTTGAAACCGGATGAATTAGGCTAATATAAGCATATGGTTTGATTCATAATTGATCGTAGTGTTCAAAAATGCTATATTCGATGAAAATCCTGGCTGTCACACCGGGCCCGAACAAGACGTGACCCTGGCACTACACAAAATGTTACATTTTTTGAAATCAACTTTAAAACCTCGTAGAGGTTGACAAAAAATGAGTATCTACAATTTTTCTTTTCTAGATGATAGATATTTGAGTTAGGGATCCAACGCAACTAGAATTTCAGGCATCGGACACCTATGGAGAGAGTTATAGACATTTTACTGACGGCTGCCAGAAAATGGGGCCGAATCTGGCCTTCGGGTTTGATAATTTGATTCTTTTGTAAACCGGATGAATTAGGCCAATATAAGCATATGGTTTAATTCATAATTGATCCTAGTGTGCAAAAATACTAAACTCGATGAAAATCCCGCCGGTCACCCCGGTGCCAAATTTGGCCACCGGCCAAAGGGGTTCCCCTTTGGCGCGGGCTCGAAAAATTCATTTTTTGAAACCGGATGAATTAGGCTAATATAAGCATATGGTTTGATTCATAATTGATTGTAGTGTTCAAAAATGCTAGATTCGATGAAAATCCCGGCTGTCACACTGGGCCCGAACAAGACGTGACCCTAACAATACACAAAATGTTACGTTTTTTGAAATCAACTTTAAAACCTCGTAGAGGTTGACAAAAAATGAGTATCTACAATTTTTCTTTTCTAGATGATAGATATTTGAGTCAGGGATCCAACGCAACTAGAATTTCAGGCATCGGACACCTATGGAGAGAGTTATAGACATTTTACTGACGGTTGCCAGAAAACGGGGCCGAATCTGGCCTTCGGGTTTGATAATTTGATTCTTTTGGAAACCGGACGAATTAGGCCAATATAAGCATATGGTTTGATTCATAATTGATCCTAGTGTGCAAAAATACTAAACTCGATAAGAATCCCGCCGGTCACCCCGGGGCCAAATTTGGCCACCGGCCAAAGGGGTACCCCTTTGGCGCGGGCTCGAAAAATTCATTTTTTGAAACCGGATGAATTTGGCTAATATAAGCATATGGTTTGATTCATAATTGATTGTAGTGTTCAAAAATGCTAGATTCGACGAAAATCCCGGCTGTCACACCGGGCCCGAACAAGACGTGACCCTAGCACTACACAAAATGTTACATTTTTTGAAATCAACTTTAAAACCTTGTAGAGGTTGACACAAAATGACTTTCTAGGATTTTTCTTTTCTAGATGATAGATATTTGAGTTAGGGATCCAACGCAACAAGAATTTCAGGTATCAGACACCTATGGAGAGAGTTATAGCCGTTTTCGTGACGGCTGCCAGAAAACGGGGCCGAATCTGGCCGTCGGGCTTGATAATTTGATTCTTTTGGAAACCGGACGAATTAGACCAATATAAGCATATGGTTTGATTCATAATTGATCCTAGTGTGCAAAAATACTAAACTCGATGAAAATCCCGCCGGTCACCCCGGGCCAAATTTGGCCACCGGCCAAAGAGGTACCCCCTTTGGCGCGGGCTCGAAAAATTCATTTTTTGAAACCGGATGAATTAGGCTAATATAAGCATATGGTTTGATTCATAATTGATTGTTGTGTTTAAAAATGCTAGATTCGATGAAAATCCCGGCTGTCACACTGGGCCCGAGCAAGACGTGACCCTGGCACTACACAAAATGTTACGTTTTTTGAAATCAACTTTAAAACCTCGTAGAGGTTGACAAAAAATGAGTATCTACAATTTTTCTTTTCTAGATGATAGATATTTGAGTCAGGGATCCAACGCAACTAGAATTTCAGGCATCGGACATCTATGGAGAGAGTTATAGACATTTTACTGACGGCTGCCAAAAAACGGGGCCGAATCTGGCCTTCGGGTTTGATAATTTGATTCTTTTGGAAACCGGACGAATTAGGCCAATATAAGCATAAGGTTTGATTCATAATTTATCCTAGTGTGCAAAAATACTAAACTCGATGAAAATCCCGCCGGTCACCCCGGGGCCAAATTTGGCCACCGGCCAAAGGGGTACCCCTTTGGCGCGGGCTCGAAAAATTCATTTTTTGAAACCGGATGAATTAGGCTAATATAAGCATATGGTTTGATTATTAATTGATTGTAGTGTTCAAAAATGCTAGATTCGATGAAAATCCCGGCTGTCACACCGGGCCCGAACAAGACGTGACCCTGGCACAACACAAAATGTTACATTTTTTGAAATCAACTTTAAAACCTTGTAGAGGTTGACACAAAATGAGTATCTACAATTTTTCTTTTCTAGATGATAGATATTTGAGTTAGGGATCCAACGCAACTAGAATTTCAGGCATCGGACACCTATAGAGAGAGTTATAGCCGTTTTACTGACGGCTGCCAGAAAACGGGGCAGAATCTGGCCGTCGGGCTTGATAATTAGATTCTTTTGGAAACCGGACGAATTAGGCCAATATAAGCAAATGGTTTGATTCATAATTGATCCTAGTGTGCAAAAATACTAAACTCGATGAAAAATCCCGCCGGTCACCCCGGGGCCAAATTTGGCCACCATCCAAAGGGGTACCCCTTTGGCGCGGGCTCGAAAAATTTATTTTTTGAAACCGGATGAATTAGGCTAATATAAGCATATGGTTTGATTCATAATTGATTGTAGTGTTCAAAAATGCTAGATTCGATGAAAATCCCGACTGTCACACCGGGCCCGAACAAGACGTGACCCTGGCACTACACAAAATGTTACATTTTTTGAAATCAACTTTAAAACCTTGTAGAGGTTGACACAAAATGAGTTTGTAGGATTTTTCTTTTCTAGATGATAGATATTTGAGTTAGGGATCCAACGCAGATAGAATTTCAGGCATCGGACACCTATGGAGAGAGTTATAGCCATTTTACTGACGGCTGCCAGAAAACGGTGCCGAATCTGGCCTTCGGGCTTGATAATTTTATTCTTTTGGAAACCGGACGAATTAGGCCAATATAAGCATATGGTTTGATTCATAATTGATCCTATTGTGCAAAAATACTAAACTCGATAAAAATCCCACCGGTCAACCCGGGGCCAAATTTGGCCACCGGACAAAGGGGTACCACCTTTGCGCGGGCTCAAAAAATTCATTTTTTGAAACCGGATGAATTAAGCTAATATAAACATATGGTTTGATTCATAATTGATTGTAGTGTTCAAAAATGCTAGATTCAATGAAAATCCCGGCTGTCACACCGGGCCCGAACAAGACGTGACCCTGGCACTATACAAAATGTTACGTTTTTTGAAATCAACTTTAAAACCTTGTAGAGGTTGACACAAAATGAGTTTCTAGGATTTTTCTTTTCTAGATGATAGATATTTGAGTTAGGGATCCAACGCAACAAGAATTTCAGGTATCGGACACCTATGTAGAGAGTTATAGCCGTTTTCCTGACGGCTGCCAGAAAACGGGGCCGAATCCGGCCGTCGGGCTTGATAATTTGATTCTTTTGGAAACCGGACGAATTAGGCCAATATAAGCATATGGTTTGATTCAGAATTGATCCTAGTGTGCAAAAATACTAAACTCGATGAAAATCCCGACGGTCACCCCGGGGCCAAATTTGGCCACCGGCCAAAAGGGTACCCCATTTGGCGCGGGCTCGAAAAATTCATTTTTTGAAACCGGATGAATTAGGCTAATATAAGCATATGGTTTGACTCATAATTGATCGTAGTGTTCAAAAATGCTAGATTCGATGAAAATTCCGGCTGTCACACCTGGCCCGAACAAGACGTGACCCTGGCACTACACAAAATGTTACGTTTTTTGAAATCAAATTTAAAACCTCGTAGAGGTTGACAAAAAATGAGTATCTACAATTTAACTTTTCTAGATGATAGATATTTGAGTTAGGGATCCAACGCAACTAGAATTTCAGGCATCGGACACCTATGGAGAGAGTTATAGATATTTTACTGACGGCTGCCAGAAAACGGGGCCGAATCTGGCCTTCGGGTTTGATAATTTTATTCTTTTGGAAACCGGAAGAATTAGGCCAATATAAGCATATGGATTGATTCATAATTGATCCTAGTGTGCAAAAATACTAAACTCGATGAAAATCCCGCCGGTCACCCCGGGGCCAAATTTGGCCACCGGCCAAAAGGGTACCCCATTTGGCGCGGGCTCGAAAAATTCTTTTTTTGAAACCGGATGAATTATGCTAATATAAGCATATGGTTTGATTCATAATTGATTGTAGTGTTCAAAAATGCTAGATTCGATGAAAATCCCGGCTGTCACACCGGGCCCGAACAAGACGTGACCCTGGCACTACACAAAATGTTACGTTTTTTGAAATCAACTTTAAAAGCTCGTAGATGTTGACAAAAAATGAGTATCTACAATTTTTCTTTTCTAGATGATAGATATTTGAGTCAGGGATCCAACGCAACTAGAATTTCAGGCATCAGACACCTATGGAGAGAGTTATAGACATTTTACTGACGGCTGCCAAAAAAGGGCCGAATCTGGCCTTCTGGTTTGATAATTTGATTCTTTTGGAAACCGGACGAATTAGGCCAATATAAGCATATGGTTTGATTCATAATTGATCCTAGTGTGCAAAAATACTAAACTCGATGAAAATCCCGCCGGTCACCCCGGGGCCAAATTTGGCCACCGACCAAAGGGATACCCCTTTGGCGCGGGCTCGAAAAATTCATTTTTTGAAACCGGATGAATTAGGCTAATATAAGCATATGGTTTGATTCATAATTGATTGTAGTGTTCAAAAGTGCTAGATTCGATGAAAATCCCGGCTGTCACACCGGGCCCGAACAAGACGTGACCCTGGCACTACACAAAATGTTACATTTTTTGAAATCAACTTTAAAACCTTGTAGAGGTTGACACAAAATGAGTTTCTAGGATTTTTTTTTTCTAGATGATAGATATTTGAGATAGGGATCCAACGGAACAAGAATTTCAGGTATCGGACACCTATGGAGAGAGTTATAGCCATTTTACTGACGGCTGCTAGAAAACGGTGCCGAATCTGGCCTTCGAGCTTGATAATTTGATTCTTTTGGAAACCGGACGAATTAGGCCAATATAAGCATATGGTTTGATTCATAATTGATCCTAGTGTGCAAAAATACTAAACTCGATCAAAATGCCGCTGGTCACCCCGGGGCCAAATTTGGCCACCGGCCAAAGGGGTACCCCATTTGGCGCGGGCTCGAAAAATTCATTTTTTGAAATCGGATGAATTAGGCTAATATAAGCATATGGTTTGATTCATAATTGATCGTAGTGTTCAAAAATGCTAGATTCGATGAAAATCCCGGCTGTCACACCGGGCCCGAACAAGACGTGACCCTGGTACTACACAAAATGTTACGTTTTTTGAAATCAACTTTAAAACCTCGTAGAGGTTGACAAAAAATGAGTATCTACAATTTTTCTTTTCTAGATGATAGATATTTGAGTCAGGGATCCAACGCAACTAGAATTTCAGGCATCGGACACCTATGGAGAGAGTTATAGACATTTTACTGACGGCTGCCAGAAAACGGGGCCGAATCTGGCCTTCGGGCTTGATAATTTGATTCTTTTGGAAACCGGACGAATTAGGCCAATATAAGCATATGATTTGATTCATAATTGATCCTAGTGTGCAAAAATACTAAACTCGATGAAAATCCCGCCGGTCACCACGGGGCCAAATTTTGCCACCGGTCAAAGGGGTACCCCTTTGGCGCGGGCTCGAAAAATTCATTTTTTGAAACCGGATGAATTAGGCTAATATAAGCATATGGTTTGATTCATAATTGATTGTAGTGTTCAAAAATGCTAGATTCGACGAAAATCCCGGCTGTCACACCGGGCCCGAACAAGACGTGACCCTAGCACTACACAAAATGTTACATTTATTGAAATCAACTTTAAAACCTTGTAGAGGTTGACACAAAATGAGTTTCTAGGATTTTTCTTTTCTAGATGATAGATATTTGAGTCAGTGATCCAACGCAACTAGAATTTCAGGTATCAGACACCTATGGAGAGAGTTATAGACATTTTACTGACGGCTGCCAGAAAACGGGGCCGAATCTGGCCGTCGGGCTTGATAATTTGATTCTTTTGGAAACCGGATGAATTAGGCCAATATAAGCATATGGTTTGATTCATAATTGAACCTAGTGTGCAAAAATACTAAATTCGATGAAAATCCCGCCGGTCAGCCCGGGGCCAAATTTGGCCACCTACCAAAGGGGTACGTACCCCTTTGGCGCGGGCTCGAAAAATTAATTTTTTGAAACCAGATGAATTAGGCTAATATAAGCATATGGTTTGATTCATAATTGATTGTAGTGTTCAAAAAAGTTATATTCGATAAAAATCCCGACTGTCACACCGGGCCTGAACAAGACGTGACCCTGGCACTACACAAAATGTTACGTTTTTTGAAATCAACTTTAAAACCTTGTAGAGGTTGACACAAAATGAGTTTCTAGGATTTTTATTTTCTAGATGATAGATATTTGAGTTAGGGATCCAACACAACAAGAATTTCAGGCATCGGACACCTATGGAGAGAGTTATAGCCGTTTTACTGACGGCTGCCAGAAAACGGGGCAGAATCTTGCCGTCGGGCTTGATAATTTGATTCTTTTGGAAACCGGACGAATTAGGCCAATATAAGCATATGGTTTGATTCATAATTGATCCTAGTGTGCAAAAATACTAAACTCGATGAAAATCCCGCCGGTCACTTCGGGGCCAAATTTGGCCACCGACCAAAGGTGTACGTACCCCTTTGGCACGGGCTCGAAAAATTCATTTTTTGAAACCGGATGAATTAGGCTAATATAAGCATATGGTTTGATTCATAATTGATTGTAGTGTTCAAAAAAGCTAGATTCGATGAAAATCCCGGCTGTCACACCGGGCCTGAACAAGACGTGACCCTGGCACTGCACAAAATGTTACTTTTTTGAAATCAACTTTAAAACCTTGTAGAGATTGACAAAAAATGAGTTTCTAGGATTTTTATTTTCTAGATGATAGATATTTGAGTGAGGGATCCAACGCAACAAGAATTTCAGTCATCGGACACCTATGGAGAGAGTTATAGCCGTTTTCCTGACGGCTGCCAGAAAATGGGGCCGAATCAGGCCGTCGGGCTTGATAATTTGATTCTTTTGGAAACCGGACGAATTAGGCCAATATAAGCATATGGTTTGATTCATAATTGATCCTAGTGTGCAAAAATACTAAACTCGATGAAAATCCCGCCGGTCACCCCGGGGCCGAATTTGGCAACCGGCCAAAGGGGTAACCCTTTGGCGCGGGCTCGAAAAATTCATTTTTTGAAAACGGATGAATTAGGCTAATATAAGCATATGGTTTGATTCATAATTGATTTTAGTGTTCAAAAATACTAGATTCGATGAAAATCTCGGCTGTCACATCGGGCCCGAACAAGACGTGACCCTGGCACTACACAAAATGTTACGTTTTTTGAAATCAACTTTAAAACCTTGTAGAGGTTGACACAAAATGAGTTTCTAGGATTTCTCTTTTTTCTAGATGATAGATATTTGAGTTAGGGATCCAACGTAACAAGAATTTCAGGCATCGGACACCTATGGAGAGAGTTATAGCCGTTTTACTGACGGCTGCCAGAAAACGGGGCAGAATCTTGCCGTCGGGCTTGATAATTTGATTCTTTTGGAAACCGGACGAATTAGGCCAATATAAGCATATGGTTTGATTCATAATTGATCCTAGTGTGCAAAAATACTAAACTAGATGAAAATCCCGCCGGTCACCCCGGTGCCAAATTTGGCCACCGACCAAAGGTGTACGTACCCCTTTGGCGCGGGCTCGAAAAATTCATTTTTTGAAACCGGATGAATTAGGCTAATATAAGCATATGGTTTGATTCATAATTGATTGTAGTGTTCAAAAATACTAGATTCGATGAAAATCTCGGCTGTCACATCGGGCCCGAACAAGACGTGACCCTGGCACTACACAAAATGTTACGTTTTTTGAAATCAACTTTAAAACCTTGTAGAGGTTGACACAAAATGAGTTTCTAGGATTTTTCTTTTTTCTAGATGATAGATATTTGAGTTAGGGATCCAACGCAACAATAATTTCAGGCATCGGACACCTATCGAAAGAGTTATAGCCGTTTTACTGACGGCTGTCAGAAAACGGGGCCGAATCTGGCCGTCGGGCTTGATAATTTGATTCTTTTGAAAACCGGATGAATTAGCCCAATATAAGCATATGTTTTGATTCATAATTGATCTTAGTGTGCAAAAATACTAAACTCGATGAAAATCCCGCCGGTCACCCCGGGGCCGAATTTGGCAACCGGCCAAAGGGGTACCCTTTGGCGCGGGCTCGAAAAATTCATTTTTTGAAACCGTATAAATTAGGGTAATATAAGCATATGGTTTGATTCATAATTGATTATAGTGTTCAAAACTGCTAGATTCGATGAAAATCCCGGCTGTCACACCGGGCCCGAACAAGACGTGACCCTGGCACTACACGAAATGTTACGTTTTTTGAAATCAACTTTAAAACCTTGTAGAGGTTGACACAAAATGAGTTTCTAGGATTTTTCTTTTTTCTAGATGATAGATATTTGAGTTAGGGATCCCACGTAACAAGAATTTCAGGCATCGGACACCTATGGAGAGAGTTATAGCCGTTTTACTGACGGCTGCCAGAAAACGGGGCCGAATCTGGCCGTCGGGCTTGATAATTTAAATCTTTTGGAAAACGGACGAATTAGGCCAATATAAGCATATGGTTTGATTCATAATTGATCCTAGCGTGCAAAAATACTAAACACGATGAAAATCCCGCCGATCACCCCGGGGCCAAATTTGGCCACCGGCCAAAAGGGTACCCCTTTGGCGCGGGCTCGAAAAATTCATTTTTTTAAACCAGATGAATTCGGCTAATATTAGCATATGGTTTGATTCATAATTGATTGTAGTGTTCAAAAATGCTAGATTCGATGAAAATGCCGGCTGTCACACCGGGCCCGAACAAGACCTGACCCTGGCACTACACAAAATGTTACGTTTTTTGAAATCAACTTTAAAACCTTGTAGAGGTTGACACAAAATGAGTTTCTAGGATTTTTCTTTTCGAGATGATAGATATTTGAGTTAGGGATCCAACGCAATAAGAATTTCAGGCATCGGACACCCATGGAGAGAGTTATAGCTGTTTTACTGACGGTTGCCAGAAAACGGGGCCGAATCTGGCCGTCGGGCTTGATAATTTGATTCTTTTAGAAACCGGACGAATTAGGCCAATATAAGCATATGGTTTGATTCATAATTGATCCTAGTGTGCAAAAATACTAAACTCGATGAAAATCTCGCCGGTCACCCCGGGGCCGAATTTGGCAACCGGCCAAAGGGGTACCCCTTTGGCGCGGGCTCGAAAAATTCATTTTTTGAAACCGGATGAATTAGGCTAATATAAGCATATGGTTTGATTCATAATTGATTGTAGTGTTCAAAAATGCTAGATTCGATGAAAATCCCGGCTGTCACACCGGGCCCGAACAAGACGTGACCCTGGCACTACACAAAATGTTACGTTTTTTGAAATCAACTTTAAAACCTTGTAGAGGTTGACACAAAATGAGTTTCTAGGATTTTTCTTTTCTAGATGATAGATATTTGAGTTAGGGATCCAACGCAACAAGAATTTCAGGCATCGGACACCCATGGAGAGAGTTATAGCTGTTTTACTGACGGCTGCCAGAAAACGGGGCCGAATCTGGCCGTCGGGCTTGATAATTTGATTCTTTTAGAAACCGGACGAATTAGGCCAATATAAGCATATGGTTTGATTCATAATTGATCCTAGTGTGCAAAAATACTAAACTCGATGAAAATCTCGCCGGTCACCCCGGGGCCGAATTTGGCAACCGGGCAAAGGGGTACCCCTTTGGCGCGGGCTCGAAAAATTCATTTTTTGAAACCGGATGAATTAGGCTAATATAAGCATATGGTTTGATTCATAATTGATTGTAGTGTTCAAAAATGCTAGATTCGACGAAAATCCCGGCTGTCACACGGCCCGAACAAGACGTGACCCTAGCACTACACAAAATGTTACATTTTTTGAAATCAACTTTAAAACCTTGTAGAGGTTGACAAAAAATGAGTTTCTAGGATTTTTCTTTCCTAGATGATAGATATTTGAGTCAGGGATCCAACGCAACTAGAATTTCAGGTATCAGACACCTATGGAGAGAGTTATAGACATTTTACTGACGGCTGCCAGAAAACGGGGCCGAATCTGGCCGTCGGGCTTGATAATTTGATTCTTTTGGAAACCGGACGAATTAGGCCAATATAAGCATATGGTTTGATTCATAATTGATCCTAGTGTGCAAAAATACTAAACTCGATGAAAATCCCGCCGGTCACCTCGGGGCCAAATTTGGCCACCAGCCAAAGGGGTACCCCTTTGGCGCGGGCTCGAAAAATTCATTTTTTGAAACCGGATGAATTAGGCTAATATAAGCATATGGTTTGATTCATAATTGATTGTAGTGTTCAAAAATGCTAGATTCGACGAAAATCCCGGCTGTCACACCGGGCCCGAACAACACGTGACCCTAGCACTACACAAAATGTTACATTTTTTGAAATCAACTTTAAAACCTTGTAGAGGTTGACACAAAATGAGTTTCTAGGATTTTTCTTTTCGAGATGATAGATATTTGAGTCAGGGATCCAACGCAACTAGAATTTCAGGTATCAGACACCTATGGAGAGAGTTATAGACATTTTACTGACGGCTGCCAGAAAACGGGGCCGAATCTGGCCTTCGGGCTTGATAATTTTATTCTTTTGGAAACCGGACGAATTAGGCCAATATAAGCATATGGTTTGATTCATAATTGATCCTAGTGTGCAAAAATACTAAACTCGATGAAAATCCCGCCGGTCACCCCGGGGCCAAATTTGGCCACCGGCCAAAGGTACCCCTTTGGCGCGGGCTCGAAAAATTCATTTTTTGAAACCGGATGAATTAGGCTAATATAAGCATATGGTTTGATTCATAATTGATTGTAGTGTTAAAAAATGCTAGATTCGACGAAAATCCCGGCAGTCACACCGGGCCCGAACAAGACGTGACCCTAGCACTACACAAAATGTTACATTTTTTGAAATCAACTTTAAAACCTTGTAGAGGTTGACACAAAATGAGTTTCTAGGATTTTTCTTTTCTAGATGATAGATATTTGAGTCAGGGATCCAACACAACTAGAATTTTAGGTATCAGACACCTATGGAGAGAGTTATAGACATTTTACTGACGGCTGCCAGAAAACGGGGCCGAATCTGGCCGTCGGGCTTGATAATTTGATTCTTTTGGAAACCGGACGAATTAGGCCAATATAAGCATAAGGTTTGATTCATAATTGATCCTAGTGTGCAAAAATACTAAACTCGATGAAAATCCCGCCGGTGACCCTGGGGCCAAATTTGGCCACCGGCCAAAGGGGTACCCCTGTGGCGCGGGCTCAAAAAATTCATTTTTTGAAACCGGATGAATTAGGATAATATAAGCATATGGTTTGATTCATAATTGATTATAGTGTTCAAAACTGCTAGATTCGATGAAAATCCCGGCTGTCACACCGGGCCCGAACAAGACGTGACCCTGGCACTACACAAAATGTTACGTTTTTTGAAATCAACTTTAAAACCTTGTAGAGGTTGACACAAAATGAGTTTCTAGGATTTTTCTTTTTTCTAGATGATAGATATTTGATTTAGGGATCCAACGCAACAAGAATTTCAGGCATCGGACACCTATCGAAAGAGTTATAGCCGTTGTACTGACGGCTGTCAGAAAACGGGGCCGAATCTGGCCGTCGGGCTTGATAATTTGATTCTTTTGAAAACCAGACGAATTAGCCCAATATAAGCATATGGTTTGATTCATAATTGATCTTAGTGTGCAAAAATACTAAACTCGATGAAAATCCCGCCGGTCACCCCGGGGCCGAATTTGGCAACCGGCCAAAGGGGTACCCCTTTGGCGCGGGCTCGAAAAATTCATTTTTTGAAACCGTATAAATTAGGGTAATATAAGCATATGGTTTGATTCATAATTGATTATAGTGTTCAAAACTGCTAGATTCGATGAAAATCCCGGCTGTCACACCGGGCCCGAACAAGACGTGACCCTGGCACTACACGAAATGTTACGTTTTTTGAAATCAACTTTAAAACCTTGTAGAGGTTGACACAAAATGAGTTTCTAGGATTTTTCTTTTATAGATAATAGATATTTGAGTTAGGGATCCAACGCAAGAAGAATTTCAGGCATCGGACACCTATGGAGAGAGTTATAGCCGTTTTACTGACGGCTGCCAGAAAACGGGGCCGAATCTGGCCGTCGGGCTTGATAATTTGATTCTTTTGGACAACGGATGAATTAGGCCAATATAAGCAAATGGTTTGATTCATAATTTATCCTAGTGTGCAAAAATACTAAACTCGATGAAAATCCCGCCGGTCACCCCGGGGCCGAATTTGGCAACCGGCCAAAGGGGTAACCCTTTGGCGCGGGCTCGAAAAATTCATTTTTTGAAACCGGATGAATTAGGTTAATATAAGCATATGGGTTGATTCATAATTTATTATAGTGTTCAAAAATGCTAGATTCGATGAAAATTCCGGCTGTCACACCGGGCCCGAACAAGACCTGACCCTGGCACTACACAAAATGTTACATTTTTTGAAATCTACTTTAAAACCTTGTAGAGGTTGACACAAAATAAGTTTCTAGGATTTTTATTTTCTAGATGATAGATATTTGAGTTAGGGATCCAACGCAACAAGAATTTCAGGCATCGGACACCTATGGAGAGAGTTATAGCCGTTTTACTGACGGCTGCCAGAAAACGGGGCCGAATCTGGCCGTCGGGCTGATAATTTGATTCTTTTGGAAAACGGATGAATTAGGCCAATATAATCATGTGGTTTGATTCATAATTGATCCTAGTGTGCAAAAATACTAAACTCGATGAAAATCCCGCCGATCACCCCGGGGCTAAATTTGGCCACCGGCCAAAGGGGTACCCTTTGGCGCGGGCTCGAAAAATTCATTTTTTGAAACCGTATGAATTAGGCTAATATAAGCATATGGTTTGATTCATAATTGATTGTATTGTTCAAAAATGCTAGATTCGATGAAAATCCCGGCTGTCACACCGGGCCCGAACAAGACGTGACCCTAGCACTACACAAAATGTTACATTTTTTGAAATCAACTTTAAAACCTTGTAGAGTTTGACAAAAAATGAGTTTCTAGGATTTTTGTTTTCTAGATGATAGATATTTAAGTTAGGGATCCAACGCAACAAGAATTTCAGGCATCGTTCACCTATGGAGAGAGTTATAGCCGTTTTACTGACGGCTGCCAGAAAACGGGGCTGAATCTGGTCGTCGGGCTTGATAATTTGATTCTTTTAGAAACCGGACGAATTAGGCCAATATAAGCATATGGTTTGATTCATAATTGATCCTAGTGTGCAAAAATACTAAACTCGATGAAAATCCCGCCGATCACTTCGGGGCCAAATTTGGCCACCGGCCAAAGGGGTACCCCTTTGGCACGGGCTCGAAAAATTCATTTTTTGAAACCGGATGAATTAGGCTAATATAAGCATATGGTTTGATTCATAATTGATTGTAGTGTTCAGAAATGCTAGATTCGATGAAAATTTCGGCTGTCACACCGGCCCGAACAAGACGTGACCCTGGCACTACACAAAATGTTACGTTTTTTGAAATCAACTTTAAAACCTTGTAGATGTTGACACAAAATGAGTTTCTAGGATTTTTCTTTTCTAGATGATAGATATTTGAGTTAGGGATCCAACGCAACAAGATTTTTTTTTTTTTAATAGAACACCCCTAGAAGGGGTGGGGCATTCGGCACCATGCCCTGCCTGTATATAAATCACAAATCATCTCGTACAAAGTCATAGGTGGAATGTGTCCCAAAAGTGAACACACCCCCATCCAAGTACTCGAACTGGAAATAAAGCAGCAAATAAAAGAAGATGCAACCACATACCGGATGCTATCCCCAAAAACCAAATGAAAAACAGAAAGTGGAGCACAGCCCAAGACTGACTGCAACTCCAAACTGGAACTAATAAGAAAAAAATACAAGATACAAAAGTGGAACATCACCATCTAACTATATCGAAAATGAAAGTTGGGATATCCCAACTGATCCATCATCACCAGGGAGAGCAAATATCGAGGAGCAGATCCCGGATCATAGAAAGTAAGCGTAGGGGTCTGAACCCCCCTACTAGCCAGAAAATCAGCTGCCCAGTTCCCCTCACGATGGATGTGTGAGAACCGAACATGTCGTCCGTGGCACAACATGTGAATGGACGTCAACGTGTGCCGAGTCACAGCCGAACCGTGCTGGCCAGACTGCAACACCGACACCACTGAAGCATCATCCATCTCAATCCAGATGTGATCTGAATACTGCACGGCGAGTCTCAGTCCATGAAGCAGTGCCTGGAACTCAGCATCAAAACTCGATGCGGCCCGTAGAAACCTGCCAAAAAAGAGCCAGTGTAGTCACGAACCAATCCGCCACCGCTTGCCGCCATCTGGAGATCAGTCGAGTAGGACCCATCCGTGTTGAGCTTTACCCACGGTACCTCAGGAGGTCGCCACGACACTATTCGAGACCGAAGAGATCTCGGAACAAGGTCTGCGACGGGTATGAAAGGCACCTGCGGATAGCAGCCCAACCAATGCTGTGGAAGGAGCTTCCCGACCGAAACCAAAAGGTGGAGGTGGTGCTGAATCTGCCAAACAATGTGAGACACAAGGAAAGAAACACCGCGATGCTTGCGGTTGTTCCTCTCCGTCCAAATAAACCAAAGTGCAAGACAGGGAATCAAAAAACTGATGTGCTTCGGAGAGGATCGTGGGAACAGCCCCCTCCAAAACCCAAGTGCCTGTGTGACTGTATGTGCAAGTGGTGCAGTGATGTGAAACCAAGACGCAACAAAATCCCAAACCGATTTCGCAGACTCAGACCAAAGAAATACATGCTCTAAGGACTCGACCTGTGGATCACGACAACACTGACAACGGGAAGCAAGGTGAAAACGACGAGACTGGAGACACACATCAACAGGGACACGATCATGTAACAGACGCCAGAGGAAGACGGAAATGGTGGGAGTAAGGCAATCATGCCAAATGGACTGAAAAGAGGCCGATCGGGCCGCCGGTACCTGACATGATCCCATGCAGAGGTCAAAGAGAACTCACCAGTAGAAGTCAAATTCCACCGCATGCTATCCCTCTTCCCCCACAGCACAGGAGTCCGGCTCAACGAATCAATCAGCTCATCAGACAACGCATAATGATCACATAAAGTAAGTAAACGACGCACAGACCAAGACTCACCATCAAAATACCAATCAACAGGGAGGTGATCAAAGGAAGAATCAGGACAAAAAGCAGATAAAGGCACATCATCAAACCACACATCATCCCAGAAGCTTACCTGACCGGCCCCCAATGACCACCTGATATGCTCCTGAGCCTGTGCACAAACTCGGATAAGCCTCTTCCACACCCTGCTATCGGACTTACGCAACGGCACCCTCTCCGGATAAAGTGAGCCACAATACTTCTGCCGCATATAACGGGCCCAAAGAGAATCCTGAGCCCTAAACCTCCACCACAACTTCCAACCAAACGCTGTGACCAGATCATAAA
The DNA here is from genome assembly GCA_026008535.1 of Perilla frutescens. Lineage (NCBI taxonomy): Eukaryota > Viridiplantae > Streptophyta > Magnoliopsida > Lamiales > Lamiaceae > Perilla > Perilla frutescens. The sequence goes on along the minus strand of BRKX01000024.1, from coordinate 64,458 downwards.
AACGGCGAATGCCCAAGCCACCCTCAGCCACCGGCAAGCAGATAGTCTCCCAGCTGATCCAATGTGTCCTCCTCTGCTCCCCAACCGATCCCCAGAAGAACCGGGCAATCATCTGCTCAAGCTGATGTATCACTCCCTTGGATGGATCCATCACCTGGAAGATGTGAAGAGGGAGAGTGGCAAGAGTGCTCTTGATAAGAGCCAATCTACCACCAAAGGAAAGACGCCGATGGGACCAACCATGGATCCTGGCACTCAACCGCTGTCGAAGAATATGGTTTGATTCATAATTGATCCTAATGTGCAAAAATACTAAACTCGATGAAAATCCCGCCGGTCACCCCGGGGCCAAATTTGGCCCCCTTTGGCGTGGGCTCGAAAAATTCATTTTTTGAAACCGGATGAATTAGGCTAATATAAGAATATGGTTTGATTCATAATTGATTGTAGTGTTCAAAAATGCTAGATTCGATGAAAATCCCGGCTGTCACACCGGGCCCGAACAAGACGTGACTCTGGCACTGCACAAAATGTTACATTTTTTGAAATCAACTTTAAAACCTTGTAGAGGTTGACATAAAATGAGTTTCTAGGATTTTTCTTTTCTAGATGATAGATATTTGAGATAGGAATCCAATGCAACAAGAATTTCAGGCATCGGACACCTATGGAGAGAGTTATAGCCGTTTTACTGACGGCTGCCAGAAAACGGGGCCGAATCTGGCCATTGGGCTTTATTATTTGATTCTTTTGGAAACCGGATGAATTAGGCCAATATCAGCATATGGTTTGATTCATAATTGATCCTAGTGTGCAAAAATACTAAACTCGATGAAAATCTCGCTGGTCACTTCGGGGCCAAATTTGGCCACCGGCCAAAGGGGTACCCCTTTGGCGCGGGCTCGAAAAATTCATTTTTTGAAACCGGATGAATTAGGCTAATATAAGCATATGGTTTGATTCATAATTGATTGTAGTGTTCAAAAATTCTAGATCCGATGAAAATTCTGGCTGTCACACCGGGCCCGAAGAAGACGTGACCCTGGCACTACACAAAATGTTACATTTTTTGAAATCAACTTTAAAACCTTGTAGAGGTTGACACAAAATGAGTTTCTAGGATTTTTCTTTTCTAGATGATAGATATTTGAGATAGGGATCCAACGCAACAAGAATTTCAGGCATCGGACACCTATGGAGAGAGTTATAGCCGTTTTACTGGCGGCTGCCAGAAAACAGGCCGAATCTGGCCGTCGGGCTTGATAAATTGATTCTTTTGGAAACCGGACGAATTAGGCCAATATCATCATATGGTTTGATTCATAATTGATCCTAGTGTGCAAAAATACTAAACTCGATGAAAATCCCGCCGGTCCCTTCGGGGCCAAATTTGGCCACCGGCCAAAGGGGTACCCTTTGGCACGGGCTCGAAAAATTCATTTTTTGAAACCGGATGAATTAGGCTAATATAAGCATATGGTTTGATTCATAATTGATTGTAGTGTTCAAAAATGCTAAATTCGATGAAAATTCCGGCTGTCACACCGGGCCCGAACAAGACGTGACCCTGGCACTACACAAAATGTTACGTTTTTTGAAATCAAATTTAAAACCTTGTAGAGGTTGACACAAAATGAGTTTCTAGGATTTTTCTTTTCTAGATGATAGATATTTGAGATAGGGATCCAACGCAACAAGAATTTCAGGCATCAGACACCTATGGAGAAAGTTATAGCCGTTTCACTGACGGCTGCCAGAAAACGGGGCCGAATCTGGCCGTCGGGCTTGATAATTTGATTCTTTCAGAAACCGGACGAATTAGGCCAATATCATCATATGGTTTGATTCATAATTGATCCTAGTGTGCAAAAATACTAAACTCGATGAAAATCCCGCCGGTCACTCCGGGGCCAAATTTGGCCACCGGCCACAGGGGTACCCCCTTTGGCGCGGCTCGAAAAATTCATTTTTTGAAACCGGATGAATTAGGCTAATATAAGCGTATGGTTTGATTCATAATTAATTGTAGTGTTCAAAAATGCTAAATTCGATGAAAATCCCGGCTGTCATACCGGGCCCGAACAAGACGTGACCCTGGCACTACACAAAATGTTACGTTTTTTGAAATCAAATTTAAAACCTTGTAGAGGTTGACAAAAAATGAGTTTCTAGGATTTCTCTTTTCTAGATGATAGATATATGAGATAGGAATCCAACGCAACAAGAATTTCAGGCATCGGACACCTATGGAGAGAGTTATAGCCGTTTTACTGACGGCTGCCAGAAAACGGGCCGAATCTGGCCGTCGTTCTTGATAATTTGATTCTTTTAGAAACCGGACGAATTAGGCCAATATAAGCATATGGTTTGATTCATAATTGATCCTAGTGTGCAAAAATACTAAACTCGATGAAAATCCCGCCGGTCACCCCGAGGCCAAATTTGGCCACCGGCCAAAGGGGTACCCCTTTGGCGCGGGCTCGAAAAATTCATTTTTTGAAACCGAATGAATTAGGCTAATATAAGCATATGGTTTGATTCATAATTGATCCTAGTGTGCAAAAATACTAAACTCGATGAAAATCCCGCCGGTCACCCCGAGGCCAAATTTGGCCACCGGCCAAAGGGGTACCCCTTTGGCGCGGGCTCGAAAAATTCATTTTTTGAAACCGGATGAATTAGACTAATATAAGCATATGGTTTGATTCATAATTGATTGTAGTGTTCAAAAATTCTAGATTCGATGAAAATTCTGGCTGTCACACCGGGCCCGAAGAAGACGTGACCCTGGCACTACACAAAATGTTACATTTTTTGAAATCAACTTTAAAACCTTGTAGAGGTTGACACAAAATGAGTTTCTAGGATTTTTCTTTTCTAGATGATAGATATTTGAGATAGGGATCCAACGCAACAAGAATTTCAGGCATCGGACACCTATGGAGAGAGTTATAGCCGTTTTACTGACGGCTGCCAGAAAACGGGGCCGAATCTGGCCGTCGGGCTTGATAAATTGATTCTTTTGGAAACTGGACGAATTAGGACAATATCATCATATGGTTTGATTCATAATTGATCCTAGTGTGCAAAAATGCTAAACTCGATGAAAATCCCGCCGGTCACTTCGGGGCCAAATTTGGCCACCGGCCAAAGGGTACCCCTTTGGCACGGGCTCGAAAAATTCATTTTTTGAAACCGGATGAATTAGGCTAATATAAGCAAATGGTTTGATTCATAATTGATTGTAGTGTTCAAAAATGCTAAATTCGATGAAAATTCCGGCTGTCACACCGGGCCCAAACAATACGTGACCCTGGCACTACACAAAATGTTACGTTTTTTGAAATCAAATTTAAAACCTTGTAGAGGTTGACACAAAATGAGTTTCTAGGATTTTTCTTTTCTAGATGATAGATATTTGAGATAGGGATCCAACGCAACAAGAATTTCAGGCATCAGACACCTATGGAGAGAGTTATAGCCGTTTCACTGACGGCTGCCAGAAAACGGGGCCGAATCTGGTCGTCGGGCTTGATAATTTGATTCTTTCAGAAACCGGACGAATTAGGCCAATATCATCATATGGTCTGATTCATAATTGATCCTAGTGTGCAAAAATACTAAACTCGATGAAAATCCCGTCGGTCACTTCGGGGCCAAATTTGGCCACCGGCCAAAGGGTACCCCTTTGGCACGGGCTCGAAAAATTCATTTTTTGAAACCGGATGAATTAGGATAATATAAGCATATGGTTTGATTTATAATTGATTGTCGTGTTCAAAAATACTAGATTCGATGAAAATTCCGGCTGTCACACCGGTCCCGAACAAGACATGACCCTGGCACTACAGAAAATGTTACGTTTTTTAAAATCAAATTTAAAACCTTGTAGAGGTTGACCTAAAATGAGTTTCTAGGATTTTTCTTTTCTAGATGATAGATATTTGAGATAGGGATCCAACGCAACAAGAATTTCAGGCATCAGACACCTATGGAGAGAGTTATAGCCGTTTCACTGACGGCTGCCAGAAAACGGGGCCGAATCTGGCCGTCGGGCTTGATTATTTGATTCTTTTAGAAACCGGACGAATTAGGCAAATATAAGCATATGGTTTGATTCATAATTGATCCTAGTGTGCAAAAATACTAAACTCGATGAAAATCCCGCCGGTCACCCCGAAGCCAAATTTGGCCACCGGCCAAAGGGGTACCCCTTTGGCGCGGGCTCGAAAAATTCATTTTTTGAAACCGAATGAATTAGGCTAATATAAGCATATGGTTTGATTCATAATTGATTGAAGTGTTCAAAAATGCTAGATTCGATGAAAATCCCGGCTGTCACACCGGGCCCGAACAAGACGTGACTCTGGCACTGCACAAAATGTTACATTTTTTGAAATCAACTTTAAAACCTTCTAGAGGTTGACAAAAAATGAGTTTCTAGGATTTTTCTTTTCTAGATGATAGATATTTGAGATAGGAATCCAACGCAACAAGAATTTCAGGCATCGGACACCTATGGAGAGAGTTATAGCCGTTTTACTGACGGCTGCCAGAAAACGGGCCGAATCTGGCCGTCGGGCTTGATTATTTAATTCTTTTGGAAACCGGACGAATGAGGCCAATATGAGCATATAGTTTGATTCATAATTGATTGTAGTGTTCAAAAATGCTAGATTCGATGAAAATCCCGACTGTCACACCGGGCCCGAACAAGACGTGACCCTAGCACTACACAAAATGTTACGTTTTTTGAAATCAACTTTAAAACCTTGTAGAGGTTGACAAAAAATGAGTTTCTAGGATTTTTCTTTTCTAGATGATAGATATTTGAGATAGGGATCCAACGCCACAAGAATTTCAGGCATCAGACACCTATAGAGAGAGTTATAGCCGTTTCACTGACGGCTGCCAGAAAACGGGGCCGAATCTGGCCGTCGGGCTTGATTATTTGATTCTTTTAGAAACCGGACGAATTAGGCCAATATAAGCATATGGTTTGATTCATAATTGATCCTAGTGTGCAAAAATACTAAACTCGATGAAAATCCCGCCGGTCACCCCGAGGCCAAATTTGGCCACCGGCCAAAGGGGTACCCCTTTGGCGCGTGCTCGAAAAATTCATTTTTTGAAACCGAATGAATTAGGCTAATATAAGCATATGGTTTGATTCATAATTGATTGAAGTGTTCAAAAATGCTAGATTCGATGAAAATCCCGGCTGTCACACCGGGCCCGAACAAGACGTGACTCTGGCACTGCACAAAATGTTACATTTTTTGAAATCAACTTTAAAACCTTCTAGAGGTTGACAAAAAATGAGTTTCTAGGATTTTTCTTTTATAGATGATAGATATTTGAGATAGGAATCCAACGCAACAAGAATTTCAGGCATCGGACACCTATGGAGAGAGTTATAGCCGTTTTACTGACGGCTGCCAGAAAACGGGCCGAATCTGGCCGTCGGGCTTGATTATTTAATTCTTTTGGAAACCGGACGAATGAGGCCAATATGAGCATATAGTTTGATTCATAATTGATTGTAGTGTTCAAAAATGCTAGATTCGATGAAAATCCCGACTGTCACACCGGGCCCGAACAAGACGTGACCCTAGCACTACACAAAATGTTACGTTTTTTGAAATCAACTTTAAAACCTTGTAGAGGTTGACAAAAAATGAGTTTCTAGGATTTTTCTTTTCTAGATGATAGATATTTGAGATAGGGATCCAACGCAACAAGAATTTCAGGCATCGGACACCTATGGAGAGAGTTATAGCCGTTTCACTGACGGCTGCCTGAAAACGGGGCCGAATCTGGCCGTCGGACTTGATAATTTGATTCTTTTGGAAACCGGACGAATTAGGCCAATATCATCATATGGTTTGATTGATAATTGATCCTAGTGTGCAAAAATACTAAACTCGATGAAAATCCCGTCGGTCACTTCGGGGCCAAATTTGGCCACCGGCCAAAGGGGTACCCTTTGGCAAGGGCTCGAAAAATTCATTTTTTGAAACCGGATGAATTAGGCTAATATAAGAATATGGTTTGATTCATAATTGATTGTAGTGTTCAAAAATGCTAGATTCGATGAAAATTCCGGCTGTCACACCGGGCCCGAACAAGACGTGACCCTGACACTACACAAAATGTTACGTTTTTTGAAATCAAATTTAAAACCTTGTAGAGGTTGACACAAAATGAGTTTCTAGGATTTTTCTTTTCTAGATGATAGATATTTGAGATAGGGATCCAACGCAACAAGAATTTCAGGCATCAGACACCTATGGAGAAAGTTATAGCCGTTTCACTGACGGCTGCCAGAAAACGGGGCCGAATCTGGCCGTCGGGCTTGATAATTTGATTCTTTCGGAAACCGGACGAATTAGGCCAATATCATCATATGGTTTGATTCATAATTGATCCTAGTGTGCAAAAATACTAAACTCGATGAAAATCCCGCCGGTCACTCCGGGGCCAAATTTGGCCACCGGCCACAGGGGTACCCCCTTTGGCGCGGGCTCGAAAAATTCATTTTTTGAAACCGGATGAATTAGGCTAATATAAGAGTATGGTTTGATTCATAATTAATTGTAGTGTTCAAAAATGCTAAATTCGATGAAAATCCCGGCTGTCACATCCGGCCCGAACAGGACGTGACCCTGGCACTACACAAAATGTTACGTTTTTTGAAATCAAATTTAAAACCTTGTAGAGGTTGACAAAAAATGAGTTTCTAGGATTTTTCTTTTCTAGATGATAGATATTTGAGATAGGAATCCAACGCAACAAGAATTTCAGGCATCGGACACCTATGGAGAGAGTTATAGCCGTTTTACAGACGGCTGCCAGAAAACGGGCCGAATCTGGCCGTCGGTCTTGATAATTTGATTCTTTTAGAAACCGGAAGAATTAGGCCAATATAAGCATATGGTTTGATTCATAATTGATCCTAGTGTGCAAAAATACTAAACTCGATGAAAATCCCGCCGGTCACCCCGAGGCCAAATTTGGCCACCGGCCAAAGGGGTACCCCTTTGGCGCGGGCTCGAAAAATTCATTTTTTGAAACCGAATGAATTAGGATAATATAAGCATATGGTTTGATTCATAATTGATCCTAGTGTGCAAAAATACTAAACTCGATGAAAATCCCGCCGGTCACCCCGAGGCCAAATTTGGCCACCGGCCAAAGGGGTACCCCATTGGCGCGGGCTCGAAAAATTCATTTTTTGAAACAGGATGAATTAGGCTAATATAAGCATATGGTTTGATTCATAATTGATTGTAGTGTTCAAAAATTCTAGATTCGATGAAAATTCTGGCTGTCACACCGGGCCCGAAGAAGACGTGACCCTGGCACTACACAAAATGTTACATTTTTTGAAATCAACTTTAAAACCTTGTAGAGGTTGACACAAAATGAGTTTCTAGGATTTTTCTTTTCTAGATGATAGATATTTGAGATAGGGATCCAACGCAACAAGAATTTCAGGCATCGGACACCTATGGAGAGAGTTATAGCCGTTTTACTGACGGCTGCCAGAAAACGGGACCGAATCTGGCCGTCGGGCTTGATAAATTGATTCTTTTGGAAACCGGACGAATTAGGACAATATCATCATATGGTTTGATTCATAATTGATCCTAGTGTGCAGAAATACTAAACTCGATGAAAATCCCGCCGGTCACTTCGGGGCCAAATTTGGCCACCGGCCAAAGGGGTACCCTTTGGCACGGGCTCGAAAAATTCATTTTTTGAAACCGGATGAATTAGGCTAATATAAGCATATGGTTTGATTCATAATTGATTGTAGTGTTCAAAAATGCTAAATTCGATGAAAATTCCGGCTGTCACACCGGGCCCAAACAATACGTGACCCTGGCACTACACAAAATGTTACGTTTTTTGAAATCAAATTTAAAACCTTGTAGAGGTTGACACAAAATGAGTTTCTAGGATTTTTCTTTTCTAGATGATAGATATTTGAGATAGGGATCCAACGCAACAAGAATTTCAGGCATCAGACACCTATGGAGAGAGTTATAGCCGTTTCACTGACGGCTGCCAGAAAACGGGGCCGAATCTGGCCGTCGGGCTTGATAATTTGATTCTTTCGGAAACCGGACGAATTAGGCCAATATCATCATATGGTCTGATTCATAATTGATCCTAGTGTGCAAAAATACTAAACTCGATGAAAATCCCGCCGGTCACTTCGGGGCCAAATTTGGCCACCGGCCAAAGGGTACCCCTTTGGCACGGGCTCGAAAAATTTATTTTTTGAAACCGGATGAATTAGGCTAATATAAGCATATGGTTTGATTCATAATTGATTTTCGTGTTCAAAAATACTAGATTCGATGAAAATTCCGGCTGTCACACCGGTCCCGAACAAGACATGACCCTGGCACTACACAAAATGTTACGTTTTTTAAAATCAAATTTAAAACCTTGTAGAGGTTGACCTAAAATGAGTTTCTAGGATTTTTCTTTTCTAGATGATAGATATTTGAGATAGGGATCCATCGCCACAAGAATTTCAGGCATCAGACACCTATAGAGAGAGTTATAGCCGTTTCACTGACGGCTGCCAGAAAACGGGGCCGAATCTGGCCGTCGGGCTTGATTATTTGATTCTTTTAGAAACCGGACGAATTAGGCCAATATAAGCATATGGTTTGATTCATAATTGATCCTAGTGTGCAAAAAGACTAAACTCGATGAAAATCCCGCCGGTCACCCCGAGGCCAAATTTGGCCACCGGCCAAAGGGGTACCCCTTTGGCGCGTGCTCGAAAAATTCATTTTTTGAAACCGAATGAATTAGGCTAATATAAGCATATGGTTTGATTCATAATTTATTGAAGTGTTCAAAAATGCTAGATTCGATGAAAATCCCGGCTGTCACACCGGGCCCGAACAAGACGTGACTCTGGCACTGCACAAAATGTTACATTTTTTGAAATCAACTTTAAAACCTTCTAGAGGTTGACAAAAAATGAGTTTCTAGGATTTTTCTTTTATAGATGATAGATATTTGAGATAGGAATCCAACGCAACAAGAATTTCAGGCATCGGACACCTATGGAGAGAGTTATAGCCGTTTTACTGACGGCTGCCAGAAAACGGGCCGAATCTGGCCGTCGGGCTTGATTATTTAATTCTTTTGGAAACCGGATGAATGAGGCCAATATGAGCATATAGTTTGATTCATAATTGATTGTAGTGTTCAAAAATGCTAGATTCGATGAAAATCCCGACTGTCACACCGGGCCCGAACAAGACGTGACCCTAGCACTACACAAAATGTTACGTTTTTTGAAATCAACTTTAAAACCTTGTAGAGGTTGACAAAAAATGAGTTTCTAGGATTTTTCTTTTCTAGATGATAGATATTTGAGATAGGGATCCAACGCAACAAGAATTTCAGGCATCGGACACCTATGGAGAGAGTTATAGCCGTTTAACTGACGGCTGCCTGAAAACGGGGCCGAATCTGGCCGTCGGACTTGATAATTTGATTCTTTTGGAAACCGGACGAATTAGGCCAATATCATCATATGGTTTGATTCATAATTGATCCTAGTGTGCAAAAATACTAAACTCGATGAAAATCCCATCGGTCACTTCGGGGCCAAATTTGGCCACCGGCCAAAGGGGTACCCTTTGGCAAGGGCTCGAAAAATTCATTTTTTGAAACCGGATGAATTAGGCTAATATAAGAATATGGTTTGATTCATAATTGATTGTAGTGTTCAAAAATGCTAGATTCGATGAAAATTCCGGCTGTCACACCGGGCCCGAAATAGACGTGACCCTGGCACTACACAAAATGTTACGTTTTTTGAAATCAAATTTAAAACCTTGTAGAGGTTGACACAAAATGAGTTTCTAGGATTTTTCTTTTCTAGATGATAGATATTTGAGATAGGGATCCAACGCAACAAGAATTTCAGGCATCGGACACCTATGGAGAGAGTTATAGCCATTTCACTGACGGCTGCCAGAAAACGGGGCCGAATCTGGCCGTCGGGCTTGATAATTTGATTCTTTTGGAAACCGGACGAATTAGGCCAATATCATCATATGGTTTGATTCATAATTGATCCTAGTGTGCAAAAATACTAAACTCGATGAAAATCCCGCCGGTCACTTCGGGGCCAAATTTGGCCACCGGCCATATGGTACCCCTTTGGCACGGGCTCGAAAAATTCATTTTTTGAAACCGGATGAATTAGGCTAATATAAGAATATGGTTTGATTCATAATTGATTGTAGTGTTCAAAAATGCTAGATTCGATGAAAATTCCGGCTGTCACACCGGGCCCGAACAAGACGTGACCCTGGCACTACACAAAATGTTACGTTTTTTGAAATCAAATTTAAAACCTTGTAGAGGTTGACACAAAATGAGTTTCTAGGATTTTTCTTTTCTAGATGATAGATATTTGAGATAGGGATCCAACGCAACAAGAATTTCAGGCATCGGACACCTATGGAGAGAGTTATAGCCATTTCACTGACGGCTGCCAGAAAACGGGGCCGAATCTGGCCGTCGGGCTTGATAATTTGATTCTTTTGGAAACCGGACGAATTAGGCCAATATCATCATATGGTTTGATTGATAATTGATCCTAGTGTGCAAAAATACTAAACTCGATGAAAATCCCGCCGGTCACTTCGGGGCCAAATTTGGCCACCGGCCAAAGGGTACCCCTTTGGCACGGGCTCGAAAAATTCATTTTTTGAAACCGGATGAATTAGGCTAATATAAGAATATGGTTTGATTCATAATTGATTGTAGTGTTCAAAAATGCTAGATTCGATGAAAATTCCTGCTGTCACACCGGGCCCGAACAAGACGTGACCCTGGCACTACACAAAATGTTACGTTTTTTGAAATCAAATTTAAAACCTTGTAGAGGTTGACACAAAATGAGTTTCTAGGATTTTTCTTTTCTAGATGATAGATATTTGAGATAGGGATCCAACGCAACAAGAATTTCAGGCATCGGACACCTATGGAGAGAGTTATAGCCGTTTCACTGACGGCTGCCTGAAAACGGGGCCGAATCTGGCCGTCGGACTTGATAATTTGATTCTTTTGGAAACCGGACGAATTAGGCCAATATCATCATATGGTTTGATTCATAATTGATCCTAGTGTGCAAAAATACTAAACTCGATGAAAATCCCGTCGGTCACTTCGGGGCCAAATTTGGCCACCGGCCAAAGGGGTACCCTTTGGCAAGGGCTCGAAAAATTCATTTTTTGAAACCGGATGAATTAGGCTAATATAAGAATATGGTTTGATTCATAATTGATTGTAGTGTTCAAAAATGCTAGATTCGATGAAAATTCCGGCTGTCACACCGGGCCCGAACAAGACGTGACCCTGGCACTACACAAAATGTTACGTTTTTTGAAATCAAATTTAAAACCTTGTAGAGGTTGACACAAAATGAGTTTCTAGGATTTTTCTTTTCTAGATGATAGATATTTGAGATAGGGATCCAACGCAACAAGAATTTCAGGCATCGGACACCTATGGAGAGAGTTATAGCCATTTCACTGACGGCTGCCAGAAAACGGGGCCGAATCTGGCCGTCGGGCTTGATAATTTGATTCTTTTGGAAACCGGACGAATTAGGCCAATATCATCATATGGTTTGATTGATAATTGATCCTAGTGTGCAAAAATACTAAACTCGATGAAAATCCCGCCGGTCACTTCGGGGCCAAATTTGGTCACCGGCCAAAGGGTACCCCTTTGGCACGGGCTCGAAAAATTCATTTTTTGAAACCGGATGAATTAGGCTAATATAAGAATATGGTTTGATTCATAATTGATTGTAGTGTTCAAAAATGCTAGATTCGATGAAAATTCCTGCTGTCACACCGGGCCCGAACAAGACGTGACCCTGGCACTACACAAAATGTTACGTTTTTTGAAATCAAATTTAAAACCTTGTAGAGGTTGACACAAAATGAGTTTCTAGGATTTTTCTTTTCTAGATGATAGATATTTGAGATAGGGATCCAACGCAACAAGAATTTCAGGCATCGGACACCTATGGAGAGAGTTATAGCCGTTTCACTGACGGCTGCCTGAAAACGGGGCCGAATCTGGCCGTCGGACTTGATAATTTGATTCTTTTGGAAACCGGACGAATTAGGCCAATATCATCATATGGTTTGATTCATAATTGATCCTAGTGTGCAAAAATACTAAACTCGATGAAAATCCCGTCGGTCACTTCGGGGCCAAATTTGGCCACCGGCCAAAGGGGTACCCTTTGGCAAGGGCTCGAAAAATTCATTTTTTGAAACCGGATGAATTAGGCTAATATAAGAATATGGTTTGATTCATAATTTATTTTAGTGTTCAAAAATGCTAGATTCGATGAAAATTCCGGCTGTCACACCGGGCCCGAACAAGACGTGACCCTGGCACTACACAAAATGTTACGTTTTTTGAAATCAAATTTAAAACCTTGTAGAGGTTGACACAAAATGAGTTTCTAGGATTTTTCTTTTCTAGATGATAGATATTTGAGATAGGGATCCAACGCAACAAGAATTTCAGGCATCGGACACCTATGGAGAGAGTTATAGCCATTTCACTGACGGCTGCCAGAAAACGGGGCCGAATCTGGCCGTCGGGCTTGATAATTTGATTCTTTTGGAAACCGGACGAATTAGGCCAATATCATCATATGGTTTGATTCATAATTGATCCTAGTGTGCAAAAATACTAAACTCGATGAAAATCCCGCTGGTCACTTTGGGGCCAAATTTGGCCACCGGCCAAATGGTACCCCTTTGGCACGGGCTCGAAAAATTCATTTTTTGAAACCGGATGAATTAGGCTAATATAAGAATATGGTTTGATTCATAATTGATTGTAGTGTTCAAAAATGCTAGATTCGATGAAAATTCCGGCTGTCACACCGGGCCCGAACAAGACGTGACCCTGGCACTACACAAAATGTTACGTTTTTTGAAATCAAATTTAAAACCTTGTAGAGGTTGACACAAAATGAGTTTCTAGGATTTTTCTTTTCTAGATGATAGATATTTGAGATAGGGATCCAACGCAACAAGAATTTCAGGCATCGGACACCTATGGAGAGAGTTATAGCCATTTCACTGAAGGCTGCCAGAAAACGGGGCCGAATCTGGCCGTCGGGCTTGATAATTTGATTCTTTTGGAAACCGGACGAATTAGGCCAATATCATCATATGGTTTGATTGATAATTGATCCTAGTGTGCAAAAATACTAAACTCGATGAAAATCCCGCCGGTCACTTCGGGGCCAAATTTGGCCACCGGCCAAAGGGTACCCCTTTGGCACGGGCTCGAAAAATTCATTTTTTGAAACCGGATGAATTAGGATAATATAAGAATATGGTTTGATTCATAATTGATTGTAGTGTTCAAAAATGCTAGATTCGATGAAAATTCCTGCTGTCACACCGGGCCCGAACAAGACGTGACCCTGGCACTACACAAAATGTTACGTTTTTTGAAATCAAATTTAAAACCTTGTAGAGGTTGACACAAAATGAGTTTCTAGGATTTTTCTTTTCTAGATGATAGATATTTGAGATAGGGATCCAACGCAACAAGAATTTCAGGCATCGGACACCTATGGAGAGAGTTATAGCCGTTTCACTGACGGCTGCCTGAAAACGGGGCCGAATCTGGCCGTCGGACTTGATAATTTGATTCTTTTGGAAACCGGACGAATTAGGCCAATATCATCATATGGTTTGATTCATAATTGATCCTAGTGTGCAAAAATACTAAACTCGATGAAAATCCCGTCGGTCACTTCGGGGCCAAATTTGGCCACCGGCCAAAGGGGTACCCTTTGGCAAGGGCTCGAAAAATTTATTTTTTAAAACCGGATGAATTAGGCTAATATAAGAATATGGTTTGATTCATAATTTATTTTAGTGTTCAAAAATGCTAGATTCGATGAAAATTCCGGCTGTCACACCGGGCCCGAACAAGACGTGACCCTGGCACTACACAAAATGTTACGTTTTTTGAAATCAAATTTAAAACCTTGTAGAGGTTGACACAAAATGAGTTTCTAGGATTTTTCTTTTCTAGATGATAGATATTTGAGATAGGGATCCAACGCAACAAGAATTTCAGGCATCGGACACCTATGGAGAGAGTTATAGCCATTTCACTGACGGCTGCCAGAAAACGGGGCCGAATCTGGCCGTCGGGCTTGATAATTTGATTCTTTTGGAAACCGGACGAATTAGGCCAATATCATCATATGGTTTGATTGATAATTGATCCTAGTGTGCAAAAATACTAAACTCGATGAAAATCCCGCCGGTCACTTCGGGGCCAAATTTGGCCACCGGCCAAAGGGTACCCCTTTGGCACGGGCTCGAAAAATTCATTTTTTGAAACCGGATGAATTAGGCTAATATAAGAATATGGTTTGATTCATAATTGATTGTAGTGTTCAAAAATGCTAGATTCGATGAAAATTCCTGCTGTCACACCGGGCCCGAACAAGACGTGACCCTGGCACTACACAAAATGTTACGTTTTTTGAAATCAAATTTAAAACCTTGTAGAGGTTGACACAAAATGAGTTTCTAGGATTTTTCTTTTCTAGATGATAGATATTTGAGATAGGGATCCAACGCAACAAGAATTTCAGGCATCGGACACCTATGGAGAGAGTTATAGCCGTTTCACTGACGGCTGCCTGAAAACGGGGCCGAATCTGGCCGTCGGACTTGATAATTTGATTCTTTTGGAAACCGGACGAATTAGGCCAATATCATCATATGGTTTGATTCATAATTGATCCTAGTGTGCAAAAATACTAAACTCGATGAAAATCCCGTCGGTCACTTCGGGGCCAAATTTGGCCACCGGCCAAAGGGGTACCCTTTGGCAAGGGCTCGAAAAATTCATTTTTTGAAACCGGATGAATTAGGCTAATATAAGAATATGGTTTGATTCATAATTGATTGTAGTGTTCAAAAATGCTAGATTCGATGAAAATTCCGGCTGTCACACCGGGCCCGAACAAGACGTGACCCTGGCACTACACAAAATGTTACGTTTTTTGAAATCAAATTTAAAACCTTGTAGAGGTTGACACAAAATGAGTTTCTAGGATTTTTCTTTTCTAGATGATAGATATTTGAGATAGGGATCCAACGCAACAAGAATTTCAGGCATCGGACACCTATGGAGAGAGTTATAGCCATTTCACTGACGGCTGCCAGAAAACGGGGCCGAATCTGGCCGTCGGGCTTGATAATTTGATTCTTTTGGAAACCGGACGAATTAGGCCAATATCATCATATGGTTTGATTCATAATTGATCCTAGTGTGCAAAAATACTAAACTCGATGAAAATCCCGCCGGTCACTTCGGGGCCAAATTTGGCCACCGGCCAAATGGTACCCCTTTGGCACGGGCTCGAAAAATTCATTTTTTGAAACCGGATGAATTAGGCTAATATAAGAATATGGTTTGATTCATAATTGATTGTAGTGTTCAAAAATGCTAGATTCGATGAAAATTCCGGCTGTCACACCGGGCCCGAACAAGACGTGACCCTGGCACTACACAAAATGTTACGTTTTTTGAAATCAAATTTAAAACCTTGTAGAGGTTGACACAAAATGAGTTTCTAGGATTTTTCTTTTCTAGATGATAGATATTTGAGATAGGGATCCAACGCAACAAGAATTTCAGGCATCGGACACCTATGGAGAGAGTTATAGCCATTTCACTGACGGCTGCCAGAAAACGGGGCCGAATCTGGCCGTCGGGCTTGATAATTTGATTCTTTTGGAAACCGGACGAATTAGGCCAATATCATCATATGGTTTGATTCATAATTGATCCTAGTGTGCAAAAATACTAAACTCGATGAAAATCCCGCCGGTCACTTCGGGGCCAAATTTGGCCACCGGCCAAATGGTACCCCTTTGGCACGGGCTCGAAAAATTCATTTTTTGAAACCGGATGAATTAGGCTAATATAAGAATATGGTTTGATTCATAATTGATTGTAGTGTTCAAAAATGCTAGATTCGATGAAAATTCCGGCTGTCACACCGGGCCCGAACAAGACGTGACCCTGGCACTACACAAAATGTTACGTTTTTTGAAATCAAATTTAAAACCTTGTAGAGGTTGACACAAAATGAGTTTCTAGGATTTTTCTTTTCTAGATGATAGATATTTGAGATAGGGATCCAACGCAACAAGAATTTCAGGCATCGGACACCTATGGAGAGAGTTATAGCCATTTCACTGACGGCTGCCAGAAAACGGGGCCGAATCTGGCCGTCGGGCTTGATAATTTGATTCTTTTGGAAACCGGACGAATTAGGCCAATATCATCATATGGTTTGATTCATAATTGATCCTAGTGTGCAAAAATACTAAACTCGATGAAAATCCCGCCGGTCACTTCGGGGCCAAATTTGGCCACCGGCCAAATGGTACCCCTTTGGCACGGGCTCGAAAAATTCATTTTTTGAAACCGGATGAATTAGGCTAATATAAGAATATGGTTTGATTCATAATTGATTGTAGTGTTCAAAAATGCTAGATTCGATGAAAATTCCGGCTGTCACACCGGGCCCGAACAAGACGTGACCCTGGCACTACACAAAATGTTACGTTTTTTGAAATCAAATTTAAAACCTTGTAGAGGTTGACACAAAATGAGTTTCTAGGATTTTTCTTTTCTAGATGATAGATATTTGAGATAGGGATCCAACGCAACAAGAATTTCAGGCATCGGACACCTATGGAGAGAGTTATAGCCATTTCACTGACGGCTGCCAGAAAACGGGGCCGAATCTGGCCGTCGGGCTTGATAATTTGATTCTTTTGGAAACCGGACGAATTAGGCCAATATCATCATATGGTTTGATTCATAATTGATCCTAGTGTGCAAAAATACTAAACTCGATGAAAATCCCGCCGGTCACTTCGGGGCCAAATTTGGCCACCGGCCAAATGGTACCCCTTTGGCACGGGCTCGAAAAATTCATTTTTTGAAACCGGATGAATTAGGCTAATATAAGAATATGGTTTGATTCATAATTGATTGTAGTGTTCAAAAATGCTAGATTCGATGAAAATTCCGGCTGTCACACCGGGCCCGAACAAGACGTGACCCTGGCACTACACAAAATGTTACGTTTTTTGAAATCAAATTTAAAACCTTGTAGAGGTTGACACAAAATGAGTTTCTAGGATTTTTCTTTTCTAGATGATAGATATTTGAGATAGGGATCCAACGCAACAAGAATTTCAGGCATCAGACACCTATGGAGAGAGTTATAGCCGTTTCACTGACGGCTGCCAGAAAACGGGGCCGAATCTGGCCGTCGGGCTTGATAATTTGATTCTTTCGGAAACCGGACGAATTAGGCCAATATCATCATTTGGTTTGATTCATAATTGATCCTAGTGTGCAAAAATACTAAACTCGATGAAAATCCCGCCGGTCACTTCGGGGCCAAATTTGGCCACCGGCCAAATGGTACCCCTTTGGCACGGGCTCGAAAAATTCATTTTTTGAAACCGGATGAATTAGGCTAATATAAGAATATGGTTTGATTCATAATTGATTGTAGTGTTCAAAAATGCTAGATTCGATGAAAATTCCGGCTGTCACACCGGGCCCGAACAAGACGTGACCCTGGCACTACACAAAATGTTACGTTTTTTGAAATCAAATTTAAAACCTTGTAGAGGTTGACACAAAATGAGTTTCTAGGATTTTTCTTTTCTAGATGATAGATATTTGAGATAGGGATCCAACGCAACAAGAATTTCAGGCATCGGACACCTATGGAGAGAGTTATAGCCATTTCACTGACGGCTGCCAGAAAACGGGGCCGAATCTGGCCGTCGGGCTTGATAATTTGATTCTTTTGGAAACCGGACGAATTAGGCCAATATCATCATATGGTTTGATTCATAATTGATCCTAGTGTGCAAAAATACTAAACTCGATGAAAATCCCGCCGGTCACTTCGGGGCCAAATTTGGCCACCGGCCAAATGGTACCCCTTTGGCACGGGCTCGAAAAATTCATTTTTTGAAACCGGATGAATTAGGCTAATATAAGAATATGGTTTGATTCATAATTGATTGTAGTGTTCAAAAATGCTAGATTCGATGAAAATTCCGGCTGTCACACCGGGCCCGAACAAGACGTGACCCTGGCACTACACAAAATGTTACGTTTTTTGAAATCAAATTTAAAACCTTGTAGAGGTTGACACAAAATGAGTTTCTAGGATTTTTCTTTTCTAGATGATAGATATTTGAGATAGGGATCCAACGCAACAAGAATTTCAGGCATCGGACACCTATGGAGAGAGTTATAGCCATTTCACTGACGGCTGCCAGAAAACGGGGCCGAATCTGGCCGTCGGGCTTGATAATTTGATTCTTTTGGAAACCGGACGAATTAGGCCAATATCATCATATGGTTTGATTCATAATTGATCCTAGTGTGCAAAAATACTAAACTCGATGAAAATCCCGCCGGTCACTTCGGGGCCAAATTTGGCCACCGGCCAAATGGTACCCCTTTGGCACGGGCTCGAAAAATTCATTTTTTGAAACCGGATGAATTAGGCTAATATAAGAATATGGTTTGATTCATAATTGATTGTAGTGTTCAAAAATGCTAGATTCGATGAAAATTCCGGCTGTCACACCGGGCCCGAACAAGACGTGACCCTGGCACTACACAAAATGTTACGTTTTTTGAAATCAAATTTAAAACCTTGTAGAGGTTGACACAAAATGAGTTTCTAGGATTTTTCTTTTCTAGATGATAGATATTTGAGATAGGGATCCAACGCAACAAGAATTTCAGGCATCAGACACCTATGGAGAGAGTTATAGCCGTTTCACTGACGGCTGCCAGAAAACGGGGCCGAATCTGGCCGTCGGGCTTGATAATTTGATTCTTTCGGAAACCGGACGAATTAGGCCAATATCATCATTTGGTTTGATTCATAATTGATCCTAGTGTGCAAAAATACTAAACTCGATGAAAATCCCGCCGGTCACTTCGGGGCCAAATTTGGCCACCGGCCAAATGGTACCCCTTTGGCACGGGCTCGAAAAATTCATTTTTTGAAACCGGATGAATTAGGCTAATATAAGAATATGGTTTGATTCATAATTGATTGTAGTGTTCAAAAATGCTAGATTCGATGAAAATTCCGGCTGTCACACCGGGCCCGAACAAGACGTGACCCTGGCACTACACAAAATGTTACGTTTTTTGAAATCAAATTTAAAACCTTGTAGAGGTTGACACAAAATGAGTTTCTAGGATTTTTCTTTTCTAGATGATAGATATTTGAGATAGGGATCCAACGCAACAAGAATTTCAGGCATCAGACACCTATGGAGAAAGTTATAGCCGTTTCACTGACGGCTGCCAGAAAACGGGGCCGAATCTGGCCGTCGGGCTTGATAATTTGATT
Source organism: Perilla frutescens (assembly GCA_026008535.1). Taxonomy (NCBI): domain Eukaryota; kingdom Viridiplantae; phylum Streptophyta; class Magnoliopsida; order Lamiales; family Lamiaceae; genus Perilla; species Perilla frutescens. The sequence continues at coordinate 44,936 of BRKX01000024.1, read as the reverse complement.
CTTTCGGAAACCGGACGAATTAGGCCAATATCATCATTTGGTTTGATTCATAATTGATCCTAGTGTGCAAAAATACTAAACTCGATGAAAATCCCGCCGGTCACTCCGGGGCCAAATTTGGCCACCGGCCACAGGGGTACCCCCTTTGGCGCGGGCTCGAAAAATTCATTTTTTGAAACCGGATGAATTAGGCTAATATAAGCGTATGGTTTGATTCATAATTAATTGTAGTGTTCAAAAATGCTAAATTCGATGAAAATCCCGGCTGTCACACCCGGCCCGAACAAGACGTGACCCTGGCACTACACAAAATGTTACGTTTTTTGAAATCAAATTTAAAATCTTGTAGAGGTTGACAAAAAATTAGTTTCTAGGATTTTTCTTTTCTAGATGATAGATATTTGAGATAGGAATCCAACGCAACAAGAATTTCAGGCATCGGAGACCTATGGAGAGAGTTATAGCCGTTTTACTGACGGCTGCCAGAAAACGGGCCGAATCTGGCCGTCGGTCTTGATAATTTGATTCTTTTAGAAACCGGACGAATTAGGCCAATATAAGCATATGGTTTGATTCATAATTGATCCTAGTGTGCAAAAATACTAAACTCGATGAAAATCCCGCCGGTCACCCCGAGGCCAAATTGATCCTAGTGTGCAAAAATACTAAACTCGATGAAAATCCCGCCGGTCACCCCGAGGCCAAATTTGGCCACCGGCCAAAGGGGTACCCCATTGGCGCGGGCTCGAAAAATTCATTTTTTGAAACCGAATGAATTAGGCTAATATAAGCATATGGTTTGATTCATAATTGATTGTAGTGTTCAAAAATTCTAGATTCGATGAAAATTCTGGCTGTCACACCGGGCCCGAAGAAGACGTGACCCTGACACTACACAAAATGTTACATTTTTTGAAATCAACTTTAAAACCTTGTAGAGGTTGACACAAAATGAGTTTCTAGGATTTTTCTTTTCTAGATGATAGATATTTGAGATAGGGATCCAACGCAACAAGAATTTCAGGCATCGGACACCTATGGAGAGAGTTATAGCCATTTCACTGAAGGCTGCCAGAAAACGGGGCCGAATCTGGCCGTCGGGCTTGATAATTTGATTCTTTCGGAAACCGGACGAATTAGGCCAATATCATCATATGGTCTGATTCATAATTGATCCTAGTGTGGAAAAATACTAAACTCGATGAAAATCCCGCCGGTCACTTCGGGGCCAAATTTGGCCACCGGCCAAATGGTACCCCTTTGGCACGGGCTCGAAAAATTCATTTTTTGAAACCGGATGAATTAGGCTAATATAAGAATATGGTTTGATTCATAATTGATTGTAGTGTTCAAAAATGCTAGATTCGATGAAAATTCCGGCTGTCACACCGGGCCCGAACAAGACGTGACCCTGGCACTACACAAAATGTTACGTTTTTTGAAATCAAATTTAAAACCTTGTAGAGGTTGACACAAAATGAGTTTCTAGGATTTTTCTTTTCTAGATGATAGATATTTGAGATAGGGATCCAACGCAACAAGAATTTCAGGCATCGGACACCTATGGAGAGAGTTATAGCCATTTCACTGACGGCTGCCAGAAAACGGGGCCGAATCTGGCCGTCGGGCTTGATAATTTGATTCTTTTGGAAACCGGACGAATTAGGCCAATATCATCATATGGTTTGATTCATAATTGATCCTAGTGTGCAAAAATACTAAACTCGATGAAAATCCCGCCGGTCACTTCGGGGCCAAATTTGGCCACCGGCCAAATGGTACCCCTTTGGCACGGGCTCGAAAAATTCATTTTTTGAAACCGGATGAATTAGGCTAATATAAGAATATGGTTTGATTCATAATTGATTGTAGTGTTCAAAAATGCTAGATTCGATGAAAATTCCGGCTGTCACACCGGGCCCGAACAAGACGTGACCCTGGCACTACACAAAATGTTACGTTTTTTGAAATCAAATTTAAAACCTTGTAGAGGTTGACACAAAATGAGTTTCTAGGATTTTTCTTTTCTAGATGATAGATATTTGAGATAGGGATCCAACGCAACAAGAATTTCAGGCATCAGACACCTATGGAGAAAGTTATAGCCGTTTCACTGACGGCTGCCAGAAAACGGGGCCGAATCTGGCCGTCGGGCTTGATAATTTGATTCTTTCGGAAACCGGACGAATTAGGCCAATATCATCATATGGTTTGATTCATAATTGATCCTAGTGTGCAAAAATACTAAACTCGATGAAAATCCCGCCGGTCACTCCGGGGCCAAATTTGGCCACCGGCCACAGGGGTACCCCCTTTGGCGCGGGCTCGAAAAATTCATTTTTTGAAACCGGATGAATTAGGCTAATATAAGCGTATGGTTTGATTCATAATTAATTGTAGTGTTCAAAAATGCTAAATTCGATGAAAATCCCGGCTGTCACACCCGGCCCGAACAAGACGTGACCCTGGCACTACACAAAATGTTACGTTTTTTGAAATCAAATTTAAAACCTTGTAGAGGTTGACAAAAAATGAGTTTCTAGGATTTTTCTTTTCTAGATGATAGATATTTGAGATAGGAATCCAACGCAACAAGAATTTCAGGCATCGGAGACCTATGGAGAGAGTTATAGCCGTTTTACTGACGGCTGCCAGAAAACGGGCCGAATCTGGCCGTCGGTCTTGATAATTTGATTCTTTTAGAAACCGGACGAATTAGGCCAATATAAGCATATGGTTTGATTCATAATTGATCCTAGTGTGCAAAAATACTAAACTCGATGAAAATCCCGCCGGTCACCCCGAGGCCAAATTGATCCTAGTGTGCAAAAATACTAAACTCGATGAAAATCCCGCCGGTCACCCCGAGGCCAAATTTGGCCACCGGCCAAAGGGGTACCCCATTGGCGCGGGCTCGAAAAATTCATTTTTTGAAACCGAATGAATTAGGCTAATATAAGCATATGGTTTGATTCATAATTGATTGTAGTGTTCAAAAATTCTAGATTCGATGAAAATTCTGGCTGTCACACCGGGCCCGAAGAAGACGTGACCCTGGCACTACACAAAATGTTACATTTTTTGAAATCAACTTTAAAACCTTGTAGAGGTTGACACAAAATGAGTTTCTAGGATTTTTCTTTTCTAGATGATAGATATTTGAGATAGGGATCCAACGCAACAAGAATTTCAGGCATCGGACACCTATGGAGAGAGTTATAGCCGTTTTACTGACGGCTGCCAGAAAACGGGACCGAATCTGGCCGTCGGGCTTGATAAATTGATTCTTTTGGAAACCGGACGAATTAGGACAATATCATCATATGGTTTGATTCATAATTGATCCTAGTGTGCAAAAATACTAAACTCGATGAAAATCCCGCCGGTCACTTCGGGGCCAAATTTGGCCACCGGCCAAAGGGGTACCCTTTGGCACGGGCTCGAAAAATTCATTTTTTGAAACCGGATGAATTAGGCTAATATAAGCATATGGTTTGATTCATAATTGATTGTAGTGTTCAAAAATGCTAAATTCGATGAAAATTCCGGCTGTCACACCGGGCCCAAACAATACGTGACCCTGGCACTACACAAAATGTTACGTTTTTTGAAATCAAATTTAAAACCTTGTAGAGGTTGACACAAAATGAGTTTCTAGGATTTTTCTTTTCTAGATGATAGATATTTGAGATAGGGATCCAACGCAACAAGAATTTCAGGCATCAGACACCTATGGAGAGAGTTATAGCCGTTTCACTGACGGCTGCCAGAAAACGGGGTCGAATCTGGCCGTCGGGCTTGATAATTTGATTCTTTCGGAAACCGGACGAATTAGGCCAATATCATCATATGGTTTGATTGATAATTGATCCTAGTGTGCAAAAATACTAAACTCGATGAAAATCCCGTCGGTCACTTCGGGGCCAAATTTGGCCACCGGCCAAAGGGGTACCCTTTGGCAAGGGCTCGAAAAATTCATTTTTTGAAACCGGATGAATTAGGCTAATATAAGAATATGGTTTGATTCATAATTGATTGTAGTGTTCAAAAATGCTAGATTCGATGAAAATCCCGGCTGTCACACCGGGCCCGAACAAGACGTGACTCTGGCACTGCACAAAATGTTACATTTTTTGAAATCAACTTTAAAACCTTCTAGAGGTTGACAAAAAATGAGTTTCTAGGATTTTTCTTTTATAGATGATAGATATTTGAGATAGGAATCCAACGCAACAAGAATTTCAGGCATCGGACACCTATGGAGAGAGTTATAGCCGTTTTACTGACGGCTGCCAGAAAACGGGCCGAATCTGGCCGTCGGGCTTGATTATTTAATTCTTTTGGAAACCGGACGAATGAGGCCAATATGAGCATATAGTTTGATTCATAATTGATTGTAGTGTTCAAAAATGCTAGATTCGATGAAAATCCCGACTGTCACACCGGGCCCGAACAAGACGTGACCCTAGCACTACACAAAATGTTACGTTTTTTGAAATCAACTTTAAAACCTTGTAGAGGTTGACAAAAAATGAGTTTCTAGGATTATTCTTTTCTAGATGATAGATATTTGAGATAGGGATCCAACGCAACAAGAATTTCAGGCATCGGACACCTATGGAGAGAGTTATAGCCGTTTCACTGACGGCTGCCTGAAAACGGGGCCGAATCTGGCCGTCGGACTTGATAATTTGATTCTTTTGGAAACCGGACGAATTAGGCCAATATCATCATATGGTTTGATTCATAATTGATCCTAGTGTGCAAAAATACTAAACTCGATGAAAATCCCGTCGGTCACTTCGGGGCCAAATTTGGCCACCGGCCAAAGAGGTACCCTTTGGCAAGGGCTCGAAAAATTCATTTTTTGAAACCGGATGAATTAGGATAATATAAGAATATGGTTTGATTCATAATTGATTGTAGTGTTCAAAAATGCTAGATTCGATGAAAATTCCGGCTGTCACACCGGGCCCGAACAAGACGTGACCCTGGCACTACACAAAATGTTACATTTTTTGAAATCAAATTTAAAACCTTGTAGAGGTTGACACAAAATGAGTTTCTAGGATTTTTCTTTTCTAGATGATAGATATTTGAGATAGGGATCCAACGCAACAAGAATTTCAGGCATCGGACACCTATGGAGAGAGTTATAGCCATTTCACTGACGGCTGCCAGAAAACGGGGCCGAATCTGGCCGTCGGGCTTGATAATTTGATTCTTTTCGAAACCGGACGAATTAGGCCAATATCATCATATGGTTTGATTCATAATTGATCCTAGTGTGCAAAAATACTAAACTCGATGAAAATTCCGCCGGTCACTTCGGGGCCAAATTTTGCCACCGGCCAAATGGTACCCCTTTGGCACGGGCTCGAAAAATTCATTTTTTGAAACCGGATGAATTAGGCTAATATAAGAATATGGTTTGATTCATAATTGATTGTAGTGTTCAAAAATGCTAGATTCGATGAAAATTCCGGCTGTCACACCGGGCCCGAACAAGACGTGACCCTGGCACTACACAAAATGTTACGTTTTTTGAAATCAAATTTAAAACCTTGTAGAGGTTGACACAAAATGAGTTTCTAGGATTTTTCTTTTCTAGATGATAGATATTTGAGATAGGGATCCAACGCAACAAGAATTTCAGGCATCAGACACCTATGGAGAGAGTTATAGCCATTTCACTGACGGCTGCCAGAAAACGGGGCCGAATCTGGCCGTCGGGCTTGATAATTTGATTCTTTTGGAAACCGGACGAATTAGGCCAATATCATCACATGGTTTGATTGATAATTGATCCTAGTGTGCAAAAATACTAAACTCGATGAAAATCCCGCCGGTCACTTCGGGGCCAAATTTGGCCACTGGCCAAAGGGTACCCCTTTGGCACGGGCTCGAAAAATTCATTTTTTGAAACCGGATGAATTAGGCTAATATAAGAATATGGTTTGATTCATAATTGATTGTAGTGTTCAAAAATGCTAGATTCGATGAAAATTCCTGCTGTCACACCGGGCCCGAACAAGACGTGACCCTGGCACTACACAAAATGTTACGTTTTTTGAAATCAAATTTAAAACCTTGTAGAGGTTGACACAAAATGAGTTTCTAGGATTTTTCTTTTCTAGATGATAGATATTTGAGATAGGGATCCAACGCAACAAGAATTTCAGGCATCGGACACCTATGGAGAGAGTTATAGCCGTTTCACTGACGGCTGCCTGAAAACGGGGCCGAATCTGGCCGTCGGACTTGATAATTTGATTCTTTTGGAAACCGGACGAATTAGGCCAATATCATCATATGGTTTGATTCATAATTGATCCTAGTGTGCAAAAATACTAAACTCGATGAAAATCCCGTCGGTCACTTCGGGGCCAAATTTGGCCACCGGCCAAAGGGGGTACCCTTTGGCAAGGGCTCGAAAAATTCATTTTTTGAAACCGGATGAATTAGGCTAATATAAGAATATGGTTTGATTCATAATTGATTGTAGTGTTCAAAAATGCTAGATTCGATGAAAATTCTGGCTGTCACACCGGGCCCGAACAAGACGTGACCCTGGCACTACACAAAATGTTACGTTTTTTGAAATCAAATTTAAAACCTTGTAGAGGTTGACACAAAATGAGTTTCTAGGATTTTTCTTTTCTAGATGATAGATATTTGAGATAGGGATCCAACGCAACAAGAATTTCAGGCATCGGACACCTATGGAGAGAGTTATAGCCATTTCACTGACGGCTGCCAGAAAACGGGGCCGAATCTGGCCGTCGGGCTTGATAATTTGATTCTTTTGGAAACCGGACGAATTAGGCCAATATCATCATATGGTTTGATTCATAATTGATCCTAGTGTGCAAAAATACTAAACTCGATGAAAATCCCGCCGGTCACTTCGGGGCCAAATTTGGCCACCGGCCAAATGGTACCCCTTTGGCACGGGCTCGAAAAATTCATTTTTTGAAACCGGATGAATTAGGCTAATATAAGAATATGGTTTGATTCATAATTGATTGTAGTGTTCAAAAATGCTAGATTCGATGAAAATTCCGGCTGTCACACCGGGCCCGAACAAGACGTGACCCTGGCACTACACAAAATGTTACGTTTTTTGAAATCAAATTTAAAACCTTGTAGAGGTTGACACAAAATGAGTTTCTAGGATTTTTCTTTTCTAGATGATAGATATTTGAGATAGGGATCCAACGCAACAAGAATTTCAGGCATCGGACACCTATGGAGAGAGTTATAGCCATTTCACTGACGGCTGCCAGAAAACGGGGCCGAATCTGGCCGTCGGGCTTGATAATTTGATTCTTTTGGAAACTGGACGAATTAGGCCAATATCATCATATGGTTTGATTCATAATTGATCCTAGTGTGCAAAAATACTAAACTCGATGAAAATCCCGCCGGTCACTTCGGGGCCAAATTTGGCCACCGGCCAAATGGTACCCCTTTGGCACGGGCTCGAAAAATTCATTTTTTGAAACCGGATGAATTAGGCTAATATAAGAATATGGTTTGATTCATAATTGATTGTAGTGTTCAAAAATGCTAGATTCGATGAAAATTCCGGCTGTCACACCGGGCCCGAACAAGACGTGACCCTGGCACTACACAAAATGTTACGTTTTTTGAAATCAAATTTAAAACCTTGTAGAGGTTGACACAAAATGAGTTTCTAGGATTTTTCTTTTCTAGATGATAGATATTTGAGATAGGGATCCAGCGCAACAAGAATTTCAGGCATCGGACACCTATGGAGAGAGTTATAGCCGTTTCACTGACGGCTGCCAGAAAACGGGGCCGAATCTGGCTGTCGGGCTTGATAATTTGATTCTTTTTGAAACCGGACGAATTAGGCCAATATCATCATATGGTTTGATTGATAATTGATCCTAGTGTGCAAAAATACTAAACTCGATGAAAATCCCGCCGGTCACTTCGGGGCCAAATTTGGCCACCGGCCAAAGGGTACCCCTTTGGCACGGGCTCGAAAAATTCATTTTTTGAAACCGGATGAATTAGGCTAATATAAGAATATGGTTTGATTCATAATTGATTGTAGTGTTCAAAAATGCTAGATTCGATGAAAATTCCTGCTGTCACACCGGGCCCGAACAAGACGTGACCCTGGCACTACACAAATTGTTACGTTTTTTGAAATCAAATTTAAAACCTTGTAGAGGTTGACACAAAATGAGTTTCTAGGATTTTTCTTTTCTAGATGATAGATATTTGAGATAGGGATCCAACGCAACAAGAATTTCAGGCATCGGACACCTATGGAGAGAGTTATAGCTGTTTCACTGATGGCTGCCTAAAAACGGGGCCGAATCTGGCCGTCGGACTTGATAATTTGATTCTTTTGGAAACCGGACGAATTAGGCCAATATCATCATATGGTTTGATTCATAATTGATCCTAGTGTGCAAAAATACTAAACTCGATGAAAATCCCGCCGGTCACTTCGGGGCCAAATTTGGCCACCGGCCAAATGGTACCCCTTTGGCACGGGCTCGAAAAATTCATTTTTTGAAACCGGATGAATTAGGCTAATATAAGAATATGGTTTGATTCATAATTGATTGTAGTGTTCAAAAATGCTAGATTCGATTAAAATTCCGGCTGTCACACCGGGCCCGAACAAGACGTGACCCTGGCACTACACAAAATGTTACGTTTTTTGAAATCAACTTTAAAACATTGTAGAGGTTGAGACAAAATGAGTTTCTAGGATTTTTCTTTTCTAGATGATAGATATTTGAGAGAGGGATCCGACGCAACAAGAATTTCAGGCATCGGACACCTATGGAGAGAGTTATAGCCGTTTCACTGACGGTTGCCTGAAAACGGGGCCGAATCTGGCCGTCGGACTTGATAATTTGATTCTTTTGGAAACCGGACGAATTAGGCCAATATCATCATATGGTTTGATTGATAATTGATCCTAGTGTGCAAAAATACTAAACTCGATGAACATTCCGCCGGTCACTTCGGGGCCAAATTTGGCCACCGGCCAAAGGGGTACCCTTTGGTAAGGGCTCGAAAAATTCATTTTTTGAAACCGGATGAATTAGGCTAATATAAGCATATGGTTTGATTCATAATTGATTGTAGTGTTCAAAAATGCTAGATTCGATGAAAATCCCGGCTGTCACACCGAGCCCGGACAAGACGTGACCCTGGCACTACACAAAATGTTACGTTTTTTGAAATCAACTTTAAAACATTGTAGAGGTTGACACAAAATGATTTTCTAGATGATAGATATTTGAGATAGGAATCCAACGCAATAAGAATTTCAGGCATCGGACACCTATGGAGAGAGTTATAGCCGTTTTACTGACGGCTGCCAGAAAACGGGGCCGAATCTGGCCGTCGGGCTTGATTATTTGATTCTTTTGGAAACCGGATGAATTAGGCCAATATGAGCATATGGTTTGATTCATAATTGATCCTAGTGTGCAAAAATACTAAACTCGATGAAAATCCCGCTGGTCACTTCGGGGTTAAATTTGGCCACCGGCCAAAGGGGTACCCCTTTGGCGCGGGCTAGAAAAATTCATTTTTTAAAACCGGATGAATTAGGCTAATATAAGCATATTGTTTGATTCATAATTGATTGTAGTGTTCAAAAATGCTAGATTCGATGAAAATTCCGGCTGTCACACCGGGCCCGAAGAAGACGTGACCCTGGCACTACACAAAATGTTACGTTTTTTGAAATCAAATTTAAAACCTTGTAGAGGTTGACACAAAATGAGTTTCTAGGATTTTTCTTTTCTAGATGATAGATATTTGAGATAGGGATCCAACGCAACAAGAATTTCAGGCATCGGACACCTATGGAGAGAGTTATAGCCATTTCACTGACGGCTGCCAGAAAACGGGGCCGAATCTGGCCGTCGGGCTTGATAATTTGATTCTTTTGGAAACCGGACGAATTAGGCCAATATCATCATATGGTTTGATTCATAATTGATCCTAGTGTGCAAAAATACTAAACTCGATGAAAATCCCGCCGGTCACTTCGGGGCCAAATTTGGCCACCGGCCAAATGGTACCCCTTTGGCACGGGCTCGAAAAATTCATTTTTTGAAACCGGATGAATTAGGCTAATATAAGAATATGGTTTGATTCATAATTGATTGTAGTGTTCAAAAATGCTAGATTCGATGAAAATTCCGGCTGTCACACCGGGCCCGAACAAGACGTGACCCTGGCACTACACAAAATGTTACGTTTTTTGAAATCAACTTTAAAACATTGTAGAGGTTGACACAAAATGAGTTTCTAGGATTTTTCTTTTCTAGATGATAGATATTTGAGAGAGGGATCCGACGCAACAAGAATTTCAGGCATCGGACACCTATGGAGAGAGTTATAGCCGTTTCACTGACGGTTGCCTGAAAACGGGGCCGAATCTGGCCGTCGGACTTGATAATTTGATTCTTTTGGAAACCGGACGAATTAGGCCAATATCATCATATGGTTTGATTGATAATTGATCCTAGTGTGCAAAAATACTAAACTCGATGAACATTCCGCCGGTCACTTCGGGGCCAAATTTGGCCACCGGCCAAAGGGGTACCCTTTGGTAAGGGCTCGAAAAATTCATTTTTTGAAACCGGATGAATTAGGCTAATATAAGCATATGGTTTGATTCATAATTGATTGTAGTGTTCAAAAATGCTAGATTCGATGAAAATCCCGGCTGTCACACCGAGCCCGGACAAGACGTGACCCTGGCACTACACAAAATGTTACGTTTTTTGAAATCAACTTTAAAACATTGTAGAGGTTGACACAAAATGATTTTCTAGATGATAGATATTTGAGATAGGAATCCAACGCAATAAGAATTTCAGGCATCGGACACCTATGGAGAGAGTTATAGCCGTTTTACTGACGGCTGCCAGAAAACGGGGCCGAATCTGGCCGTCGGGCTTGATTATTTGATTCTTTTGGAAACCGGATGAATTAGGCCAATATGAGCATATGGTTTGATTCATAATTGATCCTAGTGTGCAAAAATACTAAACTCGATGAAAATCCCGCTGGTCACTTCGGGGTTAAATTTGGCCACCGGCCAAAGGGGTACCCCTTTGGCGCGGGCTAGAAAAATTCATTTTTTAAAACCGGATGAATTAGGCTAATATAAGCATATGGTTTGATTCATAATTGATTGTAGTGTTCAAAAATGCTAGATTCGATGAAAATTCCGGCTGTCACACCGGGCCCGAAGAAGACGTGACCCTGGCACTACACAAAATGTTACGTTTTTTGAAATCAATTTTAAAACCTTGTAGAGGTTGACACAAAATGATTTTCTAGGATTTTTCTTTTCTAGATGATAGATATTTGAGATTGGAATCCAACGCAACAAGAATTTCAGGCATCGGACACCTATGGAGAGAGTTATAGCCGTTTTACTGACGGCTGCCAGAAAACGGGGCCGAATCTGGCCGTCGGGCTTGATTATTTGATTCTTTTGGAAACCGGACGAATTAGGCCAATATCATCATATGGTTTGATTCATAATTGATGCAAGTATGCAAAAATACTAAACTCGATGAAAATCCCGCCGGTCACTTCGGGGCCAAATTTGGCCACCGGCCAAAGGGGTACCCTTTGGCACGGGCTCGAAAAATTCATTTTTTGAAACCGGATGAATTAGGCTAATATAAGCATATAGTTTGATTCATAATTGATTGTAGTGTTCAAAAATGCTAGATTCGATGAAAATTCCGGCTGTCACACCGGGCCCGAACAAGACGTGACCCTGGCACTACACAAAATGTTACGTTTTTTGAAATCAACTTTAAAACATTGTAGAGGTTGACACAAAATGAGTTTCTAGGATTTTTCTTTTCTAGATGATAGATATTTGAGATAGGGATCCGACGCAACAAGAATTTCAGGCATCGGACACCTATGGAGAGAGTTATAGCCGTTTCACTGACGGTTGCCTGAAAACGGGGCCGAATCTGGCCGTCGGACTTGATAATTTGATTCTTTTGGAAACCGGACGAATTAGGCCAATATCATCATATGGTTTGATTGATAATTGATCCTAGTGTGCAAAAATACTAAACTCGATGAAAATTCCGCCGGTCAATTCGGGGCCAAATTTGGCCACCGGCCAAAGGGGTACCCTTTGGTAAGGGCTCGAAAAATTCATTTTTTGAAACCGGATGAATTAGGCTAATATAAGCATATGGTTTGATTCATAATTGATTGTAGTGTTCAAAAATGCTAGATTCGATGAAAATTCCAGCTGTCACACCGGGCCCGAACAAGACGTGACCCTGGCACTACACAAAATGTTACGTTTTTTGAAATCAAATTTAAAACCTTGTAGAGGTTGACAAAAAATGAGTTTCTAGGATTTTTCTTTTCTAGATGATAGATATTTGAGATAGGGATCCAGCGCAACAAGAATTTCAGGCATCGGACACCTATGGAGAGAGTTATAGCCGTTTCACTGACGGCTGCCAGAAAACGGGGCCGAATCTGGCCGTCGGGCTTGATAATTTGATTCTTTTGGAAACCGGACGAATTAGGCCAATATCATCATATGGTTTGATTCATAATTGATCCTAGTGTGCAAAAATACTAAACTCGATGAAAATCCCGCCGGTCAATTCGGGGCCAAATTTGGCCACCGGCCAAAGGGTACCCCTTTGGCACGGGCTCGAAAAATTCATTTTTTGAAACCGGATGAATTAGGCTAATATAAGAATATGGTTTGATTCATAATTGATTGTAGTGTTCAAAAATGCTAGATTCGATGAAAATTCCGGCTGTCACACCGGGCCCGAACAAGACGTGACCCTGGCACTACACAAAATGTTACGTTTTTTGAAATCAAATTTAAAACCTTGTAGGGGTTGACCTAAAATGAGTTTCTAGGATTTTTCTTTTCTAGATGATAGATATTTGAGTTAGGGATCCAACGCAACAAGAATTTCAGGCATCAGACACCTATGGAGAGAGTTATAGCTGTTTTACTGACGGCTGCCAGAAAACGGGGCCCAATCTGGCCGTCGGGCTTGATAATTTGATTCTTTTAGAAACCGGACGAATTAGGCCAATATAAGCATATGGTTTGATTCATAATTGATCCTAGTGTGCAAAAATACTAAACTCGATGAAAATCCCGCTGGTCACCCCGAGGCCGAATTTGGCCACCGGCCAAAGGGGTACCCCTTTGGCGCGGGCTCAAAAAATTCATTTTTTGAAACCGGATGAATTAGGCTAATATAATAATATGGTTTGATTCATAATTGATTGTAGTGTTCAAAAATGCTAGATTCGATGAAAATCCCGGCTGTCACACCGGGCCTGAACAAGACGTGACTCTGGCACTGCACAAAATGTTACATTTTTTGAAATCAACTTTAAAACCTTGTAGAGGTTGACACAAAATGATTTTCTAGGATTTTTCTTTTCTAGATGATAGATATTTGAGATAGGAATCCAACGCAATAAGAATTTCAGGCATCGGACACCTATGGAGAGAGTTATAGCCGTTTTACTGACGGCTGCCAGAAAACGGGGCCGAATCTGGCCGTCGGGCTTGATTATTTGATTCTTTTGGAAACCGGATGAATTAGGCCAATATGAGCATATGGTTTGATTCATAATTGATCCTAGTGTGCAAAAATACTAAACTCGATGAAAATCCCGCTGGTCACTTCGGGGTTAAATTTGGCCACCGGCCAAAGGGGTACCCCTTTGGCGCGGGCTAGAAAAATTCATTTTTTAAAACCGGATGAATTAGGCTAATATAAGCATATGGTTTGATTCATAATTGATTGTAGTGTTCAAAAATACTAGATTCGATGAAAATTCCGGCTGTCACACCGGGCCCGAAGAAGACGTGACCCTGGTACTACACAAAATGTTACGTTTTTTGAAATCAATTTTAAAACCTTGTAGAGGTTGACACAAAATGATTTTCTAGGATTTTTCTTTTCTAGATGATAGATATTTGAGATTGGAATCCAACGCAACAAGAATTTCAGGCATCGGACACCTATGGAGAGAGTTATAGCCGTTTTACTGACGGCTGCCAGAAAACGGGGCCGAATCTGGCCGTCGGGCTTGATTATTTGATTCTTTTGGAAACCGGACGAATTAGGCCAATATCATCATATGGTTTGATTCATAATTGATGCAAGTATGTAAAAATACTAAACTCGATGAAAATCCCGCCGGTCACTTCGGGGCCAAATTTGGCCACCGGCCAAAGGGGTACCATTTGGCACGGGCTCGAAAAATTCATTTTTTGAAACCGGATGAATTAGGCTAATATAAGCATATAGTTTGATTCATAATTGATTGTAGTGTTCAAAAATGCTAGATTCGATGAAAATTCCGGCTGTCACACCGGGCCCGAACAAGACGTGACCCTGGCACTACACAAAATGTTACGTTTTTTGAAATCAACTTTAAAACATTGTAGAGGTTGACACAAAATGAGTTTCTAGGATTTTTCTTTTCTAGATGATAGATATTTGAGATAGGGATCCGACGCAACAAGAATTTCAGGCATCGGACACGTATGGAGAGAGTTATAGCCGTTTTACTGACGGCTGCCAGAAAACGGGGCCGAATCTGGCAGTCGGGCTTGATTATTTGATTCTTTTGGAAACCGGACGAATTAGGCCAATATGAGCATATGGTTTGATTCATAATTGATCCTAGTGTGCAAAAATACTAAACTCGATGAAAATCCCGCCGGTCACCCCGAGGCCAAATTTGGCCACTGGCCAAAGGGATACCCCTTTGGCGCGGGCTCGAAAAATTCATTTTTTGAAACCGGATCAATTAGGCTAATATAAGCATATGGTTTGATTTATAATTGATTGTAGTGTTCAAAAATGCTAGATTCGATGAAAATTCCGGTTGTCACACCGGCCCGAACAAGACGTGACTCTGGCACTGCACAAAATGTTACATTTTTTGAAATCAACTTTAAAACCTTGTAGAGGTTGACACAAAATGATTTTCTAGGATTTTTCTTTTCTAGATGATAGATATTTGAGATAGGAATCCAACGCAACAAGAATTTCAGGCATCGGACACCTATGGAGAGAGTTATAGCCGTTTTACTGACGGCTGCCAGAAAACGGGGCCGAATCTGGCCGTCGGGCTTGATTATTTGATTCTTTTGGAAACCGGACGAATTAGGCCAATATCATCATATGGTTTGATTCATAATTGATCCTAGTGTGCAAAAATACTAAACTCGATAAGAATCCCGCCGGTCACTTCGGGGCCAAATTTGGCCACCGGCCAAAGGGGTACCCTTTGGCACGGGCTCGAAAAATTCATTTTTTGAAACCGGATGAATTAGGCTAATATAAGCATATGGTTTGATTCATAATTGATTGTAGTGTTCAAAAATGCTAGATTCGATGAAAATTCCGGCTGTCACACCGGGCCCGAACAAGACGTGACCCTGGCACTACACAAAATGTTACGTTTTTTGAAATCAAATTAAAAACCTTGTAGAGGTTGACACAAAATGAGTTTCTAGGATTTTCCTTTTCCAGATGATAGATATTTGAGATAGGAATCTAACGCAACAAGAATTTCAGGCATCGGACACGTATGGAGAGAGTTATAGCCGTTTTACTGACGGCTGCCAGAAAACGGGGCCGAATCTGGCAGTCGGGCTTGATTATTTGATTCTTTTGGAAACCGGACGAATTAGGCCAATATGAGCATATGGTTTGATTCATAATTGATCCTAGTGTGCAAAAATACTAAACTCGATGAAAATCCCGCCGGTCACCCCGAGGCCAAATTTGGCCACTGGCCAAAGGGATACCCCTTTGGCGCGGGCTCGAAAAATTCATTTTTTGAAACCGGATCAATTAGGCTAATATAAGCATATGGTTTGATTTATAATTGATTGTAGTGTTCAAAAATGCTAGATTCGATGAAAATTCCGGCTGTCACACCGGCCCGAACAAGACGTGACTCTGGCACTGCACAAAATGTTACATTTTTTGAAATCAACTTTAAAACCTTGTAGAGGTTGACACAAAATGATTTTCTAGGATTTTTCTTTTCTAGATGATAGATATTTGAGATAGGAATCCAACGCAACAAGAATTTCAGGCATCGGACACCTATGGAGAGAGTTATAGCCGTTTTACTGACGGCTGCCAGAAAACGGGGCCGAATCTGGCCGTCGGGCTTGATTATTTGATTCTTTTGGAAACCGGACGAATTAGGCCAATATCATCATATGGTTTGATTCATAATTGATCCTAGTGTGCAAAAATACTAAACTCGATAAGAATCCCGCCGGTCACTTCGGGGCCAAATTTGGCCACTGGCCAAAGGGGTACCCTTTGGCACGGGCTCGAAAAATTCATTTTTTGAAACCGGATGAATTAGGCTAATATAAGCATATGGTTTGATTCATAATTGATTGTAGTGTTCAAAAATGCTAGATTCGATGAAAATTCCGGCTGTCACACCGGGCCCGAAGAAGACGTGACCCTGGCATTACACAAAATGTTACGTTTTTTTAAATCAATTTTAAAACCTTGTAGAGGTTGACACAAAATGAGTTTCTAGGATTTTTCTTTTCAAGATAATAGATATTTGAGATAGGGATCCAACGCAACAAGAATTTCAGGCATCGGACACCTATCGATAGAGTTTTAGCCGTTTTACTGACGGCTGCCAGATAACGGGGCCGAATCTGGCCGTCGGGCTTGATCATTTGATTCTTTTGGAAACCGGACGAATTAGGCCAATATGAGCATATGGTTTGATTCATAATTGATCCTAGTGTGCAAAAATACTAAACTCGATGAAAATCCCGCTGGTCACTTCAGGGCCGAATTTGGCCACCGGCCAAAGGGGTACCCCTTTGGCGCGGGCTCGAAAAATTCATTTTTTAAAACTGGATGAATTAGGCTAATATAAGCATATGGTTTGATTCATAATTGATTGTAGTGTTCAAAAATGCTTGATTCGATGAAAATTCCGGCTGTCACACCGGGCCCGAAGAAGACGTGACCCTGGCACTACACAAAATGTTACATTTTTTGAAATCAACTTTAAAACCTTGTAGAGGTTGACACAAAATGAGTTTCTAGGATTTTTCTTTTCTAGATGATAGATATTTGAGATAGGGATCCAACGCAACAAGAATTTCAGGCATCGGACACCTACGGAGAGAGTTATAGCTGTTTTACTGACGGCTGCCAGAAAATGGGGCCGAATCTCGCCGTCGGGTTTGATAATTTGATTCTTTTAGAAACCGGACGAATTATGCCTATATAAGCATATGGTTTGATTCATAATTGATCCTAGTGTGCAAAAATACTAAACTCGATGAAAATCCCGCCGGTCACCTCGGTGCCAAATTTGGCCACCGGCCACAGGGGTATCCCCTTTGGCGTGGGCTCGAAAAATTCATTTTTTGAAACCGGATGAATTAGGCTAATATAAGCATATGGTTTGATTCATAATTGATTGTAGTGTTCAAAAATTCTAGATTCGATGAAAATTCCGGCTGTCACACCGGGCCCGAAGAAGACGTGACCCTGGCACTACACAAAATGTTACGTTTTTTGAAATCAACTTTAAAACCTTGTAGAGGTTGACACAAAATGAGTTTCTAGGATTTTTCTTTTCTAGATGATAGATATTTGAGATAGGGATCCAACGCAACAAGAATTTCAGGCATCGAACACCTATGGATAGAGTTATAACCGTTTTACTGACGGCTGCCAAAAAACGGGGCCTAATCTGGCCGTCGGGCTTGATTATTTGATTCTTTTGGAAACCGGACGAATTAGGCCAATATGAGCATATGGTTTGATTCGTAATTGATCCTAGTGTGCAAAAATACTAAACTGGATGAAAATCCCGCTGGTCACTTCGGGGCCAAATTTGGCCACCAACCAAACGGTACCCCTTTGGCGCGGGCTCGAAAAATTCATTTTTTGAAACCGGATGAATTAGGCTAATATAAGCATATGGTTTGATTCATAATTGATTGAAGTGTTCAAAAATTCTAGATTCGATGAAAATTCCGGCTGTCACACTGGGCCCGAAGAAGACGTGACCCTGGCACTACACAAAATGTTATGTTTTTTGAAATCAACTTTAAAACCTTGTAGAGGTTGACAGAAAATGAGTTTCTAGGATTTTTCTTTTCTAGATGATAGATATTTGAGATAGGGATCCAACGCAACAAGAATTTCAGGCATCGAACACCTATGGATAGAGTTATAGCCGTTTTATTGACGGCTGCCAAAAAACGGGGCCTAATCTGGCCGTCGGGCTTGATAATTTGATTCTTTTGGAAACCGGACGAATTAGGCCAATATCAGCATATGGTTTGATTCATAATTGATCCTAGTGTGCAAAAATACTAAACTCGATGAAAATCCCGCCGGTCACTTCGGGGCCAAATTTGGCCACCGGCCAAAGAGGCCCTTTGGCGCAGGCTCGAAAAATTCATTTTTTGAAACCGGATGAATTAGGCTAATATAAGCATATGGTTTGACTCATAATTGATTTTAGTGTTCAAAAATGCTAGATTCGATGAAAATCCCGGCTGTCACACCGGGCCCGAACAAGATGTGACCCTGGCATTACACAAAATGTTACGTTTTTTTAAATCAACTTTAAAACCTTGTAGAGGTTGACACAAAATGAGTTTCTAGGATTTTTCTTTTCTAGATGATAGATATTTGAGATAGGGATCTAACTCAACAGGAATTTCAGGCATCGGACACCTATGGAGAGAGTTATAGCCGTTTTACTGACGGCTGCAAGATAACGGGGCCGAATCTGGCCGTCGGGCTTGATCATTTGATTCTTTTGGAAACCGGACGAATTAGGCCAATATCAGCATATGGATTGATTCATAATTGATCCTAGTGTAGAAAAATACTAAACTCGATGAAAATCCCGCCGGTCACCCCGAGGCCAAATTTGTCTACCGGCCAAAGGGGTACCCCTTTGGCGCGGGCTCGAAAAATTCATTTTTTGAAACCGGATGAATTAGGCTAATATAAGCATATGGTTTGATTCATAATTGATTGTAGTGTTCAAAAATGCTAGATTCGATGAAAAAATCCCGGTTGTCACACCGGGCCCGAAGAAGACGTGACCCTGACACTACACAAAATGTTATTTTTTTTTAAATCAAATTTAACACCTTGTAGAGGTTGACACAAAATGAGTTTCTAAGATTTTTCTTTTCTAGATGATAGATATTTGAGTTAGGGATCCAACGCAACAAGAATTTCAGGCATCGGACACCTATGGAGAGAGTTATAGCTGTTTTACTGACGGCTGCCAGAAAACGGGGCCGAATCAGGCCGTCGGGCTTGATAATTTGATTCTTTTAGAAACCGGACGAATTAGGCCAATATAAGCATATGGTTTGATTCATAATTGATCCTAGTGTGCAAAAATACTAAACTCGATGAAAATCCTGCCGGTCACCCCGGGGCCAAATTTGGCCACCGTCCAAAGGGGTACCCCCTTTGGCGCGGGCTCGAAAAATTCATTTTTTGAAACCGGATGAATTAGGCTAATATTAGCGTATGGTTTGATTCATAATTGATTGTAGTGTTCAAAAATGCTAGATTCGATGAAAATCACGGCTGTCACACCGGGCCCGAACAAGACGTGACCCTGGCACTACACAAAATGTTACGTTTTTTGAAATCAACTTTAAAACCTTGTAGAGGTTGACACAAAATGAGTTTCTGGGATTTTTCTTTTCTAATGATAGATATTTGAGATAGGGATCCAACGCAACAAAAATTTCAGGCATCGGACACCTATGGAGAGAGTTATAGTCGTTTTACTGATGGCTGCCAGAAAACGGGGCCTAATCTGGCCGTCGGGCTTGATAATTTGATTCTTTTGGAAACCAGACGAATTAGGCCAATATCAGCATATGGTTTGATTCATAATTGATCCTAATGTGCAAAAATACTAAACTCGATAATACTAAACTCGATGAAAATCCCGCCGGTCACTTCGGGTACCCCTTTGGCGCGGGCTCGAAAAATTAATTTTTTGAAACCGGATGAATTAGACTAATATAAGCATATGGTTTGATTCATAATTGATTATAGTGTTTAAAAATGCTAGATTCGATGAAAAAATCCCAGCTGTCACACCGGGCCTGAACAAGATGTGACCCTGGCACTACACAAAATGTTACATTTTTTGAAATCTACTTTAAAACCTTGTAGCGGTTGACACAAAATGAGTTTCTAGGATTTTTATTTTCTAGATGATATATATTTAAGTTAGGGATCCAACGCAATAAGAATTTCAGGCATCAGACACCTATGGAGAGAGTTATAGCTGTTTTTTACTGACGGGTGCCAGAAAACGGGGCCGAATCTGGCCGTCGGGCTTGATAATTTGATTCTTTTAGAAACCGGATGAATTAGGCCAATATAAGAATATGGTTTGATTCATAATTGATTGTAGTGTTCAAAAATTCTAGATTCGATAAAAATTCCGGCTGTCACACCGGGCCCAAAGAAGACGTGACCCTGGCACTACACAAAATGTTACGTTTTTTGAAATCAACTTTAAAGCCTTGTAGAGGTTGACAGAAAATGAGTTTCTAGGATTTTTCTCTTCTAGATGATAGATATTTGAGATAGGGATCCAACGCAACAAGAATTTCAGGCATCAAACACCTATGGATAGAGTTATAGCCGTTTTACTGACGGCTGCCAAAAAAGGGGCCTAATCTGGCCGTCGGGCTTGATAATTTGATTCTTTTGGAAACCGGACGAATTAGGCCAATATCAGCATATGGTTTGATTCATAATTGATCCTGGTGTGCAAAAATACTAAACTCGATGAAAATCCCGCCGGTCACTTCGGGGCCAAATTTGGCCACCGGCCAAAGAGGCCCTTTGGCGCAGGCTCGAAAAATTCATTTTTTGAAACCGGATGAATTAGGCTAATATAAGCATATGGTTTGACTCATAATTGATTGTAGTGTTCAAAAATGCTAGATTCGATGAAAATCCCGGCTGTCACACTGGGCCCGAACAAGACGTGACCCTGGCATTACACAAAATGTTACGTTTTTTTAAATCAACTTTAAAACCTTGTAGAGGTTGACACAAAATGAGTTTCTAGGATTTTTCTTTTCTAGATGATAGATATTTGAGTTAGGGATCCAACGCAACAAGAATTTTAAGCATCAGACACCTATGTAGAGAGTTATAGCTGCTTTAGTGACGGCTGCTAGAAAACGGGGTCGAATCTGGCCGTCGGGCTTGATAATTTGATTCTTTTAGAAACCGGACGAATTAGGCCAATATAAGCATATGGTTTGATTCATAATTGATCCTAGTGTGTAAAAATACTAAACTCGATGAAAATCCCACCGGTCACCCCGGGGCTAAATTTGGCCACCGGCCAAACTGGACCCCCTTTGGCGCGGACTCGAAAAATTCATTTTTGGAAACCGGATGAATTAGGCTAATATAAGCATATGGTTTGATTCATAATTAATTGTAGTGTTCAAAAATGCTAGATTCGATGAAAATCACGGCTGTCACACCGGGCCCGAACAAAACGTGACCCTGGCACTACACAAAATGTTACGTTTTTTGAAATCAACTTTAAAACCTTGTAGAGGTTGACACAAAATGAGTTTCTGGGATTTTTCTTTTCTAATGATAGATATTTGAGATAGGGATCCAACGCAACAAAAATTTCAGGCATCGGACACCTATGGAGAGAGTTATAGTCGTTTTACTGATGGCTGCCAGAAAACGGGGCCTAATCTGGCCGTCGGGCTTGATAATTTGATTCTTTTGGAAACCAGACGAATTAGGCCAATATCAGCATATGGTTTGATTCATAATTGATCCTAATGTGCAAAAATACTAAACTCGATAATACTAAACTCGATGAAAATCCCGCCGGTCACTTCGGGTACCCCTTTGGCGCGGGCTCGAAAAATTAATTTTTTGAAACCAGATGAATTAGACTAATATAAGCATATGGTTTGATTCATAATTGATTATAGTGTTTAAAAATGCTAGATTCGATGAAAAAATCCCAGCTGTCACACCGGGCCTGAAAAAGATGTGACCCTGGCACTACACAAAATGTTACATTTTTTGAAATCTACTTTAAAACCTTGTAGCGGTTGACACAAAATGAGTTTCTAGGATTTTTATTTTCTAGATGATATATATTTAAGTTAGGGATCCAACGCAATAAGAATTTCAGGCATCAGACACCTATGGAGAGAGTTATAGCTGTTTTACTGACGGGTGCCAGAAAACGGGGCCGAATCTGGCCGTCGGGCTTGATAATTTGATTCTTTTAGAAACCGGATGAATTAGGCCAATATAAGAATATGGTTTGATTCATAATTGATTGTAGTGTTCAAAAATTCTAGATTCGATAAAAATTCCGGCTGTCACACCGGGCCCAAAGAAGACGTGACCCTGGCACTACACAAAATGTTACGTTTTTTGAAATCAACTTTAAAGCCTTGTAGAGGTTGACAGAAAATGAGTTTCTAGGATTTTTCTCTTCTAGATGATAGATATTTGAGATAGGGATCCAACGCAACAAGAATTTCAGGCATCAAACACCTATGGATAGAGTTATAGCCGTTTTACTGACGGCTGCCAAAAAAGGGGCCTAATCTGGCCGTCGGGCTTGATAATTTGATTCTTTTGGAAACCGGACGAATTAGGCCAATATCAGCATATGGTTTGATTCATAATTGATCCTGGTGTGCAAAAATACTAAACTCGATGAAAATCCCGCCGGTCACTTCGGGGCCAAATTTGGCCACCGGCCAAAGAGGCCCTTTGGCGCAGGCTCGAAAAATTCATTTTTTGAAACCGGATGAATTAGGCTAATATAAGCATATGGTTTGACTCATAATTGATTGTAGTGTTCAAAAATGCTAGATTTGATGAAAATCCCGGCTGTCACACTGGGCCCGAACAAGACGTGACCCTGGCATTACACAAAATGTTACGTTTTTTTAAATCAACTTTAAAACCTTGTAGAGGTTGACACAAAATGAGTTTCTAGGATTTTTCTTTTCTAGATGATAGATATTTGAGTTAGGGATCCAACGCAACAAGAATTTTAAGCATCAGACACCTATGTAGAGAGTTATAGCTGCTTTAGTGACGGCTGCCAGAAAACGGGGCCGAATCTGGCCGTCGGGCTTGATAATTTGATTCTTTTAGAAACCGGACGAATTAGGCCAATATAAGCATATGGTTTGATTCATAATTGATCCTAGTGTGTAAAAATACTAAACTCGATGAAAATCCCACCGGTCACCCCGGGGCTAAATTTGGCCACCGGCCAAAGTGGACCCCCTTTGGCGCGGACTCGAAAAATTCATTTTTGGAAACCGGATGAATTAGGCTAATATAAGCATATGGTTTGATTCATAATTAATTGTAGTGTTCAAAAATGCTAGATTCGATGAAAATCACGGCTGTCACACCGGGCCCGAACAAAACGTGACCCTGGCACTACACAAAATGTTACGTTTTTTGAAATCAACTTTAAAACCTTGTAGAGGTTGACACAAAATGAGTTTCTAGGATTTTTCTTTTCTAGATGATAGATATTTGAGATAAGGATCCAACCCAACAAAAATTACAGGCATCGGACACCTATGGAGAGAGTTATAGCCGTTTTACTGATGGCTGCCAGAAAACGGGGCCTAATCTGGCCGTCGGGCTTGATAATTTGATTCTTTTGGAAACCGGACGAATTAGGCCAATATCAGCATATGGTTTGATTCATAATTGTTCCTAATGTGCAAAAATACTAAACTCGATGAAAATCTCGCCGGTCACTTCGGGTACCCCTTTGACGCGGTCTCGAAAAATTCATTTTTTGAAACCGGATGAATTAGGCTAATATAAGCATATCGTTTGATTCATAATTGATTGTAGTGTTCAAAAATGCTAGATTCGATGAAAATTCCGGCTGTCACACCGGGCCCGAACAAGACGTGACCCTAGCAGTACACAAAATGTTACGTTTTTTGAAATCAACTTTAAAACCTTGTAGAGGTTGACACAAAATGAGTTTGTAGGATTTTTCTTTTCTAGATGATAGATATTTGAGTTAGGGATCCAACTCAACAAGAATTTCAGGCATCGGACACCTATGGAGAGAGTTATAGCCGTTTTACTGACGGCTGCCAGATAACGGGGCCTAATCTGGCCGTCGGGCTTGATAATTTGATTCTTTTGGAAACCGGATGAATTAGGCCAATATCAGCATATGGTTTGATTCATAATTGATCCTAGTGTGCAAAAATAGTAAACTCGATGAAAATCCCGCCGGTCACTTCGGGTGCCCCTTTGGCGCGGGCTCGAAAAATTCATTTTTTGAAACCGGATGAATTAGGCTAATATAAGCATATTGTTTGATTCATAATTGATTGTAGTGTTCAAAAATGCTAGATTCGATGAAAATTTCGGCTGTCACACCAGGCCCGAACAAGACGTGACCCTGGCACTACACAAAATGTTACGTTTTTTGAAATCAACTTTAATACCTTGTAGAGGTTGACACAAAATGAGTTTCTAGGATCTTTCTTTTCTAGATGATAGATATTTGAGATAGGGATCCAACGCAACAAGAATTTCAGGCATCGGACACCTATGGAGAGAGTTATAGCCGTTTTACAAATGGCTGCCAGAAAACGGGGCCTAATCTGGCCGTCGGGCTTGATAATTTGCTTCTTTTGGAAACCGGATGAATTAGGCCAATATCAGCATATGGTTTGATTCATAATTGATCCTAATGTGCAAAAATACTAAAGTCGATGAAAATCCCGCCGGTCACTTCGGGTACCACTTTGGCGCGGGCGCGAAAAATTAATTTTTTGAAACCGGATGAATTAGACTAATATAAGCGTATTGTTTGATTCATAATTGATTTTAGTGTTTAAAAATGCTAGATTCAATGAAAATCCCAGCTGTCACACCGGGCCTGAACAAGATGTGACCCTGGCACTACACAAAATGTTACATTTTTTGAAATCTACTTTAAAACCTTGTACAGGTTGACACAAAATGAGTTTCTAGGATTTTTCTTCTCTAGATGATAGATATTTGAGTTAGGGATCCAACGCAACAAGAATTTTAAGCATCGGACACCTATGTAGAGAGTTATAGCTGTTTTATTGACGGCTGCCAGAAAACGGGGCCGAATCTGGCCGTCGGGCTTGATAATTTGATTCTTTTAGAAACCAGACGAATTAGGCCAATATAAGCATATGGTTTGATTCATAATTGATCCTAGTGTGCAAAAATACTAAATTCGATGAAAATCCCGCCGGTCACCCCGGGGCCAAATTTGGCCACCGGCTGACACAAATTTTGAAATCAACTTTAAAACCTTGTAAAGGTTGACACAAAATGAGTTTCTAGGATTTTTCTTTTCTAGATGATAGATATTTGAGATAGGGATCCAACGCAACAAAAATTTCAGGCATCGGACACCTATGGAGAGAGTTATAGCCGTTTTACTGATGGCTGCCAGAAAACGGGGCCTAATCTGGCTGTCGGGCTTGATAATTTAATTCTTTTGGAAACCGGACGAATTAGGCCAATATCAGCATATGGTTTGATTCATAATTGATCCTAATGTGCAAAAATACTAAACTCGATGAAAATCCCGCCGGTCACTTCGGGTACCCCTTTGACGCGGGCTCGAAAAATTCATTTTTTGAAACCGGATGAATTAGGCTAATATAAGCATATGGTTTGATTCATAATTGATTGTAGTGTTCAAAAATGCTAGATTCAATGAAAATTCCGGCTGTCACACCGGGCCCGAACAAGACGTGACCCTAGCAGTACACAAAATATTACGTTTTTTGAAATCAACTTTAAAACTGTGGAGGTTGACACAAAATGAATTTGTAGGATTTTTCTTTTCTAGATGATAGATATTTGAGTTAGGGATCCAACGCAACAAGAATTTCAGGCATCGGACACCTATGGAGAGAGTTATAGCCGTTTTACTGACGGCTGCCAAAAAACGGGGCCTAATCTGGCCGTCGGGCTTGATTATTTGATTCTTTTGGAAACCGGACGAATTAGGCCAATATGAGCATATGGTTTGATTCGTAATTGATCCTAGTGTGCAAAAATACTAAACTCGATGAAAATCCCGCTGGTCACTTCGGGGCCAAATTTGGCCACCAACCAAACGGTACCCCTTTGGCGCGGGCTCGAAAAATTCATTTTTTGAAACCGGATGAATTAGGCTAATATAAGCATATGGTTTGATTCATAATTGATTGAAGTGTTCAAAAATTCTAGATTCGATGAAAATTCCGGCTGTCACACTGGGCCCGAAGAAGACGTGACCCTGGCACTACACAAAATGTTATGTTTTTTGAAATCAACTTTAAAACCTTGTAGAGGTTGACAGAAAATGAGTTTCTAGGATTTTTCTTTTCTAGATGATAGATATTTGAGATAGGGATCCAACGCAACAAGAATTTCAGGCATCGAACACCTATGGATAGAGTTATAGCCGTTTTACTGACGGCTGCCAAAAAACGGGGCCTAATCTGGCCGTCGGGCTTGATAATTTGATTCTTTTGGAAACCGGACGAATTAGGCCAATATCAGCATATGGTTTGATTCATAATTGATCCTAGTGTGCAAAAATACTAAACTCGATGAAAATCCCGCCGGTCACTTCGGGGCCAAATTTGGCCACCGGCCAAAGAGGCCCTTTGGCGTAGGCTCGAAAAATTCATTTTTTGAAACCGGATGAATTAGGCTAATATAAGCATATGGTTTGACTCATAATTGATTTTAGTGTTCAAAAATGCTAGATTCGATGAAAATCCCGGCTGTCACACCGGGCCCGAACAAGATGTGACCCTGGCATTACACAAAATGTTACGTTTTTTTAAATCAACTTTAAAACCTTGTAGAGGTTGACACAAAATGAGTTTCTAGGATTTTTCTTTTCTAGATGATAGATATTTGAGATAGGGATCTAACTCAACAGGAATTTCAGGCATCGGACACCTATGGAGAGAGTTATAGCCGTTTTACTGACGGCTGCAAGATAACGGGGCCGAATCTGGCCGTCGGGCTTGATCATTTGATTCTTTTGGAAACCGGACGAATTAGGCCAATATCAGCATATGGATTGATTCATAATTGATCCTAGTGTAGAAAAATACTAAACTCGATGAAAATCCCGCCGGTCACCCCGAGGCCAAATTTGGCTACCGGCCAAAGGGGTACCCCTTTGGCGCGGGCTCGAAAAATTCATTTTTTGAAACCGGATGAATTAGGCTAATATAAGCATATGGTTTGATTCATAATTGATTTTAGTGTTCAAAAATGCTAGATTCGATTAAAATTCCGGTTGTCACACCGGGCCCGAAGAAGACGTGACCCTGACACTACACAAAATGTTATTTTTTTTTAAATCAAATTTAACACCTTGTAGAGGTTGACACAAAATGAGTTTCTAAGATTTTTCTTTTCTAGATGATAGATATTTGAGTTAGGGATCCAACGCAACAAGAATTTCAGGCATCGGACACCTATGGAGAGAGTTATAGCTGTTTTACTGACGGCTGCCAGAAAACGGGGCCGAATCAGGCCGTCGGGCTTGATAATTTGATTCTTTTAGAAACCGGACGAATTAGGCCAATATAAGCATATGGTTTGATTCATAATTGATCCTAGTGTGCAAAAATACTAAACTCGATGAAAATCCTGCCGGTCACCCCGGGGCCAAATTTGGCCACCGTCCAAAGGGTACCCCCTTTGGCGCGGGCTCGAAAAATTCATTTTTTGAAACCGGATGAATTAGGCTAATATTAGCGTATGGTTTGATTCATAATTGATTGTAGTGTTCAAAAATGCTAGATTCGATGAAAATCACGGCTGTCACACCGGGCCCGAACAAGACGTGACCCTGGCACTACACAAAATGTTACGTTTTTTGAAATCAACTTTAAAACCTTGTAGAGGTTGACACAAAATGAGTTTCTGGGATTTTTCTTTTCTAATGATAGATATTTGAGATAGGGATCCAACGCAACAAAAATTTCAGGCATCGGACACCTATGGAGAGAGTTATAGTCGTTTTACTGATGGCTGCCAGAAAACGGGGCCTAATCTGGCCGTCGGGCTTGATAATTTGATTCTTTTGGAAACCAGACGAATTAGGCCAATATCAGCATATGGTTTGATTCATAATTGATCCTAATGTGCAAAAATACTAAACTCGATAATACTAAACTCGATGAAAATCCCGCCGGTCACTTCGGGTACCCCTTTGGCGCGGGCTCGAAAAATTAATTTTTTGAAACCGGATGAATTAGACTAATATAAGCATATGGTTTGATTTATAATTGATTATAGTGTTTAAAAATGCTAGATTCGATGAAAAAATCCCAGCTGTCACACCGGGCCTGAACAAGATGTGACCCTGGCACTACACAAAATGTTACATTTTTTGAAATCTACTTTAAAACCTTGTAGCGGTTGACACAAAATGAGTTTCTAGGATTTTTATTTTCTAGATGATATATATTTAAGTTAGGGATCCAACGCAATAAGAATTTCAGGCATCAGACACCTATGGAGAGAGTTATAGCTGTTTTACTGACGGGTGCCAGAAAACGGGGCCGAATCTGGCCGTCGGGCTTGATAATTTGATTCTTTTAGAAACCGGACGAATTAGGCCAATATAAGCATATGGTTTGATTCATAATTGATCCTAGTGTGTAAAAATACTAAACTCGATGAAAATCCCACCGGTCACCCCGGGGCTAAATTTGGCCACCGGCCAAAGTGGACCCCCTTTGGCGCGGACTCGAAAAATTCATTTTTGGAAACCGGATGAATTAGGCTAATATAAGCATATGGTTTGATTCATAATTAATTGTAGTGTTCAAAAATGCTAGATTCGATGAAAATCACGGCTGTCACACCGGGCCCGAACAAGACGTGACCCTGGCACTACACAAAATGTTACGTTTTTTGAAATCAACTTTAAAACCTTGTAGAGGTTGACACAAAATGAGTTTCTAGGATTTTTCTTTTCTAGATGATAGATATTTGAGATAAGGATCCAACGCAACAAAAATTACAGGCATCGGACACCTATGGAGAGAGTTATAGCCGTTTTACTGATGGCTGCCAGAAAACGGGGCCTAATCTGGCCGTCGGGCTTGATAATTTGATTCTTTTGGAAACCGGACGAATTAGGCCAATATCAGCATATGGTTTGATTCATAATTGATCCTAATGTGCAAAAATACTAAACTCGATGAAAATCTCGCCGGTCACTTCGGGTACCCCTTTGACGCGGTCTCGAAAAATTCATTTTTTGAAACCGGATGAATTAGGCTAATATAAGCATATCGTTTGATTCATAATTGATTGTAGTGTTCAAAAATGCTAGATTCGATGAAAATTCCGGCTGTCACACCGGGCCCGAACAAGACGTGACCCTGGCACTACACAAAATGTTACGTTTTTTGAAATCAACTTTAAAACCTTGTAGAGGTTGACACAAAATGAGTTTGTAGGATTTTTCTTTTCTAGATGATAGATATTTGAGTTAGGGATCCAACTCAACAAGAATTTCAGGCATCGGACACCTATGGAGAGAGTTATAGCCGTTTTACTGACGGCTGCCAGATAACGGGGCCTAATCTGGCCGTCGGGCTTGATAATTTGATTCTTTTGGAAACCGGATGAATTAGGCCAATATCAGCATATGGTTTGATTCATAATTGATCCTAGTGTGCAAAAATACTAAACTCGATGAAAATCCCGCCGGTCACTTCGGGTGCCCCTTTGGCGCGGGCTCGAAAAATTCATTTTTTGAAACCGGATGTATTAGGCTAATATAAGCATATTGTTTGATTCATAATTGATTGTAGTGTTCAAAAATGCTAGATTCGATGAAAATTTCGGCTGTCACACCAGGCCCGAACAAGACGTGACCCTGGCACTACACAAAATGTGACGTTTTTTGAAATCAACTTTAATACCTTGTAGAGGTTGACACAAAATGAGTTTCTAGGATCTTTCTTTTCTAGATGATAGATATTTGAGATAGGGATCCAACGCAACAAGAATTTCAGGCATCGGACACCTATGGAGAGAGTTATAGCCGTTTTACAAATGGCTGCCAGAAAACGGGGCCTAATCTGGACGTCGGGCTTGATAATTTGCTTCTTTTGGAAACCGGATGAATTAGGCCAATATCAGCATATGGTTTGATTCATAATTGATCCTAATGTGCAAAAATACTAAACTCGATGAAAATCCCGCCGGTCACTTCGGGTACAACTTTGGCGCGGGCGCGAAAAAT
Source organism: Perilla frutescens (assembly GCA_026008535.1). NCBI lineage: Eukaryota > Viridiplantae > Streptophyta > Magnoliopsida > Lamiales > Lamiaceae > Perilla > Perilla frutescens. Next base: position 14,525 of record BRKX01000024.1, on the reverse strand, counting down.
TAATTTTTTGAAACCGGATGAATTAGACTAATATAAGCGTATTGTTTGATTCATAATTGATTTTAGTGTTTAAAAATGCTAGATTCGATGAAAATCCCAGCTGTCACACCGGGCCTGAACAAGATGTGACCCTGGCACTACACAAAATGTTACATTTTTTGAAATCTACTTTAAAACCTTGTACAGGTTGACACAAAATGAGTTTCTAGGATTTTTCTTCTCTAGATGATAGATATTTGAGTTAGGGATCCAACGCAACAAGAATTTTAAGCATCGGACACCTATGTAGAGAGTTATAGCTGTTTTATTGACGGCTGCCAGAAAACGGGGCCGAATCTGGCCGTCGGGCTTGATAATTTGATTCTTTTATAAACCAGACGAATTAGGCCAATATAAGCATATGGTTTGATTCATAATTGATCCTAGTGTGCAAAAATACTAAATTTGATGAAAATCCCGCCGGTCACCCCGGGGCCAAATTTGGCCACCGGCTGACACAAATTTTGAAATCAACTTTAAAACCTTGTAAAGGTTGACACAAAATGAGTTTCTAGGATTTTTCTTTTCTAGATGATAGATATTTGAGATAGGGATCCAACGCAACAAAAATTTCAGGCATCGGACACCTATGGAGAGAGTTATAGCCGTTTTACTGATGGCTGCCAGAAAACGGGGCCTAATCTGGCTGTCGGGCTTGATAATTTAATTCTTTTGGAAACCGGACGAATTAGGCCAATATCAGCATATGGTTTGATTCATAATTGATCCTAATGTGCAAAAATACTAAACTCGATGAAAATCCCGCCGGTCACCTCGGTGCCAAATTTGGCCACCGGCCACAGGGGTATCCCCTTTGGCGTGGGCTCGAAAAATTCATTTTTTGAAACCGGATGAATTAGGCTAATATAAGCATATGGTTTGATTCATAATTGATTGTAGTGTTCAAAAATTCTAGATTCGATGAAAATTCCGGCTGTCACACCGGGCCCGAAGAAGACGTGACCCTGGCACTACACAAAATGTTACGTTTTTTGAAATCAACTTTAAAACCTTGTAGAGGTTGACACAAAATGAGTTTCTAGGATTTTTCTTTTCTAGATGATAGATATTTGAGATAGGGATCCAACGCAACAAGAATTTCAGGCATCGAACACCTATGGATAGAGTTATAGCCGTTTTACTGACGGCTGCCAAAAAACGGGGCCTAATCTGGCCGTCGGGCTTGATTATTTGATTCTTTTGGAAACCGGAAGAATTAGGCCAATATCAGCATATGGTTTGATTCATAATTGATCCTAGTGTGCCAAAATACTAAACTCGATGAAAATCCCGCCGGTCACTTCGGGTGCCCCTTTGGCGCGGGCTCGAAAAATTCATTTTTTGAAACCGGATGAATTAGGCTAATATAAGCATATGGTTTGATTCATAATTGATTGTAGTGTTCAAAAATGCTAGATTCGATGAAAATTTCGGCTGTCACACCAGGCCCGAACAAGACGTGACCCTGGCACTACACAATATGTTACGTTTTTTGAAATCAACTTTAAAACCTTGTAGAGGTTGACAGAAAATGAGTTTCTAGGATTTTTCTTTTCTAGATGATAGATATTTGAGATAGGGATCCAACGCAACAAGAATTTCAGGCATCGGACACCTATGGAGTTTCTAGGATTTTTCTAGATATTTGACAGAAAATGAGTTTCTAGGATTTTTCTTTTCTAGAATTTTTATTTTTTCGATAATAGATATTTGAGTTAGGGATCCAACGCAACAAGAATTTCAGGCATCGGACACCTATGGAGAGAGTTATAGCTGTTTTACTGACGGCTGCCAGAAAACGGGGCCGAATCTGGCCGTCGGGCTTGATAATTTGATTGTTTTAGAAACCGGACGAATTAGGCCAATATAAGCATATGGTTTGATTCATAATTGATACTAGTGTGCAAAAATACTACACTCGATGAAAATCCCGCCGGTCACCCCGGGGCCAAATTTGGCCATCAGCCAAAGGGGTACCCCTTTGTC